>JALMGJ010000017.1:2750000-3950000 GCA_023362775.1 Charina bottae | reverse complement strand
TCACTCCGTCACGCGGGGCTAGGGATTCGAACCTCCAAACTTGCAATCCTCTGATCGACAAGCCTGGCGTCTTACCCGCTGAGCCACCACGCCCCCTATTACCTATTACAATTACATTAGACTCTTATTTATTTTTTTTGCAAGTTGTTTCACTTACATCCATCTTCTCTCCCTTACCCAGTCTTAAAATTATGATTATTTTTTAAATCATTTATTGAACATTATCAGTAATTGAAGAGGAATCAGGGGAATCACCCCTGGGGGGCATGTGATTTCTGAGGCCCAGGTTACACATCCTTGAGGAAGAGTAGTAGCTTTATTCCCCCAATATGTAATTCATTTCCCTGAGCATTAGAGAATCTTCATTCTACAAGCAAACTTCTTCCCTTGCAACATTTCTACCTACTTGTGAGGATTCAGGGTTGAATCCATTAATTGATAAGCCCATTTTAAAGGAGGGGGATAGATAGCTATTTGTCACCATGTGCTTTTTGCAACCCCCCTATTTGTTCAAAACCTGACTTATACAATCATAGGCTGGTTAACAAGTTCTGATGCTGAAATTGTCCTCCATTGTTCTCTGCTTGTTTAAAAGTTTAATTAATGCCTGGTTTCAGAGTTTGATTGGTAGTTTGCTCCATGGTTGTCATTGTAATCTGAGTCAATTAGCAGTTGTTCAATTGGGAGAATTAAAATGGGGAAACAGGCACCTCCCCTTGTCATCTTCTACATAGCAGGGATCACTGATGGGTTCATAGACAACATGGCAAAACATACAGTGTCATGCTCAGAAACATTCTTGTCTCATGTTTCCTTCTCTCAGATTGTGCGTGTGGCATAAAAATGATTAATGCCCAGTATCTTTTCCCCTCAAAAATGTTCAAATAGCACACTTACGTGCTGTGAAAAAAATGTGGGGTATTTATAGTGCCAGAGATAATGAAATGCATATAACACTAGCTGCAACCTCGACCATCAGAAGCTTGCTTTTTAGCACCCAATGCTTCAGCAGCAATTTCCTGCTGACTGTGAATAGCTGGGAAATGTTAGAGCTAATGGCTTCACAAATCTTCACAAGCTAATGGCTTAACTTTCCTTGTGTCTGGGAGTGCCACCAGGTAAGGCAAGCCCACAGAGCATCAAAACCAGGAGGAAACAAAAGCACAGGATTGAAACAGCAAAAAAGAATAGAAGGCATTCCAGTATCAAATGCAAGAGGGCGTCTACCTCACCATTTTTTGTATCAGGTGTAATCTTGGCCTGTTCACCCAGTTTTCTCATAGAAGAGACTTTTTTTTAAGGCAGTTTTTGGGTATAAGAATTGCTCCATAGAAACCATGTGTTGTTCTCTACTTCCTTTTTCTGTTTCAAAAGTGACATATTTCTAGTGTTCAAGAGGTTGAATCCAAAGACAACTGAAAAGTAGGAATACAGCAAATATTTTAGGTGGAAAAGCTGTATTGCCTTGAGCCTAACACATCTCCTGTTGGCCCTTTCTTCTTCCACCCTAACTTAAGCAGCAGGAACCATTTTAGTTCCACCCCCCATTTTTTTTAACTCTTCAGTAATGTGACTGACAGCCAGTATGTTTATTTTTGATCTGTGTGACATCATTCTCAGGGCAAACACCTTTCTTTTCTGAATCATTTTGGAAAAAGAAATATGTAGAGAGGAATTTTTCTAAGTAAATTCATGGATTTGGTCTGAATCGACTTCCCCTAATTTGACATGAGGGAGGGAGGGTCAAAATCTGTAAGATGGCAGGTGTAGTGGTGTCATGATCCAAGCCCCACCGCAATCCACATACAGAAGGGGCTGGATTTAGATCATGACATCACATCGGCTATCTGGCAGTTTTTGACATCCCTACCACCTCCACTGCTGCTGCCGATTTTGCAGTTATGCTGGACTTAACTCTCAGACTTCTAAATCAGCATGATCTTTGGAAGTACTGGCTGTGAATTTGGGGGGATTTGAGGAGCCCAGGTGGGAAAAGCTGCCCTAAAACATCCTTTTCAACTTTTGTGTCCATGTGTGTGCACGCACCTTCAAATCAGTGTTGACTCCTGGCAACTGCCTGGACAAGTCTCTGCAGTTTTCTTGGCAAGTTTTCAGAAGTGGTTTGCCATTGCCTGCTTCCTAGGGATGAGGGTGTGTGACTGGCCCAAGGTCATCCAGCCGGCTTTGTAACTAGGACGGGATTAGAACTCACAGTCTCCCATATGTCTTAATGGTTAACCACACTGCCAAACTGGTTCTCACTTTCAACTCTTAAGGTATTATAATGTAAAGTTTCTTTTGAGTCAAATCCCTTGTTATTTCAAGGATGTTACTTTTATTAAAGTCTGAGTAGTCAGTTCAGCGTGTTCACTCAGAGGGGTGTGGTGGCTCAGTGGGTAAGATGCCAGGCTTGTCGATTGGAAGGTTGCAAGTTTGGAGGTTCGAATCCCTAGCCCTGCGTGCGGAGTGAGCTCCCGCACTAGCTCCAGCTCTTGCCAACCTAGCAATTCGAAAGCATGCAAATGCAAGTAGATGAATAGGTACCACTTCGGTGGGAAGGTAACAGTGTTCCGCACGTGTCATGCCGGCCACATGACCGTGGAAGCGTCTTCGGACAACGCTGGCTCTTCGGCTAAGAAACGGAGATGAGCACCGGCCCCTAGAGTCGGACAGGACTGCACAAATGTGCGGGGGGAACCTTTACCTTTTTAGTCAGTTCTGCACTGAAGGCAGCTCCCTGGGCACTCACTCACACGTGGAGTGTCCATGTCACAGATGGCTACATATTTATGAATATAATTTGGGAGATGGGAATTCTCCTTGGATTCCTTTTTCTTAGGATGAAAGGAACTAAAAATAAGGAAGAGAGGGTTGGAAAAGCAGAGGGGACTGCAGGGAGGAAATATTTTAATTTTCCTCTTTTTGGAGACACTGAAACTTTCTCTAAATAGGAAATTGTGAAGACCAAGAAATCCTGATTCATTTGTTAAGATTTATATTTTTCCCCAGTACCAATGTCGATGAAGATTCTCAGTCATCCAGGTGGAATTGTCTGTAGGTTGAGTCATGGCAACTTGATTGCTTTCTTTTGGTTGAAACGTTTCACTGCTTCTCCAAGTAGCTTCTTCAGTCTGGGCAAAAGTTGGTGTAAAGGTAAAGGTTCCCCCCGCACAGTCATGCAGTCGTGTCCAACTCTAGGGGCCGGCGCTCATCTCCATTTCTTAGCCAAAGAGCCAGTGTTGTCCGAAGACGCTTCCACGGTCATGTGGCCGGCATGACGCACACGGAATGCTGTTACCATCCCACTGAAGTGGTACCTATTCATCTTACTTGCATTTGCATGCTTTTGAATTGCTAGGTTGGCAAGAGCTGGGGCGAGTGCGGGACCACACTCCGACACGCAGGGCTAGGGATTCGAACCTCCAAACTTGCAACCTTCCAATCGACAAGCCTGGTGTCTTATCCACTGAGCCACCACGCCCCTCTTAAATTCACCATGCCCCTCTTAAAAACTTGAACTTGTGAAGTGGTCTTAATCTTCCTGGGGACTAATGAAAGAGCAGCATGATAAATGGGGGACAAGTTGTGCCTGAGGCCTCCGCCTCTATTGAGGGTAGGATTTTCCACTTTGGCATGAATGGATTCCTTAACCCCTCTCTCAAACCACCTATCTTCCCTGTCCAAAATGCCCATTTATCATGCTGCTCTTTCATTAGTCCCCAGGAAGATTAAGATCACTTCACAAGTTCACCAGCAAGGCCACATTTAATGATCCTCTTGGGGATGAATAAAGGTTTTAAGAGGAAAACATCCTAAAGACTATCTACACCTCAATTGCCCAGTTAACAAGCCAATCAGGTGTAAGGTCAATACAGCCACCCTGGAAGACATATATGGGGTCCCCTCACCAACTTTTGCCCAGACTGAAGAAGCTACTTGGACAAGCAGCGAAACGTTTCAACCAAAAGAAAGAAATCCAGTTGCCATGACTCAACCTACAGACCCCAGTACCAATGTTGGTGAGATTTTTTCTGTTGGGGGCCTTGAGAGGAAATGACATTGCCCTATCCCTCCTTCTTCATCCTGCACTGCACATGCACAGACTTTGTAACAATACGTATTGCCATTACTCTGCTTCCTAGATTTCTCCAGTCACCTTTAGAGCATGTTCAAGACCGCTGCAAACGTTTAAGCAGCAGCAGCAGCAGCAGCAGCATTGGGAATCACTGAGGCGGCTCATCCAGTTGATGGTGGGTTCAGACTAGATGGAGCATTGAAGTCAGAGATGAAATTGGTGAGTAGTATCAGAGGCAACCTGGCAGTTTTATAGGAGCCAACGAACCATCCACACAAGGTGCTGCTAAGTCTGGACCTCTGAGATGTACAGTATGCCGAGAGGGTCCCCAAACTCAATCCGAGTTAGGCTGGGTTTGCTCCACACTTAATTTGGTTATTGAAATAACAATCGTTTTCGGGGTTTGCAAAATACACTGAATCATCAACTCACCAAATGCGCTGGATTCACGCAACATGCTAAGCCACAAGAAAGCTAACATAGGTTGGCCCTCACCAAGCTTAGCATGTTATGTGAATGCAGACACTTATTTCCCTGATGTCTGTAGCTTGAATCATGTCAACTGGATTTCTATTTTTCTCAGTGGAAATGTTTCGCTCCTTATCCAAGAAGCTTCTTCAGTCTGAGCAAAGTTTGTAAGGGAATCCTTAAATATGTTTCTAGGCTGGCTGTGTGACCTTGCACCTGGGGCTAGGTCATGGTTATTTGAGATGTTTATTTCTAAGTCCCTTTATCATTCAAAGGAGGATCGTTAAGATTACCTTGCTGTTGTTGAGATTGCTAAATGGTCTTAATCTTCCTAGGCACAGAAGACAAAGCAGGAAGGAAAATAGGGGAAAGATTGTGAAGACTCTGAAGCTCTGAAGGCCTGTGGATAAAGATAAAAAGGATATAGAGACAGAGGCTTGTACACCCCAAAGATCAAACTCCAAAACACAAGAAAAGCAATGTAGTGTATGCAATCCAGTGCAGTGAGGAGTGCTCTGAGCTCTACATTGGAGAAACCAAACAACCTTTGTACAGGAGGATGGCCCAACACAGGAGGAGTAACACCACAGGACCAGAGTCAGCAGTTTACCTTCATCTAAAGGAAAAAGGACACTCATTTGAGGACATTAATGTTCACATTTTAGACAGGGAAGATAAGTGGTTTGAAAGAGCAGTCAAGGAATCCATTTATGCCAACTTGGAAAATCCTTCTTTGAATAGAGGTGGGGGCCTCAGGCACAATCTTTCCCCTATTTTCCTTCCTGCTTTGTCTTCTGTGCCTAGGAAGATTAAGACCATTTCGCAATCTCAACAACAGCAAGGTAATCTTAACTATCCTCCTTTGGATGATAAAGGGACTTAGAAATAAACATCTCAAATAATCATGACCTAGCCCCAGGTGCAAGGTCACACAGCCACCCTAGAAACATATTTAAGGATTCCCTTACAAACTTTGCTCAGACTGAAGAAGCTTCTTGGATAAGGAGTGAAACGTTTCCACTGAGAAAAACAGAAATCCAGTTGACATGATTCAAGCTACAGACAATTCCACCTGGATGACTGAGAACCTTCATCGACATTCTTTCCCTGATCTGGCTAAGCATATTTTATGAACACAGAAACATAGTGGGTTTTTTTTGCGGGGGGGGGGGGGGGTTGAATAGAAAAGGTTCTACTCCATTCCTCATCTTATCTTGTTCCCTGCTACTGTCTGGCTAGATATTGTGGAGTCCTTGGTGCTCTCTGAGCCTTGTTGTTTTCTTGCAGACGTTTCATTGCCAGGCTAGGCAACATCTTCAGTTCAAAAAGGGAGTGGGACTTGCTCTCTGTTTATATACCCTGGCTTGTCCTACCTGTGTTGGTGGGGGTGTTGTACTCTCTTTGGTAGTTTCTTGATTGGGCTGTTGTTTGCTGCTTGGTTGATTGACTGAGTTAATAGTTCCTTGATTAGGGCCTATTGTGTTGTTCTCCTCTGGGGCTAATCTTGGTGTTAATCTTTGCCTATCTGGGTGCTGATTGCTGGCAAGGTGGTGTTCTGGTCTTCTGGCTTTTCTATTGTCTCTTATGAATGGTATGTAAATTCATTCTCTTCGATTGGCTAGATATTTCTGCTTGCTTTTGCTGCCCCTTCTGCCTTGACAGGCTGGAGCCTTAGAATCTCTCTGGACCAGTGTTTCTCAACCAGGGTTCCGCGAGAGGTCACTAGGGGTTCCCTGGGAGGTCACGATTTATTTTAAAAGTTATTTCAAATTTGGGCAACTTCACATTAAAGAGGTAAGTTTCATTCTTTATTTTTAGTTTAAGAACACTGTTAATGCATATCTACAGGCCTACCTGTTAAACAAATATAATAATTTTGTAACTTCTGGCCTATATTTGAGCTTGAATGTGCAGGGGTTCCTCAAGGTCTGAAAAATATTTCAAGGGTTTCCCCAGGGTCAAAAGGTTGAGAAAGGCTGCTCTGGAGAAACAAGGGAAATGAGACAACAAACACATGGGGATGCTGTCCTAAGGAGTGGTGGAATCAAATTCCATGGGACGGAGTGCCCTGGAGGACATCAGGCTGGTGAAGCTGGCTTTTACTTCATCCAGGTACATCTTGGGACATTTGAAGCTAAGAGACAGTGGTTTGCTTAAGACCATCCATTGAGATTTAATGAAAGACTTTCTGGCTTATGGCTGCCACTCTCAAATGCTACCCTACACCAACTTTTATCACTCAGGCACTTTCCACCTGCTAGCTTCATCCCAGCGCAGAGATGTGCATCTCTGAAACTTAGCCCAGGAAGCTTGCAAAATGTCAGCTCATAAAATCAATCTTAGTTTTCACTCTTTTCAAGAGACAGGCAAACGGAGACAAAGCAGCCCTAGTTCCAAGGAATGCAAAAGAGGCTGGGCTTCAGGGAAATGCTATCAGAGGCAGACTGAAAGCCTACCAGGCTCCAGACTGAATTGGAGTACTAAGCAGGAAGTAGCAAGATTACTTGTTCTGTACTGTGAAGACCTTACATCAGGAGTCCCCAACCTGTGGGCCGCAGCCTGTTAGGAAGTGGGCCACGGGGCTCCCTCCTGCAAACCCTGCCCCTGGTGTGTGCGATTGGCTCCCGCCTGCAAACCCCACCCCCCGGTGCACGCGATTGGCTCCCACCTGCAAACCCCGCCCCCCCGGTCCGTGGAAAAATTTTCTTCCACGATCGGTCCCTGGTGCCAGAAAGGTTGGGGACCGCTGCCTTACATATTATTCTATGGAACAAAAAGAACAACTTCAGAGATTGCACTGCTCCAGGAAAGGTTTAGAGCAGTGTTTTTCAACCTTGGCAACTTTAACTTGGCTGCCTGGGGAATTCTGGGAGTTGAAGTCCACACATCTTAAAGTTGCCAAGGTTGAAAAACACTGGTTTAGAGAAAGACCATGTGGTTCTGTAACTGAATAGAGTGTTAAAACAGAAATCCAGAATGCCCATTTTCAAGCCTTCCCTTTGAAGGGATTTCTGGTCCTTTAGGGGAAGGACAACTGATCTTGAGAGCCATTCACATCTGTAACAAGGGATGAAGTGCTGTCAGTAGGAAGAATACAGCATACTGGCTATGCAAATTAGAAGACCTCCAGAATGTTTATCCACCATTGCAACTGCTATGAATTCTTTGAAAGTGTTAAGCAGTAGGAGCAGAGAGCTGAAAGAGCAAGTAAACTCAGCTATGTGATTCTATCCATGATTTTAGCACTCCTATTAGTTCCTCTAACCAGGTCCTATGCAGCAAGGGGCAATTATGTGTGAGCGTGTATGAAGAGGGGTTATGATCAACACTGGGAGTTTTAGAGGGTCTTTGTTATTTCAGGATTCCGGATGTGCTGGCTGCAACCAGCCTCTTCTCCCCACCTGTCTCTCTCACACAAACACAAAACCTAGATCCCTTTAATTCTTTTGTCAAGACATCAAGTGGCAGATAACAATCAAGCTGGACACCTCCAATTATATGGAATTTATTGGAGGGAAAAATCTAATTTGGTTTGATGGCTCAAAGGTCAGTCAATTGTTTCAGGATGAGCAGCCTGGAATGATGAAGGGCGATACTGGAACACATCAGCGGTGTCATGTACTTTTAATTAATCAGGGGAGAGATGAAGGCTGTCCATTAGAGGCCAGAGTTTAGGTACAGACCTTTTCTTGGGCTGTGTTCCAAGGATGCTTTAGAAATTGTTCTGGTGCAAGCATCTTAAGATTACACTTTGCCTCTGTTTTATACTGATCGCCACACCAAAGGTACGCCTGCTTAATTCTACCAAGGTCTGTTGTAGCTGTTGCTGGGACAGTCAAAGGAGAGTCAAAGAGGAGGGGGGGAAGACATCATCCTTGACTAGTTGATGTTGAGTCAAAGGCTGAAATGGGAGAAGCCTTCTAAGTCTATGACTTTCATTGCATTTTGTGATTGCCCATTCCACAAACTAATTACACGGTCGAGGAATAAGCTGTTCTTTCTATACCAAATTCTTTGCCAGATGGTTTCCTTGGATAACCCCATCATGTTCTAGTATTATAAAAGTGGAGGGGAAACCTTCTTGTTCTCCCTTCTCCCCACACGTTGCATCATTTTAGATGTACCAACCATGTCCCTGACCCTGACTCAATTTCTCCCCCTCTAAAATGCTCCAACTGTTTTTAGCTTGAAATCTCCCACATTGTGCCTACTAGTATTGATGGGCATTTAAAAAACTTATTTTAATTTAAAAAATTAAAAGGAACCTCATATGCTGCAAAGCAAGGTGGACATATATACAGACTATCTATACTTCCAAAGATGCCCTTGGTTTCCATATAGGGTTCATGGGCATAGTTAGAAAATAAAATGGCGGCTGGCTGAAATTGTGCTTTCTTTGTAAATATGGTTACCTACCCATGACAAGACAAAGCTAAGGGTATGACAGGGAGAGGTCCAGCACTTTGCTTTCCAGGAAACCAGTCTTTTGTAACTAGCCATATCCATATGGCACCTCCTCTGGAAATGGGCAATCCTCTCATGGGAACTAATTATTTCAACAGCCACAATATGCTCTCAAAGCATCCTGCTGCAATCATATCTTATCCATATCTCAGTATCCCTGGCTGTAATGTTTTTGCCCAGAACATCACAAGTAAGGTTGATCAAACAGTTTGGTCATATGCACATTTTCTAAGAAAAGGGACTTTTTCTAGTTACTGTCACTTCCTAAAAGTGAATGAAGACCCCAGTGCAAGGGGTGCTTATCTTTGGCCCACTTTATCACAGGTACAGTACCTCCCACCTTCATCGCCATTTTATTGTATTCTTCTCAGCTGCTGCTCTGAGCAAAGAATCCATCTCATTCTCCAACTGATTGGCACATTACTTAGAAGAGAAATAATTATGCAGCACATCCTATTCCTCTTTATTTAAAACCAGTGTCCTAAACCACTGAGTTCATTTGTTATTGTCAAGAAGGCATTAAAAGAAAATGTGGTTGTCCCAATCACAAAATGGGTGCCACAATAGGCATGGCCAGTCACAAAACCATATATTCAGGGGTTGACCAGTAATTCTGCTCCTTGCCTAGCTTTCCATGATCCTTTCCACAAACTAATTTTTGCACTTGTTGGGGGTAGATGGACATATTTGCAAAGAAGCTGTAAGATACAACTACTCACCATTGTTTAAATTTTCCAGTAATGCTTATGGAGACCCATGTGGAATCCAAGGGCCTTCTAAAAATACATATTTATTTTTTAATTTAAAAATTAAAATATATTTGCTTTAAGAAAAACGGTAGTGCAGGGCAGAAAATCTGGTAGATATGCCCAACGGCAAAGTGGTGCTCATGGGGGCCACAATAGGGATTCCAACATTACCTTTTTCGTTCTCGAAAATAGATACATAGGTTCCTTTGTTGTGAGCCGTACTTTCTTTGCACCTTCAAATCACAAGTTTCTGATAGATTATAAACAGTTCCAGATCTGAAACATGAAAGTGATTTCTCTCTGCCTTACATGTTTCTCCCTGGCTGTAAGGAGGAGAAATAAATGGGTTTAGCTTCTTGGTCATTCCTGAACACTGGATTTAACAAAAAAAGGAAAGCTTGTGCAACAAAAGAAGTTTACAAACTCCTAACCACCAGCAACTTACTAGTTATTACATGGAAACAAATGCTGACACTCCCTTCAAAACGATTTGTAGCTACCATATGGATCACAGGACAGCACCCAGGTTCCTCTTGGTATTGTAAGTTGGAATACCTTAAAAGAGACTCTGGATCCTGCTGATCTTTCTTGGGGTAAACTTATCTTTGGCTTAAGGAAAACTGGAATTTACTATTGTTTCTCTCTACCCACAAGATGAGCCTTGGCATTTTTGGGAAGCTATGAATAGGAATAACCCATTCATTTGATGATTACAATAATCATGACAGACACTGGTTCTCTTAAATACTTCAATTCAATCTCAGCTGGAGCCTTTTTATTTCTTACAGACTCTAGTTCCCAATATTTTTAAAAAAATCCTGTAGTTGCAGTATCACAAGGCATTGTCCATTTTCAGAGCATCAAAATCTGTCCTATATTAGGCATCTAAAGGCTGCACTGGAGAAAAAGGTTGGTTGGTTGGTTTAGTTTGTTTAGCTAGGCAATGGCATCTTTTTGCTTTTTACTGTATATAGGCCCTAGTAGTTTTATTCTCAAATTGCTGCTATACCCTGGGTTTATTAAGTATTTTAAAGGGCATGAAAAGACAACCGTCAAGCAAAAGACTGGTTTCTCCCTGCAAGCAAGCTTCAAACTGGAGTCACCAAAGAGAGACCACCTTACTAAAGCTGATGTTGTAGGGAGGGATTATGATTGTTTTCATCTTGAAGACATTCAGTGCTTTGCCCACTGCATTCAGCATCAGGAGGGGGATAGTGGTTAAGGTGCTGGGCTAGAAACCAGGAGGCTGTGAGTTCTAGTCCCGCCTTAGGCATGAAAGCCAGCTGGGTGACCTTGGGCCAATCCCTGTCTCTCAGCCCTAGGAAGGAGCCAATGGCAAGCCAGGAGACAGAGTTCTAGTCCCGCCTTAGGCATGAAAGCCGGCTGGGTGACCTTGGGCCAGTCATTCTCTCTCAGCCCAACTCACCTCACAGGGTGGTTGTTGTGGGGAAAATAGGAGGAGGAAGGAGTATTAGGTATGTTCGCCGCCTTGAGTTATTTATAAAAATAATAAAGGCGGGATAAAAATAAATAAATAAATATAAAGCAGGATAAAAAAGCATCCAATAACCTGAGTAATTCTTAACAACTTCAAAGGAAGGATCCCCAAAGAAAAAGCTACTTCTAGTACTGAAATGTATGTTTCAATCCTTCATCACTATTCATGGCAGAGATGAGTGATCTTCAGACCCTTAGTTCCACTAAACGAGAGTCACTGCATGCTAAACGGGGACCATGATCTCAGCATACCCCATACTTTTAGCAGAATACAGTACCTTACCACCATCATCGCTTCAGATTTTGATTTGGTATTGGCTTCATTCCTATGCAGAAGGCCCCAAGAAACATGACTTTTAGCATAATCCTGGTTAGCAAGTCGCATACCGTACTTGCCTTGATCATGGATTTCCAAGAGGTATGTGGATGACTACTGTAAAAAATAGAAAGCAGTCTGCATCTATTCCTTTTGAAAAAACTGTGATTTTAAATTGTATAACCCTACTAGAAAAGGTTATATGACCTTCAGGCCCTAGAGATCAAAATACTCACTTTCATAGGGTCACATATCAAATCTTCAAATGATAAAATGGTCATGGTTAGAATACATTATTTCATAAATTGCTGGAAACTGGATAAGCTTAGAAGACAAGTAATTTTTGTTCATTTTGCCCTCAGTGAACACGGGTGCCCTGGAGCATCCTCCCAGCCTCATGGAGAAAGTGGAGCCTTCAAAGCCTCAGGCCGTATCCAAATGACCTAACTGGAGGCAAGCGAGGAGTCCCTGACACTATTAGTTATGCTTTTTCTTGAATGCTGTTCTTTTTATGAACAAATCACTATGCAAATGCTCATATTAAAACATTTATTTTGAGGGGTGGTGTGTGACATAATGGAGCATTTTACAGTCTGTGAACTCAACCACCACCACCACCACCACCAGAAACCACAAATATGAAGAACAGAGGCCAGGGCTCCACTCAGCTCCCTCTCTGTTATTTGCTTTATCCCACTCCCTCCCCGCCCCAAAAAAGTCTTGAAGGCCAGAAAAAGACACTTGCTGACAGGATTTGGGTGGAGAAAAGAAAAGAGGGAGAGGAGGAGGGGATTCCACAAAGAAAAACGGGGAAGACCATTTCTCCAGCATCTCTGGTCTCTGTGGATTCTCGAAGCAGGCCTGAGGCACCAGGTGTGGAGTTCCTGCTGGTGGAGCAAAATTTGGCCCTATCAATCTTCGGTGAGTTGAAATCGAATGGATTTTTGTCGCGTGCAAACATTAGTGGCCACGTTTTCAGGAGGCTGAGGAGGCAGGCAAGCACTCTTCAGGCTACTGCCAGCTTCTGTGTGGTAGAAACAGAAACAGAGAGAACTATAAGGAGATCAAATGTCTGATGCAGCTCAGCCATCAAACTTGCAAACCTATAAGCCTTTGGGTCTTCCTAGAGTGGCTGTCATTCAACCAGAGCAGATCAGAACAATGTCTTTTGGGGTATGAAACAAGGAGGAAAGATGGGATTGCCTTTTTATCAGCATATCCCCTTCTCCTCTTGTGAATGAGACAGATTCCAGCGCTTTACACCCTGTCCATTGCTCAATTATACCTTCTACCATGAGAAGTAGGACTAATTTAGCTGACTTTGAAAATGGATTAAACCAATTGTGGCAGAGGAGGAGAAACTTGTCAAGGACAGTTAGAAAGGCGTGTATACCAGATTTGGCTGAATTCCAAAGAACAAGTCTAAACAGGATCAAACCAAAGCAAAATTAGTATGAAGCAATTGAAAGTGAGCAAAGCTTGAGAATGATCCAATGCTACCTTGCAAAGACAATTGTATGTCCCCATTTCACCACAGAATATCATGCTAAAGAGAGTGAGACAAAGAGGAAAAGGACTGACCAGTCCACCTTCTAATTACAGAGAACAATTCATCCAACACTATCAACCAGGAATGATGGCAGAGGGGACACGGCATTACTGCACATGGCACCTGCTAATACGCTGCTCCCCTTCTCCATGGTCTTACAGTATCTGATACATATCTCAAACTTGCCTTGACCCATCTGCCTAAGGCAGAATATACCAACCGAATCTTCCCCACAAATTTGTAATGATTTCCATCACAAAATTCTTCCACCCTGTGTTCAACCAAGTTGCTTGAAATTGGGTCACATCAGTACTGTGGAGAGAAATGTCATCTAATTGCATTTGAAAACAGTACAGGCACAGCAACAGCATCTTTCCCCCATAATTGAATAACATTCCTTCTAATTTCCTCATATCTATTGAAAAACATTTGTTTTCCTGGTTTGAGCCAACGAGAGATACGAATTTCACTGCAGTTAGACCTCAAGTTGAAGTGGCAGCTTCCGTTTTGTCCCAAAGTGAAATGCGCTATTTCCTGAAGCACCAAATCAGGGCTTGAATCAAACCTTGCAGTTAGTGCACACCTTTACTAATAGATTTGGACGCCTTGCTGTGAAATAACAAGGGGAAAGAGAAGGCTGTGCTGAATGCAAGGATTAGAGGAAAATGCAGGAAGTGATTCCATCACATTCTGTGCTCACTTTTAAACACAAACATGTAACTAAAGGGAAATAATTCAGCTTGATAAAAGATACTCCAATAAGCCATAAATCTGAATTCATGGCTTGTTCAATCACATTGGGAAATATTAATGTACTGAGCAAAGGGGAGGTTGCAGTAATGTAAAGAGATTCCTCTTGCTCTCATGGCTCCCTGCTCTTTTGAGTATTAATTTAGGGGAATGTATATCTTGTGTTTGGCAATCAGGAAAAATTAGAGACTCTGCTACTGTCTTTCCAATCAGTTTCTCTGCTGGAGCTGAAGCAAACAATCTTATACGTGACTAAAGTTTCCCAGGATGACTCCTTTGGAGAACCTCAATACTTATGCTAAACCCATTTATTCCAGCATGTCCTTGAATCATCACAAGTAACAGGACACATTTGGGATATAGTTTTCTTACTTAGACTATAAGCTATATGAAAGCTGCAGATTTAAATATAGTGCACAACTTGGGGGTCCTCCTGGACTTGTGACTCCTGCTCAAAGAGCAGGTGGCAGTCGTGACTAGGAGGGCTTTTGCACAGCTTCGTGTTGTGTGCCATTTGCACCTGTTCCTGGACTGGGAGGCTCTGCTCATGGTCACTCATGCCCTGGTCACCTCCCGAATGGACTAATGTAATGCACTCTACATGGGGCTGTCCTTGAGGAGTATCTGGAAGCCTCAGCTGGTGCAAAATGTAGCAGCACGGGCAATTATGTGTGCTCCTAGAACAGCACACGTGACACCTCTGCTCCGTGAGCTGCATCGATTGCCAGTTTGCTTCCAGATCCAATTCAAGGTCCTGGTTTTGACCTTTACAGCCCTTCATGGCATGGGCCTGGGTTATTTGAGGGACCGCCTCCACCCAGTTACATCTACCTGTCCCATCAGGTCCAGCAGAAGAGGTATGCTGCGGGTCCCGTCTGCAAGGGTTTCATCTCACGGGACCCAGGAGACGGCCTTTCCTGCCGAGCACCTGCCCTGTGAAACATCCTCCCGCAGATGTGAGTTTGGCCCCATCTTTGACATTCTTCCAGAAGTCCCTTAAAACATGGCTGTGTCAGCAGGCCTGGGGATCTCAAGGAAATGGCACTTTGATGAGATGTCTGCATTGTTTTTAACATCAATTCTCTCCACTATCTTCTTGTTAATAATATTGTTGAGGTCTTTTAATAGCAGTTTTTTAACATTTGGATTTTATGGTTGTTTTTATTTTAAGCCACCTAGTCTCACTTTATTGTGAGATGGGTGGCTATATAAATGTGATAGATATTATTTTATCATAGTCAGATCACCTTCTGATTTAGATTTTGGGCTGCCTTCTCCTTCTATAAAATCTGGGAAAGTTTAATGGATTTCAAAGGTTTCTGAAACATTCTGGGGAACTTTTTAGTGGGTATGAAGTCCTTACTGCTGTGTGAGACGCAGGCACAACATTTGCTACAACTGCACCCAAGTGCTCTCTGTCTGTAGTCAGAGTTATGCAGCTCCTTGGCATTTTCTTGAGCAAAAGGCAATGAAGAAAGAGCTAAATAGGTAGAATGCAGATAAAAATGCAGGCTGAGTCCAACACAGATTTGATGTCCTTATTTAGAGTATCATGAGACATTAACAGTGGGAAAGAGTATGTTCTCTTCTACCATCACCGTTTCTTCAAAGTATTGGCAACACAGCTCTTCTGGATGTTCAAGGGTTCACTGCAGTCAACTCCCTAAGACAGTTAACAGCAGAATTCTACGTAGCACACGATGGCAAGTTTGTGAATATTTTCAAAATCCTAGACCTTAGATTCTGCATTTAATGCAATTGCTATAATGGAGGCTCCAGTCCAATATAATTTTCTTGGGCGATTAATAATTGATAAAAGCAAAATGCTGACCATCTGGGAAGCTAACTCTTAGTCTTCTTGGCTTATGACATACAATAGAGATGGACTAACTGGACCCAGAAAGTTGTAAGGTATCCTTTGAAAGGAGTCGATTAGTCTACAGGTAGTCCTCGCTTAACAACCACAATTGGGACTGGAATTTTGGTTGCTAAGCGAAGCAGTCATTAAGCGAATCCAACCCGATTTTACGATTTTTGCGGTGGTTGTTAAGCAAACCACCATGGGCATTAAGTGAACCACATGGTTGTTAAGCAAATCATGCAGTTCCTCATTGATTTTGCTTGCCAGAAGCTGGGCAGGAAGGTTGAAAATGGTGATCATGTGACCAGGGGACACTGCAATGGTCATAAATGTGAACTGGTTGCCAAGCATCCAAATCGTGATCCTGTGACTGCAGGGATGCTGTGACGGTCGTGTGAGGACCGGCTGTAAGTCAGTTTTTTCAGCACTGTCGTAAGTCTGAACCATCATTAAATGAATGGTTGTTAAGCGAGGGCTACCTGTACACCTGAAGAAACTGGAACTTTTGACTAATAAGGCATTCTTAGATGAGACTCCATTTTTAGATCCAGTTCAATCAGGCTTTACCTCTGGTTTTGAAGTAGAAAATTGCCATAGTAACGCCATAGGATAGCCTTTGACAGGAGAGGACAGGGGTCATATGTTCTCTTTTCTTGGAATTAGTAGCTTTTTATACTAGTCATAGTATCGCTAATCATAGTATGAAATGGAAAGTCTGGAATTATTCTCTAGGTTGGGGGCTCAGAAGCACCGTATTTCAATGGCTATGCTCTTATGCTTCAATGTTACTCCTATGGCCCTTCAGATGTTGCTGAACTGTAATTCCCAACAGCTCAAATCAGCACAGCCAATTGGAAGGGATATTGCAAACTGAAGATCAGCGCTATCTGGAAAGTCACAGCTTCCTGATCCCTCCACAAATTGTTGATTCAAGAAAGTGTTGGCAGATAATTGCACTTTCCATACTTACACATTTCATGGGTTCCATTTCTTCCCATATGAAACCACTGAAGGAGGTTAATGGGAGTCTGAGTGTTCTGATCATTTTGATTGCCCTCTTCTGCACTTTTCCCATCAATATGCAGAGGACATCCAGTTCCTTTCCTCCTTTTCATTTAATCTAAGCAAGGCAATGAATATCCTGAACCAGTGGCTGGGTACGATAGCAGACTAAACCAAATCACTAAACTAGCAATCTATCTAGGCAAGATGGAGATTCAGTTGGGGGCCAGGAGAGATGATTTGTCTGCCTATTAGGTCATCTTCTACCTGTTCTGAAGACAACTGGGTTTCCCCTAAAAGATCTAATCACTATTTGCATAATTCTCCAGGTTGCTTTAAGCTGATCTGCAAACTGCAACTCAGTCTGAACAGACAGCTATGCTATAGCTACAGATGTTCTAGAAACCTCCAAATTGCATAAATACACATTACGTGAGTCTGCCTGTAGGAAAAAATGGAAATTAGACAGTCCAAAATACTGCAGAAAGATAATTCATGGGGACTAGAAAATAAGTACCATAAATACACTGGTTGCTTCCTAAGCTCAGTACAAAGGCCATCAGCCACTCCCATTACTGTTCTTAGCGGGTTCTAGATTTCCCTTCTTTGCCTTAAATCAAGGTGCTGTACATGGGACCAGTATTTAACACTCTGACCTTGTTCTGAATGAACTCTGGGCCTCACAGACCCAATGCCTTTCAAATATTCAGACGGCAAGTGGATCATGGGAATATGGGCTGCAACAGAAGTCATGAAAACTCCTATGCACCTTAGATCCTCCAGATGGCCATGGCCTTGAGGTATGCATGATCCTGCTAATATCAGAAAAGGCTGAAGGGATTGGTGCAACCTCCATAAGTAAACCTTTACATTTTCAGATTCTCTGAGAATATGGTAATGGAAGCAAGTAATTTTTCCTTTTTCTACTTCCCTTTGGGGAGTAAGAGTTGTCAAGCTCAGAAACCTCTTCCTTCTGGATTCGTATAATTTCTGCCTGAAGGTATCTGACTGTTCTTTGTAGACCTTTGAGATTGTCCAGATTAGGAAACAGACTCCACAAAAGGACTAGAACTAAGCTTTACTAATATAGGCTATATTAACAGAATCTTGTAAGCCCGATTGTGTTTTTCCTTCCCTACTTCTTATATCCTAGTGAGTCAGGGAGGAGCCAGCAGGAGGCTCCTCCTGATAGGGCCCAAGGAATAATTCTGCCCTTTTTGCTTCTATCATGTTTTTGCTTCTGAACATTTCCCTCAAGGCCAGCTCTATGGCTCTCTACAGTCTTCAGTATGAGAGGCAGTATGTCTCTCAAAACAAGGCCTCAGGGACATGAGCAGACTCTAGTATTTTGTGCTCATGTTCTGCTTTTGAGCTTCCCACTAGTAAATGTTTGTCGACTGTGCAAACAAGATTCTGGACTCAAAGAGATTTATATCTGACCCAACATCGGGTGTTCCTACTTTTCTGCAGTCTGTTTGCCACACGACCACCACCACCCTGTATGTGAAGGCAGGTACCTAAAGAGAAAAACAGAGCTCTGTTGTGGAATGACTTCCTCATAGTGTGGGGTGACCATTCTGAATATTCAGCTATATCAGGTATCCACAAGCTGCAATCATATTGCTGCCTCGACACAATGTGAGATTATTTTCAACTAGACAAATATAGTGTATTGCCGAAGGCTTTTACGGCCGGAGTTCAATAGTTGTTGTGGGTCTTCCGGGCTGTGTGGCCGTGTTCTGGAAGTTGTGGTTCTTAACGTTTCACCAGCATCTGTGGCCAGCATCTTCAGAGGGCAGGAGCACAGAAAGAAGGCTCTGTCTGTGCTCAGGTAGGGTGGCAATGTTTGTTTTCTATTTATAGAGCTAAGTTATAGGAGATTAGGTGGGTTTTTTTGTTGTGTTGAAATGTTAACGAGTGGCTGCTGAGCGTGATTAGCATGTTCATTGTTAGAAGTATTCCCATGTCCTGGTAGTTGAGCTGAGTTCGTTGACCTTCTGCAGGCTGTGTTTTTCAGGACTGGTAGCCAGGGTTTGCTAATTTTTAGACTTTCTTCTTTTTTATTGTAACTGTGCTGGTGTTTGTGAATTTCAATGGCTTCTCTGTATAATCTGGTGTAGTGGCTTTTGGTGTTGTCCAGTATTTCTGTGTTTTCAAATAGGATTTTGTGTCCCGTTTGCTTAAGAGCATGTTCAGCTACTGAAGATTTTTCCGGTTGCTGTAATCTGCAGTGTCTTTCGTGTTCTTTTATCCTGATGTGAATGCTTTTTTTTGTGGTTCCGATGTATACTTGTCCGCAGCTGCATGGTATACGGTATACTCCTGCAGCGGTGCGGGGGTCCCTTTTGTCTTTTGCTGATTTTAGCATTTGTTGTATTTTTCTGGTGGGTCTGAAGACTGTTTGAAAGTTAGAAGTAATACTTCTAACAATGAACATGCTAATCATACTCAGCAGCCACTCCTTAACATTTCAACACAACAAAAAAACCCACCTAATCTCCTATAACATAGCTCTATAAATAGAAAACAAACATTGCCACTCTACCTGAGCACAGAAAGAGCCTTCTGTCTGTGCTCCTGCCCTCTGAAGATGCTGGCCACAGATGCTGGTGAAACGTTAGGAACCACAACTTCCAGAACATGGCCACACAGCCCGGAAGACCCACAACAACCATAGACAAATATAGAATAGTTATTTCTGTATCACCTTGCAGAAGTTATTAATTTCTCTCCCTCTCCTTTGGGGATTCCACATTAAATTTTGGAACCTATTGTTCTTTTCATAGTACTTTCCAGATCAACAAATGTGTGATTTTCAATTCAATAAGCCAGTTGTGGGTATTTGCTGGTACTGTTGCTTAGCATACAATTTGCAACATGAATGAGTGTGTGTGTGTCTGTGTGTGTATGAAAAGTGTCTGACCGCAAGGAACGTATTTAGGTTTGAAATCTATACCTGCAATCATACCTGTCAGATGACACTCAACAGCATGCAAGTCAGCAATTGCAGTCCAACCATTTTTTGTGGCAGAAGAACGTCTGCAGGGATTTCCAAATGTCATCTCTGTCTAGACTAGCTGCCTCCAACTGGCACCTAGATGTGTACAGCTCCCATCATCCCCAGCCTAAGCAGTTATCTAGGATCTGGTGGTATTATTATTATTCAGACAGTAATCCATTTGGGCCAGTTTGGTGTAGTGGTTAAGGCATCAGGCTAGAAACCATGAGACCATGACCAGCTGGGTGACCTTGGGCCAGCCCTAGGAAGCAGACAATGGCAAACCACTTCCAAAATCTTGCCAAGAAAACTGCAGGGACTTGTCCAGGCAGTCGCCAGGAGTCAACACTGACTTGAAGGCATCCAAAAAAAAAATCCACTTGGTCACAAAACAGGATCAAGGACAAAGGCCAAGCATTCTCTTTCCCAGCAGGGGAAGGTCAGCAATTAATATTTATCAGTCATAAAGCACTGCTATTTCTCTTGATCTCACAGTGGAACACACAGCAAGGAGAGTAATTAATGTAGCTGAAATTGGTAGTAGAAAAAAAAAGGGTCAGTCAACAGATTTAATACTAACTTTTCCATGGAACTGAAACCCTGAACCTAAAGGCTACAGACTATGGAAAACTTTCTGGCATGCAATATTTCCCTTCTCATTCTCTCTCTCTTTAAAAAAAAAGAATTTTAATCACTTTAAATAGATAAATGGGATGTTGGCATCTTGCAGAGCGAAGTGTTTATTTCCTAGAATTCCTATGAGGCTCACAGAAATCCACCCAGCATCAGAAATGTGCTTTTTGTGAACTAGAGTATTTCTTTGTGCTCTGTGGGCAAATATGTCATTTGTCGGCTCAGAGTTTACTTCTGTCTTTTACTTAGATTTGGGGGCAATTTACCTTTTTTTTTGGCCTCACCAATATAAAGCTCCCTCAAGTTGCGCTCCACTCCTGGTGACTTTATAGCATGTCTATGTTGTTTCCTTTGCAAGACTACACCAGAACTGTCTTGGTTTTCTAGAACTTTTCCCCCCCACTCGGTCTCACTTACAGGGCTGGGCTTTGCATGTATGGTCTCCCATCAAACTACTAAATAGTTCAATCTCTGCTTAGCTTTTTTCAAGATCAGTCAAGGTTGACTAGGTGCTGCCACCTTCTATAACTTACCTTCTAACAAACGAGAACTTTGTAATTGGACAAACCCTCCATAGCACCCATTCTATGAATGCACCCATAACAAGTCCTTATAATTCCAAAAGTGCCAATCAGGCCCGAAATTGAAGGAGCGTGGCCTAATGAAACAATATAGTCCTTCACCACAGAGCACCTGAGGGTCCTTCACTTTGCAACCAGGAAACCCTTAAACCATTGGCCAAATATATTATACAGAACAGGGATGTGCAACTGTCCAATCATTTCTTTTGCACAACAGCATTTGACAACGATTTGCAATTCAAACCAGTTTTGTAGCAACAGAAAGAAGGCAACTGTGCAAAATTTACCAGATCAGAAGACTCTGCGAAAAAGAAAAAAAAATGAAAAGAAACATCATCTTCATAACATCAAACCACATAAAATCCATAAGACAACATAATACAGGCCCTCTCTCTCTATCCGGGCCTTCATTCCAGCCAGAATAAGAGTATGTTTGTAGGAACAGTCTCAAGCAATTGACAAGTCTGTGAGTTCTAGTCCCGCCATGGGCATGAAAGCCGGCTGGGTGACCTTGGGCCAGTCACTCTCTCTCAGCCCAAGTCACCTCACAGGGTTGTTGTTGTGGGGAAAATAGGAGGAAGAAGGAATATTAGATATGTTTCCCGCCTTGAGTTATTTGTAAAAATAATAAAGATGGGGAAACAAACAAACAAACAAACAAACATACATACATACATACATACATACATACATACATATATATATATATATATATATATATATATATATATATATAAGAAAGCTTACATAAGAGCAGTAAATAGTCAACTGCAAAAAAGGGAAAAAGTTATTTTCATTCATCACTCCTTTGGTCGGAATGAAGTGGCTTAATGGGCTTACTTTTTGGGGTCTCTGCTTCACTGAAGTGCGCCTAAAGTCAAAGGGGGATAATATGTGACCCGTCTATGCTGCTAAACTACAACTTGCAGCAGCTCCAGACAACACGATCAATGTTGGGGAATGCTAGGAGGGGAGTTTCAACATCTGGAAGGCTGCAGATTTCCCTTCTTTGGCTTAGGTCAAGGTGTTGCCAGGCACTTCCTGTAATTTCCCATGTTCCAAGGAGGGCAGCCAATGCAGAAAGAACCAGCATGTGAACAGTTAAGTTGGAAGAAAAAATGCCCACAAGTACAGCCGTTCTAATCTCCCCTGATCTCTTGCTAAGCTTTTTTCTTCCTCCCAGCTGCTCAACATTATTTTTACTCCGTCTATTCAGGACATATAAATGTAGTCACTCTGTGGATAACCCAACTCAAAAGTTGGCCATCTCCCACAAGGCTTCATTTGAGAAGACTACCAAAGATAGAAGTAATCAACTCAACGTCTCTTATTCTACTGCTGCATCAACTGAAATGCAAATAGGTTATACAATGTACAGAGCTGGCTGATGTCTCAGCAGTGGATTGGCACCGTGACCAGAAATCCTTGGGCAGAGGGTAGGGACTGAATTAGTACATTTGCCGACCCAATGAACTCCACCAAATATTTTTTTCAAGTACCGAAATAAGCCTGAGATACAAACACTTGGGGAGAAAAGAATTAAAAGGCACACCTGGAAATCTATTCACAAAGTTTGACTGTTCCTGGCGACTGCGTGGACATATAGGTTTCTTGCCAAAAATATTGAAGTGATTTGCCACTGACTTCTTCCAGGTTCATTAGTTAGTTGTTTGGCTTCCTAGCCTAACTGGGCTTTCCTGATGATCTTCCATCAAAGTACTACGTTTGATCTTGCTTAGGTTTGCCAAGGTCAGCCAAGGTCAGCTACATGCTGCCCCCTCACTGGGCAGATTGCCCTACTGCCATCCAAATAAAATTGACCAACTTGACAAGGCAAATGGGGAAAAAAAGAAAAGTAATAAGGGGGCTGGCTTGGCAACTCAATCAAATAACAAAACCCAAATCAAATATTGGAAAGGGTCATTTTCTGGCCCTAAATTTTTTCCAGTAAAAAAAATCCCCACAAATACTCAAATATTACCCTCTAGTGGAATCTGATGCTTATTTTTCATAATGGTGCATAGATACAGATTTTAGAAATATCAATTTGTCCACTCCAATAAAATATGCTCCTTCAAGCAATTGCTTCACAGTGGCCCTGTTTGAACAACACAGCTGACCCAGCAATCCCTGATCAAGCTACCTACTGCCATGCACTAACAATGCACAATCTCGAACAATCAATCATCCAAGGGTCATTTTTAAGTATACCCAGTCACTGCAAAGAAGGCAGGGAGACTGGCACTCCCCGCCCCCCAGGGTAAGGGGAATCTATGGCATTGTGACCAGGATTGGCACCACATTGCCAGCCCCTTTTCCATCCCAGTGTGACCACAGAGGTGTGTGTGCAAACCAAACCATCCCAGGGAGATTGTACTTAGAGAAGACCAAAGAAAGAAGGGCCTCTCAAAGATTAATCTCAAACATGGACAAGAGAAAGGACAATTAATGCTCAGGCAACATTACTGGACCAGTGAAAGCTACTTTAGCTTCAAATCAATCCTGGAAGAAATGGGTGGGTCGATTCACTAGGTTCCGTACTTTGCACAACATGCTAACAGTCCCCACCCATCCACTGACTCAGTCAAGCACGTAATATAAGCAGGACTTTTAATGGAGAGCAAGGCCAAGCCACACCACGCTGCAATCTCAACCTAATCTAGACAGCAATTTTGCACAGCAGTCCAAGCACTGCATCTACTACTGCAAGGAGTTTTGGAAACCATACTTATGTCTTCCATACTTAATTTGAGAGAATTGTCTAGAATATCTCATTGCTCAATCATGATAAACCTCTTAAGATCAATGATCTTATATGAGAATGTCAGGCTGCATTTTCTACTGCTTGAGTAATGGGCCCCAAGGAATATAGGCCAGGGCCTTCCCTGCTGTAGTCTGACTGATCTCCTTGAAGTCTGCCAAACAGCAAGAGAGACTGCACCATTTGAGATCAGACTTCGGAAACTAATTTAATGCAAACTCCTGCACTAAGATATCCAATGAGCGATACATATTAACGGATATCCTGCAAACCTACAAATTGAGTTGGTCAACAAAAACTTCATGTATGGGCAGATTTGGGGCATGAACACAGGACAGGGTGAGATGAGAGTTAGATAACACTAATATTCTTCTGTGAAACAGATTTTTGGCTTGTGAGGGGGCAAGCTTAGTCGCCTTAGAGCCTAACCCTCTAATTTGGCAAAGAGGAAGGTGCCATGTGGCTCATTAGACTATGACCAGATCACTCCCATTCAGTTTCATCTGCCTTCCAATTTCTTGAAAAAATTCTCATATTAATTTTGGGACTGATGAAATGAAAAACTTGCAACATTTTTGAGTTTGGTTTCTGTATTTTTTTTCTTATAGGTATAACCAAAAGATGTCATATTAATTAGAGCACAGAAAAGAGGCCTGAAGAGAAGCTTCAATCCCATGATTATATCATAGCACCAAAAAACAAAACACCCCCCCCCCTCAAAAAGTAGCTTTTTTATTTCCTGTTAATACTTCAACAGCTTGTATGGAAACTCTGAAAAGTATGATAAACTCTGCATGTGCATTAATATGCATATTTTGGGTTCAGCCAAAAGAATAAAGGATTGAGAATGCTGTTATGACCCTCCAAAATCAAGATGAAGCAACTCAGAAGCCAAATTTCCAGCCATGTTGGCTGATGGTTCTAGGGTTGTAGCCTCAGTAAATCTTGAGGGCACTTGGCAGGGGGAAAACTGTTCTTACTTGTCTGTTTCTGATCTCTTTGTTATTCTGAGTAGTATTCTCTCACTGCAAAGGAGATTTGTTGCCTTTCAAAGTAACAAGAGATCCTGTTTATCAAATCTAAATGTCACCAACTCAATCCTGATAATACATCTTGCCACCAACAGGAGACCAGCAAAAGCAAATTCGGGACATTCTTCAGCACCGTTTCACTTCCTCAGAAGCTAAGGGTACAAAGAAGCCTTTGCTGGCACTACTACTGCTAGAGATCAAAAGCTATCCCAGCCCGCAGTCCAGGCAGGGATCCTTCTTGCTTTGCACAACCAACCTCTCATGCTGTAAAACTTTGATATGCCTGCATCCAGGAGTTTCATTCAGAACTATGCCTCAGCTGGCAATGTACAGAAACCAACAGGAGCAAAATCAAGCATACCTGGCCACAGGGGACCAAGCTATTCCCCCTTCTCTCCATCTGCCACACAGATGGGGCAGGCACGCCACCCATCAGAACACCTGAACCATGATTCAAGGGGGGAATCCCTTGTAACACTGACTGAGTGTAGTTATGGAATATTTTATTTTACACAATATAACAACATAGAGTTGTTGAGATTTTACAGCATTTGCCTGAAAATGAAGGCAACACCATTACCACGGGGGAGGGGGGAGGGAGGGAAGAAAAAGACACTCAGGATTGCTTTAAAAAATATTCCTTTTTGTATAATGATTGATCCATTAAATGGTTGGTGTAGAGGAAAGACAAATGCCCTCTATAAAAGGCTTTTCCTGCCCATGCACTTTTGTTCTTGATCTGCCACTGTAGAACCAAGATGCCAATCCAAGGAAAAAGGAAGGCACTGGTGTCATTTCATGCTTTTCCCTTGATCCCCCCTTTTTTTTAAATGAGCTCTTTGAAAATGATTTGCCTTCGGTTGTTATACTAAATCAAAGAAAATCCAAATGGGAAAAAGTGGAAGTGCCTGGTGGGTTGAGCCCAACTCTGCCCAGAAACAATAAGGGTGGAAAATGCCAACTGCTGGAATGGATACACGTTTTTTCCAACAATGTTTGGAGGATGGGATACTCCATACTTTTTAATTTAGAAAAAACACACACCACAGCTGATCACACCGTGCTTTCCAATATCCACTCAGAACTTGAGAAAGTTGCTTTGCCACTATCCACATTGGAACAGTCTGTCTGCATTAGCATCCCATTCATAGACAAGCTCCGCTTAGACCAAAATCCACCTGGGTTCGAGGAGTTAATATAACAATGGTATTCCATTAATTCTCCATTCAGGGAGTACCTGCGTTTTGCCCGGGATGGGTCAGCTGGCAAAGTGAGGAACTTACTTGACTTGGCTTGTGCTCTTTTGTACTGGGAGCCCCCTTTGGCATAGTCTGGGGTTTGGCTAGCCAACTGCAGAGCAGTTGAGTTGTTGCGATTAGTGTTCTGGGACTCTAGGCTGGTGACGGTGCCTTCGCTCGGCGGTGGTGGATCACTGCTGGGCTTTGGCATGGGCTTACGCTTCAGCTTTTGGGAAGTGGGAGGGCCAGGAGTCCACACGTGAGGCAGAGAGGAGGTAGCAGTGGAGGAATCCTGGCTGGAGCAGGCATCCGACGACTGTGCCACACTGTCGTTGCTGACTTTGCAGCACTGCAGGCTCTCCTCACGCCCCACGGCCTGCTTGGACCCAGACTGGGGCATGGCGGCTCCGCTGCACCCCTGGGCCTGGGCCCCGTTGGTCTGGGAGTAAACGTTGCTGACCTTGGTCACCTTGTGGTGCCCGCCGTTGTTACACACCTTATAGCGAATCATGAGGATGATGATGAAGACCAGGACAGAAGCCACGATAATCCCTCCAATTATGATGATCATGGTCCCACCCAGGAACTGGGACTGCATGAAATGGCAGCGCACGTAGTCCTGCTCTGTCGTAAACTGGATGCACCCCACCACACGAGTGGCTGTCAAGGAGGTGATGCCATCGTCATAGATTGCTAAGACACACAAGTCGTACATCGTCCCCGCGGCCAAGTTGTTGACCAGGAAGGTCTTGCTCATGGGAGGTATCATTCTACAAGATGATAGGATAAAATATATATTAATACATTGGATGGAGACGATACACCATGCAGTGGATCTCCAGATGCTCTGCCCAAGCCTGCTTTCCCAGTGCCTCCTAGCTGTGATGGAAAATGTAACCCCAATACAATTGGATAACATAGGGTAGAAAGAAACTCTTGACTTTCATTTTCCATCTGACACAATATTTGTTCTAAATAAAGCAGAGTTTGACCCTAGGTTAAATAGGGACAGGGAAAGCGAAAACTATTGCCAGAGCACTGGAAGATTCCCCATGTACTTCCTCCTCAAAGACATACTCTGTTGCCAGACATTCCATCCACTATTTATGCCTCTTGCCCCAGGTTATCAAATATATCTGGGGCACTCGAATTTTTAAATATGCACTGGCTCATGGCACTATAGAAAAAGGCATTTCAATATAATCTATACATGGGACCAGAATACGTTTTCTCAACTATTCAAGACAATCCACCACTGGTTAAAAATGCTAAAGCAATTTCAAATGATATTGAAAGCACCCAAATAATATAGGAACAAGCAAATCCAGATGAAAGGAAAGATATTATCCAAAGCTAAGGCTAACATGAAAACCAGGAAGAGGGCAAAATAATTACACTTCCTGCTTTCATGTTTCCTTTAGAATGTAGATGTTCCATTTTTAAATTCAGGTATGCAGCTCCCAGAGTTCCATAATGCATTCTTTAAACAGTTATGTTGTACTGTAAGTCTGCATAGAGGCTCTGCGGAGTCAAGCTATTTATCCTCCAAAAACTATTCCGTTTCTTTTCTGAAAGCTTGGAAACAAGGCCCAGGGGCAATCTATATGGGCAGGGAGCTGTTTCTCCTTTTGCTTCTCATGAGCTCAGAAGCACATTTGATTAGACATTTATTTATTTATTCATTCATTCATTCATTCATTCATTCATTCATTCATTCATTCGATTTATATCGCTGCCCTCCTCAGCACAAAACTCATAGTCCCTCAAGCCTCTCAGTCCCCATCCTAATCCATATACATTGGTATATAAAGTGCATGCTCTTCCTGCAGGGGAAGGTACGTAAACATGGTCTCCACAACCATTTCTTAGGGGTGAGTTGGTAACATCTTCCTTTCATAGACAGACAGACAGTTCTCTAGAGCTGGAAGTTAAGCAGCAAAATTAATTCTAGGCTTTGTTCCATCCTGGAATTATAGTACGTGAATTGTTACATTCTTTATTATCCAAACTTATACAATCAAATATCCCTCTTCTAAGGATGGGGATCTGAGGCAGAGCAGTACATGTACACAACAGTACACAACAGGTGCCTGAACCCCAGACCAAAGTGGGCCCAATTTACCAAGTCACAAAGGACATTCTTAGAGTCATCGAAGAGCCAGGCATCTGAGGCTCAACTAGAACCTTCATTTATGCCAGCAGCTTTCCTCGGCTAACACTTCTGAACCTTTCCCATATACCTCTCATCTATTGTGTCTTTTTATTAATATCCTTTTTTTTACCAATATTGACAGTAACTATATCTTTATCCCAATCATCCTTGCACACAATAGCCTTAAATGGTCAGAAAATGATGTGCATATTGCAGAACCACCACCACCATGATTTGGTGCTTTTGCAGGTTACTCCTGACTCTTTTGATCTTCAGGACCAGCTCCCATGCAAGGATATGGCATTTCTAAAAAAGGATAATAAACGATAAACTGTTCTTGAATTGCGTGACTGCTCCATTAATAGGCTTCAGAGCAAATCCATTTAGCAAATCCAATTCTTTGGCTCCATGCTCCTCTTCCCTCTGCCCCAAATGAGATTGGAAATTTCCTGAGAGGCAAATTTTAAAATTGTCTCTACTGTCATCCCAAATAGAGGGTATTAATGTCTTCTTAGCTGTCCCAACTAAATTAACCAGATGACCTTGAAGGATTAAAGTTCAAGAAGGATTTGTACAAAAATAAAACAAATTTAAATAAATCTGGCTTCGGGGTCAGCCAACTACACAGCCCTTTGCCCATAAAGGGATGGAAGCTAAGGTCGAACAGCTCTCATGTATTTATTAATTGGTTTATTTTAAAAAAAATAAGGCCCTGCTTTTCAGTTTGCTAGAATTCTCAGAGTTCCTTAGAACATACACAAATAATCAGAACATAAAAACAGTAATGAATCTAACAGCCCCAGGGAATAAAATTCTCATCCCTGCTTTAATAGACCATCCTCAGCTGATCTTAACATTTGGGCAGGAACATATGGAGGCACATTATCATCTAGGTAACACTCCTAAGCAATCAAGAACCCTGTTTCAAACATCAGTTCCTAGAATATACAGACAATATATACACATTTTTACTCTCTTCCCCAAAAGACTTGTGAACAAGAAATCAATGAATTTAACACAGCTGTCACTACTGCAGTTCATCATGATTTTTATTTTATTTTTTTAGCAGAGGCAGGCAGTTAGATCTCCCAGGCCCTAGCCCATTAATGGTTTTCAGTAGTCAGTTTATTTACCTGCAGAAGTATTATTTGAACACTAGAATTTTCTATGCCACAGATTTTAATATAACCGTTCCCCCAAATCACCGTGTAGTGCTCAGTAGCATTAATGCAGCACTTTGGAAATAATTCAAAAGGTGACTTTGGAAGACACAGGAGCTTGAACACGACTCCTGTCTGCAATTCTTTAAAGCAGGTGCCATGGAATTTCCTGTGCCTAGGAAAAGACACAGCCACTTTAAAGGGTTACAGACAGGTACTACTTTCATGCTCTCTCACACTCTGATTACCTGTGCTGAATTATTTCCAAAGCACCACACAACCCTAGCACCCAGTCTGTCATTCTCTCTCCTGTCATACAAACCCAAGCATGGCATTATTCTTCCCTTTCTAAAAACAAGAACCTGAACTCTGACTGGGATAAGAGTTCACATCCAAGCCAAATGCGCTATCCATCACTCCACAGTCTCCCTTTCCTTAAAGTATCCAGTGAGCAATTCAGCAATTAGAGATCAATTACAGAAGCTATGGAGAAGCTTCTCAGCAAGCTGGCAGCCATGCTTCCCAACCACAGGACTGACAATACCTGAAATCCTTCAAAATATTATTATGGTAATGGAACAGCAAGTACAGGAGTGAGACTGTGGGGCTGCAGAATAGAGGAGTAGGCCCACAAACCATTCAAGGTCATACTGCAACTTAAAAAAAATCAGAGTTCTTAGAATCAGATTATGCTTGAGAGCCAATCTGCTACCATTCTTTGCTATGTAACTTCTTTCTGTTGTTTCTCCTTGCAGGAGGTTGTCACACTATCACACTCTCCATCCCAATCTATATATTTAACCATCTGTCCAATAGGCAAAAGGAAAACAGTTTCATTCCTGACTTCATTGGAGTTCAGCTGGGCCAGGGTCCCCTACCTGTAAACAAGCGAATCATCATATGTTCCATTATACTGAATTTGGAACATACGTATCCCGGGTATATTCCTTTGGAAATTAAATTTAAGCAGGGCAGTGGATGATGTGGCTTCTGCTACCACCACCTTCTTGTCCTGGCTAATTTTTGTTTCCCCGTTGCTACTGCTTGCATTTGAGCCAGATTTGGTCGAAGTTGATATATCCGAGGAACCAGGATCTGGCTCATGGATGTGGTTTGTGCTGTTTACTATGTGAGGCAGTTTGATTATGTGGAGATCTACAGACTGGGTGTCTTCCCCCGCTGGGTTGGAAGCAATACAGGTAAAAGAGCCTGTATCCTTCATGGTTGTAATGTGAATGTCAAGTGTTCCATTGTCGTATACCAGAGACCGGGTTGCATTAGAAATCAGCTTGCCTTCTGGGGAAATCCAATGTATAGCAGGCTCTGGGTCACCACGGGCTTTACACCTCAGGATGGCTCTTTGGCCCTCTAGCACTCTTAGCTCATGGGTGTGCCTAGTAATGAGGGGGGGTTCACACAGGAACTCCTCCTCGGGAACCGACCAGAAATAGCGGCCAGACAGAACCGAAGGTGATGCACACGTCTCCAGGTCATCTTCCCTGGAAAGACGTCTCAGCCACAAAAGTTCACAATTGCAATGAAGAGGGTTCCCTCCAAAGCTCAGTGCAAATGTGGATGGGTTGATGATTCCTGAGGTGGCTAAAACCTGAGCTCGCTGGAAGAGAGGATCAGGTGGCAGCTTATGCAGTTTGTTGGATGTGACATCCAGCCGGGTCATCTTGTGGAGGTGGGAGAATGTCCCCTTGGGAATGTTGTTGATCATGTTGTGGTCCAAACTGAGGGTGTGCAAGCTGACCATCTTCTCAACAGCATCCCAGGGAATTGTCTCCAAGTTGTTGTATGACAAATCCAGCTCCTCAAGAGCCAAGACATCATCAAAAGCAGTGAAAGAGATCAAAGTCAGCTGGTTGTTGTTCAATATCAAATGATGCAGATTTGAAAGCCCACTTAGCATATCGTGTGTGATTTTAGTCAATCGGTTGCTGTTCAAGTGCAAAGCCCTCAGGTTGCGCAAGTCAGCAAATGCATGAGGTGTGATGAAACTAATTGTATTCCTAGACAGTGTCAGGTCCACCAGGCTAGTCATGTTGGCAAAATCTTTCCGCTTGATACTTGTGACAAAGTTGTCTGCCAGCCGCAGCTCTACTGTCTTCCTATCAATGTCAGGAGGGACAAATAATAGCCCTTTCTTCGCACAAAGTGTAGCAAGATTGGGAGACCAGATCTGGCACACACAGCGCTTGGGACAGGTCTGGGCCTTCAGCACTAAGCCAATGAAGAACAGATATAGAAGCAGTTTTTCCATTGTAGAATAGGGTCAGGATCCTGGAAAAAAAGAAAAGAGAAAATAGAGCATTAGAGGAGAGCAATTTTTGCAGGCAAAACAAGAACTAAGAAGCATATATGGAAGAAATCAGCTAGTGCTTCACCTGGGGACTGCAGAGTCTATTTCACTATAGTCCCAGCTCACTAGAGAGTTAAGACAGAGCTATCTAACCCTGAAAAGACCCTGATGCTGGGAAAGACTGAGGGCAAAAGGAGAAGGGGACAGCAGAGGATGAGATGGTTAGATAGCATCACCGATGTAATGAACATGAATTTGAGTAAACTCCGGGAGACAGTGGAGGACAGGAAGGCCTGGCGTGCTATGGTCCATGGGGTCACGAAGAGTCGGACATGACTAAACGACTGAACAACAACAATCTAACCCTGAATAGGATGCAGTGCAAGTGCATCATTTCTAGCAACAAATTCATGGCTGTGTACACATATGTCCTTTGATGGGCACATCAAGTATCCTGCATTAGTTGCCTGGGAATTCTGGGAGTTCTAATTCATGTGTGAAAGGCAAATAACTTGATTAAGTTCCGTAATAATGAGCCATGATGACTTAATCCTCTTAGTAACCAAAGATCAAAATTACTTTCACCATTAGAAGAAAATGCAACAGTTGACTCTTATAGCCTTATTTTGCATTTTTATTCAAATAAGCATGCTAGGATCAGGCTGTCAAAAGATTACTTACTCATTAGGAATCTGGGGCATTTCACTCAGTTTTGCATGTGGCTTGTGATGCTGAATTCTTGCCACAACTGTGCTCCCTCCTGCACACAATCGACCAAAACTGATGGTCTGGAGGATGCGGACATTTGTTTTACTACATGCTTGCTGAGAAATTCACCTCCAGGTAATTCAAGGAAGAATACTGGAGCACGTCGTAAAACCACAAGGTGACACCAAATTAAAATTTATAAATAAGTGGAGGGTGGAAGTGCCCAAGGTACTAGCAATTGTACCAGTAAAATCCTGATATTATATTAAGATCAGAAAGTTTGGAGAAACATTTTAAAAATAGAGATAATAGATATCTCTAATATAACATTAGATATTAGAGATATTAGAATGGAGATTCCAGGAGAAGCACTACTGACTGAGGACAAAGGCATGGTAATGTGCAGTCATTCATTCCACACATTGTCTAAGAAGACACACATCTTTATCTAGACGGCCCTGTTCAGCAGCACCAGCGGAAAAATATGCAAATGTCTGGCAAAACTTAAACAACTCCCTTGTAGAGTCTGAAGATTGTCTGCCAAGAAACAGCTATGGCTCACTGTTCTCTCCTCCTACACTTTCATGGCATCTTGCACATACTCAAAAAATCACCCAGATTAGGGTCACCTGATATTTCAAGTCACAGATTCAATGCCTGGGGAGCTGTTGCCGTTCAGTAATTAAACCTGTTCATAACTAAACCATCCAGTAATAAAAACTACCTCCAGTTCACTCTTCCTTTCCATAAAGGACATATACAGGGTGAGCTGGGAGAAGGAATGTACAGATCAGTCTATAGTTGAGAGTTCATAGCTGGCTGGGGAATTCTGGGAGTTGAAGTCCACACATCTTAAAGTTCCCAAGGTTGAGACACACTGCTATAGTTGATCCATATCCAACACACACACACACACACACACACACACACACACACAATTACTAATCCATTCTACTGAATGTCCACATCACTGTAATTTTTTTATATACAAGAGAACCCTGCCTTGCATTTTTACATGTCACTTTCAGAGATTTGCATTTTGTATGCATCTTGAACATGTTTTTCATTAATAAACATATGTTTCCACACCTTTCCTCCAAAAAATGCACTTATTTTCCTGTTTTCCCAAATAGATGTGTTTATTTCACACTTTTTGTGTGAGCTACAGTATATTTCAAGATAGATGCTGGCAGGCTCAGTGAATTACCTGCTTGGCTATTGTGGGTCTTCCGGGCTGTGTGGCCATGTTCTGGAAGTTGTGGTTCCTAACGTTTCGCCAGCATCTGTGGCCAGCATCTTCAGAGGGCAGGAGCACAGACAGAAGCGATCTCTCTGTGCCCAGGTAGAATGGCAATGTTTGTTTTCTATTTATAGAGCTAAGTTATAGAAGATTAGGTGGGGTTTTTTGTTGTGTTGAAATGTTAACGAGTGGCTGTTGAGCGTGATTAGCATGTTCATTGTGAGAAGTATTCCTATGTCCTGGTGGTTGAGCTGAGTTCGTTGACCTTTTGCAGGCTGTGTTTTTCAGGACTGGTAGCCAGGTTTTGCTAACTTTTAGACTTTCTTCTTTTTTATTGTAACTGTGCTGGTGTTTGTGAATTTCAATGGCTTCTCTGTATAATCTGGTGTAGTGGCTTTTGGTGTTGTCCAGTATTTCTGTGTTTTCAAATAGGATTTTGTGTCCCGTTTGCTTGAGAGCATGTTCAGCTACTGAAGATTTTAGCTGAACATGCTCTCAAGCAAACAGGACACAAAATCCTATTTGAAAACACAGAAATACTGGACAACACCAAAAGCCACTACACCAGATTATACAGAGAAGCCATTGAAATTCACAAACACCAGCACAGTTTCAAAAAAAAAGAAGAAACTCTAAAAATTAGCAAAACCTGGCTACCAGTCCTAAAAAACACAGCCTGCAAAAGGTCAACGAACTCAGCTCAACCACCAGGACATGGGAATACTTCTCACAATGAACATGCTAATCACGCTCAACAGCCACTCGTTAACATTTCAACACAACAAAAAACCCCACCTAATCTTCTATAACTTAGCTCTATAAATAGAAAACAAACATTGCCACTCTACCTGGGCATAGAGAGATCGCTTCTGTCTGTGCTCCTGCCCTCTGAAGATGCCGGCCACAGATGCTGGCGAAACGTTAGGAACCACAACTTCCAGAACACGGCCACACAGCCCGGAAGACCCACAACAGCCATTGAACTCTGGCCACGAAAGCCTTCGACAATACAATTACCTGCTTGTGTGTAGTGGAACAGATTTTGTTTTAGCAGTTACACAATTCTGCCTGAAAATGAATCCATTAACATTTATCTGGCACCCCTACTTCAGCCATTACCCAATTCAAACCTTCACCTCCAGGAGATTTAGACAAGCTATGACTCTCACTGCTTTGACAAAATGAAAATCATGTATATCCACGCTTTTATAAGCTGCTTCTCAAAGCCGTTTATTGTAAGATTAAAAGAAGGGTTTAAGAGATTAAAAGGAAAAAGCAGTGTCAAAAATTTACATGTTTCAATAGGAAAACAGCAACAACCTTGCAATAGCCTGATATTATCAGCAGGTTACAGTTAAAACATGTTAAATCTGAGTGAATAAAAAAGAGGTTTTTGTCTTACTATTGCCAATAATCTTTATCGGGTGAGTCAAATCCCCAACCTCTTCCTCATTTCAAAATCTAAAAGGACCTGCAGAACAGCCCGAGATGTTCTTAATTATTTATCTATTGTATTTGTTAAGGCTGCCCAACTCCAAGACGACTCTGGGCAGCATATAGTTAAGTCCAATAGATAGATTAAAAAACACATTAAAAACCACATAATTGCCCAGACCAAAACAACACTGCCTATCATGCAGAAATTCAACAGGAGCCCCACAACTACCCTAACCCCCGGTCTGGGAACAGAGCCAGGTCTTAAGAGACTTCTGGAAACCAAGAAGAGTGGGAGTTATGTCTGTGTATCTCCGGGGTGATACTGTTCCAGAGGGAAGGGGCTACAACAGAGAAGACATGCCTCCTTGGTCCCATAAGAGGACAACATATAATCAATGGGATTTGGATTGCGCCCACTCTGCCTGATCACATCGGACAGGCAGAAACAACTGGAGACAGGCAAGCCCTCAAATAACCAGGCCCTATGCCATGGCCACCTATCTCCACTAGTTTCTCAACCTTGGGATTCTCCACTTTGAATTTATCAAAACATCATGAATCTTTTTAACAACAAAGTTATGTTGTCAATATGTGTTCTTTGTGTCTATCCATTTTCTTCATTTAATGTATTTTTTTTCTAAAAGAAGAGCTTCTGATGTTCTTTGTGAGCAAAAGTTGTCCTTCAGGTATTTTGTTTCTAAGCTGTGGAGGCTTTAAAGATTTAGAAATGCTAAAATAATTTATTTCAACCGGACCCTGACTTGGATTTTGAAGTTCATTTTGTGGAGTCCTTGGTGCTCTCTGAGCCTTGTTTTCTTGCAGACATTTCATTGCCAGACTAGGCAACATCTTCAGTGCGAAAAGGGGGTGGAACTTGCTCTCTGTTTATATACCCTGGCTTGTCCTGCCTGTGTTGGTGGGGGTGTTGTACTCTCCTTGGTAGTACTTTGATTGGGTTGTTGTTTGCTGCTTGGTTGATTGACTGAGTTAATAGTTCCTTGATTAGGGTCTAATGTGTTGTTTGATTGCTCCTCTGGTGCTAATCCTGATGTTAATGGCTGTTGTGGGTCTTCCGGGCTGTGTGGCCATGTTCTGGAAGTTGTGGTTCCTAACGTTTCGCCAGCATCTGTGGCCGGCATCTTCAGAGGGCAGGAGCACAGACAGAAGCGAACTCTCTGTGCTCTTGCTGTTAATCTTTGCCTATCTTGTTGATTGCTGGCAAAGAGGTGTTCTGGTCTTCTGGCTTTTTTATTGTCTCTTATGAATGGTATGTAAATGTTGTTTACCTCTATGTGTCTATTGATGGCTGCTTTGTCCGAGTGCCAAGCTTCCAGGAATTCTCTAGCATTTTTGGATTTGGCTTGGTTTAAGATGAGCATCTTAACAGAGAGCAAGTTCCACTCCCTTTTCGCACTGAAGATGTTGCCTAGCCTGGCAATGAAACGTCTGCAAGAAAACAACAAGGCTCAGAGAGCACCAGGGACTCCACAGTTCAACCCTGAGCTACAAATATTCTCTTCAAAGTTCATTTTATTGAATGGTTTCTTGACTATTTGTAGGTTGAATTCCAGAGAAACGTTTCAGAATTTTCCCAGGGAAATTCAGCTATTACTGTTTTGGAATAAATGTGTTTCTCTTTCCTTAGCTCCAAACAGTTCAGTTTTCCCAGGTTTTTCTTTCCATATTTCAAAATTGATGCACCTATGCAATGATAACCTTTTCACCATTGCCAAATTTTGTAAAAGAACCAATTCTGCAAACAAAAGGCCACATCACAAAGAAGCTTCAATATATGTAAGATGTTACAAAATCCCAAACTGATGAAAAAAAAAAGTTCCTTCTCCCCAATGTAAAATGAAACTGACTGTGGCAAAAAGATAATGAGACAGATATTTGCACAATTGCTTAACTGTGCAGAGTCCAGATCTGAATTTCTGCTGGGAATTAAATAGAAAAAAACTAACTACCCACAGTTCTAGAAAATTTATGGAATCATTCTATTCATTCTATTAGAAGTAGCACCTTGAATTAGAAACAGATCAAAAATCAGAGCAGCTTTTTCAACACCAGCCTATTATGTTCCATGTACCAACTTCCTTTCTGCTGCAGTTTTCAAAATGATTTCAAGGATGGAGATATGAACCTTCCAGATATTTTGAAGGCACAGAAAACCACTAGTTATGTCCATGTTTCTGTTGTTTTCAGGAAAAAAATGAAGTTTTGGGGGGGGAAATAAAATATATCAAATATTCACTTTTACACCACCCGTTACAGATGTAATTCACTTTGCTATTTTAAGAAGATGCATGCAGTATGTTAAATATGGCTTATTTGCATAATCACTGTGTGTGCTACATTTATTAAAAGTAAAACTATAATTTAGTTATATAATAATGTTTGCCAGTTGAATTTACTTTAAAATGTTGTTTATTATTTATTTATTTATTTATTTATTTAATTAATTAATTTCTATGACCGCCCATCTCCCCCTCAAGGAGGGACTCTGGACGGTTCACAACCACAACAACATCATTAAAATACAATAAAAACAACAATAAAAATACAATAAAATCCAAGTGGCAGGTGGTTCTTACAGTGAAGCTAAACATATTTAAAATATTTGAGGCGGCTCTAAGAAATCAGCCATCCCCAAGCGTGACCACTTTCCTTCTTGCCCCAGGCGAGATCACAGAGCCAAGTTTTTAATTTTTTCCCGAAGTCCAGGAGTGAAGGGGCCCGTCTTATCTCTGGGGGGAGGATGTTCCATAGGGCAGGTGCTGCTGCAGAGAAGGCTCTCCTCCGGGACCCCGCTAGATGGAATTCTTTCATAGAGGGGGTCTGCAGCACGCCCTCTCTGCAAGATCGGGTGGGACGGGACGATGTAATGGGGATGAGGTGGTCCCTCGGATAACCTTTACATGTTTACATGTTGTTTTTGGGTTCCTCTGTCCTCTGAAGCCTAGACAGGAGCAGATCCACTGACCTCTGGATAAAAAGTCAGCAATAGATAAGCCCAGGAGCAAATCGGTATGTAATCCTCCTTTCTTCTTTAGTGAAAATGGAAGCCCACCAGAAGTAGGGGGGAATGCACCTTGCTCTTGTATTGGAAACGCACACTGCACTGCTGTCCTCCCCGGATACCCTAGATGAGTCTTCTATAGAAAACATTTGAAGGGAACAAAGGCTAGCAACATATGAGCACTTTGTTTTATTGCATTTTGTTGTTTTTCCCCAAACGTTCACATTTCTATTCAAATGCAGCCCCCACCCCAATAATACATTTTGCAACGATCCAAACAAATTTTCCAGAATTCAGATGGCAACAGCCACATTCTCTCTACCAGTGACCATAGCTGGTTCACCAGCATAAGCTAAAGAAAGATGCTGTTGTGCCAGCAGACTACTTGACTTCTCAAACACAAAAAGAGAGCCAATGGCATCAACCAATTACAAACCTCACCCTTTCAAGGTGCAATCTCCCATAAATTCCAGCATCCTGTAGACTAAATAATTTATTGCAGAATTAGCTTCTGTGGATTTCAGTTCATGTATGCCATAATAAATGTCTTTCTCTTTAGCACCACAACACTCTGTGGTTATCAAGTCAAACACCATCAAATCAATTTGGACCATCCAACAAAATAAACTGCAGAGTATCAGGATGAAGTTTTGGTCTGCCTGTTGCTATTTGTTTAGTCAAGTATTACTTCCGGTTACCAGTTCAAGGGGCTGCTCTTTAAAAGTTCCCAGAAGTTGTAATTGATGCAAAATGCAACAGCTAGGCTGATAATCACTGAAGTGGTGACGCCACTACTGAAAATCTGCTTACTAGGCACATTTTAAGGTGGATTTACCTATAAAGCCTATGCATGTATGTATGTATGTATGTATGTATGTATAGTAAAGTGCCATCATCAGAAGCAATTCCATTGACGATGCCTCCACTGTCAGAGGTCTGGGGCATGAGAGAGGGACTTCTCCTGTGTTGCTTGCCAACCTAGCAATTCGAAAGCATGCAAATGCAAGTATATTAATAGGTACCACTTCGGTGGGGTGGTAACAGTGTTCTGCGTGCGTCATGCCGGCCACATGACCATGGAAGCGTCTTTGGACAACGCTGGCTCTTCGGCTAAGAAACGGAGATGAGCACCAGCCCCTAGAGTTGGACACGACTGCACAAATGTGTGGGGGGAACCTTTACCTTTACCTTATTGTTAATTTTAATCTGACTCATCAACTTTTTATATTCTGTTCTGTTTTTAAATTTGGTTAACCATGTTGAGTACTCACTAAGAGCAGAAAAATGGGGTAAAAATCATAAAGAAATTGTTTCTGCCAAAAGCAACATTTAGATGTTAACTCCAGCAGGAAAAATAGACATACTAAATTATGAGAAGTAATCTCATGGAATTTGGAATGGGTTGGGATATAGGCATAGCCCAGTGACTACATCTGAAAACAACTTCAGAAACAATGTCCAGTTTTGTGATTCCTTCTAAATCCAGAGAAGGCTCTAGAGTTACTTTTTATTAGAAATTAGACTAGTTCAACAATGAACCAAGCCAAAGCTTTGATCTACTCAACATTTCAGTATGATGCAAGATACTTGGTTGATACAGAAGACTTGGAGAAGGTGCTTTGGACCAAGCCAAGAATGCAGAAGGAATCTATGATGCTTCTGCCTGCTTCACAACTGAGCATGAAACCTGTACACACACAATGAAAGTCACCTGACATTTTTGTGCACAAATTTTTCTGCTCTCTTCACTCTCTCCTGCAGTACAATAACCTTTAGTGCTTTCTGACAGCCTTCCCCTGCCAAGCTCAGGGAATTCTCGAAGTTGCAGTCCCAACACCAGTTTAGAGAAGGCTATTCTATGACAGCTGCATGATTCCAATACCCAGAGCCAACGTAGAGTAGCTGCCAGCAAAAATGCCACATGCTCAAGAAAGGGGCATAATCTCTCCTGGTGATTCTTGCTTGGAACCTGCTCCATTTTCAGCAAACATCTTTTTCCAGGTAAAGACAATCATTTTTACAACTTAATTATTCGTATTCTCCCCAGACTGCTTCACAGAGTGAACATTAGCCTTCCTGCAGACTATCTTGAGGACAAAGACAATACAGTTTTAAATGTACTCTGGCTTTTATTAATTTGCTCTTTCACATCTACCACTTATGTTCAACTTCCCCCCTCCTTCAAAGATTTCTCCATTTGTAGGTGAAATCACAATGATATATTGGTTCATGAAAAATGTGCTGTTTTCATGTCTCCACACCCCACCATCTAGAAAATTTCAACCACTTGTTTCAGAGTTCAGCGGCTGAGAGATGCAGCTGATGACTCTCTTGCCAGCTCCATCATAAATGCCAAGGGAAACAGTGTTCAGTGATTTTAAGGGAAAGTCACATAACAACAAATTCATTTTTTAGAGGCAGCTGAGAGGGTAATCTCTTCTCTGCAGAATCCAATATTGCTCCAATTTTTACATTCAGTTAAAAAGAAAGCTACTGGGCTCCATCATGGAGAACCAGACAGCTCAGGACTATAAATGGAGCAATTAAATTTGCTTCCTTTTGTGCCAGCTGAATTCAAGAGAGAAAGATTGTTCTGACAAGTTTTTTTAAAAAATCTCTCTGCTGAAAATGAATGAACAAATATACAGTGGGGCAAAAAAGTATTTAGTCAGCCACCAATTGTGCAAGTTCTCCCACTTAAAAAGATGAGAGAGGCCTGTAATTGACATCATAGGTAGACCTCAACTATGAGAGACAAAATGAGAAAAAAAATCCAGACAATCACATTGTCTGATTCGGAAAGAATTTATTTGCAAATTATGGTGGAAAATAAGTATTTGGTCACCTACAAACAAGCAAGATTTCTGGCTCTCACAGACCTGTAACTTCTTCTTTAAGAGGCTCCTTTGTCTTCCACTCATTACCTGTAGTAATGGCACCTGTTTCAACTTGTTATCAGTATAAAAGACACCTGTCCACAACCTCAAACAGTCACACTCCAAACTCCGCTATGGTGAAGACCAAAGAGCTGTCGAAGGACACCAGAAACAAAATTGTAGACCTGCACCAGGCTGGGAAGACTGAATCTGCAATAGGCAAACAGCTTGGTGTGAAGAAATCAACTGTGGGAGCAATACTTAGAAAATGGAAGACATACAAGACCACTGATAATCTCCCTCGATCTGGGGCTCCACGCAAGATCTCACCCCGTGGGGTCAAAATGATCACAAGAACGGTGAGCAAAAATCCCAGAACCACACGGGGGGACCTAGTGAATGACCTGCAGAGAGCTGGGACCAACGTAACAAAGGCTACCATCAGTAACACACTACGCCGCCAGGGACTCGGATCCTGCAGTGCCAGACATGTCCCCCTGCTTAAGCCAGTACATGTCCGGGCCCGTCTGAAGTTTGCTAGAGAGCATTTGGATGATCCAGGCGAGGATTGGGAGAATGTCATATGGTCAGATGAAACCAAAGTAGAACTGTTTGGTAGAAACACAACTCGTCGTGTTTGGAGGAGAGAGAATGCTGAGTTGCATCCAAAGAACACCATACCTACTGTGAAGCATGGGGGTGGCAACATCATGCTTTGGGGCTGTTTCTCTGCAAAGGGACCAGGACGACTGTTCCATGTACAGGAAAGAATGAATGGGGCCATGTATCGTGAGATTTTGAGTGCAAACCTCCTTCTATCAGCAAGGGCATTGAAGATGAAACGTGGCTGGGTCTTTCAGCATGACAATGATCCCAAACACACCGCCCGGGCAACGAAGGAGTGGCTTCGTAAGAAGCATTTCAAGGTCCTGGAGTGGCCTAGCCAGTCTCCAGATCTCAACCCCATAGAAAACCTTTGGAGGGAGTTGAAAGTCCGTGTTGCCCAGCGACAGCCCCAAAACATCACTGCTCTAGAGGAGATCTGCATGGAGGAATGGGCCAACATACCAGCAACAGTGTGTGCCAACCTTGTGAAGACTTACAGAAAACGTTTGACCTCTGTCATTGCCAACAAAGGATATATAACAAAGTATTGAGATGAACTTTTGATATTGACCAAATACTTATTTTCCACCATAATTTGCAAATAAATTATTTCCGAATCAGACAATGTGATTGTCTGGATTTGTTTTCTCATTTTGTCTCTCATAGTTGAGGTCTACCTATGATGCCAATTACAGGCCTCTCTCATCTTTTTAAGTGGGAGAACTTGCACAATTGGTGGCTGACTAAATACTTTTTTGCCCCACTGTACATGCATTAATTCTAGCAGTTAGCAAAGTTCAAGGGTGGTGTTTAAGCACATTTTTCAGGGTTAGGTGTTATGCTTTTTAGGCCACCCATGTGTGTGCACTGGAAACAGTGGATTTGTGTTTAAAAAATTCAACAGTTGGACTTTGAAGATCTTGATCACTGATATATAATAATGGACAGCTTAAAGGCTGATTGTGCCGTATCACTAATCTCTTAGGCTTAGTAGTCTAGACCAGTGTTTCTCAACCTTGGCAATTTTAAGATGTGTGGACTTCAACTCCCAGAATTCCCCAGCCAGCTGACAGGGGAATTCTGGGAGTTGAAATCCACACATCTTAAAATTGCCAAGGTTGAGAAATACTGGTCTAGAGGATACTACCTATGGAGAACAGTACAGAAGAGCTCAATCCTCATATTTGGCAACTCAAGCCAACCATCTAAGGTTAAAGGATTTTCTTTTGCCTAGCAGAGATTGTTTGTTTGTTTGTTTTCCTTTGATGTGCTGGAACCCAACCTGAAAAGGCATTCCCTCTGAACTTTAGATTCTGAAATTCATAAACTACTAGGGAAATTAATAAAGTTTTCCAGAAGCACTGTTTGTACCTGCCAGTTGCCTGAAAATGATGGCCATGAAAAGCCTAAGGCAACTGGGAGCCTTAGAACAAGCAGAGTTGTGTGCTGCCACGATAACCTGCTGAGTGCGCTCTGCCTAAAACATGAAGAGGAAGTAAGCATATCTGAAGCTGTCTTATAATGAATGGATAACTTGCCCATCTAGCCATTCTGGTCAGCTGTGGCTGGCCAGAGTTCTCCAGGTGGGTAAGCATCTTTCCCACACCTGCTGCTCCAAAAGATCCCAGAAAACATGTTAACTCCTTGCTGCTAGCACTTGAAAAGAATATCAGAGACTACTTCTATTAGAGTCCTGGAAATTTCTTTTTTTTTTTTGGCCAAATGTGGAAAAGGGCAGCACTATCTGGCCATAAAATGGAAGCAGCAAGACATTTTCATCTCATTCTATCATTCCAACAAAACCACCATAGTAACTACAAATACAGAGAGTTCATTTCCTAACAGTTCCAAAATTATTCAGGCAGATGTCTTTGGAAGAGATAAAGGGCACCTGTGATTTATAATCAGCCTTTTTGCTTCCAAATCTAATCCAGGATTGCAGCTTCACAGAGTGTGGAGGCTCCAGTGATTCCTTTAAGATTGAGAATCTGCATATTTCTGGAAGATCTACACACATACATTTTTCAAGCGACTCTCCAAAATTAAAGAGGTGAGTGCAGGAACTATTTTAAGATCACCCTTCAAGAGAGGGCAGGGGGAGTTAGAACTTTCTGCCCTAGCTTTCTATGACTTACCAACAGCTACAAAAGAAGAATCCTCCAGCACTTGAACTGATAGCTGCAATTCCAGTTAAACAGCCCTTACGAATTAAATGCAAATGACTATGAAATGGATTCCTCTCTAGCGTGCCATTCAGCACTCCAAGCTTCTCCACCTGTGCATGCTGAAGATTGAATTGCAGCCATACAATGAAGCAAGCATCTCCACTGGTTATCAGACAAAAAACAGCAGAAGTGCCTGGAGTATCCGGTGCTAATTAGCTAGCTTCAGCAGTTTGTAGGGACAGATGGATGCAACTAACCTTTGCTGGCCTATCATTGAAACATATGGAATCCCTTCCAGGTTAAAGCTGCCATACCTGTTTCAGCCACAGGCCAGCTATACACTGCCAAAATAAGCAAACAGAGATAGAAAAGGAGAGTCTGGAAGACCTGGAGATAGAGGGCTCTTAAAGAGGGACTGCTGGCATGCTCCTAAAAAAATTAATCAGTGAGTGTTCAACAGGCGTTGAGGAAGCAACTTCCCCCCACAACAATATGGACTTCCCAAGTATAGCGATCGCAATGATATCCAAACAATGATATGATCAACCATAATAAAATCCCCATAACTCAATGAAGTGTTCTTTGAGTCAAGCCTGACATCTGGTAACTACATGGACATGTCTCTAGTTTTCTTGGCAACAATATGGAGGTAGTTTGCAACTCCCTTTTCCCAGGATTTTTATACAGTTTTTTTTAAATTTTCCAGTTTAACCTGCAGCCTGGGATTTCAGCCAAGGTCAGCTGGGTGCTGCCCAAAAGCAGTTGCTTCTGTATAGGAATGTTTGTGTTAAAGCCTCAATTATTCACAAGCAGATTTCAGCCACGATTGATCTGAGAATCCAATTCCCTTTCCCCTTCTCACTTCTGCATGAAGTTCTATCCATTGGTATATGCAATTATTTGTGTTGGAGATGTAGCTCCAGAAGCAACATTCCTTTGCATCTTGTATCCTACTGATCACTAGAGACAGTAGGAAGCAGCAGCAAGGGACTCTCCTTCTTTTTGGGTCAGCTTTTCTTTCCCTGGACTGGAAGATTGAAACTGGCAGACTCTCCTCTTGAGTCTTTCTTAAACTTTACTTGCTTTGGGGGACTTTAAGCATGTCTCTAGGTCAGTGTTTCTCAACCTTGGCCACTTTAAGATGTGTGGACTTCAACTCCCAGAATTCCCCAGCCAGCTATGCTGACTGGGGAATTCCGGGAGTTGAAGTCCACACATCTTAAAGTGGCTAAGGTTGAGAAACACTGCTCTAGGTGCTCCAAAATAAATATGCTGGACGTTTTCCAACAAGGTTACCACAAAATTTTCTCTCTGGTTTGTACATGCAAGTGCATTACAAAAACAGCAATGCAGCTTACTATAATCAACATAAAATCATAATATAAATAAGACCAAAAGGGCTCAAAACACGTAATAATATTAACATCTATGGAATAAGTAAAAACAAAAACAAAAGTTAACTGTTTGTCAGGTACAGAAGAAAAACAAGCATTTGATTATTTTATTTTATTTTAAATTTAAGAGATCTGACTCCAAGCTTAATTCTGGGGGGGAGTTGATTCCAAAGAACCAGAGCCAGGGGAGAAAAGGCTCTCAATTATGACATAACTATTCTAGTACGTGGAAGAACCATTTGACCCTGGCCCAGTAATCAAATCACACACACAGGCTCATGAGTCAGAGGTAACCTTAACACCAGCAATTAGGTGAATCCGGTAAGGTCAAGTCTACTTCTTACTAAGAACAAGAACTAAATATGGGAGATGGGCAGTGATAAAAATTGGAATGAATGAATGAATGAATGAATGAGATTTTCATTAAAATCAAGTAGGAAATTAACAGAGTATTTCTGTTCTCCTTTTGGAGAAGTCTACCCCTGCTTGAGCAAAGCATGGCTGTACTTTTTAGATGAGCTACACAACATCCCCACTAGGCCTTTGTGGCCGCCTATATAATCACCCACTAAATTACTATGGTGGTTTATCTTTCACTTATTAGTGGAGCTTTGCATCTGAAGATCAATCAACAAGCAAAAAAAAATGTCCGCCATGTCTCCCCACAGCAGAATTTGCTTTGTTTTCCTAGCTCCAACTATAAGATGTTACCATTATTATTTATGATTGTATGCCATAGAAATTATTTATTTATCATTATTATTTATGATTGTACGTCATTTCTATGGGCAGCCATAGAAATCGAATGAATGAATGAATGAATATGAGGAAAGCTGCTAAGCAATAAAAGATAGTCATTGAAGGCTACCTCTGCTCATCTATCCAAGTTAACATAAGCACATTAAAGCCTGTATCTTTTAAATGGTAAGGCATCCAAGGAGACGGCGGGAATGGTTGGCAGAGCTAGACTGATGTAAGAGATTATGCTGAAGCTGAAAGCTAATTGGAATAATTGGTGTACTCTTGCTATCGGTAAATAAAGTCATAAAAGGTTTCATTTGTATGAAGTACGTCTGAATAAAATGACTGCTTGTGGCATGGATTTAGATTACACAGGAGTAAGCCTTTTGACAGATAGATCCCTGACTTAGGAACACCATTCCAACTGGGATACACCTTGTGCTATCTTTATTGTCTTTTCTGTGCCAAATAAAGGCACTTTATTCCCCCCACCTTTTAATGATCTGTTAATTCCACTGTGTTTAAAATTCCATTTTAAACATATTACTGTTTTTACTGTATATTTTATTGTCTATTCTTCTTACATTTTTATACAATGTAATAATGTATGCTTTTATTAAATAGTAAAGGTAAAGGTTCCCCCGCACAGTCGTGTTTGACTCTAGGGGCCGGTGCTCATCTCCATTTGTTAGCCTAAGAGCCAGCGTTGTCCGAAGACGCTTCTGTGGCCATGTGGCCTGCATGACGTGTGCAGAATGCTGTTATTAAATTAAAAGAAATAAATATAAAAGAAAGCTATTTGGATTTTCCTACTCTTGACTGGATAAAGGGGCTGTAGGGACATCACAATGAGAGGATCAGGTGCATACTCACAACATGCCCATCCAAGCTAAGTGAGATTCTGAAGTGGTTACTCAATCCATAGTGTATTCATGCAATGGCCCTAGATAAGTCTTGCAAAACTAGTACCTGCTTGGATGGATTCCCTGTTTCTTGAGGAGTGTACAGCACCCATAACTCATAGCAGAAAATCCTGTGGCAATCCAAATGAAGCAGTACCTTTGGAAATCCATGTTCATGCAAGACACTCCCCGCATTAAGCTCAATGGGTACAACTGACAATGTGGAATGACCATCAAGATGTTAAAGGTGCTTTGTAAATCCCAAAGTGGTCCAAGTCTTCTACTGAAAAACACATCTCCAGTTCAGGACAAGACATTTATAAGCAAGCCTAAACTATGGACCTTAGCACCAATACTCTCACCAAGAGAGAGCCTCTTTATTATCAAACGTACTCTAGTGGAGGGCAGAAGAGGGAGAAGGCTTCAACAGCTACATAGGGTATGGTCTATAGGGTATGGTCAAACCTGGATGCTTTAAACATGCTCAGCAAAGTCTGTAACTTCAGAATACCTGCAAATTGCCTTTCACTTCAACTCATTATGGCAGTGGTGGGCAAACTTTCACCAGGGAGATCAAGAGCATCCTGGTATATCACCTGACAGCCATTTACTATCACTGGGTCTCAGCTCTTCAATAAAGCCATACCTGTCCCTATATCTTGGGCAGCATCTCTCTGCCTGCACAGAAAGGAACTGTAATGGAATGTGAGAATGACCTTTGAAGGGGAGGGGGGAAAGATGCTGCCTAGGGAATGATCAGATAAAAGGGAGAGGAGCCTGCAACTGAGTAACAGCCAGAGAAAGAAACTTAAAAAGGACCCACCCTAACTCGGCAGGGGGTAAATAGGGACAGCAGGAGATTTGCACTTTCAGACTTGAAAGATTCTGTTAATGTAGCCTAACAATAAAGCAGAAGTAGCTCTTGTGTTTCCTGTCTGGTTTACCTGGGAGGGCTGACAGGAACATCCGTAGCAATTGCTCTAGATTGTTCAGCACCTTTCAGTGAATAGAAGGGGAGGGTAAAAGGGAGAGGGACTTCTACTGGAGACAGCTATGGAAGCTTCACAGATGATATTCATCCATTCCATTCCATTCCATTCCATTCCATTCCATTCCATTCCATTCCATTCCATTCCATTCCATTCCATTCCATTCATTCCTATATTACATTAAACCCTGACTGCTCATTAGAAGGACAGATACTGAAGCTGAAGCTCAAATACTTTGGCCACCTAATGCGAAGAGAGGACTCACTGGAAAAGACCCTGATGCTGGGAAAGACCGAACGCAAAAGGAGAAGGGGACCGCAGAGGATGAGATGGTTAGATAGCATCACCGATGTGATGAACATGAACTTGAGTAAACTCTGGGAGACAGTGGAGGACAGGAAAGCCTGGTGTACTATGGTCCATGAGGTCACAAAGAGTCGGACACGACTAAACAACTGAACAACAACAAAGCTCCTCACCTTCAATGGGACAAATAGGAAGGACAGTTGCAAAGTCCCATTTCTTGCTTTTTCAAGCTCTTTCAAAAACGATTTGGGAAGAACCCATTGTAACTAAATGTCTTGGAACTCAGGGGAGAAAGCAGGACTAGTACAGAAAATATTCCTCAGTCCAGGGGAGGGGGAAAATGTAAGAAAGAGACTCAGAGAAACTCCACCTTAATGATGTGTGATTCTGTGACATTGCCCTGCCAGCAATAACTGTGACTCCGAACAATCACTCATGACCTTGTCATCTCCCATATAGATTATTGCAACGCGCTCTACATGGGGCTACCCTTGAAGAGTATCTGGAAGCTTCAGCTGGTCCAGAATGTGGCCGTGCGGGCAGTCACGGGTGCTATAAGATCAGCACATGTAACACCACAGCTCCGCGAGCTCCATTGGGTACCAGTTTGCTTCCGGGTCCAATTCAAGGTGTTGGTTATCACCTTTAAAGCCCTACATGGCATGGGGCCAGGGTACCTGAGGGACCATCTCATCCTGGCCACATCTACCCACCCCACCCGGTCATGCAGAGAGGGCATGCTTCGGACCCCATCAATAAAAAAAATTCATCTAGCGCAGAGCTTTCCAAACTTTTCATGTTGGTGACACACTTTTTAGACATGCATCATTTCGTGACACACTCTTACAGCAGGGCATCATTTCATGACACACTTACAGCAGGGCACAAGGCAGGCACTAGGACCTGCGTGGAATCCTGGCAGGGCTCGGAGGCAGCAGCAGCCGTGACACACCCAGACACTGCAGCCGACACACAGTTTGGAAAGCTCTAGCGAGTTCCAGGAGGCGTGCCTTCTCTGCGATGGCACCCGCCCTGTGGAATATCTTGCCGCTGGAGGTGAGGCATGCGCCCTCGCTCCTAGCCTTCCAGAGGTCTTTAAAGACCTGGTTCTGCCGCCTTGCTTGGGACGAAGGAGGTAATAGTTCCTCCTGCGGGTGGTTAGCCCCGTAATATCCTCCTTTTTAAGATCTCACCATCCTCTGGATTTTTTCTATTTATTATTATATTGTATTTTAAAGTGTACAGGTTTTTAATTTTAATATTATTGTTGTAAACCACCCAGAGTCTACTGCTGTAGAGATGGGTGGTGATAAATTTGAATAATAAATAAATAAAGATCATTCCAGAAATCCAAGTGGTTTTTGTTTCCTGAATTTGCCAGCTTCAAAAGGGCTTGACACCCATTATTTTCCTAAGAAAGTTGGGGGGGGGGGGACCTGACCTTATTTATTTAGTCAGTCAGTCAGTCAATTTATATAGCCACCCATCTCAGCAAGTGACTCTTGGCAGTGAACACTATTTAAAATAAAAAAAAATTAAATTACAATCAAAACTACAAAAATTAAAATACAAAGCAGCTGGGAAAAATACAACAATCACTAACACAACCAGGAGATGGGTCCCTTCACACACTCGGGGTCCCAGGCCCAGGCATATTATGAGTCCCCTTGTGGGGGGAGATGGGCGGTGATATAAATCAAACAATAAATAAATAAATAAATAAATTATTTGATTAAGATACAAATTATAGAGTCTTTATCACTGGCTGTTTGAGGCAAGCACTATTCTGGTGTTTTCCATTCCAAGAATCTTCTGTAATAAAATATTAAATGATACCTGGATAGTTTCTTCTGAAAAAAAATATGTTGAAGAAATTGATCGTTTTTATCCTTATTAGGATTTTTCTATAACCCAGGATTTTCCAGGACAACAAAGAGCTGTCATGAGGCTGATGATATGGTATCAGAGAGATCCTGGAAAGGGATAGAGTATCCTGTGTATTTTCCAAACCCAGACCAATATTTCCAGTTTTTTAACCCTGTGTCTACAATCTCCCTGTTCCTTTTTAAACCCTGTGTCTACAATTGGGGGCATGGTGGCTCAGCGGGTAAGACGCCAGGCTTGTTGATCAGAAGATCACAAGTTCGGAGGTTCCAATCCCTAGCCCCGCGTGATGGGGTGATCTCCCGCACTCGCCCCAGCTCTTGCCAACCTAGCAATTCGAAAGCATGCAAATGCAAGTAGATTAATAGGTACCACTTCGGTGGGTAGGTAACAGCATTCCGCGTGCGTCATGCCGGCCACATGACCGTGGAAGCGTCTTCGGACAACGCTGGCTCTTCGGCTAACAAACGAAGATGAGCACCGGCCCCTAGAGTCGGACATGACTGTACAAATGTGCGGGGGGAACCTTTACCTTTACTACTACAATCTCCATTAATGGAATTGATGAACTGAAACAACTGACCATGTTCCTTACCTTTAGAATCCAACCACTTCAGTCCAAAGTCCCTTAATGACTAGATTCATGCTGTTATAATCCTATTTAGCTGGGTTTGGTGCAGTGTGATGTGTGGACCCAGCCACTATAACTTATGGCGCAAGCTATGATTAAAATAAACCATGGATTCGTGAGATGTGTGAATCCAGCTGCTGTCTCCTGCAAAACAACTGGTATAATACATCCCTTGTATTCACAGATGATAAAAACTTGTAGGCATGAATGCAGAATATTCTAAGGAGCTTAGAAAAATAGAATTAACTTCAGGTCATTTGATTCTCAGATAGAGCTTGTCAAGGGGGCCCTGAAGCTGGGTGCAACAGCACTGCTAACTTATTCTGGACACGGATTCCTGTGTCCTCACAGCCCCATTCAAGCAGCTGGTGATCACTTGGCCAAGAGGTTCTTAATCATATCAATAATAAATTTGCTAAGTGCTATTTCTCCTTTTAAAATGTTAACCTTTTAAAAATAATTAAAATGTTAAGTAGCTGGTCATACTTGTTGCTATAATTACTGTTACCCTGAAAAGATTATGTGCCAGTGAAAAGCGCTCCATAGGTTTGCCTTTCAAGAGCCATGAGCCAAGAGCAAAGGTTAGAGAAGGAACCAGAAAGCACTCAAAGAAAGCGATGGGCTCCAGTGTCAACTTCTTTCTGGAAAAGATGGGGCTGAAAAGCTGACCTTATCTTTGCTTCCCTGAAGCAACAGCAGGGTATCTTCTCCTTTGTCTGAACAACAAATTGAGGCCCTGAAACAAGATGTGGAAACTGCTCTTTGAAATTAATCCATTAGGGACCTGGGGCTTAAAAAATATCTCTGAGATTTTTTTAAAAAACTGTTTGCAAGGTGCTACACAACCCTACATGAGAGGTTTTCCGGGGAAATTAAACCATTCTTCCAAGAGATCAAAAAGTATCAGCTCTGATATAAGGTTTTTTTTGTTTCTAACATTGAAAAAAAATTGTAACCAAAAGGGGGTGGGGGAGAATCAAAAGGCTTTTATGGAAAGACATTAATTAAAATGGAAATGAAAAAGAAATTAAAACCTACAAAGAACCAAAGCACTTGCATTCTAATAGCTTTTGTGAGGGAAAATGTATTTGTAACAGGGCAGGTGATCTATAGAATACAACCAGGATACAAACACTTAAAACAGGCACAGATTCTGGGTCATGCTTAATGTTTTGAGGGAAGGGAGGGCTACCATAGGAGGGGCTGATAATGAAAGACAAGCATGCACAACATGCTCTTTCCATGGTGGGAACAGCTGCATGTCTGGCCCAATGGGCAAACTAAGGTAGTGGCTGCAGGCAGCAGAAGCTAGGATGGAATAATGTTAGAAAAAAGTGGTGTGTGCCATATGGCCCATTCTATACTTTCTATACTTTTAATTGGGGCGTGGTGGCTCAGCGGGTAAGACACCAGGCTTGTCGATCAGAAAATCGCAAGTTCGGAGGTTCGAATCCCTAGCCCTGCGTGATGGAGTGAGCTCCCGCACTAGCTCCAGGTCTTGCCAACCTAGCAATTCGAAAGCATGTAAATGCAAGTAGATGAATAGGTACCACTTCTGTGGGATGGTAACAGCGTTCTGCACGTGTCATGCGGCCACATGACCGTGGAAGCGTCTGCGTACAACGCTGGCTCTTTGGCTAACAAACGGAGATGAGCACCAGCCCCTAGAGTTGGACACGACTGCACAAATGTGCGGGGGGAACCTTTACCTTTTTATACTTTCTAACTTAGCCTGCCCATTATGCGAAGACCCAGCTCTCTGAAGAAGACTCTAATGCTGGGAAAGGTGGAAGGAAAGAGAAGAAGAGGACGACCAGAAGCAAGGTGGATGGACTGTTACAGTGGCAATGGGGGAGCCGTTGGAAGAGATGAAGGACCAGGTTAGATACAGATTATCATGGAGAAAATCTATGTGATCTCTAAGAGTCGAAAATGATTTGATGGCACATAATCAATCAATCAATCAATCAATCAATCAATCTTAGCCTGCCACCTTCACATGTTTATTCGTTCAGTCGTTTCCGACTCTTCGTGACTTCATGGACCAGTCCACGCCAGAGCTTTCTGTCGGCCGTCACCATTCCCAGCTCCCCAATGGTTGAGTCCGTCGCCTCCAGAATACCATCCATCCATCTTGCCCTTGGTCGGCCCCTCTTCCTTTTGCCTTCCACTTTTCCTAGTGCCACCTTCACATATGGTGAAGGAATTGTCCCCTCAGTGTTTAACTGCCAAACCAGTCAGCTTTTACACAAGGAATGGGGAAAGACACCATCTTCTTTTTCACTTCAGGTAACAAAGATCCTGACCTAGTCTTGAACAGCTGCACTGACTGAATTGACCAGTGCAGATGGGTGAACTTTTTTGGGCTCCCTTTTGATTTAAGAACTTACACAATGTGCATATTCTTTCACAAATGGAACAAAAAGAATATAAATGAATATGGAAGTCCAATTAGCAATTAGTGGGCCTGAAGGCAAAGGGTTGTGCCCCATGTAGCTTACAATCTCTTAGAAGAGAGACCAGGACCTAATGAACTTAATCTCAGTGGCAGAACACATGGCCTCATGTGCTATAAAACTATTTTCTTCATTCTTAACACAAATTTGTATATTTTGAAGAAGGCCAACAAAAAGAAGGGACCTCATGGAAAGAAACTGATTTCTGTTTGCGTACCATTTCAGTGAAAGAAGACTCTAACACTTTCAGAAGTAACTGTTTTTAGATCCACTGAAGACAAGGAACAGCAAGTAGGAAGAAGAACCAGACAGACGGGACACCAAGGCACAATCAGTGTCTCTGGTAGATCTCAAACCTCACACCAACAGGCTCCTCCAGATGCAGAATAAAGTTAAAACTAGATGATGCATGAATGAGGCTCTACAGCAGGGGTGGGCAACGTCAGGCCCGCGGGGCTCCCACCCACAAAGCCCGCCCCTTCCACACGATTGGCTCCTGCCTGCAAACCCCGCCCCCCAGTGCTTCTGATTGACTCCCACCCGCAAACTCCGGCCCCCGGTCCGCGGAAATCCCAGAAACCCCACCCCCCACCCCCCGGTCATAAATATCCAAATGGCCCTTGGCAGAAAAAAGGTTCCCCACCCCTGCTCTACAGTTTTACCTTTGGAAGACAACCTTACTCGGCTACGAGTGATCGCCAATGAGAGAGATGAGAATATCTTTTAAATTTCTGAATATTTCTTCCTTTTTCATATAAGTTTTTTTTTTTAAAAAAAGAGAGAGACTCCTCAAGCTGTACCATTAGTGGCATTTAGTACATTCCTTCCCCAATTAGCCTCAATGTTAACATGGTGGCCTTAAGCACCATACAGGCCTTGAGCAGAGCACAGCCCTGTCGGCTCCTCCTGCTTTACATAATGGGAGACAAATTAAGAAGTAAAGATCATAGCACATGTTGAGTGTTTAAGGGAGGGCTGGAGCAGAAAGCCAAGCCACACAACTGTCAAGATAGCATAAGAAAGGGAAAAAAAGAGCCTCATCACTACCACCTACAAATAGGTTTGGTTTCCTGACATCTTGCCTCCCTTTTAATGGATGGAGACAGGGAGTCTTCTTGGAGCCACAGCAGCAGACTCTGAATAATTGATGGAGGAAATAGTGTGCACTGAATGTGCAGCACGTAGAGACCCCCCCCTTCTCTGCAGCCATTCTGCAGGTACCCCTCCCTGTCCTCCCCCATCCAGGTACCACCATGGGAGAGAAAAAGAGTTGTGCTTGAGAAGTTGGTACTTCCCTCTGTCTTCCCCCCTTCTTTTCGACTGCTCATTCCAAGGCTATCAGCTCACTAGAGTGCCATCCCATCAGAGCTTAGCAATGAAAGCCTACTGCTACCACCAACAAGGTACCATCCAGGGCATTTAAAGAAGTAAAAATGTAAACATTCCCTTGAGTCAAGCTTAACCCCTGGTGAAAACGCCTCTCTCTCTTTTTGCAACTTCTTCCAGGATTATTTTTTACAATTTCCCAGATAAGCCAACAACCCTAATATTTTCTGATGGTTTCCCTCATCCATGTACTAACCAGGTCTCACCTTCCTTATTTAGCAAAGTAGAGCAATGCAAAGAAAGGGGAAAGAAAAAGGGAAAATTGCAGGAAGATAGTCTAGGCAACTAGCCTTCCTTCTTAACCCAGTTTATGTAGTACCAAGAAAAGCAGAATGGTGCTTTTAAATGCCATTAAATTCTTCAGAGCTTCTGTGTGATCTTTAAAGACTTCTCCCTTCCAATCCATTACCATCTGTAGGATTAGCTGCAGGGGCCCATCTCCACTATGGCTGTGATGAGAATGAGATGCGAGAAAGGAAAATTAGCAATAAACTCAAAGGGCATCAAATCGCAAGGAACTTCTACCAGATGGGAAGAAATTATAGCATTCTTCTTATGACATGGTTGGGCTCTCTCGCTTGAATTATCATACTAAAATAAACTGCCAGGGCAGTTACACTCCCCAAGATCAATCGGAACGGAAACAAAATGTGGCAAACAAACATTAAGAGCTATCTGGCCACCGACATTTCATCTCCTTTCGTTTTGCAGGAATTCTAGTCCAGATGTCTGGGGTCCCATGGTAAGTAGTCTCAGGTAAAAACATGCTCCCAATATACCCCTTTGTCCATTATGGAGCACAGCTATTTAATAACAATATTCCTCTGAGCTGGCATCAATCTTCCCAAGGCTGTGGTGCCCAGCTGATGGGGAATTACTCTACCCTAGAAGAGTGACTTGAAATTGTTTCACCCTTGTGAAAATCAAGTATTTTATGGCATTCCAGGAAAATGCCTCATAACTTGGGTATGGAGCTAAGGCAGTGTGTTCTCAACCTTGGGAACTTTAAGATGAGTGGACTTCAACTCCCAGAATTCCCCAGCCAGCATGGCTGGCTGGGGAATTCTGGGAGTTGAAGTCCACACATCTTAAAGTTCCCAAGGTTGAGAAACACTGAGCTAAGGTGTACCTTGGTACAGTTCAACAATATATCCACTGCTGTTGTGAGGGACAGAGTACTGATGACTTTCATGGCTCTTAAGAAACAACACAGTGAGGCAGGAGAAGATAGGGCTCTCAGTACACAGTGCAGCATTTAGCCTAATTATGTAGCTGGATCCCCATAGCTCTTCTGTGAAGCCAAGGTTCAATTGCAAGTTGGAAGCCACCACAATTCCAATAAGTAAGCAGGACAGATATATAATTAAGCTGAAGTGTATAGAAAGAGCCTCTGTAGTAGGAGCAGTAGAAGCTGCATGGTCCACAGCTGCTACACATATAGTCCTTAAGCTTTTTTATAGCTTCTAGAATCCATGGAGATTCTGCTGGGTGCAAAATGTGGATCTAACTATTGCTATGAAAAAATGGGAATTTCAGTGAAAGACTAGTATCATGTTTATTGCAGCCTCTTCTCATCCAGCCTCCCCCAACCAGGTGACCATGGCCAAGGAAGATGATGAAGTCAGCATTATGCTTGGGGACATGAGAGATGTACTCCAGCATATCTCTGCCATAATTCATTCCTCCTTAGTTTGTTTGGTATGTAGTTTATAATGTAATTACTGAGGGTAGATGTTGTGTTTATTTTTTTACCAGGCCTAACCCTAACAAATTCATTAGCTTTGTTTGGGGGAGACACACCATTTGGGGACCCCTGGAATAAGTGACAGTGATAACCACTTGGCAGGGATGGGGTAAAATTTTGAGAAGTGGCTTACAGAACAACTTGATGGAAAGACCATTCTTGAAAAGAAGCTCTCAGCAGGAAGAGATATTAGAGTAGATTGATTTAAATTATCAGATGAAGGAAATTTGAGGATCTAATTTCTTGCAGCTCATCCTATACTTGTGCATTTGATTTGCCTCATTTCACAGACTGAAATAACTTAAGAAAATAAAGCCAAAAAAAGTGAACAGGCACAGGATGAGAAGTACCTGGCTGGGGACTTCCGGTGGGGACATGATAGACTGAACATCTGTGCCCACGGGCTCAGTGGGCAGAACTGACAACGCAGCAGTTTTTGGGGGCTCAGGCAGGTTTTTCCTGAAGCCCAGGAGTATTTTTCTGGAAAAAGGAAAACACCTGGAATCACCCCATCTGTCCTCCGGACAGCTGCTTGCAGCCAGAAGATTGCAAACAGCGTCACGTTCGACTGGTAAGAGCAGCCGGGAGGTGGGGACGTCACCATTTTCCAAGCTGCACTGTAGCCTTAAAGGGACACTAAGACCAGCCACCCCATTTCTAAATCACCCAATTTATATATTTTTTAAAGTACGCATACCCTAAGAGAGGCTTTCTACAGCAAGAAGGAATGGGCTCTCTTGGTGCTTATCGTTATTTTGGGGATTAATTTTTTTAAAAATTCTTTTTATGTTTTGGACTTTGTTTTCCCTCCAAATATTGAGGAGGATTGAGAGTAAATAATTGTCTCCATGTTATTATTTTTGTACTAAATTTGAAGATATTAGCATTTTCCTACACGTTGAATCGGCTGTTTTGAACTTTCAGTTTTCTGTTTCTACTTTCCCTGGGGAACTGTCTGCATATCTCACTTTCGCTTGTGTAAACACATTCAGGAATTCTTTCATATCTTTGACTTTCACTTGTTAAGCTCCTAGGGGGCACCATAATCTACTGCGTGAGACATGGAGGATTTTAAACAGGCTTTCTCTGACTTCCACCAAGATTTTAAACAGATTCTTTCTGATTCCTACCAAGTTTTTATGCAAGGCATTCAGGACACTGTGGAAAATATGAAGTCTAAAATGTGTCATTTGGTTGGGAATGTCATGGATGAAACTGAGGAATTTAACAGTTACAGAAATGTCTCTTCTAAGAGTGAGATCGGGATTTCTGTTGAAATGCTGGATGAAGACTGGATAGTTGAGTTGGAGAAATCTAAGGGAGAGCTCGATTTGCAAACCACAAGTGAAATTGATCTTCTGGTGGAACGCCATGGAAAGGAAGGGGTTATTATGTATGGGAGGTCTCCTGAAGAGAAGTCAGAGTTTACAGTTGGGCTGTTCGATTTTTTAAAGAAAAAAGCTCTGTGCGCATTGTGGGGACATGTAAATGCTCTGGTTTATTTTGAAGTGGGATAAGGGTTTAAGAATATTTATCTGGGTTTGGCTGATTTCATTGATCCTTAACAATTTGGATAAAGATTATTAAGGTATAATTAAAAATAAAAAATGTCTATTTGGATGGTCTTGGGTTTAATATGATAAAGATTATTTATTTATTTATTAATAAATAAATAAATAAAATTTATTTATTGATGCTGTGATTTTGTATTTGTATTTTTAACCTTGTTTTTTCGTGAACCTCCCAGGGTCCCCCGATTGGGGGAGATGGGTGGTAATAAGAGTCCCCCTCGGGGGAGTTGGGCAGTGATAAATCCAATAAATAAATAAATAAATAAATAAATAAATAAATATAAGTTTAAATAATAAATAAATAATTAAAATTGTTATATTATCAAGTACAATGGCAGATAATTTATGTGTTTTTTAGTTTGATCTTTATTATAGTATACAGAAACGTATAGAATAGTAGTAGGAAGGAAATAATTAAAGAAATGTTATCTTTGGGGGGAAGTTGATTAGGTTTATATAAATTTTTATTTTTATTTTAATATAAGGGGAGAGAGTAACTGTATTTAGTGATTTTTATAATGTGCCAATGGAATGATTTATAGAAATAATGTGATTTTGGTTTAATATAGAGTAAGGGAGTATGGAAATTGCTGTATATTCTTTTTGTTGAAAGTCGGAAGTCACCTCTTTTTGTAACTTTGAAAAAATTTTCTCTTGTGTTTCTATACTTTAGTTTTTTCTTTTTTTCTTTGTAGTGTTTTGTTTTTCTGTAGCTTTTATCTTTGCTTGAAACTTAATAAAATTCTTATATAAAAAAAGAGAAGTACATGGCTGGGTAATAATATGTAAAAAGGATCAGTGAACTGTACTGATCACAACCTGAATGTAAATCATCAGTGTGATATGGCTGCAAAAAAGGCAAACAGAGTTTTAGGGTGCATCAGTAGTATTGAATAAAAATTTATAGTAGCAAATTTTGGACTTTTTCTCCCAGATTAAAGAGTATCAGTGCTTCTTTGGAGTTGTATTAAATTATGACGAAGTCCTAGAGCAAACCTGAAGTAAAATATTCATGTAATAGAAGTCACTGAGAGAACTGGGTCTGTTTAGCCTTGAGAAAAGACAACTGATGGCAGATTTGATTGAATTCCTCAGGTAGCTGAAGCACTGTCCCACAAAAGAAAGCCATATTCATTTTCTACCATTCCAAAGTTCAGAATGTGAAACAGTGGTCTTAAGTTATTGGAAGACAGTGTGGTGGATTCCGACACTGAAGTGGTTTCCCAGGGGGAGAGAGCATTCCAGACTGATAAGAGATTTCACAGCCTGGACTCTGTTGCTGGGAAGGTTAAGAAGTTCAAGACAGCCCCTCCCTAGAGCCCTTTGGAGTTATTTCCCTTAGCTTAGTTCAGGTAGCCTCAGTCTGGCAAGATTCTGTTCACAGGGTAAGAACAATAAAGAAACTAGAGTTGGAAACCCCTCTCAGCGTGGTTCTTGTCCTCGATTCCCTGACAGACAGATTCTTGTTGCGTGTTAGCGAAAACTTCCTAATGGTAAAAGTAGTTCATCATTATTACTGTACTTATTTCCTAAGTAATTAAAATGGTGAGTTCCCCTTCTGAAGATATGTTTAAGCAGGGTTTGAAATACTTGTTAATCAGGATTGCTTTCATTTAGATTGGAGTTTATAAATCTATTTCTGATGCTTGTGGAAAAATAGGACAATGTTAATTGCCTGCTAGCTCCATTAAAGCCTATGCAGCTAAACTAAACATTTACAAAAATATTTATTATATTTTCATTCCAACTTCTGGACACAACAGAATTCAAGACACCATACTTGGAGTTTTACAGGCAGGTTCCTAGCCAAACACTGACCTGTTCAGCTTTAGCCAGGTACCTCATCACTTACCTCTAGACTAAGATGGCAATTCAAATATCTTAATCATCTGGACTACATACTTTTTGCACTCTATTTAGATTTGGAGAGGAAAACTGAAAACTTAACAGATTTCCCATTTGCTTCTCTGTGGGTGAAAATGCTCCTGGGCTCAGCTCACCAGTATTTTCCAAGCTTGGTTGCTTTCAGGCCCAATTACAACCTTATCTCAGCTTACAAAATGCACAAGTCCTCTCTCCTGTACTTCTGCACCTCAGACTAAAGAAGAATTATGACGTTGCAATATTCACACATAATTGGAGATATGGATTACCCACTCTTATTCTGAAGCTCATCAACTTCACTGAAGGACAATGAACGAGTTCATTTGCTTGAAGGCTAAATATTCAGAATCTTACAGAAACAAGGAGTGATAGACAACATAGAGTTTGTTTTTCGAAAGGCAGATAGTAAATATCAATGCTTTTTGGCAGCTATAAAATTGGGTTATTTTTATTGGCTTGTACTGCTTAATTTCCAAAGGATTTCCAGATGGGCTAACAAAAGCTAAAAAAAAAAAAGTAAATGCCCATAAACAATACAATTAACCATGTAAAGCAGCTAGAAATCTTAGCATTAAAACATTCAAGAGCGTAGATTTGGAGATTTAAGAGCACTGGATAATCTAAAGGAGAGGACATGTCATAATCTTATGACTCTGCATCAGAAAAAACTCTTTGGGGAGGCTTCTTCAAAAGCCAAAGCACCACAATCCAAATGTCCTATTTTGAGGTTATATGGTTTTAAATCAAATGAGGGCTTATCTTTTTACATTAACCCTTCATTTAAAACTATATTGATACAGAGATCGGGTAACTAGAGAGACCAATAAAATGTCTGCACAAATGCCCCTTTCCTGACTCAATTAGGAAAATGAAATTAATCCAATTTTCCAAATTGTTTCAAATTATTGACTCAAATTGGATTAATGATCTGAATAGACAATACAAATCAGATCAGGGCCAATTTCGTATCACTACTTTACATGCAAATGATGGGGAAAATTGGTTGCAAAACATGGAAAGCTACTGTTAGTCAAGTATCCATAATCCCTAACCAGATTTGTGCTTAACCAGTATATATCTATATAAATGGTCACACATTGATCCCATGGACTTTTTACCTTCTAGTGAAGAGTGATGAGTATCACAATATATTCACTCTTGACTTGCTGGTGGCTAGTTTAGGGTGAACAGTAACTAATAGGGTGGATGGCCACCACTCCCATGGTCTTCCAAAATTTACTAAAAACTCAGCTTTTCTGGAAGCCCTTGGGGACTGATCATAGAGCTACGGATGCCTCTGTGCGTTTGTGTGTGTGTATGTATACTTTTCCTGTTATTTGTTATTAGTTTTGCTATTGACATTTTAAAATGCAATTTTATTTTATTGCTATTTTAGTATCTGTAAACCACCTAGAGTCCATGAAGATTGAGGGAATAGATGAATTGCACGAATAAATAAATAAATAAATAAATAAATAAATAAATAAAGACTTAGATTCCTTCAGACATTTCAAATAGAAGAATGAAATGCTTAGCCCCTGTTCTCCAATTCTTCCAGGAGTGCTATGTAGCAAGGATTTTGGGGGAAAGATTCCAATGCTTATTTTCTCTCTGTCCTGAAGACCAGAGACAGACTTAAAAAAAACAAAACATGTATATAAAAATGGGATAACCATCTTCACCAGGTTCTCTTTAGAAAGAAAAGGTAAGGTAAGGTACGGTAAGGTAAGGTAAGGTAAGGTAAGGTTTCCCCTTCCAGTCATATCTGACTCTAGGGGGTGGCGCTCATCTCTGATTCTCGGCCGAGGGAGCCAGCGTTGTCCATTGATGCTTCCATGGTCATGTGGCCAGCATGACTAAACACCGAGGCGCACGGAATGCTGTTACCTTCCCACCGGAGTGGTACCTATTTATCTACTTGCATTTTTACGTGCTTTTGAACTGCTAGGTTGGCAGGAGCTGGGCGAGAATGGGAGCTCACCCCGTTACGTAGTGATTCCGGGTCTCCAACTGCCATCAGTAGTGTTAACCGTTACGCCATTGTGCCGCCCTTAGAAAGAAAAGGGAACAGGAAACCAACTAATCAAACCTTAAACCACTTCAGATGCAGGCTTAACCATGAATTTATTCAACAGCTGAGGCTCAGAATGGCCAAATAATCTCCATTTGAGGCAAAAGGTGTTCCTATATTCAGAACCCAGGTAGCCAACCCAAATCCCCTTTTTTGCAATCCATGGAGTCCCCCAATCTTCCACAAAAATTAAAGCAAATAAATGTATTAATCTCTCCAAATTACAAATAACCCCCCTCCAAAGGCTGAAACACCTGTGTCTTTTTTGGGAGGGGGGTTAGTGTCAATCGCATCTTTTGAAACCATTGGCTTCTGGGGGGAAAGTAGTTTAAAAAAGAATTACAAAACAGTTGTCCCACTGGGTGTAATAACCTGTAGAACAGTTAATAAAACAACATTCTCTGGAAGCCTAAAATCTTTGAGATGGTGCAAATTAAAAGGCATACAAGTTTTTTACCCCTCCTAGAAGTAATCATCTTGATATGGTGTGAGAGCTCAGTAGGTTTAATGGCCCTGAGAACAATGCTGTTGGGAGTGAATGCTGTAGGGTCAACCTTGCCATTAAAATCAAAGAGGGAAGGGTGCTGCCAAGGGGTAGACCACAATGAGGATGAGAGTAAGTGGGACTTTGCAGGTATGGGGAAGCCAACAACCCAAGAAGTGCAACTCCAAAATCAAATTCAGACAGCAGTGGCATAGTACTAATGTTACCAAGAAAACTATGGATCTGGCTGAAACATACAGACAAATTTGTGTGAGAGATAATGAGTTTCAGAAGGCACTTTCTAGTGACTGGAGAAGAATTCTGAGTAGTGGTGATAGACAATTCTAGTACAGAAAGAGGTGTTTCCTTGTTTTACACACAGACATACAATTGGAACTAGAATGTGAGTAGCATGAACCAAGGAATACTTGAAATTATCAAAGTGAAATGAAGTGTATTAAATTGGAATCTGAGAGCATTTGTAATGCAATCGTGCAGGAGATAAGTTGATAGAGTTTTGCAAAGAAATTCTTTATTGCTAATACCTGCTTCAAGCAACATAAATTCAGACTCTATAACTGGACATTATCAGATGGGCAACATCAGAATAAAAAAACACCAAAGATGGAAAAGAACAATCCAGTCAGCCAGGACAATTCCAGGGCAGATTGTGGAACAGTTCATAAATTATTCATGTCAAATATATGGGTTAAACTAAGGGAGCAAAAACAGATAAGTTGTACCAGCAAGATTTGATCTGGAAGGCATACCATTAATATATAAGATCAATGTAAGGAACAGATTCAGTAATCTTAACTTTGGGAGGTGGGGGAGAGAGAGAACTTGGGAAACTATGGGAAAGATAAAGACACTGCAAGAACTGAAGCATAAAAAATCCCAACATTTCAAAGAGGAAAAGATCCAATTAGCTTGCAGAATAAGCTATTTTGAAGGTCAGGGAAAGACACAGGATGAAAGTGTTGGCCAAGAAGAAAGAAACACTCTGACTGCAGACTTTCAACATCAAGCAAGAAATAAAAAAGAAATACAGCTCAGTCAATAATGTCAACAAATAGAAAATGACTAGAAAAGAAAAATGAGATATGTTTTTTTAAAAGATCAGAGAAATCACAAAAAATGTACAGCCCAAGTAGGATTACTCAAGAATATTCATGGAACAGAGCTAATAGAGGCAAATGAGATTAAAAGAAAATGGAAATACTATACTAAAAATCTTTGCAAATGTGATTATACAATGACAGGAATCTTTGTAAATAGAGAGAGAACCAACCCCACTAAAAAGTGCAGTATGAGAGGCAATAAACCAGCTGTCAAATAGAAAAGCACCAGGTGCAGATGAAATACCCATTGAACTGTTTAAAGCTGCAGGAGAAGATGCAGTTAAAATAGTAACAGCCAACAAATCTGGAACAAGATTGTATGGCCTGGAGAGCTGAAAAGAATGGTCTATAAAACTATACCAAAGAAGAGAAATGCAAGAGAATGTGCAAATTTCTGAGTTATTGCATTAATTTCTTGGACAAGCAAAGTTTGGATTAAGTTCTTACAAAGAAGAATAGAGACATACATGAAGTGAAATTCCTAATGAATAGGCAGGTTTCAGAAAAGGCAGAGGGACCCAAGATAAGATAACTAGCCTAAGACAGATAATGGAGACAGCAAGAGAATTTAAGGAGGTTTATCTTTGTATATTAAAGCTAATGGATATGTCAAAACACCTGATTATTCTTCTTAGAAACTTGTACAATGAGCTCCTGTAAGAACATTTGAAGAAACAGAGTGGTTTCAGAATAGAGAAGAGTATAAGACTTAGATGTGTATTATCCCCAGATTTGTTTAACTTATTTAGCATATAAATTATAAGAATGGTATAGTTGGGAGAGATGACAGCTGAATCAAAAGTGGTGGCTAAAACACTAATATTTTGAGATATGTAGATGACACCACTATGTAATCTGAAAATAAAGATTTAGAAGATATCATTCAGAAATTAAAAATAGAAAGTGAGGAGTGCCTTAGTTTCTTGAGCTAAGAGAGATGAAGAACAAATTAATTCTAGAGGGGATGGCAATGACAAATTTAGACAAGACCATTCAATATAAAGACATTTCTACAAAGCTCTGAATAGTCAAAGTAGTGGTTTTCCTAGTGATAACACATGATTGTATAAGCTGGACACTAAGAAATAGTGATAGAAAGATGACCAATTATAGATTTGGAGACAATTTCTGGGACTATCATGGATGCAAGAAGAATGAGTCAGCCCTGAAGGAAATAGAGAATACTGCTCCCTTGAGGCAAAGATCACGAAGCAGAAACTCACATTATTTGAGTATATTATGCAAGTGGATGATGGACTAGAAAAAATGAGTACACATGAAAAGTTGAGGGAAACAATATTGGAAGACAAAGGATAAGGTGAATGGATAGGATCAAGGAGATCAACTAAAATGCCCTTAGAAGATGTGCAGATTACCCCAAGTCACAGGTCAAGAAGGAGAACATTTGTCCATCCAGTTGTTATGGATTTAATCCTACTCAATAGCTAGGTTCTTCCATATAACATGCTAAGTCCTCCATTCCCCCTTTTCCCCCTACTTCCCTCTATATAAGCAGATTTGCTGTTATATCCTAAACCCGCCTTTCTCAACTTTTTGACCCTGGAGGAACCCTTTAAATATTTTCCAGGCCTTGGGGACCCCCTGCACATTGAGGCTCAAATATAGGCCAGAAGTTACAATATTATGTAACATTTGCAGGGAGGAAAGGGGAAGACTCCTCTTGTGAAATCTAGGAAAGTTGCTGTTGGCAATGTATGGTTATTTATTTTTCAGGATAAAAGAACATGAAAGACACTGCAGACTACAGCAACCTGAAAAATCTGCAATAGCTGAACATGCTCTCAAACAAACTGGTCACCAAATCTTATTTGAAAACACAGAAATACTGGACAACACCAACAGTCACTATGTTAGACTATACAGGGAAGCCATTGAAATACATAAACACCAACACAGTTTCAATAAAAAAGAAGAAAGCTTAAAGATCAGCAAAACCTGGCTGCCAGTCCTGAAAAACACAGCTTGCAAAAGGTCAATGAACTCTACTCAACCACAGAAATATACAAACGACTCACACAATAGATGTGCTAATCCCACACACGACAGCACCACATCCCCTAATCACCACAATAAACCCTCTCCTAATCTCTTGTAAATGACCCACAGAAGATGGGAAAATGACCCACACACCCTCTCAACAGCTATAAAACACCAGCAAAAACACACACCCTCCACTTGGGCACAGACAGAATCTTCTAGCTGTGCTCCTGTCCTCTGAAGATGCCAGCCACAGTGACTGGCGAAACGTTAGGAACCAAAACTGCCAGAACACAGCCACACAGCCCGGAAAACCCACAACAACCACTGGATTCTGGCCGTGAAAGCCTTCGACTATACATTACAAAATTATGATTTTCGTTTCATGTGTAGGCCTGTCTATCTGCACTAACAGTGTTCTTAAACTAAAAATAAAGAATGAAATTTGACTCTTTAATGTGAAGTTGCCTGAATTTGAAATATTTTTTAAAATAAATCATGATCTCCCAGGGAACCACTCCCATTATCTATGTCTGCAAGCATTCACTAATATCTGAAGGACCATACATTGCCAACAGCAACTTTCCTAGATTTCACAAGCGGAGTCTTCCCCTTTCCTCCCTGCAAATGCCAGGAATTGCACCTGGGACTCCCTGCATGCCAAGCAGGTGCCCTGCAACTGAGCTACATAAACTGGGATTTTTTTTAAGGAAACAAAATCTATTCTTCAAAGTTAATTGCCTCATAAAATGAATTAGTGAAACAAATTAGTAATGAATTGATATAATATTAGCCAAATCTATTTCAAAACTGTAATTAACTTTCTCTGACCCTAAGAAGAGAAACAGAATCTGTAACATATCAATATTAATTTACATATAGAAATATACATAGGCTTCTACACTTGCACATGTACACGTACACATCACAGTTGGTTGAGACATGCAAGCATGTTAACAGTTCTCAGTGCCTTCCTTCTTTGGACATTAAAATGTGAATAATGTAATAAAAAGGCATTCCACCATATTATCATGATTTAGGAAACAATCATACTATCCCTGAGGTAACAGCTAAGGAAAAATAGAACATATTAGCTCCCCCTTATAATCTAGAGCGCTGCCTGTCCCCTTTAGGCCCTTAGAATGGCTCTTTCTGTAGAGGGAGATTCCTATAGCAAAAAGGGGATGGGCCAGTCATGAAGAAGGCCAAGAGTGGAGCTAGAGATAGAGCAGGAGGAGATCGAGACTGATGGATCCTAAACCTTCCAGTCTGTGGCAAAAATATAAGCCAACTGCTTGCAAGCATCCCAGTCCATTTTTAAATAATAAGCTGCCTTGGAAAAGACATTTGCAAGGATCCACATCTCATGCTAAATAAGCTGAACTCTAGAAATAGATTTACAATGTCTATCTTCATTTTCTCTTTCTAGATGCAGCCAGAAGAACATTCAGACATGTCAGAACAATCTGACTCACCAAAAGCTTGGAACACTCTGCCCAAATCTGTACAAGTGGCTACGATTAAAATTACCAGTGAAAGATCTGCACAGGTTTCCCATAGTAACATTTAACATCAGCTATCCAAATATTTTTTGCATCTATGCCTGTGCTTATTCCAGGGCTAAGCAACCTTTTCGGGGTGATAGACACAGCTGAAATTTTGAGATTATTTATTTTTTTAATTTATTTATAATTCGATTTATATCACCGCTCCATCTCCCCCTAGGGGGACTCTGGGCGGTATCTTGTGGGTGCTCTTGCTAAATGGCTCCTAGGGGATATAAAGGTAAAGGTTCCCCCCGCACAGTTGTGCAGTCGTGTCCGACTCTAGGGGCCGGTGCTCATCTCCGTTTGTTAGCCGAAGAGCCAGCGTTGTCCGAAGACGCTTCCACGGTCATGTGGCCGCATGACGCATGCGGAACGCTGTTACCTTCCCACCGAAGTGGTACCTATCCATCTACTTGCATTTGCATGCTTTCAAATTGCTAGGTTGGCAAGAGCTGGGGCGAGTGCGGGAGCTCACTCCGTCACGCGGGGATATAGACCATCATAATAAATCTTTTACCAGGAGGCAATTCAATAAGGTTGCTTCCCATCACCTCTTCTAACACTCAGATACCTATTTTCGTCTTTTCTTATTTTTTTTTAGAGATCAACACTTCCCAACAAAACAATGGGTGAAACAATGATTGAGAAGGGAATATAAGTATATATATATAGATACACACACACACACACACACACACATACATACATACACAGTGTGTGTGTGTGTGTGTGTGTGTGTGTGTAAATAAATAAATAAATGCCTATGGGTCCTATTCGAGGCCCAGAGGTATTCTTATAAACAACAGTTATGTTTGAATTCTTTCGGGAGATGCTACTTCAGCGCACCCAAAACATGTTTTTAGGAGTTGCTTTGAAAGGTTCCCTCCAACCCCCACCACTTCTCACAAACAATGAGTGAGGAACATCTGTGTTCTTATAAACTAAATCCACAAAATGTTGTCAAAAATAACTTTAGGAGCAAGGAGGATGGAATGGAGGAGGGAAGAGTGCAGATCAGATCAAAAAGCTGCATGAAATGAACCTGGTTCAGGCCATCTCTGCTATATACAGGGAAGCCAGTTATACTGAATACAGGACTGACTTCTGAGTCAATGTTAGCATGCCTTTTTTCCTTAATCCAATATTTCAATTCAACCTAGAATTTCTTAGTTTCATTTTTATTTATATTTTTTCAATTGAATCGTTAGGAGATCCGGCATTAGTGCTCCCACTATCCAACTATGAGATTTATAGAATGGGATTCCAAAACAGGATTGCATCCCTGTACAACTAATCGCTTCAGCAAAGTTAAGCAGTGTAGGTATTAATAAGAGAACAATCCCACATATACACTTGTAAACCAGATGTCTTAGTGGTAATATATACTGTATGCATAGGATCAGGCTGTGAGAAAGGTCCATGATACCAGTTACACAACAAATTTAGCCCTTTTATACCTAATTCATTAATCCAAATTCTTATGTCACATCATGACAAGTCAGACTTTTTAAAATCCTTGCCCAGCCCTTTTCATAATCTGTACTAAATGAAGAATTATCATTACTGACTGTTCTAATTAGAATTCACAATGCCTCAAGTGACTGGAATCCTCTAGTGAACCCCATAATAAGCCTGCTCTGAATACCCTCATCTTTGTAAATCACAATTAGGAATGCAACAGCTTAATTGGATGTGAGCAATGGAACTCCCACTTTTTCCAGGACTGCATGGTTGATGTAATAGAAAATAAATCAGGTTACCTGAGGGACCGTCTCGTCCCCATTACATCAACCCCCGCCCCACCCGATCATGCAGAGAGGGCATGTTGCGGACCCCATCTGTAAGAGAATTCCATTTGGCGGGGTCCAGGAAGCGGACCTTCTCTGCAGTGGCTCCCACCCTTTGGAACATCCTGACCCCGGAGGCGAGGTTAGCCCCATTGCTCCTGACCTTCCGGAGGAACCTGAAGACTTGGCTCTGCGGCCTCGCTTGGGGCCAGGAAGGGAATAGTTACTCTTGGGGATGGCTAGTGCCTTATTGTGCTCCTCTCACACATGGACTGAATTAGACCTTTCTCCCACTTGGATTTTATTCCTATTTTTATAATTATTTGATAATTGTACTTACATTTTATATATTGTATTTATATTTTATGGTTACTGTTTTAATTGATCATTTTTACTGTAAACCGCCCAGAGTCCCTCTTGAGGGGGGAGATGGGTGGTGACAAAATTTGATAGATAAATAAATAAATGGTGTCCTTAAAGTGTTGCAGATAATTGATACATTTCTACCATCATACACTCCACCTTTCTGGAAAAAAGCACTGCACAGCCTTAATATTCAATGCACCAGGTATTTATGCATCTTCTTAAAATGGAATGCAATAGTACCATTTGACCTCCGTTTCCTTACAGAAATAAAAAGAATAACTGGATAAGGAAACTCCATTTACATTCTAAACAAAGTAGACTAGACTTACACATTGCACTCACCTGCAGTCTGCTTAACCCTGGTTTACTGAATAACCCGTAACTGGATGAGTTCACAAAACATGCTAAGCAATAAACCATGGATTACAAGCTGCAAGGACTGCACTGATACACAAGACACCAAAACAAAAATCAGGCAAACCACAACACTGCTTATGTAATGTGTAAAAGCATTAGAAGCTCTGAGGCAGATCCTTCAAACCAGAAACCCATTCTCCATATACTCTGTAAGGATGGGACTAGAAAGGACTTCAATGGATTTTAAGAATTAGAGGGGGCAATTTAGGCCCTTCAGTCTAATATCCTGCTCAGTGTGGGAATCCTAATTAAATTATTCCAGACAACCGGATGCCTGGTCTCCACTTGAACACATCCAGTGAAGAGAAGACCACCATCCCCCTGAGTAATTGGTTCCTTGGGGAACTGCTTTATTAGGCTGGTTTTTCTAGTAAGTGGATTCACTTACGAATCCACTGTTAAAATTTTACCCTTGGAAGACAATCTTACTCGGCTACGAGTGATCGCCAATGGATCTAGCATTCCACTGGAATCTGCCTCCTGTAGCTTAAATGCATTATTCCACAGCCTCCACTCAAGAATGAGAGATTGGGATCTTTTCAATATGACACCTATTCAGGTATATGTTACCATTTCCCCTCTCAGATGTCATCTCTCAAGGCTAAGCTCCTCCATACCTTTTCATAGGCTTAGTTCAGTAGAATATCCTCACTGCCATTCTCTGAACTCATTCCAAGTAAAGTACCCACAGCTGAAACACAGTACCCAAGGTGGAATCTGACCAGAGCAGAATAGAATGGAATGATTACTTTCCATCGTTTGGAAATTATACTTCTATTGATGCACCCTAAAATTGTATTTGTCTTTTCTGGCAGCCATATCACACTGCTATATGACATTCATCCCCTATTATTCCAAAATGTTTTTCACAAATCATATTTACTAAGCTTAATATCCCCCGTCCTATACCTCTGCATTTGATTTTTGATCCCTAAGTGAGGAACTTTACATTTATCTTTCTTAAAATTCATTATTTTCCCTTTTCTTTTTGAATATATCCAAATAAGTCCTTTTTCTTTTATGCTTAGCACATTCTAAGCTTTCCTGACACAGCTCCACAATTCTGAGCTACCTGTTTGTACTATTCCTTTGTAATCTGGCCCTTTCTTTCTTTCTGATTCTCACCATTCTTTTTGTAGATCCATATTGGCTTCTTTTTCTTGTTTTTTTAATTTTTGTTCTTGTTCGAATTGTTTACAACCATGTTTTTAATATCACTGTTGTTAGAATTAGGATTTTCCCATTAACTTCTCTTGCTGCAAGATTCTACCTATCCTTACACTAAGTTTATTAAAAGCTGATGCTTGAAGTAGAATCAAAGTGTTTGACTAGGTTCTATTTTAATTTTCCCTGAAGTCAAGAACTCCAGCATTACATGGTCACTTCCACCAGTGTTCCTGCTATTTCCACTTCCTCAACTAAGTCTCACACTGGTCAGCCACTTTCATCCACTCCATCTGGACTGTCCAGATTGCCAAGCATTATTTAGTTACTTAAAATGTAATTTAAAATATTTTTATCTCACATTTGTACGTACAAAGCACAGATGCTAAATGCCTACACCATGCCTAAAGCTAGTTCTCATAATTGCATCTCATTCCAGCTCTCTTCCATCCAAATGTTCATATCTTACCAGAAACATGAAGCAATGTAGGGAGGGACATTTTTAATTGTGATACCCTGACAGCAGAAATTGCTATGCCCAAAGGCAGCCTACCTGACATCTACATTGCTTTTCTTTAATATGCCAAAAAATATCTTGTTCTGTTGTACCACTCCTGCTAACTTGATTTATTTTATCTTTCAGCTTTATTTCAGCTTTCTTATCTTTTTATATGCTCTAATTTATAACTTCACATCTCCTACCCTACTGGGTTCTTTTTTAGGAACTGGATGGGGAAAAGAGATTTTTTTAAAAAAAAAAAAATGAGCTGGACAAGGGACTTGAGGGAAACCACCTTGGCAGCTGGTCCTGTTGTCATGCCATCTCTCAAACCAGCATCCTTAAGCAGCTGTGAAATGAGAGTTCACTGCCTGGCTGCAGTTGAATTCTCCACAAAGGGAAGAGGGTCACCTCTCCAAATCTGCAGTTGAACTGATCCATTGTTGAATGCACTTATTTATTTTATTACTTATCAATTTATATAGTCACCCACCTCACAGTTGCGACATGGGTCACGCTTGAGCACTGCCTCGCTACGGCAAGCTAATCCATGAATGCACTCCCATCATTTTGGAGTGGAAACACACATGAAGGAAAAGCAGACTGAGAAAGCTACAATACTATTTATTTTGCCACTTCCCATCACTTCCTCTGGAATTTGTCATTCCAAGTAGTCACTAGCAGCAGAGCTGGCCTGGCTAATGACCACCATATTTTCAGCAGGAATTTTGTTCAGAAAAGAGCTCTCAGCATTATAAACTGCAGTTCCAACCATTTTACATGTGCAGGAACCATGGTACAAATGCAAGAGGAGGAATTGGGGACTGAATTCAATCCTGCTCAGACCCCGAAGTCTGGGTCTCCTCTCGGGATGTCTTACCTACTCTGCCAATTACCCCATGGAAATTGTCATTCCTATAGAACAGCAACTGTCAAACTGTGGGTTGGACTGCCCCAGTGGTTGCAAAGAAGTTGGGGGTGAGGGATGATTGTTTAAAAAAGAAACTGATCAGGCTTATGCAGGCAAAGGAGAAACACTGCCAAAACTCACTCCAGCTTTGCTTCCTACTTCGCTTATTCATGTTTTCAGAGAGCACTTGCACACCAAGTGAGAACCACTGCTAGGTGGTATATATTTTTGTCCAACCTCAGTCCCAATGAAGTTGTTAGTTTTGTTTGCTGGAGAAGTCAGGGTGTCAAACAAATTCATTTATCATTTCAAGCACTGCAAGACTGCAAAGTTCAAGATCCCAGGCTACAGAATATTCCTGGGCTAAAACTGGGTTCATCCTATAAGGAGGAAGTTCATATGGACACCAATATGGATCAGGAAAGTATGAGTTGGAAGAGACCTATAGGTCACCTACTGCTTAGTGTACAAATCCACTAAATCATCCCTAACTGGTGGCCATCTAGCTCATTTGAAAACCTCCAGTGAGGAGAATTCCCTCACCGTTCTGGGCAAACTGTTCCAGTGCTTAAAATTTTTACCAGTTAGAAATTACTTGTAATATTCACCCTGAATCCATATATGACCACTTAGATTTACTAAAGCAATGGCTCCCTAGGGTCACTCTGCTAGATTCCCATGCACAGCCAGCTGTGTTGGGTAGGCATCTGCAGGTCTTTCCCAAAGCAAAGAAATGCCCAATGGGCAGGATATCACTGTTCAAGGGAGCTTGGCACTGGCTACAGAACTGTGAAGTTTAACTGCATAAAATTCAAGCCCAGCAGGCAAGACCAACGACACTAAAGAAGCCTCATCCAATCTCTGCCTCTGCTAAGTCTTGAGTCAAGCCCATGGAAGCCTCACCAATATTGCACAGTCTGCAGAGAACCTTGAGAGCATCTGGGGAATGTAATCCAGTTAAGCTAAGTCACTAACTGCACAATGTAGATGATGATAGGAGACTAGGGGGGGTTATTTGTGGCAAGCAAGCTCAGGAATAGCACATAGCACAAATGTGTATGCCATAACTAAAGGGGGGGAAGGACATTTATTTTTCCCTCTAAGAGGCTCAAGGACTGGAGAGAGATGCTTTGCAGGGAAGAGATATGTCTTAATTAGACCAAGCAAGACTGACATGTCTCTGCTTTACAATACTAGGAACCAAGAGAATCAAAGGGCGGCCCTCTCAGCTCTGCTCCCCCTCCCCAAACCTGTGTCCATGACAATGCTTCTCCTCCTCTCAACCATCAAGCAGGGATGCTGAGAAAAACTACATTAGCAGCAGCGGATGGACTGCCTGAGCACCATTTTGAGCGGAAAGGCAGGATATGACTATAATTAAGAAATAGAATTCACTTTGGAGTTCTACATCCCAGCTGTGCCTTTCTCTTTTACTCTTCCATTTGTACAATGGGAGCAATAGGATCCAACCTCCCAGAGCTGCAGCAATCAATAAACCAGAGATGGATATGGTTTTTTGGTCCTGCATGTCATGCTGAATAGTGGTTCACAAGGACCACATACAACACACACATAGAGAGAACAGCTATAAAGAGCAGAGAGTAACCTAACCTCCCCCTCCAGCAATCAGTACCATGATTTCCCCACTGCTAATAGCATTCCCCCCTCCTATCCAAGTCGCCAATCATTTTGCTGAACTGTAGCTGCTAACAGGTCACTCGTGCCATGACGGAGCCTAGGGGCCTCTTATAGGACTTGCTAACATTCATGGGGCCAGAGCTGCAGTTTTAGAAGCAGCTCTAAGAGGGCTCTATGATCAATCATAGAGTCCTCTGACAGCTGTTGCCAGAGCAACAGCTACCCCTCTCAAGGCCTGAGTGATCCTATTAGCATCTGCATTGTAATGCCCATCCATGAATCAAGGGAACTCTATGATAGATGGAAGCTTCCTTGAATGCTGCAGGGCTTATATTTACAAAGAGAATGACAGGCACAGAGAGAGAACTGCTGGAATGATGCTCCTCATCCTTCAAAACAGCATTTTTATTGCTCTTTTATTGGAACAAAAAAAAAAAGAATAAAAAAGAACAAGAACAAAGAGCAAAGGCAAAGGCAAACCAAAAAAAACCCAGACTTCTTTCCTTGCCTCCCTCATCTACAGACATGGCCTTTTGTAAAATGCAGAAGGAAGCCTTCTATTATAGTCTTCGGATGGTGGTTAAAATGGCAGGTTTTAGACCATCTGATTTAAAATGCTATTAATGTCTCTATGCTTTCATATTGTCTCATTTGAATTCAGATTAGCAATTAGCATAATAGTGTTAATTTCAGATACTAGCACACACCACTGATTTGATATTCATTGCATGAATTTTTAATGTATTTTCATCCCACACCCATTTTAATTGCTACAGTGCAGAACAGGATCAGGTGCACAATACAGAATGTCATAAATGGGAGAGTGGGAAGGATCCCTGCTGTGAAAATGTTCCATGCAGATGGGAAAAATCAGCTTCAGGCAGGAGAACTACCAAACCTTGTGCTTACACCAGATATTAATATGGAGGCTCTACTGTTCTGACCCTTTAAAGCAGAGCTTTCCAAACTGTGTGTCGTGACACAAAAGTGTGTCGCCACACACAGTCTGGTGTGTTGCCACACAACCCGGAAGCGCTGATCATCATCAGCACTTCCGGGTTTTCCCGCGGCGACACACCAACGGCGGCGCGCAAAAAACCGAAAGCGGCAGCAGCGCTTCTGGGTTTTTGCGCGCTGCCGCAACGGCGGCACTTCGTTTTCCCGCGGCGACACACGGTTGGTGTGTCGCCGCAGGAAAACTTTGGAAAGCCCTGCTTTAAAGAGTAGACTGATCACCAGAAAATAGTCAAGTATAAGCTTAATTCAAAGTTGTTGTTTTTTTAAACATCCTAGAAGATACAGGTAGTCCTCAACAATACTAATTGGGACTGGAAACTCCATTGTTAAGCGATGTGGTCGTAAATCAAAAAACCACATGACTGTGCCACTTAGTGATGGCAGTTCCAGAAGTCCTGGTTGCTGTCGTTAAGCGAGGGCCACGTGGATCGTTAAGGGAGGACCTCATGTGACTTTGCTTTTCAGAAGCCAGCAGAGAGCAAAATTGCAATCACATGACCACGGGACACTGTGATAGCCATAAGTACAAGAGTCTGTCATAACTACCACTTAGTCAGCGCCGCCATAAGTTTGAATGGTTGCTGAATGAGTGGACATTAAACAAGGACCACTTGTATCTTCTTCTGGGTACCACTTCTTTCAGTACTGATTCAACATAAGTGCACGGATGTGTCCATGAAGCTATCAGGACTCAGGTTTGACTTAAAAGAGATGAATTTATTACAAGGATAGCCATCAGCCTTTCATGATGCAACATATGTATTTATGAGAAGAAAATACAGAGTTCTTGTAAATTTCATTTGTGACCTTCCTAGGATGACCATATTTCCTTGAGACAAAAATGGGACAAGAGGAACTGAGAGCCGGAAGTAGCTGGAGCGGTGTGAAAGAGCCAGAGCAGCTGATTGGAGGGAACTCGGAAGAGGAATCGCCTCCTCCTATCAGCGCACGGCAAAGGAGGTGGGAGTTGGAGGGAACCCGGAAGATGGCCCGCCTCTCCCACCTCCTTTGCCACGCAGTGATAGGCGGAGGCGATTCCTCTTCCGGGTTCCCTCCAATCAGCTGCTCTGGCTCTTTCACGCCACTCCAGCTACTTCTGGCTCTCGTTTCCGGCTCTCTGAGTCTGGCATGGTGGCAGGGACAGGCTAGTTCCTGACAGGTTTTTTAAAACACAGGACAAAATCGACTTTTATATTAAAACGAAGGTCCGGTCCGGAAATGTTAAAAAAACAGGACTGTTCCATTCAAAACGGGACATACAGTATGGTCAGCCTAGACCAGAGCTTTCCAAACTGCGTGTCGGAACACATTAGTGTGTCAGCTGCAGTGTCTGGGTGTGTTGCGGCTGCTGCTGCCTCCGAGCCCTGCCAGGATTCTGCGCAGGTCCTAGTGCCTGCCTTGTGCCTGGATGCCACCAAACCTGCTGTGATTCCACGCAGGTCCTAGTGTGCCCTGCTGTAAGTGTGTGTCGCGAAATGATGCCCTGCTGTAAGTGTGTGTCGCAAAATGATGCAGGTCTAAAAAGTGTGTCACCAACATGAAAAGTTTGGAAAGCTCTGACCTAGACCTTCCATATACATCCTTGTACACAGAGGAATAATAAAAGAAACATAAGAATGGCATTCAGAAAGGATAGTTCCTCCTGGGGGTGGTTGGTTTAGTGGTTTCCTCCTTTTAAGAACAGACCATCTTCTGGATTTTTATTTTTTTATTTTTATAGTAGTTTTAAATGTTTAGGTTTTATCTTTTATATTCTGATTGTAAACTGCCCAGAGTCTGCCATGGCAGAGATGGGCGGGGATAAATTCAAATAATAAATAAATAAATAATAAATAATAAATTCAGAAAGAGTTATCGGTCTAGTCACAGGATGATTGGGTCACCATAAACATCCAATGGGACTTAAAGTACATCTACTAAAGGATCCACAAAATGAAGTGTATAGAAATATGAGTGGATGTATAATTTTACAAAACTGATGTACCTTGAATTATTCCAGTAATTTCATGAATTCTTGATCGAATCAGTGTTTCTAGCTAGCTCTCAACAACTGTTCCTCCTCTCCAAACCCTTGCATCCAAAATGGAGAAAAAATATAGCAAAAAAAAAAAAAAACCCTGAATCAGCTGCTGTTATAAAGGGCACTGTCCAGCTTAAATTTCAGCAATTGTATCCTAAATGGCAAATAAATGGAAGATTAGAATCAGAGCTTGTTGAGGAAATATTTACTCTGAGTCACAAAAGGACACATTTCCACTCTCACTTTCTTTAATGACTCTGTACACTATTCAAGACATCCCAAGTGTGCCACATAATTCAGAGATTCTTTTCTGCTGTTGCAGTACAAAAGAGCAAACTATTGAAATTATGCTGAAGGGCCTTAAAAAAAGAGAGCATGAAAACTTGCAACCATAGTGTGGCACTTTAATGGACAACTTTGGCTAACTACTCATGGCTTGCCAAACCAGGTGAAAACAATGATTCATCTTGCTTAGCAACCTGTCTTCTATGAGAAATCAGCTAGAACTCCCAGGGGAAATCACCAGCAAGTCAGGAAAATAATCTTACATTCTCCCACCCTGAACCAGCAGCAAATTGTTGTCAAAAGGATCCCCATACAGGTAGTCCTTGCCCAATGCCTGCCCTGTTTAGCAACCATTCAAAGTTACAACTGCACTGAAAAAGTAACTTTACGGGCAGTCCTCGCACTTACGACCATCGCAGCATCCCTGTGGTCACATGATCAGGATTTGGGTGCTTCGCAACTGGCGGGCATTTATGACCATCGCAGCAACCCACAGTCACATGATCGACATTTGCGCACTTCACAACTGGCTTCCGACAAGCAGAGTCAATGGAGAAGGCGGCAGTAAAATCCAAGTCGCGGTCACGTGATGTCTCCCTTAATGACTGCAGGTGATTAACGGTCCAGCGGAGGTACTGGCCTCAACCTGGAATAGGGAGGCGGCCGGTGCCTTGACAGGATCGCGCCGATGCGACCTCTCCAGCCCCATTCGACCCGTCACTCCCCGTGGTTTACGGAGGAGTTGAGGGTCTTGAAGAGGGTGAAGAGACGTCTAGAGCGCCACTGGAGAAAGACGAAGACAGAATCGGACCGAACACAATCTAGAGCCGCTATTAAGGCCTACCTTGTGGCGGTAAGAGCGGCGAAACATGAATATTTCTCCGCTCTTATTGCATCTGCAGAATGCCGTCCGACGGCCCTGTTCAAGATTACTCGATCTCTGTTGGGTAGGGTGGTATCGACCACCCACCTGCAGGGCCGTGCTGAAGAATTTGCTGAGCATCTGCAGGATAAAATCACTCGGATTCAGTCTAAGTTGGACTCCATGCGTGGAATGCAATCTGGGGAGATGCCGAGAGAGTGGTCTTGCCCTATTATCTGGGAACGATTTGATCCTGTTGGACCTGAGGAAGTGGACAGGATCCTTCGAATTGTTAATTCCACCACGTTATTTAGATCCCTGCCCTTCCTGGCTGGTGAAATCGGCCAGGGAGGTGACAGGCAGATGGGTCCAGGCTATGATTAATACATCCTTGTTGGAGGGGGTGGTTCCAACTGCCTTCAAGGAGGCGTTGGTACACCCCCTCCTCAAGAAGCCGTCCCTGGACCCTTCCATCCTGGACAATTTTCATCCAGTCTCCCACCTTCCCTTTTTGGAAAAGGTGGTTGAGAAAGTGGTGGCGTTACAACTTCAAAGGACCCTGGATGAAGCAGATTATCTTGACCCTTTCCAGTCAGGTTTCAGGCCGGGATATGGGACGGAGACTGCATTGGTCGCGCTTATGGATGATCTCTGGCGGGAGCGGGATGGAGGTAGTGCATCCATCCTGGCTCTCTTGGATCTCTCAGTGGCTTTCGATACCATCGACCATGGTATCCTTTTGGGGCAGCTTAGGGAGTTGGGGGTGGGTGGCGTAGTTTTGCGCTGGTTCACCTCCTTCCTCCGGGGCCGCTCCCAGTCGGTGGTGATAGGGGAGGAGAGATCCAGCCCGCATCCGCTCCTGTGTGCGGTGCCGCAGGGTTCGGTTCTCTCTCCTCTGGGCGAGGTCATCCGACACCATGGGATGAGGTATCATCAGCATGCGGATGATACTCAATTATGTATCTCCATCCCTGGTGAAGTAAGTGATGCAGTGTCCACCCTGTCCCAGTGCCTGGGGGCTGTGAAGGCCTGGATGGGGAACAACAGGCTTCGGTTGAACCCTGGTAAGACCGAGTGGCTGTGGATTGATGGCTTAGCGTCTTCCGGTAAATTATCATCTTTGGTTCTCGATTGGGTAGCACTACCCCATTCGGAACCGGTGCGTAATCTTGGGGTTCTTCTAGACTCACGACTCCTGCTCGAAGAGCAGGTGGCAGTCGTGGCTAGGAGGGCTTTTGCACAACTTCGGTTAGTGCGCCAGTTACACCCATTCCTGGAACACGACGCCCTCCGTACAGTCACTCATGCTCTCGTCATCTCCCATGTAGATTATTGCAATGCGCTCTACATGGGGCTACCCTTGAAGACTATCCGGAAGCTTCAGCTGGTGCAGAATGCAGCCGCGCGGGCAGTTTTGGGTGCGCCAAGATCTGCACATGTAACACCGTTGCTCCGCGAGCTGCATTGGGTGCCGGTTTGCTTCCGGGTACAATTCAAGGTGTTGGTTATCACCTTTAAAGCTCTACATGGCATGGGACCAGAATAACTGAGGGACCGTCTTATCCACATGTTATCGACCCGCCCCACCCGGTCATTCAGAGAGGGCCTGCTATGAACCCCATCAATTAGAGAATGCCATCTGATGGGGTCTAGGAGGCGGGCTTTCTCTGTGACAACGCCCACTCTATGGAACATCTTGCCCCCAGAGTTGAGACAGATTTCCTCCCTCCCGACTTTTAGGAAAGAGCTGAAGACCTGGTTCTGCTGCCTGGCATGGGAAGGAGGAAGGGATAGTTCCTCATGGGGGTGGCTAATCCCCTAATTATAATGTCCTTCTTTTAATGAATGCCTTCGTCCATCTGGATTTTATAATTACTTATTGTATTGTATTATTGTGGTTTTTATATATTTTTAGATTCTATTTTAATTTATTTATTGTGAACCGCCCAGAGTTCCCCATGAGGGGAGATGGGTGGTCATATAAATTAAATAAATAATAATAATAATTTACTTAATGACTGCATCAGAACTGACATCGTAAGTCTGGCATGGTCACATGTTTTACTTAACAACCGTGTCACTTAGCAACAGAGTTGCTGGTCCCAATTGTGGTCATTAAGTGAGGACTACCTGTACTAAAGTCACACTTCTTCTTTCCCTGGCAACTCCTGGTAGAGCCACATTCTAGGAAAACAAAGTTCTTTTAAAGGTGGTTTCACCACCACCTCGTGCAAAAAAGAAAAAAAAGTGTCTTTAGTGCACCTTACATCTGAACTGCTATACCTAAAACATTCATTTTTCAGAACAGCAGAGAGAACTTTTTTCTTTTGTCCCACCACCACTTGCAATGGCAATCCAAATCACAATCTGTATGGAATTTTCCTTTACAATCTCTACCAATATTGGTAGAGTCCTCTACTAAGGCTTTTTCTATCACAGGCCAACCATCCGTTATATGCTTTATCCATTCATCTAAAGCAGAGCTTTCCAAACTGTGTGTCAGGACACGTTATTGTGTCGGCTGCAGTGTCTGGGTGTTTCCCGGCTGCTGCTGCCTCCAAACCTGCTGTGATTCCACGCAGGTCCTAGTGCCTGCCTTGTGCCCTGCTCTAAGAGTGTGTCGCGAAATGATGCCCTGCTCTAAGAGTGTGTCGCGAAATGATGCATGTCTAAAAAGTGTGTCACCAACATGAAAAGTTTGGAAAGCTCTGATCTAAAGGAATCATTTTAGTCTGGTCTCTAGGCAACTCTGGAAAGGCTACGAACTCTTGCCCATTCACAACCTGAAAGGGGGAGAACCCCATACTCTGATGCACCAAAATGTTATAAGCCACTTCTGCAAATGGGAGTAAGTCTACCCAATCATCTTGCTGATAACTAGTGTAACACCTGAAGTTCTGTTCTAGTACCTGGTTAGCCCATTCACAGGCCACATCAGTCTGGGGGTGGTGGGAGGAGCTTAGGCCTTGTTCCATGCCAATCATCTTCAGGAACGCCCTCCAAAACCTGGAAGTGAATTGGACCCCCCCGATCGCTGATAATCCGTTCAGGGGTCCTATTTAGTCTATAGATGTGTTAAACAAACATCTTTGCCAACTGTCCAGCAGTAGGTATGCTAGTAGAAGGAATGAAATGGGCTTGTTTTGAAAACAAATCAGTCACAACCCAAACCACCATTTTCTTTTGGCTCTCTGGTTAAGTCCACTATAAAGACTTATGAAGATGCCCCCGGTGTTTGTTACTGGTGGCATGTTCTGGCCCTCCGGGTTCAGACCCAGGCCCTGGTCAGCAGATCCTCGAGTGTCCTGGTTTCCGGCTGCTGCTTCTTAATGCCAGGTCAGTTAATAACAAGGGCCCCCTCATATGTGATTTGATCACGGAGGAGGGGGCCGTCCTGGCGTGTATCACCAAGACCTGGCTGGGCCCTGGAGGGGGGGTTGCCCTCAGAAATGTGCCCGGCTGGGTTTCAGGTGTGGCACCCGCCGACACACCGAGGTAGGGGAGGAGGGGTGGCAGTTGTCATCCAGGAATCTCTAATGGCCTTCAGGGGCACTGCTCCACAAGTGGCCGGGTGTGAGACCCTGTTTTTCAAGTTGGGCTCCCAAGTGCAGTTGGGAGTGTTGCTGCTGTACCAGCCTCCCTGTTACGTAGCAACCTCCCTGCCCGAGCTGCTGGAGGCCGTCTCGGGGCTGGCGGTGGAATTCCCCAGGCTTATGGTTCTGGGGGATTTAAACTTGCCGTCCCTGGGACGTGCCTCGGAGGCGGCTCGGGAATTCATGGCTACCATGGCAGCCATGGGCCTGGTCCAGATTATTCAGGACCTGACATGAGACAGTGGCCTCACCCCGGACTTGGTTTTCTTGTTGGAGCAGTGGCAATGTGATCTGGGGGGAGAGCCACACCAATTTACCTGGGGATTTCGGGCTCGTAGCCAAGTCAGTCCCAACACTATGGGTTGATTAGAAATCAGGGCTACTACTAATCTTAAAGTTTCTTCATGGCTCCCTATTTTCATCCGAACTTCTTTGGTGTAATACTCCACTGGGCCCCCTTGCATCTCTGATCCATCAAGCTGAGTAAAAATAATTGGGTGCTTTAACTTTCCCACCTTCAGTCTCAGACCAGTCACTATAGTGGGATGCATGAGACATCTAGTGCACCCAGAATCCAACATTCTAACTAAATCCATACTACAACCCCCCAACGTATCTAATCGCAATCCAACGACCAGTGTGGGGCAAGTTCCACTCACCATCGGATCGCTGCGTCCATTTGTTCTAGCCTGTTCTTTGGCACCACTTAGAACAGGCTCTCGTTTCCTGACTACTCAAGTTCACCATCGGTAGAATTCTCCCCCCCCCCACACACACACACACACTAGAGAGAGGAGAAGCTCCTTTCTCAGTGGCAGCGGCCACTGCTCCTTTGCTTTTTTTCGCTGGGTTCTTAGCGTTGCCAGCTCCAGTTTTATTCTTCCCACCAGTACCTGCTTGTGGGCAATTGGCAATACGATGCCCTTCTTGGCCACATCTCAAGCATAATCCCTTCTTCATCCTTCGCTCTTTCTCCTCATCCCATGATTTACGTGCTCCCCTTCTCAATGGGGTGATCAAAGCTGCTTTTCCTGCCACCTGAGCCTGAGATTTCTGCCTCCTCTTAAGGCGTAATCTCATGTCTTCCACCTCACCATCGAGACAGATCCACTCCATCAGCATCTGGGGGTTCCCTCTAGCCAGGGACCATTCCAGAATCTCTTGCTGCAGCCCCTCTTGAAAGTATTCAACCTTCAGAGCTTCTGGCCAGTCTGCTAACTTCCCAGCCAAGCTCCTAAATTCCATAGTGTACTCAGACACCAATCAGGCCCCCTGCTTGATATGTTGTAAACTTGTTTTTGCCTTCGTTTTGCCCAGGGGGTCCTTGAAGCTGGGTTGAAACGTGACTCACCTTGGCTTCTTCCGTTGGGAAATTGTCCTCAAACTCATCCATAAATACTCTCACGTGGGTCAGGAAGCAAGCGAGAGTCTTAGGTTCTCCAGAAAACTTTACCTTTAGATCCCTTCCTCCAAAGGCCTCCCTCCACCCTGAAGTCCTTCTGTGTTGCCGCCTCGAGGCTCTGCCAGCAGAAGGGCGAGCAGCAGTTGTCCCTGCTGGCGTGCTTCCTCCCTCTTCGTCCGAAGAGATGGCATCGCTCTCCCCCTCCATAATCCTGGGGGAATCATCACTGGAAGCCACCGCTTCTCCACTGTCAGCCATGCCCCGGCTTTCCTGCTGCAGCAGTCGTTCTACTGCCCTTTGCAGTCCTGCCATCTGTCTCCTCAGGGAGCTCATCTCCCCCTCCAGTATATCCATTCACCCCTCAGGCGCCGAAAAACTTGGGTCAGGGTCATGTCTTTGCAATGTGACCCACCGAGTGGAGACCGCCTCCACGCTCTGCTCTACATCCAGGACCCCCGAACAGTCGTCCTCCTCCACCAGCCCAGAGGAGAACATCTCTGACTCAGAAGTGGGGAGAGCTGGTTTCTTCACCCCCCTGATCCTGAAGGACCTAGTAGCCACCTGAGTGCCTGCTGTCTCCGGCAGTTCTGCTGCCTCGAGAGAGGCCTCTCCGAGTTCTGTATTTCCCTGCTGGTCTTCATCAGTCGACATATTGTTGCTATGTAAGACAGCAAAAAGTATCTGCTCTTTCTGTGACGATCCACTCCTTTGATACTAATTTAGAAACTCTCACCACAAGCCATGGTAGGATATGCAAAAGTTCTTTAATTAATACAAGTGAATAGAATCGATGCAAAGAGCAGATTGAGCAGAAGCGTGCGCAATCACACTTTAAACATGCCAATTCCCACTTACTCCTCACCAACCCCTCCCCTATAATCTCCGTTCCCATACCTCTAAACTGTTAGTCCTTTGATGTTCCCAGCTGAAGGGCCTTGGTGCCTTGTTCCTTCCTCTCCCCTTCCACATTCCAACGCCTGGCATTCCATTCCAACGCTTCCTGTAACGTCCTGCCAGCATGCTAACTAATTACTGCCCCTAACTACAAACCCCATCTACCTAATAACCACAACCCCATCTACCTACCCCATCTAATAACTACAAACCGCATTTATCTCTGGCAGGATGGCATCCTGACACTGGGCTTTTCCTTCATTTCAGATTAAAATGTGGACTCAGAAGTTCTCCCATTTAGAGAAGAGACTGAATAGATCTCAGAGCCAGATTATGTTCACAATAGATATTAATAGAACAGAAGCTCCCAGCTTCAGTCAGGCATCAGGACCCGAGTGCCAAGGTCCCCAGAAATCCAAACAAAACACAGCTAGGAACTAAATTTTCATTGTAACTCAGTAACGGTGGACATTACAAACAACTGAGTGTCACTGATTTAAGCAAGAGGTTAACTCAGAGCTTATGTCTTCTCCTAATTCAAATCCAGCACCCTCTTTTTCCAACAGATTCCTTGAGACTTTCATTTCTCATACTCAGTCATTAATGGCAGTTGCATATTTATATTGCAATAAATATTACATTTATTGCTTGCATTTCTGAGAAGTTTTGCCACTAACAAATTCTGACACCGATGCTCTGAAGACTGCTGCTAGTTAGAGTAGACAACACTGGGATACAGAAACTATATCCTTATTGTCTGTACCCACAGGATATGCTTAACCTGGTTATGGAATTAACCCATCTTCTGGGTTTATGAACCATAAATTAACCAAACATGCTACAGGTAGTCCCCGGTTAGAACGGTAATTGAGACCAGCAACTCCATCGCTAAGCAACGCAGTCATAAAGCACAATGTCACACGACCACGCCAACTTACAATGGTAGTTCCAGTTGCGGTTGTTAGGCGAATCCCGCATGGTCATTAAGTGCGACATCACATGATCTCCATTTGCAACCTCCTGCCAGGTTCCCCATTGACTTTGCTTGTTGGAAGCTGGCAGTGAAGGTCGTAAATGACAATCATATGACTGCAGGATGCTGCGGCCATCATAATTGCGAGCCAGTTGCCAAGTGCCCAAACCGTGACCATATGACGGCAGGGACACTGATGGCCGCAACTTTGAGGACTGGCCATATGTTTCCTCATTCAGCGCCATCGTATCTTCGCTGAATGAATGATAATTAACCGAGGACTATCTGTACTTTCATATAACACATGAAGACATAAAAAAACTTAACCAAGTTCAGCATGTTATAGAAACATAGCTGCTAGGCCTTTAATTGACGTAATCAAGCATGTTGCATGAAGGCAACTACTTAGTCCAAGGAAACTTCCTATATCTCTGTAAGAAGTTACACAACTCCCTGTGCTCCCCAAACACATCTCCCTTCTGAAAATGCAATTTCCAACCTACTTTATCACAACTTCACACTAACAGCGACTGCCTTGTTTTCCAACAGTGAAGGGTTCATTTATTTATTACTTCAATTAATGCCATTCCATTCCCAAAGGCTTTGAGGGGCTTACAATTAACAACATAAAATTAAGTCTGTAGCTTGAATCATGTCAACTGGATTTCTATTTTCTCAGTGGAAACATGAAGAAGAAGCACCTTGGATAAGGAGCGAAACATTTCCACTGAGAAAATAGAAATCCAGTTGACATGATTCAAGCTACAGACTGTTCCACCTGGATGACTGAGAACCTTCATCAACATAAAATTAAAACACAGGAAATCAATAGTTTAACCATAATAGCAAGAAAGTCCCGATGTGTCACCATTTGGGCAGCAAAATCTTCAGGTATCCCCAAATACTCTCTGAAGAACCACATTTTTGCTACTGTTCAAAAATATAACAAGGAAGGGATGGTCTGAATATCTGGCAGTAGGCTGCTCTGGAGGCAAGTGTCATCACTAAGAAGGCTCAAGCATGGAATCATGTAGATGACATTCCCTCAGATTTGGGACTGTTAGCAAGCCCTCGCTAACAGATTTCATCTTTGATTTTTATGTCTAAAACATCCCCCACTCCTATGAACAAAAAACACTCAGAGATACAGATTTCAAACTTGTAGGAAGAAGTAAATTAGTCATGCAAAAATATGTTTCTCTTTTAACCAAATGCAAAGATTGAAGCAACGAAGCTGAAATGATGCACCACCATGGTAACAGAGTTCACATCGTGTTCTCTTATCAGTTTTAGCAAACTTAAACAACTCAGCACAGACGTCTCAGTGTTAAATTTGCAGATAATGCAGTGCAGACTTTCTCACTGTTGCTTGGAGGATGAGCTGGGTTTCAGCTTTCCTAATTCCAAATCATCTTGGCTTAAATTATGGGAATTGGTCCACCACATCTAGAAGAGGGACGATTAGCTGGTGGCACTGAGTAACTACACTGAAATGGAGAAGCCAGATGGTAACTGTGTTTAATGATCTGCTATGCTACAGTTCACTGCCCTCTTCTTGGCCCTTTGTATGTGTTCTAAGACTTCTAGGTATTTGATCAGGTAAGATGCAATTGTCACTAGGTCTTGTAATGTCCATTGGCTCAGATCATTTCCAGAGGAAAAATGGAGGATTTATTAACAGGTACAACAGCTAAGTGTAATTTTGAAAAAAAACCAATCCGCTGCCGCCAAACATTGCCACCACTGCTGCCTAGATTTTCGCAGCCACGTCCACCCCAAAAGGCACACTGCTGAGCACCTTCAATGCTTCCAGGCCTCACGTACACCTACCAGCTGCAGTGCCAGCCACCAAACAACTGATTGGTGCACCACCTATTCCTTTTTGTGGCCCGCTATTATATTTAAGGTATTAATCTGGCCCTTTCCCCTCTACAAGTTATGCAAGCCTACTATAGATTAAGGATGTGAATGCACTTTTGAATTACAGGTAGTCCTTGTTTACCGGCTGCCTCATTCAGCAACCATTCAAAGTTACAACAGTGTAAACAAAAAAAGTGTTGCGACCAGTCCTCGCACTAATGACCATCGCAGCATCCTGCAGTCATGTGATTGCCATTCGTGTGCTTCACAACCACCTTGTGACAAGCAGAGTTAACAGAATGCGGAAGTAAAATCGTAAGTCACAGTCACATGATTTTTCACTTAGCAACCGCAGCGCTTAGTGACCAAGTTGCCAGTCCTAACTGTGGTTGCTAAGCAAGGAGTACCTGTATGTTCTAAAACCATTATATGAAGAATTATGGATTTATTGAATATATACATACATACACATACACATACACATACACATACACATACACATACACATACACATACACATACACACACACGCTTTTCCTTCAGTGTTGGAAAGACAGTGCAACTCCAGATTTACAATCTTGGATCACCAATAAGTGTTCACTTTCTGCTTTTTACATCAGAACAATAAAAAGTGAAGGAGCTGCATAAAAGCACTAGTTGAATTCTATGGGATCTCTTTCCAAAACAAACAAGTTTTAGGTTACACTGTAATACAGAAGTGTGCAGCCTTTTTCAGATCAATGACTACACTGCTGTTTTCCAAATCCTAGGTGTGGCCAAAGCAAAAAAAAAAAGTTGTTAGGGTTAGCTGAAATAATCAAATACTTTCTAAGCTTCCAGTTTCCTAAAACCTTATGACCCTTATGTGTCTTGTTTGCACAATGAGAAAGTGTGGTTGTGGGGGGAGGGAGTAATTATGGCAAATTATAATTAAAACATGTATAATTGAGGTTGCTTTTAAATTATTTATTTTAACACATTTGTTTTACTTTTGTCATGGAGTTTTATGCTTTGTAGTTTTAAACATTAACCTTTATCTGAGAGATCCTTTTGAACAAAAATACACCATATAAATCTAAGGAACAACTTCTAAAGTTATTTCACAATTCCCAAGAAGAGAAAAGGGTATCACCACCTCATAGTGGAGCAACTGAATAGACATAAACATGCTAAACTTCAAGGAGAGGATCATTGAGAGCTTGTCCAGGTGGCTTTGTATGCTAGACTGGAAGAGGATTTGATAATTGGAAGCTGTAATAATCCAGTTTAGCATATTAGTGAACCAAGGGATCATGTTAAGCCACAATGCAATTTATTTATTAGGCATAGCATGTTACATGAAGACTGGAACTGTGAAGAATTCACCTTTTTAGGATCAGTGGTCAATCAAAATGGTGAATGTAGTCAAGAAATTAAACGCCGAATCATGCTGGGTCCTACAGCAATGATAAGTACGAATCAAATTTGGAAAAGCAAGGATGCCAGCTTTTTTAATTATTTTATTATTTAAATTTGTATCACTGCCCATCTCCTCCACACCTGGGGAGTCTTGACGACTTGACGACTAAGTGTAGACTAGTCCGCACTATCGTGTTTCCCATAACTACTTATGGCTGTGAAAGTTGGACAATGAAAATGTTGGATAGAAGGACAATTGATTCTTTTGAACTATGGTGTTGGAGGAGGCTCTTGAGAATCCCTTGTACTGCAAAGATAACGAATAAAGAAGTGTTGAAGCTCATAAAACCGGACATGTCACTAGAAGGAAAAATAACAAAACTTAGACTTAGTTATCTGTAGCTTGAATCATGTCAACTGGATTTCTATTTTCTCAGTGGAAACGTTTCGCTCCTTATCCAAGGAGCTTCTTCAGTCTGAGCAAAGTTGGTAAGGGAATCCTAAATATGTTTCTAGGTAGCTGTGTGACCTTACACCTGGGGCTAGGTCATGGTTATATTGAGATGTTATTTTAAGTCCTTTTATCATCTAAACTTAGTTACTTTGGTCATGTCATGAGATCAACATCGTTGGAGAAAGACGTTATGTTTGGAACGGTCAGTGGCAAAAGACGACGAGGACGCCAAAGAACGCGCTGGTGGGATGTAATCAAAGCAGACACAGCCCAAAATTTAAAGCAACTGAAAGAAGCTGTACAAGATCAGAAATCATGGAGAGAGTTGGCTTATGGAATCGCCAAGGGTCGGATACAACTGAATAGATGATTCGATTCGATGAACCCACCAACATCTGTGTTTCCATTGAGCAGGAAGTTGAATCCTTTTGATAGTCTTGCTATCCACTGCAGACTGTGCTACACTTCTGAAAATTACAATGTACTTTTAAAAAGTGTAGCCCTCCCAGTACTATTTAAAGCTGTATGCAGTTAATGAGATGGGGAAATACAAAATAAACCACTTAGTTTGCAGAAGTAATGCTTTCCAAAATCCATATGATCACCATCTTTCCAGAAATGATTCAGATTTTTCTCATTTGAGCATGAAACATTCCTGAATAGGAACAATGCAGAGTAAGTGAAAAACAGCAACCATTAGTAACTGCAGCTGGGCACCTGCTTGGCTCAGGAAAAGAGTATGCAAATCAGGTTCATTACACACCCACAAATGCCATTTGAACTGCTTGCCAACTGTTCTATGCACCTCACTTAGTGGAAAACAGCATTCAGCCTGGCGCAAGGAATCAGCAAACTCTGTGCTCTCTGTTCATTATCCTCTGGGTCATATTATAGCAGGAGGTTACTTTTCTTCCCAAGACAGTCTCACCTTAATCAAGATGCCACCCTCCCTATCTTTAGTCAAGATCTGTCTACCCAATTGGAGTGCAGGTTTCATACTTTAAGACCTTATATAAGACATTATAAGGGCACTTGCATTTTATCTCCATACAGCAGATAAAGTAGCCTTTCGGAAAGACTCTTGCCTCTTCCTTCGTCATCCTAGGCCCCAGAGAAGCAGGCAAGTATGAAAACAGCATCTCTCTTCAAGGGGGTCTTTGTTACTACACAATGCTCTTATGAACTGACTGACCATCCTTGCCCAGAAGTCAGTACAGGTTAGTTTACCTGTGCTACCCCTGCTGCAGATTTGGGAGATACTGTACTCCCTGAATTTTGCAGAGCAGTTACATAGGTGCGACAATTGGCATTTGTGATTTTAATTTTTTGGGTGACTTTCAGTCAGTCTTGACTCTTAGCAACTGTCTGGACAAGCCCATGCAGTTTTCTCAGCAACATTTTTTTGGAAATGGTTTGCCACGGCCTTCTTCCTACAGCTGAGACAGAGGAACTAGCCCAAAGTCACCCAACTGGCTTCATGCCCAAGGCAGGACTAGAACTCACAGTCTCCCAGTTTCTAACCCAGGATCACAACTCAAAAACAAATCTTGTCTTATACTTCCATCTTAATGGAGATTCCAGTTCAGACATAATGCTAAATAAACCATGGGCTGCCAACCCTTAAATCCCTTCATACTAGCCACTCACACTAGCGTGAGAAGCCCAGCTTGAAAAGCCAAGGAGCAGAGAACCACCTGCTTCATCATGATAACCAAGATTCTCAATTCTAACCTGCCATGTCATGAAAACCAATCACAGGGTGAACTGGTCTGAGTGAAAAATTGGGGTTGCGATTTTTTCACGGCTTTAAAATCAACTGAGATCTCTTTTAGCATATATATCCCACTTAAATTTATGGTTTAAAATAAAGCTAACAAGTATGTTATACTAACTATATGCAATATAAAAATACCTGCATTATATTTATTACCTGAAAGGAAGTGTTTTTCCTTGCTGCTAATGTAAGTTCTCCTTCCACATGGTTCTATGTCCCCAGGATCTTTAAGAGAAGAGAGGACCACACCTGTACTGCAGAGAAATAAAAGAGAAACACAATAGCACAGTAGGTGTGTGTTGGTGGTAGGGAACAATTAGTAGATGACCTCAACCTGCAGCAGGACCTATTAAAGTATGGGGGCCGGAGGGCAGAGAAAAATGTAGGGTCAGGTGTAAGCTCAAAGACCAATAAGCCCTGGGTTAAAGTAATAGGATCCTCAGACCCTAAATGAGCAGGCTAGAGAAAGAACTGTGTGACTACCTTTATTGTTAAGAAAGGTGGGCACATATGAACACAGTGGAAAAGGAAATTTCCAACCTTGTTGAGTGCTGTAAATAATATCCTCATCACTTATACACTATTAAGCATAGATAGGTAGATATGTTTGTATATAATAGGCTTAATATACTAGGAGTGTATAGTTTGTATAATAAACTTACCTCTTGTAAATACAAGAGGAGAAACTTTCAGCTCCTGGTCTGCGCTTTGTACCATATCTTAAGGGCAACCCTGCGACAGGCTAGAAGGAACTGAAATGAAATATTTGATTAAAAGGTGGGGAGGAAACTCAGTAACTTTTACTTAGTATGATTTAAAAGTTATATTCAAACAACTTCAGTGTTTTTCTTGGAAATTATTTTTACTGGAGTACTTGTAAATATTTTAAGACGCAATAGCTCAATAGGGTCCACTTCCCTTACATTATTTAGATTTATGAAGGGGGGGGAGGATAGAATGAAGGCCCGGGTGGGGGGGAAACTCTTAGCATACTAATTTTAGCATGTCTGAAGAGCTGTGTGCATAAATATGTATCTAGGCAGAATTTCTTTTTACTGTTAAATACATTCAAGTATAGAAGCATAGCAAAAAAAAGTAAAACAATAAATAATTGATTAGGCTCTTCTATCCTGGCCTTCAATACTTTGTGCGTGGTTGTATCTAAGATGCAGTTGGGGAGTTGCTTCTATCTCCTGCTAAAAGTTTAAGCTCAAAATAAATGTACCTCTTCTGGTTCTTATGAACGGAGATTTATCTGCAACATTTTTCACTAAAAACTTCCCACCCATAATCCTGAAATAAAGAGCTAATCCAGCATGTTCTGGGATACAACAAAGCAGCCAAACTTTTCTGCCAGCCATCCTTGGGGGGGGGGGGGATTTGGATCTCTCAGCCACAAAATATTCTTATCACTGTAAGGTATGTTCACAGCAAATATATATACTGTGTATGGGCACAGTGTATGGACTAGACCAGAGCTTTCCAAACTTTTCATGTTGGTGACACACTTTTTAGACCTGCATCATTTCGCGACACACTCTTACAGCAGGGCATCATTTCGTGACACACTCTTACAGCAGGGCACAAGGCAGGCACTAGGACCTGCGCGGAATCACAGCAGGTTTGGAGGAAGCAAGGCACAAGGCAGGCACTAGGACCTGTGTGGAATCCTGGCAGGGCTCGGAGGCAGCAGCAGCCCCGACACATCCAGACACTGCAGCCGACACACTAACGTGTCCCGACACCCAGTTTAGAAAGCTCTGGGCTAGACCCTCCCAAGTCCAGATGGGAGATTCCACAGAAGGTCGTGGAGAATAACAGGGCTAAGATCCTGGGGGACTTCCAGATCCAGATAGACAGGCAGCTACTGGCCAATCAACTAGACATTGTGGAGGTAGACAAGGACCAGAAGACAGCAGTGGTGATAGATGTAGCAGTGCAAAGTGACAGCAGCATCAGGAAGAAGGAGTATGAGAAGCTGGAGAAGTACCAGGGCCTGAAGGAGGAACTAGAGATGATGTGGAAAGTAAAGGCCAAAGTGGTCCCAGTGGTGGTAGGAGCACTCGGGGCTGTGACTCCTAAGCTGGGAGAGTGGCTCCAACAGATCCCAGGAACAACATCAGAGCTCTCTGTCCAGAAGAGTGCAGTGCTAGGAACAGCTAAGATCCTGCGCAGAACCCTCAAACTCCAAGGCCTCTGGTAGAGGACCCAAGGTGGAAGAAGACACATATCACCCATAGTGGTGAGAAGACATTTTTTTAATATATATAATAATAATTTCTAAAAAGGACAAGTGCAGCAATGATGATGATGATGATGATTCTGCAGAAGCCAAGACTTGTAAGTGATTTATGTGCACTTATTTCAATTTATTTGGGGAGCTTTGTTCAATTCATCCAAGAGACATAAAAAATTAATCAAGCAAACATAGAGCATCTTTAATAAGCCTATCTTAGGGCCATATGACATTCACAGAGAGAAGAGGAGCGTCAGACCATGCCAGCATAGTTGTCACCTGGTGTGCCCATAAAACTCTGGCATGCCTCATTTGCAGTTCTCAGTAACCAACACATCCAGAGATATTTTGTCTGCAGATAAGAAATACCCAGCTTTATCAGATACGATTCTTGCATCAGATGAACAGATGTCTCTATGAAGCTCACATGTAGAACATGAGATTGAGGGCTTACACCCATTCTTTTCCTCACTCTCTAGCCCTTAGTAGTATACTAAGTAATAGCTCCTCTTGGGGTTGGCTTGCTCCATAGGGTTCTTTAAAGCCTAACATCAGAGCCTCTTGGACCTTATATATTTAATTAAATTATGTATTCTATTTTATAAATTTTTATATGTTTTAATTGCTGGCTTGGTGTAAACCGCCCAGAGTCCCCTCCGGAATGGGGGGAGATGGGCGGTGATATAAGTTAGAAATATAAATAAATAAATATAAATAAATAAATACTGTATTTATAGTAGCATGCTCAACTTGGTGCTCTTTAGATATGTAGGACTTCAGTTCCCAAATATTCCAGCCAGAGTGATCAGTGGCTGGGAACTGTGAGAGCTTTAGTCCCAGCATAACTGGAGCATACCAGTTTGGTTGAACTTTGAATCCCCCAAACGTTCTGAATACAGTTGCCAACAGACCCAGTGGTGATGAATGCTGGACAAATTCACCATTATCTTAACAGCAGGTTCCACAGCCCTCCTTCCCACAAAAAAAAAACCATAAAATGATATATGGGGGGAAAACAGAGAGAAAATCTTCCTCTCTCACAATACTCCAGCTCTGCCATCCAGAAAACCTAAGTTATAAATGCAGGACAGAAATTCTTCTTTCCCCCATGAATAATTAACTTGTAGAAATCACTACCATTAAGTGTTTTCAAAAAGTGATGTGGAATATAGAGGAGGAGACACCATACTAGCCAGGATACCCAGGACAAGACCAGACAAAAACAGAAGATGTCCTCCTTGAGTTCTTCTGACAAAATGATTGCCAAACTTTCAATAGGAGTTGGGGAGCGGTGAAGAGAGAATTAAACCATAAACCTCTGTAAGATACAGCAAGTAAAAATGGGAAGGTGAGGAGACAAAGTCACAAATATCCTGAGCAAGGAAGAACATTCCAACCCAAAGAGGAAACAGTAGCAGAATCACAGGTATCTCAAAGGTCATCTAGTCCAATCAGCTGCTTAACACAGGATCTGCTAAAGCACTTCAGACAGATTGCTATCCAGGGATCTCCAGTTTTGGTCTAGTGGTTAAGGCAGTGCTTTCCAAACTGTGTGTCATGACACAACCCGGAAGTGGTGATGGCGTGTTGCGGCGGCGTGCATGGCGGTGACGTGCCATCAGTGCTTCCGGGTTTTACCGCAAAACACGAGGCCGCTGCCGCCGCCACGCCACCACTGGTGTGTCACCAACGGCGGCAGTTTGGAAAGCACTGGGTTAAGGCAACGGGCTAGAAACAAGGAGACTGTGAGTTCTAGTCCCGCCTTAGGCATGAAAGCCGGCTGGGTGACCTTGGGCCAGTCCCTGTCTCTCAGCCCTAGGTAGGAGCCAATGGGAAACCAGGAGACTGAGAGTTCTAGTCCCGCCTTAGGCATGAAAGCCGGCTGGGTGACCTTGGGCCAGTCCCTGTCTCTCAGCCCTAGGTAGGAGCCAATGGGAAACCAGGAGACTGAGAGTTCTAGTCCCGCCTTAGGCATGAAAGCCAGCTGGTGACCTTGGGCCAGTCACTCTCTCTCAGCCCAACTTACCTCACAGGGTTGCTGTTGCGGGGACAATAGGAGGAGGAAGGAGTATTAGGTATGTTCGCCGCCTTGAGTCATTTATAAAAATAATAAAGGCGGGATAGAAAATAAATAAATAAAATAAACATGCCACTTCATGGGGCAACGTATTTCATGGTTACCATTAGGAAATTCCTCATATCTGACTTAAACCTACTTCCCTGTAGTTTCAATCCACTGGTCCTGGTCCAGGGTGATGGAGAACATGTTCACTCCCTCCTCTACAACTCTTTAGATATTTATATATTTACAATTTTCTATGCCACCTCCTCTTGTGACTCTAGGCCGCTTACATATTTGAAGACTGGTATCATATCTCCCTTTACTATTCTCTTCTTCAGGCTAAACATACCTAGTTCCTTTAGCTGCTCCTCTTAGGACTTGGCTTCCAGTTCCTCACACCATCTTAGCAGCCTTCTTCTGAATTTGCTCGAGTTTGTTAATGTCCTTTTCAAACTATGGCACCCAGAACTGGACATAGCATTCCAAGTGAGGCCTGACAAAATCAGAATAGAGGGGACAATTACCTCCTGTGATCTGGATTCTGTGCTCCTGTTAATACATTTGAAAATAGCATTTGCCTTTTAGCAACTGCATCACACTGTTGGTTCTTTTTCAAAACAAAACCTACAATCTGTAGTAAAGAAGGTATTTGTAATGCAGGGAGGTGGACACAACACAATAATGTTGATATATTAACCTGCCCTATATTTAGAAGCTCCAAGGCTGAGATATTTCAAACATCTCAAGTTAAGCAGATCTCTGGGAGCAGTAGAGTTTGAGGAAATGCTGCTAACTTAAGCATGCTGTCCTAGATGCAGATTCTGACTCAATGGCTAAGTTTGCACATCACACTAAGCCATAATGTAACTTGTTTAGTTTTGGCTTAATGTGGCACATGAATCAGATCATTAAATTTGTAAACTACGGTTTATTCATTTGTGTGGCATAGCATATTGTGTTAATCAGGCCATGGTGTTAAGCCATAATTGGTTTATTTGTTAGGGCATAGCAGTGTTATGCAAATCTAGCCATTGTGATTTGCAAGCATGGTTTACGGTTCTGTAGGAAGACAGCCAACTTGCATATAGACAATACATCACAATTAAGAAAACCATGGTTTTACACAAAATATATTCTAAACATATAAGGCACTTTCATCTGTTTGAGAAGCTTTCCCAAGTTGGCATCTCCAGATGTACTGTACTGGGACTACAGCTCCCCAAACTCTAAGCTAACATGTACCAATCTTATCCGAAAGGCACCAGCTCAGGGAACACTACTAAAGGGAGGAACTAGAGCAGAAGAATGGAGCTGTCCCTATACATTATCTTATCGCTGCTTTCTTCTTCTCCCTGTTAATTTCTCACTTACCAACCACTCATTCACAGTGACTGCTTGAAGTTGCGATAGCACTGAACGAGTGGTACTTATGACCGGTCCTCAAAGTTCTGGCCATCGCAGCACCCCCGCAGTCACACGATTGTGATTTGGGTGCATGGCAACTGGCTTGCACTTATGACAGTTGCAGCATCCCACAGTCATGTGATTGCCATTTGCAACCTTCTCTGCCAGCTTCCCATAAACAAAGTCAATGGGGAAGCTAGCAGGGAAGTCACTCTGGTAAGTTCCCCCGGCCTCCCTGCGCTCACACCCTGCCATGCCATCCACCACCCTGGCCAACCTGTGTTCACGCCATGCATACTGCAGCCTTCCTGCGCCCCCCACGGCACCCCCACATTCCTTACCTGGGACTCCCACCACTTCCCACTTAATGACCTGCATGTCTTGGGGTTGTGACAGCAACCAGGAGGGCTGGAATTGTCATCACTAAGTGATGAGGTCACAGGACATCAAGCTTTACAACCGCATCACTTAGCGACAGCAATCCCGGTCCCAATTACTGTCATAACCCAAGGACTACCTGCAGGCAAAGGGTATAGCCTAGCTCAATCTGCCTTACCTTCAGGAGTTGGAGATGACAACACCTGAGCTGAATATATTCAATTGCATTTTTAAAATTATGATTGAGTCTAATTATTAGATCAGAGCTTTCCAAACTGTGTGTCGGGACACATTAGTGTGTCGGCTGCAGTGTCTGGGTGTGTCGCAGCTGCTGCTGCCTCCGAGCCCTGCCAGGATTCCGCGCAGGTCCTAGTGCTTGCCTTGTGCCTTGCTGCCTCCAAACCTGCTGTGATTCTGCGCAGGTCCTAGTGCCTGCCTTGTGCCTTGCTGCCTCCAAACCTGCTGTGATTCCGCGCAGGTCCTAGTGCCTGCCTTGTGTCCTGCTGTAAGAGTGTGTCGTGAAATTATGCATGTCTAAAAAGTGTGTCACCAACATGAAAAGTTTGGAAAGCTCTGTATTAGATTCACTTTAATTAATTTCAGAACTCTGAAGACTATCTCTACTTATCCTTTTCAAAAGAGACAGATCAAGCATTTTGCTACCAATTCAAAAACGGGCTTCCAATAATTATCCTTTTTTATTGAACTAGGCAGAAACAAAGACATGGAAATACCTGTTTTTGGACCACAAAAACCTTCTGCTGGTTTTCAAAAGCCCCTTTCAGGGAAATTAATTGCTTCAAGGAGACTAGTTAGCTGCCCCTCCCCACTCAGGCTCATTGCATTAAATGAGGGAGACAAATCAGTCTCTGCATCCTGCTACAAACCAAACTGTCTTCAGGGGTTCCAGCAACCCTTTTCTCTCTCTGCAGCAGCCGCCTTTATGGGTCTCCTGTTTCCAATGTTCTTATCTCAGCATTCTATGTGTCTGAACCTTTTAGATAAGAGACACACTTATAGCATTGGCACAGTAAAGCCACCCCCATTTGAATTGCTCTATAAAAAATTGATCAAGGATGAAGTTGATGCAAAGACCTGCTATAAAACAACCCTGAGTCTGGATTCTCTTTGGCGAGGGCTTAAAAAAAGTATTTTCTCTTCCAGGGCACTGTAACACAGAGGAGATAGCAAAAGACTATTTAAATGTGACTCAATTTGCAAATGTAACAATTTGCTAAGCTAAATCTAGGAGGGGATATTATCTTTGATCCCGAGGAGCCAAAATCCAATTTTGAGGGCCAATCCCATGCAGCACTGCATAGAATTCAAAATTCTTAACGCTCATAAACTGTGGGATTTTCTCAGTCCAGCTGTCAGTGGGCAGTTTAGGGAATATAACAGCTTTCTGGAATCTGACTCAGAACTCCCAAGATCTCCTCCCCTCCCCAGCAGCCTATCTCCAATTGCTGAAGAGAGGCAGAAAGTTTACAGATATAGGGTGGTTAATGTAATAAACTTACTGTTTACTTAGGGTAGGGAAAAGGAACCTGTGGTACCGCCTGTCATGGTTCAAAGTTGAATCCTGCCATTAATTGTGTAGTGTTAGTGTTAGCTTGTGGAATGTGAGGAGGGGGTGAGCGGTGCCAAGCATGGGGTTGTGGTTTCCATCGGAGACTGTGGAATGCGGCGCCAAGGTCGGCCACCTGCAGGAGTCAGAGAGAGGCCTGGGCATGGAGAGTGAAAGCAATGGACACTGACATCATTGGCATGAAGAAATTGGCGCGCAGGGGGGCAAGTTAAGTTAGGGCTGTTTGGCGCGAATCTGGCATTTGGATCTTTGGGAGTGCTTCGATTTACATGTATCCTTAATAAAGCTTATTCTGCGTTTCAATGAAGTACATTGAGAAGTGTTTATTGGGGCATTGAAGTTGGAGTCATTACACCACCAACATTGCTTAACTATGATTCCCAGCATCCCTCACTGTTAGCATGATGGCTAGCACTGCTGGAAGTTATTGATATACTGAATTTACCTCCAATCTCTTCTTTAAGAGCTCAAGGTGACTTACAATGGGAGAGACAACCCACCTAATTTTATGTCTATAAGCAACTATTTGAAGCAGACTGAGCTGAGAGAAGGTGCCTGTCCCCTGAAAGATTATGTGAGCTCCATGGTCTAATGAAGACTTGAACCTGGATCTCTCTGATCCAAGTCAAACACCTTCATCATTACACTCCAGCATCTGTGTCTCAGCAGCATCTGGAAGGTGACAGGTTTCTTGGACAAGCTTAAAACAGAGACTGAGCTATGCCATAAAGCTAGTCTGCGCTCACTTCCAAGGAAGTGCTTGTAAGATAGCCTCCTCCTATCCAGAGGGAGGAGCTTCATTCAGTACAGAGGCATCACTCCAGTTCTTCATCTTCAATCACACATATCTCAGATAGTACAACCAGAGAGCTGCTCCTAGTCTGCTGTGAGATGCATATACAAAAGCACTGTAACGGCGTGTATCTGAACCAGCCAGAAAGTCCAAGAAAGTGGAGATGGAGATATGATTATGCTACCCTGTCCAGGTTTCTTCATTCTTACACAAAGAGTTCAGAAACCCTAAGCAGGTTCAACACAGTATGAGTTGGAATTCTTTAGCATTGATTGTGCTTGTAGGAACACAGCCAATCTAAGTTCAGCTGTGTCCACCCTCCCCAAGGTTGGTCAACAGGACTGCAAGTCATAACAGTGCTGTTCTCTCTTCTGGCTCCTTTACTTAAACAGATGGCTGAGCGGTGTGTAGGTGGGTGGCTCAATTCCTGTATTTACCTAGGCAACTTACACAATTCTAATTTTAGCCTAGGGCTAAAAGTAAGCATTAAGTAGATGGCCCACAGCATATGCTCCCATATGCATCATCCCGTAAGTCTGGCAGCTGCCCACTACTCCGTATACTATCATGATCTGATTTTCACCGGGAACCTCAGCTCAGGCAATGGAAAGATTTGCTGAAAGCCACTCTAAGTGAGTCATCAGCCAAATTGCCAAGAGAAGCTTCACAGGCCCAAGATGAACACCCAGCAATACCACTTCACAACAGATGTTTCTGATCACGAGTGAGCTAAAGTGGGAACCACAAGCATGGAGCAAGCTGGGGAAATGTGAAAGTGAGGGATTGCCTAATATGCCAGTCTCATTCCAAATGTTATTTTTTTCTTAAATATGCACCAATTAGAACTAGAAACAAAAGGCCATAGATATCCTTTCTCTCGCCCATCCCACTTTTCATAGGTTTAACCCATAGGAAAACTTTAATGGCAGTGTATTGTCGAAGGCTTTCACGGCCGGAGTTCAATGGCTGTTGTGGGTCTTCCGGGCTGTGTGGCCGTGTTCTGGAAGTTGTGGTTCCTAACGTTTCGCCAGCATCTGTGGCCAGCATCTTCAGAGGGCAGGAGCACATCTGTGCTCCTGCCCTCTGAAGATGCTGGCCACAGATGCTGGCGAAACGTTAGGAACCACAACTTCCAGAACACGGCCACACAGCCCGGAAGACCCACAACAGCCATTTAATGGCAGTACTTGCAAACAAAGCAAGAACTCCTCCACAGTCAAAAGGCACTCAGCCAGAAATAAGTTATGGGTTCAAGGTACAGAGAGGTGGCCAATTTTCTCTGAGCGCTCAAGTCTTTTTTTATAAGCAGGTATACTTATATGTGGATGCTGGTACCAGTTGTGAAATCTGGCATAATCCCAATGCCCCATCTAGGTCAGAGGCAGGCAACATGGTGACTACAGGCACAAATGTGCCCATGGAAAAGCCTTCTGGTGTCCACCAATGTCCCTACTTCATCTATTTCATTCTGATACCTTTCATTTTAAAAAATGGAATGGGAAACTGACATTGCAGAGGAAAGAACAATGCAGTGATGGGGGGGGCACTGCATTATGCACACATGACCCCGCTGCTTCACAAACTGCACTGAGTACCAGTTGGCTTCTGGGTGCAATTCAGGGTACTAGTTTTCACCTTTAAAGACCTTCATGGCACAGGGCCTGCAGATCTGAGGGACCACTTATCTCCAGTTGCTTTTGCCCTTCCAATTCAGGTGCACTCGGGTCACTGATTCTCAGTGAAAGGAAGTCATCTGGCAGGACCCAGGAGATGCCCCTAACTCTGTGGCAATCCTGCCCTCTGGAATGATCTCCCCTGAGAGGTTTGTGTGGCTCCCACCCTTATGCTGTTTAGGAAATCACTGAAGACCTGGTTGTTCTCCCAGGCCTTGGGGACAGAGTGACTGTAGACCCCTTCTTTGTTTGGTTTTCTTGGTCTGACTTGTTTTCATTGTGTTTTGATATTTTGCTCTTCCGGTTGGTTGTATTTTCTGTATGTCTTCTTTTAGTTGTAAGCTGGCCAGAGTCATTTGGGAGTTGGGCAGCCCAATAAATAAATAAATGGTTATGTGTAGCGGCACTAAAACAAATCAGAATCAGAAGAATCAGAGGAATCAGAATTGTTAGTGCAAATGAACACAGCAACACAGTAATCCATATTCTGGATGATTGATTCATGCAAATGCAGCCATTGATTCTGGTAGTTCAGACTAATAGAAGTAAATAGGCAACGCCCAACCTCATGTTGCTTGTTTTGAGGGTTGAAAGGAAGGTGGCAGAATTGTTGGGAATGATCTTTTTTCAGAATATAAAAAGGGTACAGCAGACAACAATGAGCTTCGCCAGTTGTGCTGCTTGAAGGAAACACACAGAGCCCCAGACCAGGTTCCTACTTGCTGCAAAATATGCAGTTAATTCTGTTGGTGGATTAAATGTATTAACTGATTGTCAAGGCAGAGATTTCAGTAGGTGAAGAAGCCAGGGCAATGCCTGCAAGTCTGATCACCATTCAATTTTACAGGGATTACCCAATCATGCTGTCACCATAATTTTTCTTGCTCTTCCCCACCACCACCACCAAGAAAATCTAGATTTTTTTTTACTCAGCACTTGCAGTAATCCAACAAGCTAAATCATCATCACTTTCCCCAAAACTATTCTTTAACTCTACCAGACGTAATCAAGATGTGCCACAGTCGGGGCCCTTAGGAATTGCAGAACAAACTGGAAAAACTATATCCTTGGTGGGGATTTTGTTCATGGGGAAATACTTCAGTGAGGCTCTCCCACAGTGGTGCTGTCCAAGGTCCTAACCATATTTGCAATCTTCACCTACTTGAATTCCACTTTGTGACTTCTATCATGCCAGATGCAGGGCATCCAGTGAGTGTTCATGTCAGCCTTACACAACCCAGATGCCCTACTGATATGTGGACCTGGGGAATTCTGGGAACTGAAGTCCACACATCCACAAGGCACTCAAATTTGGAGAAGCCAGGCACATGCTGTAGTCTGCTACCTAGATTTCCAGCAATAGCTCCTCTTGGAGGTGGCTGGCACCATAGAGTTCCTTAAACAATAACATAACCTCTTGGATTTTATATATTTATATATTTATATCTAATTAAATTGGAATAATGTATTGTATTTTATATGCTTTTAATTAATCAATTTTGTTGTAAACCGCCCAGAGTCCCCTTGTGGGGGGAGATGGGCGGTGATATATATATATATATATATATATATATATATATATATATATATATATATAAAAAATAATGTAATACATAAGCATTGGTTATCCTTAGTTTTCTTTAGCATGATTTAGGATACAGTACAGCTAGTCATTGTGTAGTTACTCCTGTTAAACAATGGAGACAACTGAGACAGAAACAGCCGAGCTTGGGATATGCAAGAACATCAGAACACTGAATGCTTCTTTCTACAGATCTGATGTGGGAGCAGACAACTGAACGACAGTATAACGTTTAAATTATCTGCTTAGAAGCATAGTATCTGCAGGTTCCAGGGTACCCAATGGTTCCCCCTCATATATATTCTAAAATCTTGTGTAAGGACACCAAAATCTCATAAGATTTCATTGAAATCTTGTGAAATTTTGGCAGATCATGATCCAGTGCTGGGGATCAGAAACAATTGCCTACCCATGATCTAAATCTATGCTCAGTCTCAGTATCTGTAAATATAAAACATAAGAATTGCAAAATGCCTATAATCTTCCATTTACCTCATTTCAAAGGAAAGGAAGGCTGAATAAGACAAGGTGCCCCTGGAACTTCTCACTGCTTGGAATAAAGAGATGAGCATAAGAGTCCTCTCCATGCAGGTTAACAGCAGAAATCATGAATTATAAGCATTACATGAGGAAAACAAATACATAGCACGTCTATGAAGGTTCTCAGTCATCCAGGTGGAATTGTCTGTAGCTTGAATCATGTCAACTGGATTTCTATTTTCTTAGTGGAAACGTTTCACTCCTTATCCAAGGAGCTTCTTCAGTCTGAGTAAAGTTAGTAAGGGAATCCTTAAATATGTTTCTAGGCTGGCTGTGTGACCTTGCACCTGGGGCTAGGTCATGGTTATTTTGAGATGTTTGTTTCTAAGTCCCTTTATCATCTAAAGGAGGATCGTTAAGATTACCTTGCTGCTGTTGAGCTTGTGAAATGGTCTTAATCTTCCTAGGCACAGAAGACAAAGCAGGAAGGAAGATAGGGGAAAGGTTATGCCTGAGGCCCCCACCTCTATTCAAGGAAGGATTTTCCAAGTTGGCATGAAATATTTCAATACCTGTATATTTCAAACCCACCAACACACTGAGACAGAGGCTTGTACACCCCAAAGATCAAACTCCAAAACACAAGGAAAGCAATGTAGTGTATGCAATCCAGTGCAGTGAGGAGTGCTCTGAACTCTACATTGGAGAAACCAAGCAACCTTTGTACAGGAGGATGGCCCAACACAGGAGAAGTAACACCACAGGACCAGAGTCAGCAGTTTATCTTCATCTAAAGGAAAAAGGACACTCATTTGAGGACATTAATGTTCACATTTTAGACAGAGAAGATAGGTGGTTTGAGAGAGGGGTCAAGGAATCCATTCATGCCAACTTGGAAAATCCTTCCTTGAATAGAGGTGGGGGCCTCAGGCATAACCTTTCCCCTATCTTCCTTCCTGCTTTGTCTTCTGTGCCTAGGAAGATTAAGACCATTTCACAAGCTCAACAGCAGCAAGGTAATCTTAACGATCCTCCTTTAGATGATAAAGGGACTTAGAAACAAACATCTCAAAATAACCATGACCTAGCCCCAGGTGCAAGGTCACACAGCCAGCCTAGAAACATATTTAAGGATTCCCTTACTAACTTTACTCAGACTGAAGAAGCTCCTTGGATAAGGAGTGAAACGTTTCCACTAAGAAAATAGAAATCCAGTTGACATGATTCAAGCTACAGAAAAATACATAGCACCTACTACACAGTATTATGGCAACAAATACCAAGAAATCATGCAAACTCTCCACTTGCAAGTTATTTAACTTCTAAAGTTTTGGGTTCATTTTTTAAAAAAAAATCTCTCCACTTCAGAAATCTCAAGGTGACATATATCCCTAATCAGATATTTAAAACAAAACAATTAAAAGAAAATAAGTATTATAATGAATTCTAGTCCCGCCTTAGGCATGAAAGCCGGCTGGGTGACCTTGGGCCAGTTGCTCTCTCTCAGCCCAACTCACCTCACAGGGTTGTTGTTGTGGGGAAAATAGGAGGAGGAAGGAGTATTAGGTATGTTCGCCGCCTTGAGTTATTTAGAAAAATAATAAAGGCGGGATAAAAATTAAATAAAAAAATAATACAAACTACACAACGTCATTATGTGAACCTGAGGATGACTCTACATTTTTGAACTTTTTTTAAAGCACAGGAGAGCAAGAAAAAAATACAATTTAGTTATCTCCCCTCTTGCAAGAAAAGTTTTTCCCCTCAGCAGTTGTCACCATGAAGAAAGCCATTTGTTAAAGTGTCTGGACAAACAGGACATCATTTCTCCTCCCTAGACAGAAGTAATGTGCACTTTCAAGAGACTCTGCCCATTGCTTGAGTGTGATCAGAATACTCTATATCTGTACTTTTTGACTATATACAGCCACTCTCCACCAGCAGAGGATAGTGGTCCATTCAATTCTGTATGATCGTACATTAGCATAATCTTTATTCAGACCTTTAAAGACTGCTATCATGGAACAGGAAATACTGTTTAAGTGCCTGTTGTAAAACCCTGTCTTTATAATTCAGAAGAAGGAAGGAAGGAAGGGTTCAATTTGACTTTTTAGCACCATCCTCATGGTTCTGAAGTTAACAAAGAATCTGTTGTCCAAATTATGGATGCTTAAAAAATGCCAAGGCAAAGACTCAAATCCATGGTCCAAAACCCGTAATTCTATTATCACTGAAGTAGAGTTGGGCCACATATAACCACAGTCCCCTTGCTTTATAGCAAAGCTTCCAAGCTTACGTTCTCTGGCCTTATCTTCTCCATATAACTGCAGAGTGTTCCCATCCACCATACACTCAGCAAAGATCTATTGGCTTCTCAAATGCATGATCTAATGAGCTGAAACACACACACACACACAAACAGTCTCTCTTACAGGTAGTGGCCACAGACTTCACACAGCTCACAATTCCTCAGTAATCTAAGCAACTCAGGCTGTTATTAACAGTTTCAAGTTATCTGCCAATCCACCTGGCTAATCTATAGTCATATGTGCTTCTTTGTTTTGCAAAGGAGGCAGTTACTATTATTCTGGCAAAAACAACAACAAAGGTGTTGCTGACAAACTGGAAGAACATCTTGACCATATGAAGAGTCACAGAATGCTTTGTGTGCCTCATTACAATGTGTACCTGTAAACATGCCAATAGGCAGGAGAGTCAGAAGCTTCAACAGTCTTGGGTTCAGTTGCATTCAAGTTTCCTTCCTTATGCATTAATGATGTAGAAGGCATTTCAGCAGAATGCAAGCATGCAACACCACCCATATTTGCATGTGATCTCTCATGCGTGGAATTTGTCATGTGTGTGTAATCACCTACACAGATTCTGGGAAACTATAGCCCTTTGTGGGCTAAATTCACATGCAGCGAAAGACATACAGACTTCTAACTTACTCTGAAGAAGCAATCCCAAGTTGGACAGCTCCACAGTAGAAAAGGGAAATGCATAATTATTATGAAAAATGGGCTTCTTCCAATGCTAAATTGCTAAAGAAAGAGAGCAGGCTTCCAATTATTTTGTCACAGTTGCAAAGTTTTGAAAGTTTTGAAATGTTAGAGATAGGGATGTGAGATGCTTGTGCAATGCCTCCTGAGATAGGGATGTGCAATGCCTCCTGGGATCAGTTGCCAGAACCAAGTCCTGGGTAAACACGATTGAGCTCAAGCCTCTCATTTCACAAATCACAACCCAATGAGTATCCACTAGTCAGGCTTGTCTTTCAAGCCAACTTCTCCATCACTGCACAAGCTCCTTGTCCCTTCTCTGGAACTCAACCACCAAAAGCACATTTCTACACTTCAAAATTACCAAAGAAAAGCATTCAACTTTTAATGGCTCATCGCTCCAGAAGAAATGCATACATCTGACAGATGAACAATAACTTTTCTGCAAAAAGTTCACTCAATCAGCATGTATTCAATCTTTTTGTGCTCAGAAAATATTTTTCATCTTCTACCTAAATAAGCAAAATGTTACCCATGAATTATAGCCCCCTCTTAACTATATACTGCAGAGGTTTCGATAACAAAGAAACCAAGATGATACTTGAACTAAGGATCAGGTATACAATTAGACTATATCACCTTCATCTCTTTTTAATTGACAATGAACTTTATTTGTCAGCATATTTTAAAAGTCCATATTTTTTCCCCACCCCAACCAGCCATTAAAGTATTCGTGTCCAATATATAGAAAACAAGGCAGTGGGAGCTACTAGCCACAAATGGAGAAAAAAAATTAAAAAAATTATTTCATTCCTAAAATTTATATAGCTGCCCATCTCACCTTAGAGATTCTATGTAGCTTACAGAAAATTGAAGCCAGAAATAAAGCATAGGGTAAACAATATATAAAAGAAAGCATAATATACCACAAGCCTAGAATTGAATGAAAAAGCATGCTATTTCAGTCACCAAGACTCATAACTCATTCCATCAGTAAGGAAAGAGCTGAAGAATTATCTGTTCTAGGGCTGCACTGGATTTTGTGCAGCAGATCAAGGGATGCACTTCAAAAAATGGGCAAGTAGAGGATCTAAAGTGGTCTTGATTTCTGGGAAGGTGGTTTGAACTTTAAAGTCACACCAAGTGGTAGCACCTAGTGAATCTTGGCTGATCTCAGAAAAGCTAAGGGGAGTCAGACCTGATTAGCATTTGAATGGGAGACCATGATATAGGAAAGCAAATATCTTCCTGAAGACAGGATAGCCTGGAGAAGATGCTGATGCTAGGGAAAGTGGAAGGCAAAAGGAAGAGGGGCCGACCAAGGGCAAGATGGATGGATGGATGGATATTCTGGAGGTGACGGACTCGACGGTGGGGGAGCTGGGGATGGCGACGGCCGACAGGAAGCTCTGGCGTGGGCTGGTCCATGAAGTCACGAAAAGTCGGAAGCGACTGAACGAATCAACAAAGTTGTTGCAAAGAAAACTAAAAGGGAGGTCCACATGGTCTCCAGGAATGAACTTTACTGAAGGAATCTATATCATTTGCTCCTTAAAAATCTCAAGCTCAAAAAAAGCCAAAAATACAAGCCAAATTTTGCCACCCCCTCTTGGAAGTAAGGGGGAGACAAAGAAGTACTGTGGGAAGTCCACAAGCCACACTTTTGGACCTCTGACCCAGGACCTGGGCATGCAACTTGCAACCCAGCAGGCACACAAAGGCAATTGTTCAAATACAGTTCTTGATAGTGCCCCCGTTTCTCCTGCTGGATTTCAGTGGCATTAATCAAATAAAACCATTACTTGTCCTTCAGAGAGGTGAGGGCTCCCTTTCAGTGGACTTATTCTAACAGAGCTATCAGGCCTCATACCAGGGCAGAGTAGGAAATTCCAGCTCTCCAAATACTTAACCCCTTATTCAGCAATTACTTTGACTTGGAAGAAGACTCTGGATATGATTCAACCAAATTAGAATCTTTGCTGGGGAAAGGAATGAAGCTTTACACAGGATAGATGATTTGTCCTCTGCAATGCAAAGCCTGCCTGCCAGCCTGCCTGCCTGCCTGCCATCCATCCATCCATCCATCCATCCATCCATCCATTTATATGGGCACCCATCTTGTAACTCTGGGTGGCTAAAAACACATTAAAATGATTTTTTAAAAAAGTTAGGTCCATGCACTATAATTCAACCACTAGGCTTTTTCCAACCACCTTTCCAGGTTAGCAAACACCTGGCCATTCTTGATGGCTTTGGGAGGCAGCTGTATTTAACTGTTCTTTGGGATCCACCTGGTTGCTGTCATCAGATTCAGCCCTCACAAGAGGCTGGACAACTATGATCCAGCTTTAATTTTAACTAAGATGCTTTAATCTATTCAGTGCCATTTTTCCTACTGTATAATTCTGCAGTTCCTCCCTTAATCTATGCTACTGTCTTTCAGTGACATCTCTCCCTTCCCCAACATTAGCTGCTACATACCCTCACCTTCCTTCCAAGCAACAAAACTCAGCACTACATCATCTCTGTCCCCCATTCTGTCACCTCCTGTCCTCCTTCCACCCTGGAAGCAGCAAGCTCCTCTTAATATTAATTTTTTTCAGGCTCCACTTTTTAATCTTCTTCATCCCTATGCAGCTTGACCCTCAACATTCCATTCCAAGACACATCTGAGCCCAACAAACTTGCACAGCACTTACCTAGGATAATGAGGCAAACTGCCTGCCACTTAGTTGCTAGGAAAAGAGACTAATGGCTGTTGGTGAGTCTTCTCCATTCATAAAATAACAGCCACAAGAAACAGCATTAGTTGGAATGTACCTGTTCATCAAAATACTACCTGTCCCCTCTAGCTGCCCCCGTTTATTTTTGATATTTTTTTCTGGTCAGGTGGGCACCCTTCCAAACAAAACTTTACTAGAGTTACCAATCATTTTCATTTTCTAAGAAGCACCTCTCTATCATGATGCAAACTCTTATCCTTTTGCATATGTCTATATTTAACCGGGGGAGGGCTCATATTGATAATTGTGTTACGCCATTGCTTTTTCATATTTTGTTTGCCTGCAGAACTATAATGCCCATAAAGTCATTTCTTTGGAATGTTTTCCTGCCAACCAGGTCAGTGGGCAGTTCATGATAGAATACTCTTACTCTTAGATGATTCAGAACGGAATTGAAAATAAAACTGCCATTATAGTCACCCTCTTATATAATCTATGGTGAGTTCACACTTGAATACTATGTTCAGTTCTGGATATCACACCTCATATAAAGAGACTGTAAAGTTGGATAAACTGCAAAAAGTTGAGTAGCTCCCCTATAAGGTAATACAACAGCATTTAGGGCTTTTTAGCTTGGAGTGAAAGAAGTAAAGGGTAGAAAGGGTAGAGATAGATGAGATCATGTATGTATGAAAAAATGTGGATCGACAGATATTTTTCTCCCACTCTTGCAATATTAGAACCCAAAATCATCCACTGAAAATAAATGAACAGACTTAGGGCTGATTAAGGCACAAACTGTGGGGTTCATTGCTATCAGATTTGGTGATGGGCCATCAATTTAGTTGGTTTTAACGGTCTAGGTAGAAATGGACAAAATCATGGCAGATATCACTAGCAACAACCACTAGTTTTGATATCTATTTACCATCACATGAATCACAGGCAACACACTTCAAATACCAACTACTATGGAGCAACAACTATCTAAGCTTTGGAGCTTTCTGAATGTAACTTCTTGGCTATTGTGTGACACAAATTCTTGAACTAAATAACCCTTTGGCCTATTCTAACAAAGCTCTACTTATCTTTTCATCTTAGTTTCTCTTCCCTTCCACCTCACATCATCTTTGTTGTTGTTGTTGTTCAGTCGTTTAGTCGTGTCCGACTCTTCGTGACCTCATGGACCATAGCACGCCAGGCCTTCCTGTCCTCCACCGTCTCCCGGAGTTTACTCAAATTCATGTTCATTACATCGGTGATGCTATCTAACCATCTCATCCTCTGCCGTCCCCTTCTCCTTTTGCGTTCGGTCTTTCCCAGCATCAGGGTCTTTTCCAGTGAGTCCTCTCTTCGCATTAGGTGGCCAGAGTATTTGAGCTTCAGCTTCAGCATCTGTCCTTCCAATGAGCAGTCACATCATCTTTGCCTTTTCCCAAACTGTAACAGTAGTTCTGAAACCACACAGAGATGTTCTGCAGACCCACATGCAATTTTTCTTTTCATTGAATACAATATTATAACATTTAAAATCCCAGTCTTAAAATGTGTAAGTCTTTTCTAAATTAAGAAATATACAGGGTTTCTTGAATTCTGAAAACAGAAAAGAAAGAGCCAGACATCTAGCTTCAAAAATGTGTATATGAAATTCTGGAATTCCAGAGCAATAACCTAAAAAGAAAAAAAGAAGAAGTATACAAGTGGAAAGTGCCTGTATGCACATTCACAACTTGAATTTTCAGGGCAAGTAACAGGGGAAGGGTGCAAAAGAAACAATAACAAACTACTACCTCTAATATCTATGTCAACAAAGCACTAAACATCATCCACACTTCTGGAGATTTGGGGTTCTTTCCGTGGGCTTTCTGCCTAAATAATTTGTTCCTATTATGACCAAAAAATGGATGAAACTGCATCTCAATGTCCCATAAAATCACCTTAACAAAATGTGCTTAAAATATGTGAAAAGCTCTATGTGGAAATACCCACAATGCATAGATACAACCACAATGTCTATGAAGGTTCTCAGTCATCCAGGTGGAATTGTCTGTAGCTTGAATCATGTCAACTGGATTTCTATTTTCTCAGTGGAAACGTTTCGCTCCTTATCCAAGGAGCTTCTTCAGTCTGAAGAAGTTCAGTTCTTCAGTCTTCAGACTGAAGAAGCTCCTTGGATAAGGAGCGAAACGTTTCCACTGAGAAAATAGAAATCCAGTTGACATGATTCAAGCTACAGACATACAACCATAATGCTTCTACGTTCTGTGGAGTCCTTGGTGCTCTCTGAGCTTGGTTGTTTGCTTGCAGATGTTTCATTACCTGACTAAATAATATCATCAAGGAAGTGCTAGTGAGTGTGGGCTTTTGCTCCCTGTTTATATACAGTAGCTTGCCCTGCCAGTGTTGGTGGGGGTGTGGTTTTGTCCTTGGTAGTTCCTTGATTAGGGTATTATTTTCTGCTTGTTTGTCTGGTGTTAATCCCTGCTTATCTGGGTGTAGGCTGCTGGAGAGGATGGGTTCTTCAACCAAGCTCAGAGACCACCAAGGACTCCACAGTTCAGCCCTGAGCTACATATATTCTCTTCTATTGATTCTACATTCTTCCCTGAATCAACAACAGGTCTAATGATCAGAAACCAAGGGCAAATGTAAGACATTGCAATAGCTACTTACGAGACCTCAGTATGAGCTATTTGAACTGGTATATCTGAAAGGAGATCCTCCAGAGGAGATGAGCCATGTTAAAAAGTGCTTTGCTTTGGCAACCTCTCCTCTGTTTGGCTCCCAGCAATTTATCTTAGTTGGCAACAGCCAAACATATGAAGTTACAGTGAAGGAAAGTCTGAACAGAGAGATCAGTTTTCAAGGTTGGTGGAAGAGTAACCTTTAAAAAGGAAAAAAGAAAACAAGGGAAAGCATGACAGAGCATGGCTAACAAGACTCTTCCCAACTGATTTAAGAACAGTGGCCATAGGGATCTGTATTTTCTTCTGGGTAATGAAGTAACATGTTGTGTGTGTGTGTGTGTCTATTTTCCATCATGTTGTAGCTGTATGTGTTTGTACGCAGCCACTGATAAGCACAAGGCAAGCTACATACCCCTGGACCACATGTCCAGGAGTGAGGCGGCTGGGAATGGGGCAGTCACCAACCTTCTCAACCATTGCCCAACTGCCCCATTCTCAACCAGCTGCCTCTCCCATAAGAATACACTGGAGGAATTTTTTCTGGAGTGTGTTTATAGCCCCCAGCCTGATCTGGTTGATTTTATAGCTCAATCTTTCTTTTGCTAGCTTCTCCCCCAATATTTTATTTTATTTTATTTTATTTTTTTATTTTATTTTTTTTCTTCTTTTCTCCTTTCCTTTCCTTTCCTTTCCTTTCCTTTCCTTTCCTTCCCTTCCTTCTTTCTTTCTTTCTTTCAACTTTTATCACCGTGCCAACTCCCCCAAAGGGGACTCTGGGCGGTTTACAAACACAGAATTAAAATTATAATGTAAAAGATAAAAATACAATATATACTCAATTATTATTATAAGTTAAATAGAGAATCCAAGAGGGCAGACCATGATGTTTAAAAGGGCTCTATGGCACCAGTATCCAATTTGGTCCCGTTCTGTTTGGTTTTCATAGTGCAGGCCCTGACCCCCTTTACGTAATTCCATTCCAATATTCTGCTGGATTGGAAAGAATTAAAAGACAGGGTGGTAGCTGGCAATCTGCAGATGTCAGTCTAGGCCAAACAGGTACCAATGTGACTATGGATACCCTCTTTGTTATGTTCCTTGCCTTGCTGGACTTTAAGCAGGAAACTGTCATAGTGAAAACAAAATACTGGCCTCTACCATCCCCTTTAATTTCTGCAAAACCTTTGGGTTGTGCCCCCACATTGACCTCATGGTCATTCTTTGAATAAAAGTATAAATAGGATGGATAGCTCCATTGTCTGCTTTGAAGAATGTCCACCTACCAGGAACAAAAGGGGAAAGGTAACTTGGCACAGGGAGTTGGAGTTGTGGCCACTAAGCCACAACTTAACCATGGTTTACTGAATAAACCATAATTGGCTTGGTTCACACAACAGAAAACCTGCAATGTCCTCATCTACCTTTTACATTCTGTGTATCCTCTCCTGAATGGTACCTGCCAATGTCTCTAAAGGGGGAGTGAGGGAGTTTGCTTATCTACTGCTGCATGGTGGAAAGAGTCCTTTCATCAGCGAGATTTAGTTGTCCTTCTCAAATAAGGACCCCAATCCATATGGATATCTTGGACAGAGGAAGCTCCACAGAAATGGATGCCTAATGATAAAACCCCTATTTATCATTAGGCAACTAGCCCATTCCAACTTCTTTCTACAATCCCAGAAAGAGAGATTTGCATTACAGCAAATAAATGTGATGCCAGAGGCTGATGCTTTGCAACAGGCCAGCTTCCTATTTAAGGTATTTATTATTAAAAGAATACTTCAAAAAAGGGAAATCTAATAGGCGCAAAGAGAGTTGTTTGGAGCACACTGGCTTCCACAGAGTATCCCACTTCCTACTCTGCTCTCACTTTTCTGAGAAGCTGAAGGCTAAGATGCAGCAAAAATAAACAGAATATCCTATGGCTTTTTTTTCCCAAGACACCTGAGGTGAGAAACAAAGCATATAGACACCACTGCCACAGTCTCTGCATATGCGTTGCTCTTGAGAGGTTTTGCATCACACAAGACTTGGATAGCCTGTAGCATCCAGTTAAGAACCAAAATCATGGGTGACAGGAGAGTTTGAAAAAAAAATTACTCTAATCAAAAAACCATGCCCTAAAATATGACTTGCTTACAATTTAGTTTAACACTTCTCCATAATCTCAACTGCAAGAATATGAAACACATGGAACGAGAATCCAATTAATCTATTTCAAGTTATCAAAGGCCTTCTGAAGCAGGCTGGCCCTTCAGTTCTGAAAGACCAAGCCAGTATTTCAAGCTAAATTAAGTACAATTTTATACCCTTACTGTACTCCTTTGTGGCATCTATCAGAATCTTATGTCTTCTGAGCAAGGGCTGCACTTAGACACTCTCCCATTACCAATAACTGACTGAGCAAGAAGTAGAGTTGGTAACAGATTAATCATCTAGCCCCAAAAAGGAACTTCACATTAATTGCATTGGCTAACAGACAGAAATCGCAAATCTAGTGACTGCTGATTGTGAAAATCAATTTAAAAAATCCCTAGCTCAGGAATCTACAATATTTATTAATTAAAATATTTGCAAGTGCAAGTAATGCATGTTGGTCTCAGCAGGCAGTGAACTGACAGGATGGATTCACAGAGTTACAGTGGATAACATAAAGTGTGCTTCAAATTAAGCTTGACTTCTAATAACTTCATGGATAGGTTTGTGTTATTTTTCCTGGCAACAATATGGAAGAGTTCTACCGCTGCCCTCTTCTAAGAAGGTTTTTCAACTTCCCGGTCTAATTCTGTTTTTTTTCCTGCAGTCTCCCATCCAAGTGCTAACCCAAAATTGCTTAGGTCATCCAAGTTCAGCCAAGGTACTAGGCCAGAGCTTTCCAAACTGTGTGTCGCGACACAAAGGTGTGTCGCCTGCGGGGCCCAGATGTGTCGCGTCAAAACCCGGAAGCGCTTCCAGGTTTTCCCGTGACGACACACCAACGGTGGTGCGCGAAAATCCGAAAGCGCCGCAGCCACGGCGACGCGCAAAAACCTAAAGCAGCAGCAGCGCTTCTGGGTTCTTGCGCGCTGCCGAAACGGCAGCACTTCCGGGTTTTCCCGCAGCGACACACCAACGGCGGTTGGTGTGTCGCCGCGGGAAAACTTTGGAAAGCCCTGTACTAGGCCTATAATATCCAGGCTGCAAAAATCCAGATATTTCTGCTGCTATCTATTGGTTATCATTATTTTTACAAGGTGCTAATCAACCAGGTGCTGCCACCTAACTAGCTCAATTAAAGTATCAGCTCAGTACATGACTTGTAAAAAAAATCACAAACCAAATTCTGTACTAGAAAGGATTAGGAAGGGGATAGAAAATAAAACTGCCAGTGTAATAATAAAGGTAAAGGTTCCCCCTGCACAGTTGTGCAGTCACGTCCGACTCTAGGGGCTGGTGCTCACCTCCATTTTTTAGATGAAGAGCCAGGGCTGTCCGAAGACACTTCCACAGTCATGTGGCTGGCATGACACGCGTGGAACACTGTTACCTACCCACTGAAGTGGTACCTATTTATCTACTTGCATTTGCATGCTTTCGAATTGCTAGGTTGGCAAGAGCTGGGGCTAGTGCAGGAGCTCACTCCATCATGCGGGGCTAGGGATTCGAACATCCGTACTTCCGATCTTCCGATCGACATGTCTGGCGTCTTATTATGTAATAATAACCTTTATATAAATCTGTGGCATGGCTCCATTTGGAATATTCTGTAGTCTTCTCATTGTTGCACTTCAACAAAGATACTGAATTGGTAGAAAAGATGCAGGAGGAGGCAACTAAAATGATTGGTGGTCTTTCTCTGGAGGAAAGACTGCAGTACCTGGACCTTTTTAACTTGGAGCAAAGGTGACTAAAGTAAAATATGATAGAGTTATATAAAATCATGCATGGTGTAAAAACATGTTTAGAGGTTTTTCTCTTGCTATAAAAAAATAACTCAAGGGAGAGTCAGGGCCAATAAAAGGAAATAGTTTTTTACTGAACACATAAATAATGGAATTTTCCGCCATCAGTTGAGGTGATGGAATCAGTTTAGATGCTTTTAAAAGGAACTTGAGAAATTTACAGAGAAGAGTTGTATCAATAAATAAAGAATGCATATATACTAGCCTCCTGAACCACAGGCAGCACTTTTTAGCTTCTAGCTGAATCAAGTTTATAATCCTCCTGTCTGTGCTTGGGGGCTTCCTAAATATATCTGGCCAGTGTGTGACCCAGAATACTGGATGAGATGGGCTTTCACCTGATTCAGCAGAACTTCTCTGTTTTCTTATAAATTGCCCTACATCAAATAATCCACCAATATGGATTGTGCTGTTTTCATAAAGCATGAATTACCCCTTGAATCTTTTGTAAGTTTTTTTGAGGGGGAGAGGGAGGTGCCTTCGAGTCAATGTTGACTCCTGGTGACTGCATGGACTAATCCCTGCAGTTTTCTTGGCAAAATTTCAGAAGTGGTAAATGTAATTAATATTGATAGAATATCCACTTTTTTTCCTTTTCTCTTTACATTTAATGCTCTAAAGCACCTAAATAATAGAATATTAAGAATCTAAGTATATTATATAAATATCATTGTTTTGAAATAATATATATATTATACTGTATCAGACTCAGAAGATGGAGCAATAGATGGTCTATATGGCTAGATTTAATAGTATGTTAAAGGACTGAGCTAGTTCTATCTTGACATTTTATGGATACATTTTTAGTTTCTACAAATGTCATTTATTCACTATTCTGTACATCCTTTTCTGATTTTATTAGGATGGATGCTTAGATAGATTTATTTCAGAAGTGGTTTGCCATTGCCTGCTTCCTAGGGCTGAGAGAAAGTGACTGGCCCAAGGTCACCCTGCTGGCTTTGTGCCTAAGGCGGGACTAGAACTCACAGTCTCCCGGTTTCTAGCCTGATGCTTTTAACCACTACACCAAACTGGCTCTTTGTCTATTTAGCTCTATTTTATTTCCTTTCCAAGCTCTATTTTATTTCCTTTCCATGGAAGGAAAAGGCAACTGCTTGAGCAAGGCAAAGGATGGAGGAGAAGAGGGGGAGAAGAGGCAGATAACACAGTGAAATACAAGTATAAAGTGTAATCTCAGATTTCTGAGACTCTGCTAGGCTTCATTTCCTGATCAAGGCTCATATATCATGACCAAAAAGGCCCTGAATATGGAACTGACTACCCTTCCCTTGGCAATTCCTCATCTGTCAGTTGTTGAAAGGTACTGAAGGTCACAGCAGACGCTAACCTTCTGTTTGGCCAAGACTATGTTGAGTTCATCAAAGTCAATTCAGATTTGATTAACTGTTGGAAGAACAAAACACAGTGAAATTAGGAGTGGAGGGTTGTGTTTTGGTTTGGTTTTTTTAACAAAAAGAAAGGATAGGAGCAAGTCCTCTCAGATAGCCTAGGCATACCCTAATTGACTACTAGATGAAAGAAATACAGGTAATCCCCGACTTATGACCATTTGTTTAGCGACCATCCAAAGTTACGATGGCACTGAAAAAGGTGACTTACAACTGGTCTTCATGCTTACAACCGTCATAGTGTCCCTGCAGTCACATGATCAAAATTCAGGCGCTTGGCAACCGGCATGTATTTACGATGGTTGTAGTGTCCTGGGGTCACGTGATCACCATTTGTGACCTTTCTCGCTGGCTTCCGACAAGCAAAATCAATGGAGAACCAAGTGATTCACTTAACGACCACCACAAAAACTAACATAGAATTGGGTGTGGTTACATGATGCCTCGCTTAACTACTGCACCGCTTAACGGTGATTTTCCAGTCCCTATTGTGGTCATAAGTCGAGGACTATCTGTAAGTTTTCTGTATTTTTTGCTACCATCTAGCCATCTTCTGGATTTTTTCAGCCCACATGAGATAGCCTTAAGATAGCCAAAAAGATTAAATGGCTGAACTCCTATGACTCTGTTTTTATGCTCAGAGTGGTCTCAATTATTTCCCAGACAGAATGATTCTTTGTCTCTATCTCACTGCAGAAAATGAAGCACAGATGTCTGTGCCTGAACTGTTATCTTCAGGAAGAAAGACTCAGAAACTGAAGCAAATAGTGGTGACAAGAGATAAAGTTGAAGAAATGAAGTTGAAGACCTTAATAACAAAATGAATGAACAAAATGAACAAACCATCAGGTCAGAGTATATCCATTTGAAAGTTCCTGAAGAACTGAAATGTGAAATTGCTGATCTTACTTTAACAAAACTGACATGCCCTTAAATTGGGCCTCTGTAACCTAAGAATGGATAGTAATCAGTCTATTGGTCTGGTCTAGGATGGAAATTATACATAACCAGCACCATATCTTTTTAAAAAGAGAGAGAGAAACAGACCTAAGAAGAATCCAGGAAATTGCAAGCTGACAACTTTTAAATCTCTTCCTGATAAACTGGTGGGAAAAGTTTTTTACCTTGACTTATTAAAGGTAAAAATGTCAATTGTACAGAAGGATAAGTCAAGCTGATAAAAAGTCAGCATGGATTCTATAAAGGCCAATCAGGTCTCACAGCTCTTTCTAGAATCTTTTGAAAGTGTCAACAAGCAAGTGGATAGGGATGTGTAGAAAATAGACACTATTTTCAAAGACTTTGTCAAACTTAGCCATCATGTGATCATAGGAGAGATGGGTTAAAATACCAGAACAGGGAATAGGAATAAATAATTTTATAAATAAAGACCAGAGGAGTCAACTAAGAACTACATTGGGGCTTGTTTGATAATCTGCAACAATAACATCTTAATAAATGGCCTGTAGATGGATGAGCAGAGAGATGACCAAGTTCGTTTGATAACACAAAATGGCTAAAATAGAAAAAGACTATGACCGTTCAGCTGCTCTATAAAAATCACAGTTCTACAATGTGATTAGAAAAGTAATCAAAGATAAAATTGCCAATATCATAATGCTTTTAAATAAATCTAGGACACTATCACACTTGGAATCCCTTTGTAATTTTTATCACCACATCTCAAACAGAATATTGTACAGCCAGAAAAAGAAAAAGATTACCAAATGATCAAAGGACTAGAGTAAATCTCCTATGAGAAAAGGTTACATCTGGGGCATTTCAACTTGGGAGGGAGGAGCTAGAAAGGGAAAACATGAAAAAGTTGTTCAAAATTATGTATGGTGTGAGGAAATTGAAATTTTTTTCCCCTTCTATAATAATACAAGGGCTTGTTGTTGTTGATTCGTTCAGTCGCTTCTGACTCTTCGTGACTTCATGGACCAGCCCACGCCAGAGCTTCCTGTCAGCTGTCACCACCCCTAGCTCCCCCAAGGTCGAGTCCATCACCTCCAGAATATCATCCATCCATCTTGCCCTTGGTCGGCCCCTCTTCCTTTTGCCTTCCACATACAAGGGCTTATGGGTCATCAATGAAGCAGAATGTTGGGAGTTTCAAAATAGGTAACTCCATAGGTTGTATAGTTAAAGTGCTAGCAAAATTGTTACTGAAGATAAAATGGCAGTCACCAACTTTGTTGTTGTTGTTTATTCGTTCAGTCGTTTCCGACTCTTCGTGACTTCATGAACCAGTCCACGCCAGAGCTTTCTGTCGGCCGTCACCATCCCCAGCTCCCCAATGGTTGAGTCCGTCACCTCCAGAATATAGTCACCAACTTAGACATCTTAAAAAGTAGGTTAGATTAACTCACAGGAAATGCTACTAGAGACGATGGCCAAGTATTACCCACATTATGATAGACAAGTTGCCACTAAATGTAAGTATTAAACCTAGCAGGACCCCAGAAGCCCCCCTTCTCTGTAGCAGCACCTGCCCTGTGGAATGAGATTTCATTCAATCTCTTGAATCTCTTTCAAGAGATTCCACTTGAAATCCGGATGCCCCCCCTCTGCTGTTGTTTAGAATAGCCATGAAGACCTGGCTCTTCACCCAGGCCTTTGGTGTGGGAGAGTGAAATTAATTTCCATCCAGTCTGTCATTCTTGCCATCTCTTATCTTTCTTCCTTTTAATTGGTTTCATTGTAATTTCCTTGTTTTGATCGTTGTGAGCCACCCAGAGTCATTGGGAGTGGGGTGGCATACAAGTTCGATAGATAAATAAATAAAAATAACTATGCTAAAAAAAAACAGGTAGGAGAATGGTATTCTAGCCATGGTCTGCTTGTGGCTTTTCATCAAAGACTTCATGTTGATCACTTGGAGCAGAATCTTAGGCAAGATGCACCTTCAGCCTGATCCAGTGGGGCTCTGTTTTTTTTCATAAGATGATCCAAACATTTACTGCACAAATCGCTCCATAATTCTATTTAAACGTTAAGAGTAGAATCAGTGTGGTTACAGAGTGATTCATGTTCCCCAAAGCTCAGAAATCCTAATATAACATGATCAGTATTCTACAATTTTGCATAGTTGAACATCCATTCATGTATGTACTCTTTCATCTTCAGCCCCAACCAATCTTTTATTCTAGGAGGCAACTGTGATGCCAATATAAGTGGCTTAACAATCATTGATAAAATGCTTGGTTGTACATTTTAAACTTCCAATTCTATCAATCAACCTTCTGCACTCTTCAGCTATAGTTTCAAAGTATTTATGCATAATGTAATGTGAGCACAAATTATTACAGCAATAACATTTCCTGTATTTATAAATGTTAAGTGTAACTCATTTTAGAGTCTAAAATTTAGATGAAATCAATTCATCTAAAAACCAAATTGATGGGGGCTGGGAAGGCGTTCTCTTGAAATTTCTCAGTAGCAAAGAAAGACTTGCTAGCCAAGAACATTCATCAGCATGGGAGGAGGTATCATCTCTGAGAGGAAAATTGGTGGAATCCCACATGCTACATAAATAGTTGCCCCATCTCCATCTTTACTTCTTCCTTCAACTTGTCCAAAACATTCTGACACTGGCCTGTGCTGTTATCCTCAACCAAAGGAGATACATATAAGGAAAATGGTCACTTCCCCCTTGCTATCACTGCAGCTCCAGCACTTATTAGAAAATCTGCACAGAAAAGGAGTAAGCGCCTTGAGACCCTAGTGGTACAAGAACTCAGGACCTCTTTTTTGGTGATCCTCCTCAAAGCCCACCACCACCACCACCTCTGACTACAATTACTGAAAGTTGCTGGCATGGTTGCACCTGTTACGTTGAGACTGGAAACATCAAAATTGTAGTGGGGGCCATAATATAATCTTAAAATAGAATTGTATACACAGAGCCCATCCATATGAATGAAGTGGTCCTGCTCACTTGGCCAATCCTCTGTCCTCTGTGCTTCAAAAATTCAACTGTGACCTTCCCAGCCACCAAAATATTGCCTAACCCAAGGTTAGGCAATCAATAAGCAATGCATGGGTGCCTGAAAGAAAAGCCTTATGCAAGCATAACATGTGAAACTACCTTTACCAGCCATTATCTTGACTTAAGAACTGCCATGACTTCAGGACAGCACCAGTGAAATAAAGAAGCCACATCTTTTCCCTTAAATGAAAGGTGGTTTGTTCCTGGAACAATTGTCTCCTTCTACCACAAACCTTAGACATCCATCAACCAACAGAGCACCATTAAATGGGGCACCTGCCTGGTCCTACTAGGTTCTTTCTTACTTAATTATGCTCAAGAATTTCCCTACTTTCATTACAAAAAGAAACTATTGGATGAGTGCCAGCTATCTTACCAGCTGCATCACTGTCCATTTTGGACACTTTTCAAGCAACCATGTTACCAATGACTATTTCTGGCAAGATTTTAATTCTTAAAAATCTGGTCTGGTTTAAATTGTAGGATATTTTTCAGTTCAATACGGTTATTTGTTTTCACCTGGCAATATCACAGTTGAACTTCCCTGGGACATTCTTCCCATGAATGCCAGGTAGGTTTGGCTCAAGAATACTTAGGGAGTCTTCCAGCTAGTAATATATTGTGTTTTTTTTCCCCAGAAATTTTCAACTTCATTTTCTTCTGAAAATTATGGGGGGGGGGGGGGGGAAATCCCTCTCACATTCCTGCTATGGCTGAAAATCTAAACAACATTAATCTTTAGAACTGACCAGCCTGCCTACTATTGTATTTGAAGTTAGTGTTCATTTTTTATTCTTTCTGACTAATAAATTCATAAACCAGAAAATTTTCTGATTAGAAATAAGCACTGAAAAAGGAAAAAATTGAAGTGGTATCCCACTTCTAAACCGTGGACTGACCTGGATAATAGGGTCTTCAGCAGTATGCAAAAGCTCTTGATTTTGAAATAAAGTATCTCACCGAGACAGAGAAATACATTTGCACAAAGCACATCTAGGCATAGGCCCCACTTCTGAAAGATGAAACCCCTCCTCAAAGCAAATCCCAGCCAACCTACACGCATCAAGGATAAGCCGGACCGTGACATTCATCCATAATACAGCTTATTTCCTTGGTCACAGCATGTTATGTGAGCAGAGGAACCATGTTTTCTTAAGCCAGGCTTAGAACTAAGCATGTTATAGGAATCCAGGCATTTAATTTTAACCATTCTCCACTAAGGCTACGGAGGAGAACCGTGCCCGAGGCTTGCAAACCAAACAGAAATTTGAATTGGCCCAAGATTCTGTAACACTCCCTGGGGAATGCAGACTCTCTGAAGAGGAATGAGGAAAATGCTCCTGATGGCTGGGTATCTCTCTCCAATTCCAACCCCTTATCCAGCACAGCCTTGTCAGCAAAGGAAATATGGGATGGGTGTGCATGGAGGGAACAGAAAAACATCTTCAAGCTGTAGAGATTTTCAGAGGTTGAAGTCAAGTGGCAGGTGGCAACACCTGGCAAAAGGTAAGCAAGGTTTAACCCCCTACCAGAAAATCTCAAGGCTGTAGATTAGACTGAGAAATAAATATTAAAAAAAACCAACAGAAGGTGGCACTGGCAAACTACTTCCAGACTGTGGCCCCAAAAAACCCAACATGAGTGTGCCACATGGTCACAAGGAACCAAGCTGCACTTCAGGGAGGCTTTAATTTAAATCAACTTGCCCTTAAAATTTGTCAGAAGGATGCAGGCAAAAATCTATCTTGGCGGAGCATCATTTCTCTTCCCAATCTATCAAATTGGGCACTACGATTGCTCACGTGTACAGGCTCAAATAGGGGGAGAGAAAATCGTAAGTCTAGAAAATAGCCTACTTTCAATTATACACACACACACACACAGACGCACACAAATCATTTTGTCACATCCTGCCCAACTCTTTTTCTTATGCTTGAAGCCTTTACAGTTAGGCTGCCTATTGCAACGGCATGACAAGAGGTGAGGTCTGTTGCTTTTCTCTAAAATATTATGTAATTCAAGTCCAAGGACATCTAAGACACAGGAAGCACAAGCTACAAAAATGGTCCTCATTCTAGCACACAGTAACTTGGGCCAAATCACCTGCAGGGAGGCATCTACTTTCTCATTCTTTTGTAAAAGGAAGGGAACAGTTTTCCAATAAGATCCTCATATCCAGGGCCTGGATAAACTCATTATCTGTTTCCTTGGAAAAGGGCAGCATTTTTAGCAGGAATTAGTAGTTAATTTAAGACCTTATTGAAAAACAAAGGCGGCAAGATGGCCTTCACTCCAAATCTCCCCAAGTGCCTAAACCCTGAACAGTTTTGCAGGGCCAATCACTCTTTCCTTTGCAATCCAAGCAAGGCAGAGGTGTGTCACCTTGAAAAGCCTGGCTTGGAGCAAACTGCTCACTTCTGTCACACCTGATCAAAGGGCCTTCCATGCAGTGGAAGGAGAGGCCCCCAAACGCTACTCATGGGGGACCCAGTTCACTGACCAACCCTGGATCCTCAGCTTCAGGCCCAACATGGCCTTCTAATGAAAAAGCTCTGCCAACGATTTTCAAAGCAGAATATCTGCTCTGATAGCATCCCAAAGGTTTTCCTATAAAAACAGCCCTGTTTCCAAGCCCTCAAACAGAATAAACATTGATCTCCAGGGAAGAGAGCTATTGTATCTATAAAGGCCTTTATGGCCCTGTTCCTCATCTAGAAAAGAAAAGGCACCTAGGCTCTCTTTTGAACTTTTCCTTGGTTATATGAGATGTTGGAAATTTTCTTCTTTTGCAGCTACTTGGGAGCTCCTCAAATAAAAACAGCTGTAAGGCTGGGCTGCCACCAATGGGTGCCATCTACTACATCAAGAGCATTCACCACAGCCTTGTAAGGAAAGCCAACTTGTTTATTTTATGACAATTCTGCAAGTGGAAAGCAAGATAACCAGGGTGCGCAGAAAGGTTATCTTGTGAGTGAACCAAAGTCTTTCCTGATCTACCCAGTCTGAGTAAGATGCTGCAAGCAACTTCTCTCATCAGAATCTCAGTTTGTAAGCTACCTCTTTCTATTTACATCAGCACAGCCGAGCCAAAGGTTGCACCTGCTGGTAGACAGACAGATGAAATAGTCTTAGAAAAGGAGGTGCCTGGCATGGGACAAGCTGAATCCAGACTAGGAAACAGGGTCAGACAAGGCACCTTCCCCTCCAAGATGAAGCAGATTGGAGCAGGCGGTTTTCAAAGCTGGGCACAATGTCCAAAGTCACACGGAAGCAGCAACATCACCAATCAAAGCCAGAGATGCTTCACTTAGCTTGGAAAAAGCTCCAACTTGTCCTCTGCTTCCTTCCACATCCCAGTCCCACTGAGGCAGCCCTCTCCAAAGGAATCAGAGCACATCTCAGCCTTCAGCTCTGGAGGGAAGGGAGATCCCACAACCATTTTGCCCACCCAGCCTAGTCTGCCCCATTCATTCCCTAGATGCACACACTAAAGGCCCAGATCCAAGTGGGTCACAGTAAAAAAAAATGCTCCTTACACAAGAGAAATCCTAAAGGACTTCAAAAGGTGCCTTAAGGAATAATACAATACATTGTGAAAAACAGGATAAAAACACTTTAATAAAGCCCCAGGTCACAGTTGGCCATGCACTGCTACAGTAAAAAATATTGTTCAAAGATGGGCGAAGCTAAAAGACCAAACACAACAAAGGAGTGCAACCCGAAACTTCCTACTGGACCTTCCTCCTCTTCCTCTGGGCCCAAAAGGCCTATTTTCCCTTCCTCTCCCCCTGCAGAGGCACCGCCATTTCGCCCCCCCCCCCTTCGCTCCCGGCCTCCCGGATGTCCTGCCTGGATTGGAGTCGACGGCTCTTCCTGCTCTCCCACCTGGGGCTCCACCTCCCTTCCTCGCCACTCCTTCCATTCGGCTTTTCCTCCGGGGATCCCACCCAAACTGCCCCCCACGCAGCCCCTCCAGGACTTTCTGCTGCGCGCTGCCCCCGCCACCAGCTTTCCAAGGCGTCAGGAGGGGAGCGAGGGAGAAGAGAGAGAGGGCGCCTGGAGCAAAGCGACCCCTGGGGTCGTCAGGCAAAACCCCACCAGCGGTTCGGGCCCCTGGCAAAGCGATCCACACGCGCACACAGACGAATCCAAGGGCCCTCGCCCCGGGTTTGCGTGCTAGGGGCGGGGAGAGCTCGAGTAAGAAAGCGGGTCTGATATGCTTGCCCTCCGTGGGGACTCCCCGTCTAACGTGCCGGCACAGCCAGCCCCTCCAAAGCCGGCCCTGGAGCTCCCCCAGCCTGCCAAAGCCGAAGTAGCAAGAAAACTCCAGAACCGTTTAAAGAGGGAGAGAGAGGGGGTGCGGGACCTTGACGCCCCCCCCCCATGAAGACGGCGCGGGGAGGGGCTTGTCCACAAAAAGCTCCCTTCGCCTCTTTTACCGGGCCAAGAAATAACTGGGCAGACGAGTGAATGTCAGCGCTGGCGACACTTCCCCGCCCGTCCTCCCTGCCGGCGGCCCCGCAAGAAAATCGCCAAAGACGCAGCGGCCACACCTGGCGGGGCCGGAGGCGCCCCTCGCTCCCCCGACGGGTCTTGGAGGACGGGGAAGGAAACAGCCTCCCTTCGTCCCCGCCCCCGCCCCCATCACACCAAGAGAGGCGCCACCACCTTGGAAGAATCCTCTCCGGAGCCCCTCCGAGCCTCTCGCCGCTCCGCCAACCCGCCCAGCCCAGCCCAGCCCTCCCGCCGGCAGCAGCGCGGGGGCTGCAATGCAGAAAGCAAAACGAAGCCGCCGGCGCTTACCTGCTGCCTCCCGGGGAATCCGACCGCCCGGGGAGCTCCTTCTCCCACGGCCGCCCTCCACGTCCCTGCTCCAGAGCTTCGCTTAGCAGCAGCCGCCGCCGCATCCTAGAGGTAAGAGACGCCGGCCAGCAAGGTTCGGGTCGGGCCCGAAGCGCCCGGCTCGGTTCGAGCGCTCAAGCCGCGTCGCTCGCCCCATGGAAAGCTTCGGGGGCGGCGGCGGGAAGCAAATCTGGCCGGGCGTGACCTTGCCCCACACCGTCGGTGTTTTCTTCGCTCGCCCGGTTGCATCAAATCCCGCCGCGCTCACACACGAACACGCTCGGCTCCGTCTTTCTCCGCGACGCCGCCCTCTCTCCCCGGCCGCCGCGCTGAGCTCCGCCGCGGAGTTCGAGCGCCTCCACCTTCCTCCCAGCCGCCGTTCACATCGCCGTCACGAGCGGCACAGGAGGAGCGATGGAGTCGTAGCCTCGGCCAGGCGCTGCTTTAACGAAGGCGGAGGCAGCAGCGACGCAGCAACGCCCGGACGCTCCCCGTCGCTTCTCCGACGCCTCTCCGCCAAGATTCGCAGCCCGCCGCAGCCAGCTCCATCCCCGGCGCTGGTGCCGCTGATGCAGGTGGAAGAAAAGGAGGCTGCCGCTGCCGCCTGACCGAGAGCCGCTCGCCTTGCTGCCGCATGAAGCTTTCCCGCGGCGGCGGCGGCGGCGCCGGCGACTCCTCCGCAGTCAGAAGCGCGCCCGAGTGGCGGGGACTGGAAGCGTCCAGCGCCGCCCGCCGGGGAAGGGCGGGAGATCGAGGGGCGGGCAGGCGAAGGAGCGCCCGCCCGCTTGGGCCGGCCCTCGCTCCGCCTGGCCTCAAATAAAAGCACCCGCGCTGGGCAGACGCGCCTCCACTCGGCGACAGCCGCCCTAGCTGGACGCGCCGAAGCGGCGCCCGCACACCAATGACGCCGGGGGGAGAGGAGGAGGAGGGTGGTGGTGGTGGCTAGCCGGCCGGTGCGCGCTCCTCCTCCTTTACTCTTCCGTCGGTGCCAGGCCACTTCAGGGAAACTTTGGCCGGGGCAGCGCCTCCCCTCAGCCCGGGAAGAGACAGAGCGAAGCGTTCCTGGCGCTCTCCGGGTCGGTGGAGAGGGCTTTGTGGCTGCTCCGAAGGGGATCGCCGCTTGACGTTTGGGGCTCGAGAAAGAGAACCCTTTTGACTGTGGGGCGCGCGCGGAGGGGAAAGCGCGCCTGCTTGTGGGGGGCGGGATCTCTTGGGACGCTGCTGCTCGCGAGTAAGTCGCCTCAGCGTTGCTTTGTCCTGGCGTTCCCCCTTAACTCCCTCCCGAGCCGGAGGGGGAAAGAAGCTTGCTGCCCCCGAGCTCGAAGGGTGCAGGGGGTACGAGCTGGGCTTTTCCCAAGCCCTGCTCACGCTGCCCGGTGGTCTCTCGTTTTTTCGGGGGCGGGCAGGCGGAAGTGCACAGGTGTATGCGGAAGTTTCCACTGGCCAAGGTGTGGAGGAGGTGGCAGTGGCTTCCTTTGGGGCCCCTGTCTGCAGGCAGTTTACCGGGCGTTTCCTCAGCTAGGTATAGAGAAGGTGGCAGTTTTATATGCTGGGGGGGGGGAGGGGGGAGAAATAAATGATGCTCTTTTGACTGTGGCTTTGTTGCTTTTACAGTTCCATATGCCTGAAATGAGATGGGACCTCTAGCTGGTGGACAGGAGACCCAGAAAGGAGGTGAGCGATCCTGAGACTCAGCTGGAAAATCCATTCATACACAAGTCCTGTGGCGGCCTAGCTCTGCTCTTCTCTTCCAGCTGTCTATAAGGATACAAAGCACTACCTATCCTGAAGAATAATACTACCTTTTACTTAATATTATTTGTGAAATGCACATGATAAGAGGATTGGATTAGATGATCCTGGTGGTCCCTTCCAGCTTGAAATGCTTTGAATGCTCTTTAATCACTATAAAAACACCAAGGTCACTTTGCCAGTTGCATTCCTGATTATAGCTGCAACAAAAGCAGAAGCAGCAAACAGAATGGTGGGGGGGGGAATCTGCAAGGCAGGATCGTGGGCTTCTCTTGGGGCCAGTTTGTAGATTAAGCCACCTGGTTTGAAGTGGCTGCTGGCTTCTCTGCAAGAAATTAAAAGGATCCTCTTCCTAGCAAAAGGGACTGGCAGCTTTTGTTCTGACGGTCTGTCCCCATTCCACAAGGTCATGTCTTTTTGTACTGATGGCTGTGAAACATTTAAGACTTGGAGATTGATTAGAGGGCACCAGCGTGAGGCATAAATCCCTGCGCACTGGCTCAACAGGCCACCATTGCAGTTAAAGCAATAGCTTCTTATCCAACACTGCTCCATTTGGGGGTGACTCTGTGCTGGCCTTGCTAATGCAGATGATGGTCTACTTGGCCTGGCTTGGCAACCGGTCATGTGAAAAACCTCTGGGAAGTAGAGTTGACCCAAACTGACTAAGTAGCTTGACATCTCTGCAAAAAGCAAACATGGGTTTTGACTGCCTCAATAGAAATATTGTTTCAAAAGCATGGGAAGTCATAATTCCACCTTGCTCTGCAATGGTCAGACAGAACACTCCACCACTGAGTCTAGTTGTAGATACTGTGCTGTCAGATTCAGACAAGCAGAGATAGGTGGAGAGGAGGCCATTGAGGGCAATCAGAGGACTGGAAACAAAGGCCTGTGCCAAGAATGGGCTAATGGAAGACCCCTGTTCCCTTTTATTAGAGCTTCCATGGTGACAATAAATTCTGAAAATTGGCAGCAATATATACAAACAGTAACATAAAGCCTAAAGTTGGCTTAATGTCATTTTAAAATACAGAGGGAGAAAAACCAAATTCAAGGAAACAGAAACTGGAATTCCTGATCCTCCACAAAGAGTGGCATGGCCCTGTTCGGTGTACATAAATGTCCAATCTACTGTGGCCCTTGCCTCCCCCAAAAGGTGACGCATAAGCTTCAGCCATCGAAAGATCAGAGAATTGGAAGGGACCTTAGAGATCACCTAATGCAATCCCCTGCTCAGTACAGAATCCACTAGAGCATCTCTGGCAGATGACCATCCTTCGCTGTTTGAAGCCTTCCGTTGGAAAAAAATTCACTACTTCATGTGGCTGCCTATTGCACTGGATGACAGCTCAAACAGTCGAGAAGTTCTTCCTGATGTCCAGCTTGTAGCTTTAATCCACTATTTCTGGTTCTACTCTTTGGGGCAATAGAGAATTAAATCCATTCCTCCTCCTGTGTTGAAGTCTTGAAAACCACAATCATCTCTCCCCTCAGTTCTCTCTTCTGTAGGTTAAACACACCCTGATCCTTTAGGTGTTCCTCATGAGGCTTGTTCTCCAGACCCTTTGCCAACTTAGTAGCTCTTCTTTTAAATTGCTCTAATTTGTCAGTGTCTTTTTTTTTAACACTGCTGCCCACAACTGGACATAGTACTTCTAATTGGATCTGGCAAGGGCAGAGTAAAGTAGAACAATTAACAATTCATGTGATCTAGAGTCTAATGCTGCTGTTAATGCACCCCAATAGCGTGTGTGTGTATCTATTCTGTCTTCAGCTCTTACAAATTCACACTGGCCTGTTTAAATTTCTCTCACTTTTCATTTTTGTGGGGATTGTTTGTAACTGCACTTTCAGTATCTCATTTCATAGGGTTTCCCATCCTTCTGGAATGCTTTTCTGCTTAAGGATTTGAAGCTAATGGATCCGAAGCCAACCTACCTTCTGTTGGAATTCTTCAGAATCTGCTCTTCTGAAGTTCAGTATGCAAGTCTTCTCAGTTGCTCCTCCTCTGGATATCACACATCTGAGGCTCACATTAGGTGGGTTTTAATGGTACGTGCTTTTTTTGTGTTGGATGATTTCTTGTACACCACCTAGAGTCATGTTCTCTGAGTTGGGCAGCCAAAGAAATGCCCTAAATTAATATAAATAAATAACCATGGTCACTTTTCCCCAAGGTGCCGGTCACCATCATTTCTTCAACCAATTCCTCTTGATGATTAGGTCCAGGCTAGCAAAACTCCTTGTTCTTTCTTCCACCTTCTTACAAATGAAGTTGTCAGTAAGAAAAGGCAAGATTTATTTGTACTCTGTCTCAAGATTTCTAGCTGATATCAAGGCAATTGAAATTCCCCATTATCACTATTGTATGTCTCTTTCAAGTTCTGGTCATATGATGCCGGAAAACCTCATCTGTATCTTTTGCCTGCCTGGGTAATCTATAATAAACTCTCACAATGGTATCACTTTTGTATCTCTCTCTTTTTATTCTTACCCAAATACTTTTGACAGGTTTTCCAGGTTCTGATTCTTGAATTTCTGTGCAAGTATTTTTTTTCTGTCCAAAAAGGAGACATTAATGGTACATATATTTTGGAGAAAAGTTGAGAAAGAGGGAATGATACAGCATATATTGCAGTGTTTACCAATCTTGGCAACTTTAAAATGTGTGGGCTTCAACTCCCAGAATTCTGTCTGGGGAATTCTGGGAGTTGAAGTCCACACATGTCAAAGTTACTGAGGTTGGAAAACGCTGACATATTGTATTGGGCTTCCTGACCTGGACTCCGCAATGGATCAGTGGTCTCCCAATGCTTCAGACTTGGCAGAAGACACTCAGACATGGCTAAGCTAAATTAAAATCTTCAGATGCAGGTAAGACTGAAGCCACACACACAAGAGTGATTGCAATGCAAATATGTCAGGGACTTTCATTCTCAAAGGTTTATGTAGACTTGCATAACAGCCTGCCCCATGTTGGACAAACATGGGACAGGAAATGGGCAGTTTGAACTGGGCCATCACATAAATTCACTTAGTTTTGACCTCCTTTGATACCAGGGGGATCATACTGATCTGCTGTGGGTACAGTCATCTTCCGCTTCACAGGGTTGTTGTAAGGGCTGAAGCACTTTGAACAGCTGAAAGCAGAGGATTGTGCAAAGATCTGGATTCAAATGACAAAATGCATTCCTGAGTGTGCATGGGTAGACACGTCGTCAGAAAGAGCTGAAACCTAATGCGGCTTTTCCCGAGATTGTGAGTCAATGCAGAGGACAATGGCTTGAGCCCAGGAAAAGATGCCGCTGCTTTAAGGAGTTCCTAGAGGCTGCTATGTGCACCCACTGGTTCACATTTTGTCCTTTGAATCTGGCGCTCTGCAGAGCCCTATAGTTTAGAAAAACGATTAGCTGCTATATGAAATCTCTAGGAAGTTAGCTCTCCATTTATGGCCATGACTGCTGATGGCTGAAGGTACCTTTTGTAAATAGCCTGCCCCTGATAAAAGCCTCCCATCAGTCATCAGAGAGCATGAGAAGGTAGCCAGTGTCATATAGAGCCAGGTTAGGATGGTAGACTAATCTTTAAGCCCACCCTCAGCCATGTAAGCTTATTGATTTCAGGCCAGTCTCTATCTTTAGCCCAACATACCTCAAGAGTAGTTGTACAGGAAAAATGGAGAAGGGAAGTTTATTTATTTTATTTATTTATTTTATTTATTATTGTATTTATACCCCGCCTATCCCCTCCCTAAGCGGAGGGCTCTAGGCGGCTTACAATCATCATACATATTATTTATACAGTCCAATTCTAATTACCCACGCTGTTAGGGAGGGGGTGAGGGAACCGGCTCTTCAATCGCAGGTCGGACTACATGTCCCAGGAACCTTTGCTGCTGAGCCAGCTGCTGACGTCCAGGAAGTTGTCGTTTCTCGGGATCTGCCGTCCTCTGCCGTCCTCCGCCGCCATCCACGGGGACCAGCCTTCTTCTTGGTCCGAGGGCGACCCTCCGAGAAGGACGCAAGCAAATTGGCCTATGTGAGTGGTCCCCATTCATCTACTTGCCGGTGGCTTTTGATCAGCTGGGTGGGCTGGAGCTGGGGCTAGTGGCGGGAGCTCACCCCGCCATGCAGATTCGAACTGCCGACCTTATGGTCGGCAGACTAACGGCTCAGCGGTTTAACCCGCTGAGCCACCGCGGGTTTATCCTGAGCTCCCCAAGGAAAGGCAGGCGATAAATATAATGGATAGTGAATGAATAAAAGCAGCTGTTTGCAAGGTCACTGAAATGAAATTATATGTATGTCCTGGGGGGCTGAGCAGACAGGATTTCTTTCTTACCTGAAATGTCCCAAATGCTGTGAGCCTCTGGAGAGGCAGAAACACTGAAGTGAATAGCATTCACTTGGATGGATATTTAAAATCCAAGCAAGGTGCACAACTAAAGCCAATTTGAACTAATCAAGGAAGCACTTTCTCTTTCTATCAGACAAAAGTCTCTCTTTGGCTCCATGACATAAACCAGGGCTTGCAGTTGAAAACAATTTTGATCTATAGCTGTGGCAGTGGCATATAGGGATAATCTATATGAATTCTTGGCTCCCTCCTCCACCTCTCGCCTCCTGGGACACGGACACACACCCGCCTCTAGCAGTATGCTACCCTGATGAGATAAAGGAATCCAAATGCAGAACTGCCAGTATTGGGAATTTTTGAAGCAAGTGAGTTATGTCACCATGGCAAATGCAGAAATTTGGGGAAATGCTAGCAATTCTAGTTTTGTGAAGAGGGGAAAGGAATATGTACTTAGGCATGGACCAAAGAGGGCAGGTTGAGGCACTCAGTTACTGGCCAGCAAGCAAGCCTTGAGTGTTAACATTTATCTATGCTCAGCTATTAGCTAGAAAGGGCTTATACTGATTGACTGGTAGTTCCCTGCAAGCACTGTAGACCGGCAGACAGGTAAACCTGCCCATGCTTATAATAAAGTTCAGATAGACCTGAAAATGGTAAAGCCAATCCAGATCAGTCCTAAGTGGGTTTTCAACTTGATTCAGAAAGGTTGGGAAACAGAAAAGCTGGTTGTCTGAAAATGCCCTACGCAGTGATAGGAAAGAAGTTTTGTCTTCCTGTCTTGGTAGGACAGCATACTTAAGCAAATCAGTTTGTGGGAACTGTTCTGCATTACCACCTTGGACATCCACTAGCCTCATTTTGGGAATTGTAGACCCCATACATTTGGAGGGCACCAGCTGGGGGAGCTGGAGTATTATTAATTTAATACTCTTAAATTAATTCTATGTCACAAAGAAGACTCTGATGATTTGTGGAGTATCAGAAAAACAGCAATGAGCTATGCTTCATAATATGCTAGTGGCAGGGGAAAGAGTCTCCCATGGGAATTGAGTTACAGTCTTCCGTAACTAGCAGCTAAGTTATACCCAGGCCAACCCTGGGAAAAATTACTCATGCAAAAATTCTCTTGATTAAAAGCAGAGTTTCAGCACAAGCTTGGGTGAATACCACTAACCCTAACACTGGGATTCAAGATCAATGATTCCAAGTGAAACTCACCAAGTGGATTTAACTCAGGGCATTTGGGAGCAGGGAATATCTCGTTCTCTGGCTCTGAACAAGTATTGACTTGGTTAATATTTCCACTTGCATCACTCCCAAATAAGACTAATCAACATGAGCCAGTAGCTCATCTTGTCCTGTCTCACACAACAGCCAGTCAGATACATTCAGGAAGCTTACAGCAGGGCTTTACAAACTGTGTGTCGCGACACAATACTGTGTCGCCTGGGGGCCCCAAAGTGTGTCACGCAAGAATCCAGAAGCGCTGATGGCGCAGCGCCGCCACTGCGTGCGGCAGTGCGCATGGCGGCAGACCATCAGCGCTTCAGGGTTCCAGGACGCTACCGCTGCCGCCACCACCACGGCGCGCAAAAACCCGAAAGCACGGTGGCAACCCGGAAGCGCCACCGGCTTGCAAAAAAGCCTCGGATCACCGCAAAAAGTGACGGGGGAGCACAGCTGATCGGCGCGGATATTTTCCACCCCAGGGTGCCCCCCCACCATCACTTTTTGCAGTGATCCGAGGCTTTTTCCCCTCGCAACCACAGCTTTTCTTGGCAGAGGCAAGGCAGGGCGGGGCAGCTGTGGGGCGGGGCAGGACAACCCTGCCCAGCCCAAGGCGGAAGCCAATTGCATGGGCCGGGGGCCGGGGTTTCCACCCGGGAGCCAATCACGTGGACCGGGGGCGGGGTTTTCACCCAGGAGCCAATCGTTTGGGCCGGGGGGCGGGGAGCCCTGTTATTACTGTGTCGCGAAATGATGCACGTCTAAAAGGTATGTCACCAACATGAAAATTTTGGAAAGCTCTGGCTTACAAGCATGGATTGTAGCTCTCTAGGAACCGTTATTTAAAGTACACTTCTTACAATTCTAGAGAAAGTAAATGGCCATCTAAACTGTAGCCACTGATACCCACATTCTCAATGAGGTTGTACGGTTCCCCTTTTAAAACCATCTAAATCGATGGCATCACCGAAGCGAAGCTCAGAAGCGAGGGATTCTGGGGCATGTAGTCCGATACCTGCGGATGAAGAGTCGGTTCCCTCACCCCCTCCCTAACGCGCCGGTAAACATTGTTAAATATATATGCTGTATAATATAATACTGTATGAATTTCAATGAATGTAAGCCGCCTAGAGCCCTCCGTCTAGGGAGGGGATAGGCGGGGTATAAATACGTAAATAAATAAATAAAATAAATCACCAAGTTCAACCACCAGCAATTTTGATGGTTTTAAAAAGGGCTATGCAGTGCATAGACTTGTGCTAAATTTTGTAGCCACTGAGAAGCTATGAGACTGGTCAGTGTACAAAGAGCACAGACTAAGTCAAAGATGAAAGACTTATGCCCACTCAGACCTAGAATTGACCATGGAAGAGGGAGCACTATCCCAGCAAACTATCAAAATGACAACATGCATGGGGTAACATCATGGAAATGCCACCATTACATACTTGCATTCCCAATGACACAATTGATAACATTTGAGTAATGATAACATTACACATATTTCTTCATTTTCCCTCACTCTACCCCTTCTGCATATGCTAAGGCAGGTGGGGGGGGGCGATATCTGTACCACTGCTAATCCTCCTAAAGACACTTAATCCATTCTGGGTGTACTGTATACAGTCAAGGATCATGTTTCTTTCATTATTGACCTTTGATAGTCCAGCCTGAAGGCCAGATGAGAGTGACACCTCTCCAAGAAGAATGACAGGACAAGCAGCAAATCGTATTCCATTAGTCCACAAATAGCAAGGAAGCAACTGACCTGAATCATTTATTTCTACGCAGAATAAGATTAATCCTTGGAGTGAGGCTGATGACTACAGGGTCAATATTGTACTCTGAATGAATGGACATTATACTTGATGACTCCAGTACCTTCAATTAAGGGGTGATTTGGTTTTGTTTGTGTTTGGGGTTGTGGGTTGTGGTATGGTGTTTTGTTTTTTTGTTTTTGGCATTTTGATGGGATGTAGTAATGCTTTAAGAACACACACTGATTTTGGGCAGAATAGTAGTAATAGTGACCTTTAAAGTGCCATTAGTTAGGGGAAGTTTAACATTGCTTTGAAGTGGAACAGAGCACTTTTGAGAACCATTTTAAGCTGATGGGAAAGGATGATGGGGTGTGATGCACCCAGTGTGATCAGGAAAAGAACTGAAAGGACTTGCTTAGGGATGCATATGAAGGCAAAGCACTTTCAAATGATGCTTCATACTTCACACTGTTATATTTTTATACATTGTATCAAATTATAACTTTATAGTTCAGGCTTAGCATGTTGTATAAACCAGATTGGTATATGGCTCCTTCTGTATGCTTATCTACAATAAAGCAAGATTCAGTCTTTGTCATTTTTCAGAATTTATTTTTAGAGGAAACATTTATGGCTTAGCATGATATGTGAACATAGCTTATTATAACTTATTCAGTAAGCTATATTAAACAATGCAGAGTACAACATGTAAAGCCAAGCTTAGGCAGGGGTTTCAAACTGTGTAGAAAAGATCAGAAAAGCACTGCAGATTTCATAGTAATCATAACATAAGAAACTGTTTTATACGAACCTGGCTCACACAACCACAATTTGCTTAACTATTGTTTTGTTGTTTTGTTGCTGTTTTTTAGTAAACCACAGTTGATTGGATTTACATTAGATTAAGCCAAAACTCATAATTAACAAACCATAATGGCTAGGTTAGAACCACAGGTTATAAGAGTTGGAAGTGACCTTGGAGATCATCTTTTCCAACTCCCTGCCCAGTGCATGAATCCACCACTACAGCATCCCTAACAGATAGTCATCCTATCTCTGTTTAAACATCCCCAGCAAAGAAGATCCCAGCCTCTTTCCACTGTTGAACAGCTCTTACTGAAATCTCCTTCCTGATAATTGAATGAATCCTGGAGACAATGTGAGCCCCTGCCTGGCCTCCCCCATCCCCTTGAAACAAGGGAGGAAAAACACAGTGAGCAGAGTAGAGACTTAGCATTTTCCATCTATCTTTATATATCCCACTACATCTCTAGCTTTAATTTAAGTTCTCCAACCTGTAAGCTGGGGGAGCTGTTGTATTAGAGAAAAGGACACAGGGAAGGTGCCACCTTTCCTTTCTCTTGCAAGAGAAATTGCATATTTGGGACCTATGGTCATTTTTTTTCTACTGACATTTTTTTCAGCACCTGGTGAGGGTGGGATCCTTTTCTGTTCCAAAGCTCCCCAAACTAAACCAGCAGAAGGGAGAGAGACAGCCAAGCTCCAAGTAAACTTCCTGACCTGGACAAAGCTTTCTTCCTTTCATCCCTTAGCCTCATTAACTCATGTCGTTGGGTGTGACTATAGGCGTGGGGGGGTAACTGATGAGATGTGAACCTCACCCCTTATATACTTGCATGGGACATTATGAAGCAAGTGGAAAAGGACTGAGCTTGCAGTGCAACATTGCAGTGTGTGATGCATCACAGTTAGGAATGGACCTTTTCTTGGCACAGAATCACAGAGATTTAAAGGGTCGTCCAGACATTGTATCCAGCCCTTTGCTCAGTGCAGGAATCCAATTTAAAGCTATCCCAACAGATAGCTGCTCAGCTAGTGGGTAGCACATTGTTGATCTTGGCTGATCTTAGAAGCTAAGCACAGTCAGACCCGGTTACTACTTGGGTGGGTAGAAGACTCCCAAGAATTTTTCTTTTTTAAAAAAATAGCCACTTAGCCTTTGCCTGAACACATCCAATGAATGGGAACCCACCACTTCTTTGGGTAACGGGTTCCAGCGCCAAAGTGTTAGGATCTTTCCTAACATCTTACTGGATTTTGCTTTCTTGTGATTTAAATCCATTATTCTATGCTCTGTGATGATGAATAGATTTTGATCTTCTAGAATGGATATGTGTGATATCCACTCAGGTTTTATCATATTTCCACTCAGCCTTCTTTTCTCAACACCAACATACCCAGTTTCTTTAATCTTTTATTTTCAAGTTTATCTGAATAACCTGTGATGAATTATCAAGGATTTGGGAGGACATCAATAGTTAGTGAAATTAATGTTTTGGAGGTAGGCAACATAGTGCCAGTATGCCCACAGATGCTTTGCTTGGCACTCACTAACTCTTTACTACTCCACTTTAATTTTTAAAAGATTTTTTTTAATTTAAAAAAAAGGAAGAGGAAGCTTGCCTGTAAAGTAAAACAGAAGTCTGCAGCAGCATCTTTATTTCCAAGAATGTCTTTAAACCCTTCATTTGGCTCATAAATATTCTTCTATGAGTTTTTCAATGCAATTTTCAGAATGAGTTCATACATTACACTAAACTATGGCTTCCTTAACAATGGTTTGTGGAATAAACCACAACTACCTGGGTTCACACATCATAGCTAACCAAAACAATTCAAAATATATCATGGCTTAGCGTAATATGTGAACGCAGCCTCATTGTAATACAGAACCCAAAAGAACAAACAACAAGAAAACAAACCGAAAAAGACTCAACCACCATCCTAACCCAACACCTGAGAGAACAACCAGGTCTTTAGCAGTTTGCTGAAAGTCAAAAGGGTATGAATCTCTGGAATTGCAGTTGGATATTTAGGGTGGAATTAGAAAAATAGGAAAAGAGAATAGGAAGGCTTTCAAACTAATCCTTAGATTGATTGATTATGTGCCATCAAGATGGTATCAGTTTGTGTGTGTGTGTGTGTGTCTTCAAGTCAGTGTTGACTCCTGGCAATTGTCTGGAAAAGTCCCTGCAGTTTTCTTGGTGAGATTTCAGAAGTGGCTTGCCATTGCCTTCTTCCTAGGGCTGAGAGAGAGTGACTGTCCCAAGGTCACCAGCTGACTTTGTGCATAAGGCAGGACTAGAACTCACAGTCTCCCTTTTTCTAGCTAGTGCCTTATCCACTACACCAAACTGGCTCTCTTAGCAATCACAAATATAGACCTTCTCCAAAATGATCTGTCCCCAACCTGGTCCTTCAGGTCTCCCAACAGTGAACCCATCATTGCTGTAATTGAGTCCATTCACCTTGCTGCTAGTTGTCCTCTTTCCTTCTACCTTTCTCAGCATTACAGACTTCTCAAGAGAACTAGATCTTTGCATAATATGTCCAAAATATGGACATGAGCCTGCTCATTTGTACCCTAAGTGAGAACTCTGGATTGATTTTTTTAAAGATCAATTTGTTTGTTTACTTGGCTATCCACGATATTCTCATGAGTCTTACACCAAGGAATAGCATGGATAGCCAAGAAAGCAAACAAATTGATGATAGAACAAATGAACCCAGAATTCTCACTCGAGCTACGAATGACCAGGCTCAACTTTCTGTTCAGAAACATCTGTACTCTTTCTATCTTGCTTCTTCAAAGTTCAACTTTTGCTTCTGTAAAGTGTCAGAGGGACAACCATTGCCTGCATGATTCTGATATGTGTAGATACAGACATGTCACAGCATCTGAATATAGTACATGCCTTAATTGCTATCACCTAGGAGCTGATTAAAAACAAGTAGGTTTAGAGTCTGGGAATCAAAAAGAATGTGTGCTATCTGGTTCATAGCCTGCGTCCGTGATTTGAAAAGCAACCCAGTTCAGCTTGAGCTTCTTTATAGGTCCAAATCAGAGTCTTGTTGAGAAAATCCAGGGTTTATGCCTCCCCACTGACTATAACTGGGAAATCAACACATGGCTGCAACCCATTTGCTTTTTATCAGGATGGGATAAAATTGCAGTCAGAGAGTATCCCTTTCTAAGAGGAGAAGAATGCCAAATGTCACATTTGTGTAGTGATTCAATTTGAAAGCAGTCTCTACTATTTGAGATTACTTTAAAATCATAAAAAGCATTTGTTTATCCCTTCTGTACTGTTGTTGTCTTGTTTCAGTTGGGGTGGGCAATTTTCATGAAAACAATTTATGTCACTGAGTTTTCTTCCAGGGAAAAACATCCTACAATTTCAGAATGATAGGTTCAGAATGGCACACCATATGCAGGTCTACTAAGAAATGCCATTATCTGCTAAGTACTGAGACTTACTCCCAAATAAATGGATACAGGATTGAATCTTTATAGGTGATGGAAAAGACTCGCAAGATATTGGGTTATCTCTCTCCATGGTTTTTGTGCGCAATTGTTTTGCAATGAAGGGGGGGGGGGGTTATACATAATCTGTAAAAATTCTAAGCAGTTGTACTGAATAAAATACAAATGGAAGAACTGAATGGACGTTTAATAATAAATGCCCTTTATAGAACACTCTTTATATTTGTGTCTATATGTGTAACACTTATACCCAGCATAAAGAATTCAGAGTCAGACAGAAAATAAAGTATAACAAAGGCTAGAGTCTGGAGACATATGAAACCAAAACAGAAAACACTCAGCTTAAAAGAAAATCAAAGCTATACATCTAGAGCCAAAATTGAGATAAGAGAGGTAGAGAGATGGGAGATGGCATTGCCTATATATAACCATTAACAATCAGCCCTCATGCAAGAGAGACTCAAACAGCACTAAGAATAAATTCAAACATTGTGAATTGGATTTTAAAATGGAAATGGGTTAAGAAGGAAAGAGTTCTGAGAAGCAATTGGTTGAAAATAAGGAAGGGAACTGATATGGAATAGTTAGCTCCAAGACCTTCACCCAGTACTTCATTTGGCTGACCTTGTCTGAACAAGGTTGAGGTTGATTCATATTTGGAATGGACACTGCATGGTAATCCCAGAACTGTAGGTAGATTGAGACATCTGAATAAAAGAAAATAGTAAATCTCTTCAGTAAAGTTACCAAGAAAACTACAGGAACCTGTTGATGAAGACACCAGGAAACTTTAAGGTGTTTAAGGTGTTTAAGATGTGATATCCTGCCATGGCAACAGGAGGGAGGTACATCCTGGCAGTCTACTTTGAAGTGGACACTCGCCAGACTTGCGGAGTAGGTGAGAATGCTTGTAGTGGAGTCTTGGTGTATTCACTGAACCGCAAATTATGCTGATGCAAGTATGGTGTCTAGCTGTTCAGCACCAAGGATAGATCAAAGAACACTAGCACCTTGTTAGTCGATTAGGGCTGGGAAGATCGAGAAGTTGGGAAGTGAAGGGAGGGGCTGTCAACTTGCTGGAGAACCTTGAAGGTTTTAATTGTTGGTTTACACGAGTTTCGAGTCTTTAATGTGTTATGGATCTCTAGCTTTAATAAATAACTCTTCATATCCTTAAGGGCTTGTGTCTGGAGTTTCTGAAGGATCTAAAGGATCAAGAGCATGACAATATCTCTCAACTTGACCTCTCTCTCAACCCTGGCTTTTTTCTCTATGTGTTTTACAGGTACACAGTTTCCCTCTACCCCATCCTGATACATTCACAAAGGGTTAAGGATGATCCAGGTAAATCAGAACAATTCAAAAAGGTCTTCTTTTGCTCTATGTGAAACTTAAACCTGTCAGGATTTTGTTTGGGATTTGTCAAAATCTGATGCATATGCCTAGACGAAAGAACCACCCACAACGTCCATTGAGATAATAGTTTTTCTTCATTTTAAGATGACTCTTCTTCTAAAGTGTGCTTCAGGCACATTCCTGCACAAATACTGGATACAATCACTGTTGCTATTGAGTTGGCAAGTGAAATTAGATTCCATTGTGATATCCGTCTGCAACAAGTTAAACAACAGTCTTATGCTAAAGTCATATATCATCTAGCAGTTCTTCTTTGTAACCCACTGACAGTCTAACAGCTTTTGACTCATAATTCCATCCTCTCTATTCTGGATTAGTTTGCCATTATAAAAAAGTTCAAATTTCTCTCAAAAAATCAGCATAATTATTATTTTTAAGTTTGCAAGAACTATGTCACTACCATCATGGATACCTGAAATGTGTTGGACTGCTAACTTCTGGCTAACATATTAGTATGGTTTCAGTTTCAGTTTATTGATAGTCAAATGACCAAATCAAACATATTGTTAGAAGGTAATCTTACCAAGGTTCGTCCCAAGCCAGGAATGAATAGACACAGGCAGTTGCTGGAACAGAGGTTTGCTGGTTTATTCCCAAGAGCATATGCAGAGTACAAAGTACAGGGTATGCTGGTTGGAAGGTGGCCACACCTGTATTTCCCCCACAGGCCATTTATATAGGAGAGCTTGGTCGTTGCTATGCAAAGGTGTTCCCACCCCCTAGGAACTTGAGAGAAGTGTAATTTGCCAGATTTCAGAGAGGAGGCGCTCTGTGGTTGGGCCCCCTGCTGTTTGTGTTTCCTGTCTGTGTTCCCTGCAGGCTGTGGCTTTGTCTACTACTTGGAATGTGCACCTTGGAAGGAATCTTTTGTTATTCGATTATGGAGATCTGTTTGGCTGGGGAAGAAGGTCTACCTGAATGGGCTGGCTAAGTTCTGTGAATGAGCTGACCTTTTGTGTTCCAAGCTTTCCAATTGAATCGGGAGGGAATCATTTGTCTAAGCAGTTGGGCTTCCTTTTCCATCTTAATCTCTGGCATTATCAAACTCATTCTATTTTGTAAACTTTTTTAACAATTGGGACTTCCTTTACATGTTCTGGAGGAAGACAACATGGAGGGCAGACAGTGTTCTGGGGGAAGATCCCAACAATATTAGTAAGGAAATGGACATCTTGCAGCAGCCCAGGGATGGTAGTGATCATAGGGACCATGCCTGGGACAATGTGTGTTTTTATATTGTTTCAGGTGTTCTGCCACGGGGAACAATGACAACTCGAAACAAGTTCCTTGCTCTCATTTTTTTGTATTCTAGGGTCACAAAAGAAGAAGGCATGATAGTCTATTCTGATTTTTTAAAAAAAAACTTTACTGAGGTAAGCTGTGAATGAACTTTTCATTTTCTGCTTTGGGAATTTTCAAATCTTTTAATTTCTTTCCAACAATCCCTTTGATCAATATTTCCACAATTTGGGTAGGAAATAGCAGTCAGCCTGGATTACATTTGCACCTGCTCTTGTGGTTTTTGGATGAGAAAGTAGAGAGACACACAGAGACTTGTTTCCAGTTCCTACTGTTCCCTATGGCAGAACATTTCAATTTTTTGTCACACTGACACTCAAAATGTTCTGATGGAACATTCCACCTGGGCTGTTTTGTTCTATGTTCGGAACAGTTGAGTTTGTTTTTTTCTTTTATTCATGCCCCTAGCATACATCCCTGTTAGCTATCAATTTTGAAAGGAATGGTTCAGTCTTGTTGTTGGCATCTGCAGCTGAAGTGTTTAGTGTTCCTGAGACAGATGTTGTGCTTCAGAAATAGTAAGCCTCTCTATAAGTGTTAGAATGTGTGGGTGGGGAGAGGTCATACATGCTGGTTTCTCCACCTCCTCCTCTAAGGAATACCTTCCTGCCTATCTTCCCATGACATTAACACTGAATTGAAATTATGTTCTAAAACAGAGATCTTTCTTACTAGATTAAATGGTAATGTTCTAGGAGTAACACTCATTAATTAGGGGAAATGGAGTTATTCAGCAATTAATGGGAATGGTGGCACATCCTTTGAGTTAATTTCATGTAAATGACTCACATAATTATCTCTATTTTGAATAATTAAGAATGAGTTAATGTAACTATTTAACCTTTTGCCATCTACTGTTGAACAAAAGCCACCAAAAAAAAGCCCCCAGTTGCCACATCTGCAGCTCTCTAGCAGAAAGAGACTGAGCTTTAAGCCTGACCCTCTTTTCTGACCCCGCCCCTTCCTTCAGGGCTCTTCAAACCAGCCACCCGGAGGATGACAACTCAGCCCCCTCTGGGTTTATCTTAGCTTCTCTCCTGAAAAGCAATAAGCATACATCCCTGCAATAACATATGTTAAAAAGCAAAGACAGTTTCCTGCAGGTAGACAAAATAGGACTCTTTCCAGAAAAAAGAACCCAACAGCAGTAGCTGAAAATAAGCAATAGATAAAACTGCTCTTTCATTGGTATGTTCCTCTACTCCCCCATTTATTTCTTAAATTCCCATTTTTACATTTTCAGTCCAATTGCCCATGAATATTTATTTATTTATTTATTTATTTATTATCCCGCCTTTATTATTTTTATAAATAACTCAAGGCAGTGAACATACCTAATACTCCTTCCTCCTCCTATTTTCCCCGCAACAACAACCTTGTGAGGTGAGTTGGGCTGAGAGAGAGGGACTGGCCCAGGGTCACCCAGCCGGCTTTCATGCCTAAGGCGGGACTAGAACTCTCAGTCTCCTGGCTTGCCATTGGCTCCTTCCTAGGGCTGAGAGACAGGGACTGGCCCAAGGTCACCCAGCTGGCTTTCATGCCTAAGGCGGGACTAGAACTCTCAGTCTCCTGGTTTCTAGCCTGTTGCCTTAACCACTGGACCAAACTGGCTCTCTATATTATATATATACTCTATGTGTTTGTGTGTGTGTGTGTGTGTGTAATATATATAATTTTGTGTTCCTTTCCCCTTCATCCGAAAACAAGGCTTTCACATCCAAAAACAAGGCTTTCACATAATGCTTTTTAGTAAGATAAATAAAGAATTACCTTAGTACCAACTTTAGTCTTACCTGTGCCATATTCAGCATTTCCTGTAACCAGTAACATCAGAAACCTGGTCTGTTCTGGCTGCTTTTATGGCCAGTATACCACAAATGCAACTAAAGCTTACTTTTATCCCAAACTTGCTCACACTATTCTGTGCAAGCTAGGATCTCTAATCCTAAAGTCTGTCTTGCAAGCCAACGTACTGTTGCACATCCCACTAACACAGTATATTAACACACCCAGGTTGTACTTTTATCTCTTGCCTTTAAATTCTTTTGCTTGCTGCTTATTCTTTTCCTGCACCTTGTATAAAGTGGTTTACCATAAAAGGGAATAGCACGATGGGCATGTATGTATGAAGTCAAACTGTCTTCCCTACACTCAATTTTTTCTAGTAATGTGAGAGCAGCTGTGGAAGGAATCTTTTGCTGTCTAATCTATGGGAGAAGGCATTGATTCGTGGCAAAGCACATGCTTTGCAAGTAGAAAATAGCAGATAATATCCCTGGCAGAGTGTCCACTTAAGAGAGTCAAATGGAAGATACTGGGAAACATTTCTCCTTCTCCTCCTTTGCCCAAGGAGCTGTGGATTTAGGGATCAGTGGCTCATAGCCTTGATGGCCATCTGCTGGGAGACTCGTGAGCTTCCTTGTGCAATTGGTTGGTCGCTGTGAGAACGGACTGTTGGACTAGATGGGCCAGGGGTCCAATCCAGCAGTGCACTGCTTATGTCCTCATGAGGATCACACTCACAACTTAAGAAAGATGGATAGTTGTCTTACTCCAAGTCACATTCTTGGTCTACCTGACCCAGTCTTATGAACAGTGCCTGGTAGAAGCTCTTGAGCCCCATGTGGAGATGAGTAAAATGAAACCCAGTACCTTCTTTATGCAAAACTATGCCAACCAGAAATTCTGGAAGTTGGATCCTAATACATCTGGAGGATGGTAGGCCACAGAAGAGTGCATTATTCATATTGCTATTTATTCACTTGTCTTTCAAGATGTGTTTTAACCTTTCTCCCACCATCTGACTCTACATTTGTCTGCCCAATTCACAATCCTCCAGAGCCTATCTACTTCATGGCTATGGCTTGAAGGACAGGCCCTCCAGACCTTGTGGACATCAACGTCCTTCTGCACCATCCAGCGAGGATTGTGAGACTTAATGTCCAAAGCATCTGGAGGGCACCATGTTGCCTACTCTGATTCAATTAACATTAAACATTAAACCATTCCAAATTAGCTCCATATACTTACACTGAAAAGCTGAGCAACCCTATTGAGTGAAGATGGTTTTGAACTTTAAGTAGGTTTCAGCATCCTAGTTTGAGATGCTACCTAGAGAAAACCAACAGTGAGGAGTCAGCCAAGGAGAAATCCTTACACTAGCACAGGGCTGTTAACAATTCTCATCTTAATTCTCTTCCTGCTGGCATCTATCCATGAAATTCTATCAGGCTCCTACTTTCATATTTCTTAAGGGATCCTTATCTTCAAAGCAAGGGGAATGTACATGTGTTGTTTTGGTCCTGTCCACAGTTTCCAGAACAACCCCCTGTAGAGAATGAGTCATTTCCAGTAAGCCATGAAGCAGGTCCCACTAGGAGATCCATGAATGAAATGAGAAAGAGTCTCTCATAAGTAAATCTTTCCAAGCCAGATGAGTCATTCAGCATGGAAACATGGCACATGATTGCAGCTCTCCCTGCTACTCACATAGTATTCTGTTTGTCTGCTTGCATTTGACAGATGTTTGAGCTGCTGGCAATCTGGCCTGTGCGAAGGGCAGTCAGTTTCATAAACAACGTCAAAAATACAGATAGATCACCACCCACTATTGAACTGAAGTAAAATGGGATATGAAAATTGATTAGATTGTAAATGAGTGCTCTGAATAGAGTAAGGAAGGCAGGCAGGCAGGCAGGCAGGCAGGCAGGGAGGGAGGGAGGGAGGGAGGGAGGGAGCTAAATCCAAAGTTTTAGCCATAGGAATATAGTCTTGATTTTCCAATGGACAGAACTTGAGAAAAACATAATGTGACTTCCAGCTCCTTAATGAAAAGTTACCCCTATGCCCAATGAGGGAGGGAGGCTGCCATATGAGAACTACAGAGCCTTTTGTATTATGTACTAATGGGGATATTGACCTCCTGGTAGACCTGTGGTCAATCTTCTATGAAGTTGATATTCCCATGACTGAAACACCAAGGAAGAAAAAAGAGGCTAAGCCAGTGAGGCATCGAATCCCCCTGGCAGCTCTAGAAAACTAGGCACCATATCCAGTGGCTGGATGGGAGGGAATGGTCCTGCAGTAGATAATCCATTGGAGTCCAGCAGGTCCGAAACTTCCAAAAGATAACTCCTCTATGCAGCTTAGAATGTCTTCTTGAGGAATCTTCTACTAACCGAGGATGGAAAACAGAAGTTTCATACTGGAACACCTTAGCTTGACTTCAGCCTACCCCAGCAGTGGGCTGGCCATGAAGTAGAAGCTCCATTATGACCACATGTCACATCTCCTCAATAAATAGTTAGTGGGACATCTTCACACCATGGCAACTAGAACTTAAAGCAACATTCCAGCATAACCTAGGAATGGGTATATTTTATTGCCCAGACAGCAACATGTATGTGTGTGTATTTAAAGAGGTTTTGATTTAAAGTGCAGTGAACTGTGTCATTGCAGCCTCTGAAACAGAAATCTCATTCCTGCATTAATATATATATATATATTCAATTTATAGTCCCCAAAGGAGCAGTCCTGTAGAAACAGAAAGTGTATTGCCAAAACAAATGATGAAAAAAGCAGTGAATTTAAGATATAAAAACACAATATTACACTGCTTTATTGGCATAGCTAATATTAGAGTATTCCATGCAGGAAATATCTAGGCTGTAATGTGTTGTGTTGAGAAAAACCTGGCTTGTTCAGTCAAGGTTCTAACCAAGCTATGCCAGCAAATCTGGAGAACAACACGGTGGCCAACCGATTGGAAGAAATCAATCTACATTCCAATACCAAAAAAAGGAGACTTAACAGAATGTGCAAACTATCGTACAATATCCTTAATTTCAGATGCCAGCAAAATAATGCTTAGGATCATCCAATGCAGGTTAGAGCCCTACTTGGAAAAAGAGATGCCAAATGTTCAAGCTGGCTTTAGAAAAGGGCCAAGGAACATGAGACATTATTGCTGATGCACGCTGGTTAATTGAAAAAGCCAAAGAATGTCAAAAAGAAATCACCATGTGCTTCATTGGTTATAGAAAGGCATTTGATTATGTCAATCACATCAAGCTGTGGAAAGTGCTCAGAAAAATGGGAATCCCAGAACATCTCATTGTCCTCATGAGATATTCATATACAGTCAGGAAACCACATTCCGAACAGAACATGGTGAAACAGACTGGCTCCAGGTTGGTAAAAGGGTGAGACAAGGCTGTATACTCTTCCCTTATTTATTCAACCCATATGCCAAATATATATTAAGCGAAGCTGGACTGGAAGAAAATGAGCATATTTTAAAATTGGAGGAAGAAACATCAATAACCTGTGCTATGCTGATAACCCTACCCTAACAGCTGAAAACGCAAAGTATCTGCACACCCTAGTAATAAAAAAATCAAGAAGCACAGTGAAAAAATAGGAGTAAAATTAAATATAAAGAAGACCAAACTAATGACAATAGGTAGAACAACCTGCCTTAGAATTGACAATGAAGATTTTGAATTGGTGGATAGCTTCTGCCTTTTAGGATCAACCATCGACAGTAAAGGAACAAGCAGTCAAGAAGTACACCTCAGACACTGATTCAGAGGATTTTAAAGATTAATATACAACTGAAACCAGGGGTTTTTCCTTTGGGATTGATGGAGAAACAGCTGGGGAAAAAGTCATGGAACTTTGCTTTTATATATGATAACTGCAGCAAGATTATTCTATACACAAAGATGGAAGGTTTTGGCATTACCCACAATGGAGGAATGGTTGGTGAAGATGATGGAATTTGCTGAGATAGCTAAATTGATTTCTTTGATCAGAGAAAAGACAATATCTACAATTATTGCTGACTGGAAACCCCTTATAGACTTTTTGCATGAAACAGAAAAAAATGAACTTGTGATTTATGGTTTTGATGATTGGACAGAATAGATTATAGAAAGAAGAGGGCTATATTGTAACCATAGATTAAGAGGTAAATTTGTTATTGTATTTATAACTGCTGTGAAGAAGATTGGAAGCTATTTCTTTGTATCTTTTTTCTTCTTTTCTATTTGTCTTTTACTTTTTTTGCACTTTTAGCTTTCTCTTTGATTTATTTCTTCTTTTCTTTTTCTCACTTTATATTAGTTTGTATTAGTTTTTATCACCTTTGTAAAAAAGAAGAGGAGGAGGAGGAGGAGGAGGAGGAAGAGGAGGAGGAGGAGGAGGAGGAGGAGGAGGAGTGCACACTACCACTTGGTGGAGCAGCCATGAAGGCCTTGAAAGGATATCCAAATGCCATGATGTGTCTATACATACACAGATCAGAATCATGCAAGCCATGGTATTGCCTGTGACACTCTATGGAAGCAAACGTTTATTTATTTATTTATTTATTTATTTATTATTTCTAACTTATATCACCGCCCATCTCCCCCCACAAGGGGACAAAAGTTGAACTTTGAAGAGGCAAGATAGGAAGAGTATTGATGCTTTTGAACTTTGGTGTTGGAGAAGACTCCTGAGAATACTGTGGACAGCCAAGAAAACAAACAAGTGGATCATCAAACAAATCAACCCAGAGTTCTCACTTGAGGCACAAGTGACCAAGCTCAAATTATCCTATTTTGGATGCATTGAAGAGGATGTTTGTTTTCTTGGCTGTCCATGGTATTAACAGGAGTCTTCTCCAACACCAAAGTTCAAAAGCATTGATACCTCTTCCTATCCTATCCTTCTTCTTCCAACTTTCACTTCCATAGAGTGTCACAGGGAATACCATTGTTTGCATCAGAGAGAACTGTAAATTCTACACTCCAGTCTTAACACCACAATCCTTAAAGGGTATGAATATATTTAAAATGTTCTCTAACACATTCACAGCTTTTAATGTTCTTTCTATTTTTTTTCCTCTTGGGCATAAAATTCTAGACTAAATGAACATTTCATTGATAACTAATTTGTCTAGGAACCAACCCTTGATTGATTGATTGATTGATTGATTGATTGATTGATTATTGCCATTGTTGTCCAGTGCTTCTTGTGGCTTTAGGGCCACATTATAGTCCTTGGACCACATTGCAGTACTACTGGTTAATTACTCAAACATCTTCATCAGTGTGAAGAACACAAATCAAAATTGAAACAACTATGCATAGAAAGAAGTTGAAACATTCCTCCCGTCTGGTAGTTCCTATTTACTTCATGTTAACTTAAAAACATAACAACCTTCCATTGGAACCAAGAGTGATGATTTCACTTTCTTTTAATCCCTTTACTGAGGAAGCAACAAATAACACCATTTTTTGCATCACTGGGAAAGCCATTGGGGAGATCCTGCATGGACTAGTTTGTGAGAACCTTCTTCTCAAACTCGGGACTTCTTGAATGTTCTTTGTTAAAGCTGTAGCTACACACAGCATCCAGATCCTGGAGCAAGTATTCCAGTCGTCTTAGCTTAGGAAGAATGCAAGGCAGGTAAGGGGAAGATAACAACTATGTAAAAGTATAGTTTCCATATCATGGGAAGTAATAGCTCTGCTTTATTCTGCATAGGTCAGTTCTCACCTTAAGTAGTCATTGGTAGTTTGGCAGCATACAAGTTTAAATTATAATAATACTTTATCCAATTCTGGACATCACACTTGAAGAAGGATTTGAACAAATTGGAATAGAATAAGAAAAGGGCAATGATGATTATCAGCGGAGAAGAAACTGAACTCCATGAGGAAAGGGAGAAAGGATTAGGGTTCTAGCCTTGAGAATAGATGAGTGATAAAGTGGAAGAATATGACTGGAAACTTCAAATATTCTGTTGTTGTTGTTTATTCGTTCAGTCGCTTCTGACTCTTCATGACTTCATGGACCAGCCCACACCAGAGCTTCCTGTCGGCCGTCGCCATCCCCAGCTCCCCCACGGTTGAGTCCGTCACCTCCAGAATTTCATCCATCCATCTTGCCCTTGGTCGGCCCCTCTTCCTTTTGCCTTCCACTTTCCCCAGCATCAGCATCTTCTCCAGGGTATCCAGTCTTCTCATGATGTGGCCAAAGTACTTCAGTTTTGCCTTTAATATCATTCCCTCAAGTGAGCAGTCTGGCTTGATTTCCTGGAGTATGGACTGGTTTGATCTTCTTGCAGTCCAAGGCACTCTCAGAATTTTCCTCCAACACCACAGTTCAAAAGCATCTATCTTCCTTCGCTCAGCCTTCCTTATGGTCCAGCTCTCGCAGCCATAGGTTACTACGGGGCAAATATTCTGACAGGGTGCCATATAGAAGAAAGCCAAGGTTTGTTCTCTATGGTATCATAATGTAGGAGACAGAACAATGGAATTAAGTTACAAAAAGGGAGATTCCAGCTGAAATTCTTAACATTTTAAGTGGGGTTAGATAGCCACCTGGGTGGGATGCTTTAATCAGGATTCCCACACTGAGAAAGAGTTTGGAGTCAAAGGCCTAAGTGACTCCTTCCAACTTTAATTCAATGAAGAGAAAGTAGACTGGATAGGGGTGGGTTTTACTCCTTGCTCATAATTCTAAGACCAAGGGTTAACCAGTGAAATTGAAATATGGGAAATTCCAATCAAAGGAGAGGAAATACCTCTTCACACTGTACAAAATTTAACTATGGAATTCTCTAGTAGGAAATGTTATGTCAACTTGGACAGTTTTGAAAAAGGCTTAGTCAAATTTATGTATGATAAGACTATGTATTGTATGAATGGCTATCACATTGTGATGGCTATATATTGCCTCCAATATCAGAGCCAGGATGACCTTCAATACCAGTTGGCAGGGTATATCAGTGGAAAAAATGCAGTTGCATCTATGTCCTCCCAGTAGTCGTCTTAGGATATCTGACTGGCCCTTATGTGAGCAGTATGGTGGATAAATTTGGTCCTTAGTTTGATCTAGCAAGTAACCTTTTTGTCCTTGGGTTAGCCCTGTTGAACGTTTCTCCCAATTCATAGTTTCATATGGAGAAGCCCTGAAGCCTTCTGCACAATGTCTGCCCCAGGGACCTTCTCACCACAGATCACTGCAAATGCTTTTCATGGCTGGTCATTCTGCATTCCACCAACAGGCAACATGGCCAAGCACATTTTGTATTCTGCTCAGGTGTCCAATTAACATTGTAGAAATAGTGACTGTCACATCAGGTAACCAGCCCAGCACCTGTGAAGTGTGAGATAGGGCCGGCTGCTTCAGTGACATCCAGCCTGAGCCTCTCCTTTCTCCATTTGCAAAGGTTTTTCAAGCTTATTTGAAGTTGCCAGGTCACTCCCACAACATGCAGTTGGTTTTCCTAACTGCTGCTCATTATGCAAAATACCTTATTTAAAAATAGCATTAGACCAAAGATGGTGCAAATGGACGCTAATGGCACTGTATTTAGGCAAGTAGAAAAAGTCCAGCAAAAAAAAAAAAAAGCCTGAAAAGAACCTCTGCTAGGAGGTTTTGTTGTAATTCTTTGGCAAAGAGAACAAATAGTACAATTTCATACTATACTAGTTCTGTTTTCTTGGAATTGCCAAGGAAGATTCAAGGAGTAGCTAGGACCATTTTTGAATGTATACAGCAGGGGTCTCCAACCTGTGGGTGGGCCGTGGCCTGTTAGGAAGTGGACCGCAGGGCTCCCTCCTGCAAACCCCACCCCCCGGTGTGCGCAATTACCCCACCCCCGGTGCACACAATTGGCTCCCACCTGCAAACCCCGCCCCTGGCACACGCGATTGGCTTCCACCTACAAACCCCGCCCCCCCGGTGCACGCAATTGGCTCAAACCTGCAAACCCCGCCCCCCCGGTCCGTGGAAAAATTTTCTTCCACAACTGGTCCCTGGTGCCAGAAAGGTTGGAGACCGCTGATATACAGTAATAGTTTATCAGCATAATAGGTGGACCATGTTTTTTATATCTTTGTTTATTTTTAAACTGCAAGGGGTATGATAGCAATGCAGTGACATCACTGAAGGGGTGGAGCAAACTTTTAACCCTATTTTGGGATTGGAGAGTGAACAACATAGAGCAAAAATGTTTCATACTTTGCTGCTAAAGTTTGGTGGTGTGATCATGGAGGATTCCCAGAGCTGTGCAAAATGGCTGGGGAGCCGCATGCAGCTGGTTGTCATTCCCTGCTCTGCAAGCATGAGACTGATCTAACAAGTGATTGAATGGAGATTGAATTTCAACACTTTTTCTCAATTCTGGCTGCCAAAAAAGACACACACACAAATATCCCAAAGTGGGTAGGACCAAAATTTTCAGACTGTTGTTTGTTTGCTTGTTGGAAGAGAGGTTAAAGGGAAAAACATGTTGTAAGCTTTGCAGGACCTGAAGGTACCCATTATGCACCTTGTTAAACCATCTGCTCCACGATAGGGATCAAATGACTGCCTTAAGCCTCTGAAGGTTTAAGGCAGCCTTTCTCAATCTTTTGACCCTGGAGGAACCCTTGAAATATTTGTCAGGCCTTGGGGAACCCCTGCACATTTAGGCTCGGATATAGGCCAATTCTGCTTCATTGACTACGCTAAAGTCTTTGATTGTGTGGATCACAACAAACTGTGGCAAATTCTTAAAGAGATGGGAGTACCAGACCACCTTACCTGTCTCCTGAGAAACCTGTATGAGGGTCAAGAAGCAACAGTTAGAACCGGACATGGAACAACCGACTGGTTCAAAATTGGGAAAGGAGTACGACAAGGCTGTATATTATCACCCTGCTTATTTAACTTATATGCAGAGTACATCATGAGAAATGCCAGGCTGGATGAATCACAAGCCGGAGTTAAGATTGCCGGGAGAAATATCAACAACCTCAGATATGCAGACGATACCACCCTAATGGCAGAAAGTGAAGAGGAACTAAAGAGCCTCTTGATGAGGGTGAAAGAGGAGAGTGCAAAAGCTGGCTTGAAACTCAACATTAAAAAACTCAGATCATGGCATCTGGTCCCATCACTTCCTGGCAAATAGATGGGGAAGAAATGGAAGCAGTGACAGATTTTATTTTCTTGGGCTCCAAGATCACCGCAGACGGTGACTGCAGCCATGAAATTAAAAGACGCTTGCTCCTTGGGAGGAAAGCTATGGCAAACCTAGACAGCATATTAAAAAGCAGAGACATCACCTTGCCAACAAAGGTCCGTATAATTAAAGCTATGGTTTTCCCAGTAGTAATGTATGGCTGTGAGAGTTGGTCCATAAGGAAGGCTGAGCGTTGAAGAATTGATGCTTTCGAACTGTGGTGCTGGAGAAGACTGTAAGGAGGTCAAACCAGTCAATCCTAAAGGAAATCAACCCTGACTGCTCATTGGAAGGACAGATGCTGAAGCTGAAGCTCAAATACTTTGGCCACCTAATGCGAAGAGAGGCCTCACTGGAAAAGACCCTGATGCTGGGAAAGACTGAAGGCAAAAGGAGAAGGGGACGGCAGAGGATGAGATGGTTAGATAGCATCACCGATGTAATGAACATGAATTTGAGTAAACTCCGGGAGACAGTGGAGGACAGGAAGGCCTGGCGTGCTATGGTCCATGAGGTCACAAAGAGTCGGACACGACTAAACGACTGAACAACAACAACAACAACATAGGCCAGAAGTTACAAAATTACTATATTCATTTCATGTGTAGGCCTGCATTTATTTAATTATTTATTTATTTATTTATTTATTTTCTATCCCGCCTTTATTATTTTTATAAATAACTCAAGGCAGCGAACGTACCTAATGCTTCCTCCTCCTCCTATTTTCCCCACAACAACATATATGCATTAACAGTGTGCTTAAACTAAAAATAAAGTTTGAAACTTACCTCTTTAATGTGAAGTTGCCCAAATTTGAAATCATTTTTTAAATAAATCGTGATCTCCCAGGGAACCCCTAGTGACCTCTCATGGAACCCTAGGGTTAGGCTGACCATACGTACCATTTCAAACAGGACAGTACCGTTTTTTTCACATTTCCCGACCGTCCCGTCGTTTTAATATAAATGTCAATTTTGTCCCGTTTTTTTTTTTATTAGCAAAATGTCAGGCACGGCAAGATTGATTCAGCCAAGATGCAATTATCATTTAAAAAGTGCTTGATTGAGGTGCCTGTTGTTGGGTGAGACTAGAGAGGGGCAAGGAAGGTGGAAAGAGAGAGAGAGGGGGGGGAGACAGAGAGAGACGGGGAGAGAGATCTTTGCCACCGCCTCTGCTCTGCTCTCAGCTGGTCGCTCTCTGCTCTTTGTTTGTTTTATTAAAATGCGTTTGGGATGTGATTCTGCCCCCTTTTTTCAAGAGTGAAACTGATTATTTCTCCAGCTTGGCAAGAGAGTCTTTCCTTTGGGATTGTGGGAGAGAGAGAAAGAGGGGGGGGGAAGCAGGAGGAGAAGGAGGGAAGGCGGAAGGAAGAGAAGCCTCTCCAGGCGTGGAGTTTTTGAATCCTCCCTTCCCTGCCTCTCTTCTCTCCCCCTTCCCCTCCTTCCTGCGATCCACTATGTTACAAAGCCCATGAGCTGTGCTTTCCCCATTCGCCTCCTGTCAAATACAGTCCCCCTCTACGTCTACCTAAATGTTTGTATGAGTTCTGTCACTGAAGAATAATTGTTAGCTCAATATGTTCATGTAATAAAACTTTTTCATTTTAATGAAAACAAAAATATTTTTATATATACAGTGATCTGTTTAAGGACCAGCAAATGGATCTTAAAAACTCTTTAAAACTTTTTTTATCGTCTTACTTTTTCATGAATACGGAATATTACATAAGTTTAACCCCATCCCATTTTTGCCATCCCAATGTCCCGTTTTTGTCTCAAGGAGATATGGTCAGCCTACCTAGGGTGCCACGGAACCCTGGTTGAGAAACCCTGGTTTAAGGCATCTATTTTGTCCCTTACACAGGAATTTGAAAAGTGAGAATGAATGGACCAGGTTCATATTGTACAGAAGTTGAAAATAGGGTGCCTCAGTGCTGAGATCAGTGCATTTTAGGTTGTTCATTACTTTGTTAGAATTTTTTTTTATTTCCTTACCCAGTTCGTTTCTGAGCCAGGACCAAAGAAACAGGCAGTTGCATGACATTAAGTTCTTTATTTTTCACCCAAGAGCAAAAACAATGACAGCAAGTTGTTAGGTGGGCGATCGTGCAGGACCCCCTCCTTACAGCACATTATATACATTCCATTCAACTGCTCCTTTAGGACACCAACCCTTACTCAATTACCCATACTCCACCTTAACCTCATTCCTTATTAGGAATTTCCTTCCTTTACTCTATCTTATCATCACTCCATATAAGGAACTTCCATCCTCCTTGCTAGGGCTCCTTGACCGTTATTAAACAATATCTTTTCTCTGAAAAAGCTATCCTTGGAATGTACACCTTGTCTTGTTTCTATGAGCATAGCTATTTATCAAGGCCTGTAGGCCTGTGAGAAAGGAAGAGTCAGAAAGTCAACAAAATTCTTCTAGGAAATACAACATGGCTTCAGGGCCATAATACAAGTGCATGTGTTTCTAACATATGAATACTACATATAAAATATATGAAAATGAAATATATTTGTATTTAAGTTCTATATATGTAAAATCATCTATCAATTTAAACATATAATTTATGGCATTAGGAATGGAAAGGGAAGCTGACTATGTTTAGAGAGTAAGGAAGATGACCTTGACAGAGAGAGGCCAGATTCTTAGCAAAGCAACAAGGAGAAAAACATGGCTTAAGTTCAAAACAAACAAGTATGCATAAACAGCTCAGACAGAAACCTCCCTAATTCACATGGGTATAAGAAAGGGAGGAGCACAGCATAATCAGACTTGCAAGATTATATTATATTATTATACCCACTCTCAATAAAAGTAGTCTTAACCTTACTGCAGAGTTGATTCTTGGTCCACCTACCTGGTGGGGCTGACATCAAGTTTGTCAATGATACCAAACTGTTTAGTATAATACAGTTTTTAGAAAGGATTATGAAGACACAAAAAAAATTCATAGTTCACATATACATCAGTGAGATCACAGTTAATAGTGACTGATCAGGAAAGGGATCTTAGATCACGGTGGAGAACTTGAGGAAAAGGTCAATCAGTGTGTGACTGCCATAAAAAAGGTAAATTTTATGTTTGGAATCTTTAAGATATGAATTTAAACTAAAATAGCCAACACAGTTATTATATAGATTTGTGGTGAAACTGCAACTGGAATATTATGCATAGCACAAGTCACTATACTTGAAAAAGGATATTGCAGAACTAGAAAAGATGCAAAGAAGAGCAACCAAAATATAGGGAACTAAGGTAATTCCTCTATGATGAAATCTTAGCGCACCTGAAGTTTTATAGCATGGTGAAAACCCCAAAAAAGGAAACAACAGAAGTTTATAAAAGTACTGTACGCATGGTATGGATAATGTGAATAATGTGAGTTTACTCTTACTCTGTAATAACTCTTACAGTGTTAGAACAAAAGGCCATTTGTAATGCAGAGAGACATTCAAGGCTGATAAAAAGAAGTACTTTTTACCCAATACATAGAGGAAGTGTAGGATTTGTTGCCATGAGATGTAGTAATGGCTATGGATTTAAATATTTTAAAGGAGGACTGGACAAATTCCTGCAGGACTAGGATATGAAAAATCTTTATGGCTCTGTGCTCAGCGGCATTTCCCCCAGCTGTTCTGCAAGTTCTTATCCAAAAGTGCATTGTATTTCATTGTCTTGCAAGAAGACATATTGCCTTGTCAGCCTTGGTCTGTCTTCCAAGTGCATCACACAGACCAGATTTGGGATCCTGTGGCCTCTCCTTCCCCTGCAATGTCAAGGAAAAGATTCTCCAAATACCACCAGCATGGAAAGAAAGCTGTTGTCAACCACCAAAGAGTTGTCTAATTTTCCCCCAGAGAAACATTTTCTGCAGAGATAAGTGATAAGTTGTCATTCCACTCAAGCTTATAGCCCACTCCATCTTCATAAGGAATGTAATTTGCCATGTTTTCTTTATTTACTCTTGACAGAGATTGAAGGGGCATCTGTGTTCTCTCCCATTTCACACATGTCCTTCACCCATATGAGAGGCACAACAGCCCATACCATTGCTTCATAGTTCGTCCAGCCTTTTTAACAATGCAGAATTGACATCCCTAAACCATCCTTTCACCTTTTCAGTAAGAATGAAGGTCTGTTTTCTCCCTCCATTTCCAACCACATGCTTGCTATCAGTCCTTGGAGGCAGGCCAGATCAGGAAAAAGATACCAGAAGAACTACTGGAACTCCATTTTATTGTTATAAGGAATAATAGCAGAATCTTAAAAGCCCTACAGAGTTTATTCCTCCTCTCTTATACCAAAGATAGTTTGAAAAGGGTCAGTCTTGAGTTTCTCCCTCACTCTCTCCTGTCTTTCCAGGCTAAGTTGATGTTTTCCTAAAGGCTGCCACATACTTTCCAGAAAGTTATTTCCATACTCTTCTGCCCTTGCCTTTATTCCAAGCTACCTACACAGGTACTACCTCTACAGCTCTCCCTCTTTTAAATCTGGCACATACACCCAATGCCAAACTTTATCCCCCACAGAATGATGGGTGTATCTCTTCATCCCCAAATTCTACTTGATTAACCAACCATAGCAGCCTGTCAGGTATTATACCCTACCACACACTGCACCTTAGTTCTTGCCATCTTAGTAGTCAGGACTCTTTTAACATTTCCCCCAAAATATGGATTCTGACAGTTCCTCTTTATCAGCTGCCTCTGCTCTAGTAGAGGTATTTATCTCTTGCTCCTCCCTGACAGATGCTGGTGATTCCCCAATTTCCCACAGGTCCTGGTTCTGAAGAGGTATCAATTCCTCCACTTCAGCAGAGGACTCTTCAAGGTAATCCTGGCAGATATGTCACGCATGCTTCATATCAATGCTTTCCCACTTCAGTTCTCAACAGAAATGCATACCCAAATTAAATATGGCTCTTAGTTACCATCTATAAGAACCATGGTGTCGATTATGAGTGTAACAAGTAGCTTTAAGAATCTCCAAAGCAATCGTTCATCCAAACACAGATGATGTTGAGATACACTCAGCTTTAAGGATTCAACCACAATATCTACAAATTGGCCAGCAAGAAAACTTTCAGTTGTAAATGCGTAACCAATGGCAGTGGCCTTTCACTCTTCACAGAGGAAGGAGAAGTATGGTTGTTTTTCAAGTACAAAAAAAGAAATGTGACAGACATGCCTTAATCATGGACTTGGTATGATTCTAGAGAAGGGGCTGCATTATGTCCACTGAAATTTCTTCTACCTAAATTTCTCACCTGGTGAGCCATAGATGGAATAGTGGAGAATGCTCTTTTATTAAAGACAAAAAGAAAAATATTAATGGTTGAGAAGGCACATAAAGTATAAATTTAAAATAGTGAGAGGCAATCTGAAGGTCACAGGTGGTCCTCAGCCTAATGTCAGAGGTTCTCTGCAAGTGATCAGTTTAGATTTTTATTTATTTATTATTCAAATTTATTCCCCGCCCATCTCCCATGCAAGGGACTCTGGGCGGGTTACAATAAATAAAAATTTAAAACTATACAAAATATCTAAAAACACAAACAAAACATAATAAAATAAAATCCAGGATGGGCTTGGACCCGCAGAATAGATAGTAGAGCTATGGGGCAAGCCAACCCCAGGAGGCACTACCACCTCCGTCGTCCCAGGCCAGGTGGCAAAGCCAGGTCTTAAGGGCCTTCCGAAAGGCCAGGAGGGAGGGGGCCAGTCTCACCTCCGGGGGCAGAATATTCCACAAGGCGGGCGCTATCGCAGAGAAGGCACGCCTCCTGGACCCCGCTAGATGGAATTGTCTTGTTGAGGGGGTCCGAAGCATGCCCTCCCTGCATGTACGGGTGGGGCGGGTCGACGTTATCGGGACGAGACGGTCCCTCAGGTACCCTGGTCCTATGCCATGTAGGGCTTTAAAGGTAATCACCAACACCTTGAATTGGACCCGGAAGCAAACTGGCACCCAATGCAGCTCGCGAAGCAGAGGTGTTACATGTGCCGATCTTCTGGCACTCATAACTGCTCGCGCCGCTGCATTCTGCACCAGCTGAAGCTTCCGGATACTCTTCAAGGGTAGCCCCATGTAGAGCGCATTACAATAGTCTATACGGGAGATGACAAGGGCGTGAGTGACTGTTCGGAGGGCCTCCCGGTCCAGGAAAGGGCGTAACTGGTGCACAACTCGCAGCTGTGCAAAGGCCCTCCTGGCCACGACTGCCACCTGCTCTTCAAGCAGGAGTCGCGAGTCCAGGAGGACCCCCAGATTCCGCACTGGATCCGAGTGGGGTAGTGCAACCCCCCCCAGAACCAAAGATGACAACTTCCCGGATCCAGGGGGGCCATCAATCCACAGCCACTCCGTCTTACCAGGGTTCAGTTGAAGCCTGTTGTTCCCCATCCAGACCCCCACAGCCTCCAGGCACTGAGATAAGGCATTGACCGCATCACTTACTTCACCCGGGACGGAGATGTATAACTGGGTATCATCAGCATATTGGTGATACCTCATCCCGTGGTGACGGATGATCTCGCCCAGTGGCTTCATGTAGATGTTAAATAGGAGTGGAGAGAGAACCGACCCCTGCGGCACCCCACAAGTCAGGGGTCGCGGGTCAGCTCTCTCCTCCCCTATCAACACCGACTGGGAGCGGCCCTGGAGAAAGGAGGCGAACCAGCGCAAAACCACACCGCCCGCTCCCAACTCCTCGAGCCGCTCCAAAAGTATACCATGGTCGACGGTATCGAAAGCCGCTGAGAGATCTAAGAGAGCAAGGATGGACGCACTCCCTCCATCCCGCTCTCGCCAGAGATCATCCATAAGTGCGACCAATGCGGTCTCCGTCCCATATCCCGGCCTGAAACCTGACTGGAAGGGGTCCAGATAATCCGTTTCATCCAGAATCCTCTGGAGTTGCAACGCCACCACCTTCTCAACCACCTTTCCTAAAAAGGGAAGGTGGGAGACTGGGCGAAAATTGCCCAGGATTGTAGGGTCCAGGGAAGGTTTCTTGAGGAGGGGGTGCACCAGCGCCACCTTAAAGGCCGCCGGGAACACCCCCTCACTCAAGGACGAATTAATCATCGCCTGGACCCAGCCACATGTCACCTCACTAGCTGATTTCACCAGCCAGGAGGGACATGGGTCAAGCTGGCATGTGGTGGCGTTTACAATCCGGAGGATCCTGTCTACTTCATCAGGCGCAACAGGATCAAACTGTTCCCAGATAACGTGGTAAGTACGAGCCCCTGGCATCTCCCCAGATCTTGTCTCACGCTTGGAGTCCAACTTAGAATGAATCTGAGCGATTTTGTCCTGCAGATGCTCAGAAAACTCTTCCGAACGGCCCTGTAAGTGGGTCTCACCCTGCTCCCGACCCAAAAGTGATCTTGTAATCTTGAAAAGGGCCGTCGGGCGGCATTCTGCGGACGCAATAAGAGCGGAGAAATATTCACGTTTCGCCGCTCTTACCGCCACAAGGTAGGCCTTAACTGCGGCTCTAGCTTGTGTTCGGTCAGATTCAGTCTTCGTCTTTCTCCAGCGGCGCTCTAGACGTCTCTTAACCCTCTTCAAAGCCCTTAACTCTTCCGTGAACCACGGAGAGCAGCGGGTCGAACAGGGCCGGAGAGGTCGCATAGGCGCGATCTTGTCCAGGGCTCCGGCCGCGGCTTTATTCCAGGCCGCGGCCAGGACCTCCACTGGAGCGTGAAGCAAGTCCTCGGGAATAACCCCCAGCTCCTTCTGAAACCTCACTGGGTCCATCAGTCGCCGGGGGCGGACCAATCGAATAGGTCCCGCCTCCCTGCGGAGTGGGGTAGCACAAGAGAGTCTCAGGGTCACCAGGGCGTGGTCTGACCATGACAATGGAGAAAGATGTAACTCTCCCCTCAGATCACATTGCCACTGCTCAGACAAGAAAACTAAGTCCGGGGTGAGACCACTGTCACGAGTCGGGTCACGAATAATCTGAGACAGGCCCATAGCTGCCATGGTAGCCATGAACTCCCGGGCCGCCTCCGAGGACCGTCCCAGAGACGGCAGATTGAAGTCCCCCAGAACCATAAGTCTGGGGAACTCCACCGCCAACCCCGAGACAGCCTCGAGCAGCTCAGGCAGGGAGGTTGCTACGCAGCAGGGAGGCTGGTACAGCAGCAACACTCCCAACTGTTCTCGTGAACCCAACTTGAAAAACAGGGTCTCACACCCGGTCACTTGTGGAGCAGCGCCCCTGAAGGCCACAAGGGACTCTCGGATGACCACTGCCACCCCTCCTCCCCTGCCCCGGTGTCTCGGCTGATGCCACACCCGAAACCCGGCTGGGCATATCTCCGAGAGGGCTACTCCCCCCTCTGGGCCCAGCCAGGTCTCGGTAATACACGCCAGGTCGGCCCCCTCCTCTATGATTAGATCACCTATAAGGGGGGCCTTGTTGTTCACCGACCTGGCATTCAGCAGCAGCAGTCGGAGACCGGAGCCCACGAGGATCTGCTTACCAGGGCCTGGGTATGAACACGGGGGGCCGGAACGCGCCACCGGTAGCAAACACCGGGGGCGCCTTCCCCAATGATGGCCTGCCCTCCGGTTCCCGTCATACCGTCCCAGATCTTTGGTATAGTAATCTGTCTCTTTCAAGTCATCTAGTTAAATAGAGAAATAGAGGAAGATAGACAGACTGAGATGTTTATTTCTCTTTTTTCATTTAGTTTCTCCCTTTTAAAATTATTTGGATAAAGTATGGTCAGGTCCCCTACCTGATCAGGGCTAATTGTATTGTTTAATTGAGACTGTAAAGCACCAAAGACTGGTTTTTCAGGATACATTTTTGATTAAACAAATGCTTTGCTAAAACCATGCAAAAAGTTAACAGAGAAGATGTTGATATCTGTCAGCCTTGCAGGGTAAGATAGGAATCACAACCAGTTGAGCTAATTCTAATTAAAGCTACATTCTTCTGTCCCTTCTGAGCCTCTTGCCCCACCCACTATCCAGTTGTGGGCTATGCTGTCTCTTATCTGACCATTCCCTTGGCTGCTTGGCAGCATCTTGGCCCAGTCTCCCAAGGTCTTTCCCACATACCATCACAATATCCTATTTTAGAGAAAGCCACCTACGTTTAGACAATGTGCAGCTACTCACTAGACTTAGATCCACTAAGTGGGTAAACAGAAAGAGATACTAAGTGATCCTGCCTGATTTAAGCTTTAACCTACCCACCAACTGATATGTGGCTTCCGACAAAGGAATGGAGCCTTCAAAAACAACAAATGTTGCTTGCTCCTGATTGCAAGAGATACCTGAAGAGACTTGACAACATCAGTATGGCAGCTTCCAGCTCAAAATAATGTAATCATCATGTTCCAGTGATTCTTTGAAGGAAAAGAACTGCCCTGTTTACAGGTGGGGTTAAGAAACCTCCTTGTCTCACTAACAATATTACATTTACGTTTAACAGCCTTCATTGTATCTGAATCATTTGTTCATTCAAGGAATTAATCACCAGGCATCATGAGGCTAATCTATAGATTACACACCTCAAGACTATGGCACAAAATCAATTGTGTTAAAAGTCTAAACCAAAAAGACACATTTTCAGCTTCCATTTAAGAAACTGAAATATATTAAGTTTGCTTGATAGGTTCCAGGTAAAGTAGCTGGAGGACCACAAGCAGGAGATTTGGAGAAAGATCTCAAGAGAAGTTGCTGTGTTTTTTTCCAAAAATAAAATCAATGACTTCTTGGGCCAACAGCCAAAGCTTTTGAAAACAGGTCAAATGACCTCCTGTCAATTTTTGCCAGGAGAATCCAGGGATGATTGATGCTTATGCAAAGCCCTAGCAGATCAAGCAATCAATAAGGCTCAAGGCAACATTCTCTGCTGAAGTTGAAAGCAGGAGAAGAAGATTTGTGAGGTGGGAAAGATGAGTATCTGGTAATAATTACTTTATGGGTCTAGCGTATTCTCAGTACAGTCCTATGTGCTACTGGCCCCATTCTGCTCCTCAAAACACGAGAAGCACCATGCCTGAGGAATCAGAAAGTTCTTCCAGTCCAGTGTTCTGTCCCCAGAATAGCCAAAAATAAACCCCTGAGAAGCTTTCAGAAGAATACAAGCAACCTTCACAGCTGGCATTCAGAAGCACACTACTTCTGTTATAGAAGTAAAATAGCATGGTACCTTGCAGGCATGGAGGGTGGAGATGCCCCAGTTGTCACAGACAACGACACAGAACAAAGCCGTAACTGGCTTTTAGTTTTATAGTTGGTGACAACTCGGACATCTCCAGCCTCCATGCCTGCAAGATAGCATAAAATGCCAGATCCCATGTTCTATATTTCAGAGGTAGATATGTTGCCCCAGTCATATTATTTATAAAGGTTACCATATTTAAACTTTCTTTTAAAGGGGACAGAGACTCTGGAGAGGGGCAAATTGTATGTATTTATCCATTCTGCTCTTTTTCCCTTCCCCAGCACACATTATCCCAGCCCCTAAAGGGTTATATCCAATAGAGTAAACAGTAGCAATTCAATGTATAGTCGAAGGCTTTCATGGCCGGAATCCGATGGTTGTTCTGGGTTTTCCGGGCTGTGTGGCCATGTTCTGGCAGATTTGGTTCCTAACGTTTCGCCAGTAGCTGTGGCTGGCATCTTCAGAGGACAGTAGCAATTCAAGTTGAATCAATGCTTGCCTCTAAGCCTAAACCAAAAGATACATGTAAATAATGAGAGGAACTGAAGAACTTATCATTCACCAGTCCACCTAAATTCTTAAGAAGTTTCTTTTGCTATCTTCAAGTTTCTCTGTATAGCAACTTATGTTGTATGGCAGAGCTTTCCAAACTGTGTGTCGTGACACGTTAGTGTGTCGGCTGCAGTGTGTAGGTGTGTCGCGCAAACGTAACAAGAAACCTCTGAGTCCAACGCTCAGAGCCTCAAGCGCCTTGCTGGCTGCTGCTGCCTCTGAGCCCTGCCAGGATTCCGCGCAGGTCCTAGTGCCTGCCTTGTGCCCTGCTGTTATTTATTTATCGTATGGCACATTCACATTGTGTTACAATAAAAAAAACATAGAGCATAATAAATATGAAATATAAAATATAGACAGGAAAATTACAAACGTATGTCTAGGTTACAAATAGAGTTTTTTGCTTCAGTTGTCACAGCCAGGAAATCCCCTGCTGTAAGAGGGGAGTTCCGTCCAAGCCTTGCCCTGCTATAAAGGGGAACTCTGTTTTCATGAGATATGTTGTGTCCCCATACATTTTGCCATTACAATTTATGTATGTGTCCATATCTCTTATAAGTTAGTTAGTTGAACCTCCAGTTTGCTAGTAAAACTGAATTACTGTGTCGCGAAATGATCCATGTCTAAAAAGTGTGTCACCAAGATGAAAAGTTTGGAAAGCTCTGTAGTATGGATTAGATTGTTGGTGATCATTCAGTACAGTTGTACTCCCTGAATACATTAATTAAATTCCACCCTGCTTCAGGGTGAACAAGCTACTCATCCACATAAAATGATCTTATGTCTTGGTCAATTTTGAAAAGCAGTAGTTGATGCCTAAAATCTTTGTGAGCTTTTCCACATGGTGTCAGCCAGCAAGTGAGCTTCCAATTGGGTTGCTTGCAATCAGCTTAAAATGTGACTTTTTCTCTTGTTCTTTCTGTTTTCTTCCTTGTTTTTTTTTCCATCTCCATCCCATTTCTTGCCTTGCCTTGTTTTGTGCTTATCATCTCAAGAATGATAATGAATGTAGATTCCGCTTGAACCCAGCCAAGATACACTGAGTTTAATTGGGCTTTCACCCTGATGCCTTATTTTGTATTCTCCTAAATTTCCCTCTGCAAGGAGGTCAAATCAGTCAATCCTAAAGGAAATCAACCCTGACTGCTCATTGGAAGGACAGATCCTGAAGCTGAAGCTCAAATACTTTGGCCACCTAATGCGAAGAGAGGACTCACTGGAGAGGACCCTGATGCTGGGAAAGACTGAAGGCAAAAGGAGAAGGGGACAGCAGAGGATGAGATGGTTAGATAGCATCACCGATGTAATGAACAGGGATTTGAGTAAACTCCGGGAGACAGTGGAGGACAGGAAGGCCTGGCGTGCTATGGTCCATGGGGTCACGAAGAGTCGGACACAACTAAACGACTGAACAACAAAATTTCCCTCCCAAGAAGGAAAGGCCTTGTCCTCCCTAACCTTTACAACCAATTCATGTGGAAGGGATGAAGAGGAGTAAAACATTCCATTGCCATCTCTTTTTAACTGTTTCGCGAGATTTCTCCTTTTTAGGGATGTCTATAACTTGATTGAGCTAGCATCTGCTTCTCCACCTTTCATGACTCCTCTGCGACAGGGCTACAATATGCCAATATGCTCCCTTGCAAACTTTGCTCAGACTGAAGAAGCTTCTTGGATAAGGAGCGAAACGTTTCCACTGAGAAAATAGAAATCCAGTTGACATGATTCAAGCTACAGACAATATGCCTAAGCAAATTTTCTTCTTGATTTCACAGCCTAGTAATTCATCAAAGGCACTGTTTTGAAGGTGAGATGAGGAGCAATGGGAAGCATTGACAAGATAACAATCTTACACCTTTATTCCTGTCACTACAAGAATCACTAAAAGATCCCAAATTGGGTGATGGGGAACTAATTAGGGTATACATATACTTCCTTATCCTCATAGAGGAGTGGTAATAACCCAGGCATGGATCAGTTTCCTCCTGGTCTTGTTTCATCTTACCTTCTCCTTGCATATAATAAGTTGTCTTTGCACAGTGGATTATTCACACACTGTAGCTACCAGGTTGCTAGCCAGTATGAACTGCAGATTAGCTTTTTAAGAGCAATGCAGCTTCTGAGTGCAAAGCTCCTGATCTTCTCCATCTACGTGTGTTTTGTATGTGGCTGAATCCCAAACTGAAACAAATTGATTTGGATATTTTGAAGTGAGATTCCTGTAAAATGAATCGAAATGGAATCTAAACCCTTCCAAAATTCCCTTAGTATTTCAGAGATTTGTAGGGATGATGAGGCATCACTACATATCTGAGAACACTGATTTATTTATTTGCTACTGAGACTTAAAAGCCGCTCCAGTCAAAAACAACTCCAAGTACCATACAGTTTCAGCTCCAATACGCAATTTTTTAAAAAAAATCACAATATCAAAATATATTTTTAAAAAATACGTTCAACATATAGCAAAATACAGCACCAAGACAAATTACCACCACCACTCGAACCCCTCTTCTCCAGGAGGGACCCACAGAGATTACCCCTAAAAGCCTCTCTTTAAAAAAAAGGTCTTAATTGCCTTCTGAAATCCTATCAGCATCAGGGAGAAAGAAGTCAGCAGTGGAGAAGGCTTGCCTCCATGGTCCCTGGTGGCAGCACTCCCAGGGGGTTGGGGCCTAGAGTAAGCCCTCCCTTTCTGATCTTAATGCATGGGCAGATGTTACTGGAAGTGGACAGTCTCTAAGATACACAGATCCTGAGCCATGTAGGATTTAAAGGTGGCAAACAGCACCTTGAATTGCATTGTCAGGGTTCATCGTCATGAATCCTGTCATTAGTAATAGAGAGGTAGTTAGAGGGGGGGAATAGGCACGGAGTGTTATGACTTCTTCTGGAGACTGGAGAATGCAGCATCAACCACCTGCAGGAGATGGAGGCTGGGAACGGAGAGCGAAAGTTTTGTACATTGACATCATAGCGCCTGAGAAATTGGCGCGCAAAGGGGAGAGTTAAGTTAGCAAGGTTTGGCGGGAATCCGCATTCAGATCTTTAGGAGTGCTTCAATTTACATGTATCCTGAATAAAGCTTAATCTGCATTTCAATGAATTGCATCGAGAAGTGTTTATTAGGGCATTGTAGTTGGGGTCATTACATGCATTCAGGAGTTCAGTGGCTCTGAAAGAAGTGGGTCATATAGTTGAAATGATTCATACCCATACCTTTTCAAGCCATTGCATCCTAAAGCAACTGAGTGGTCTTCAAGGACTGTAATTTAGAGCACATTACTTTAGTCCAATTGAGAGGTGTCCAAGAATTTATCTTCAAATTCTTAGTTTTCCCTAAAGTAGACAGGCTTCAGGTGTGTGAAATTCAGCTCCCAGAATTCTCAACCAGCATCACCATTGCTGAGAATTCCAGAAGGTAAGGATATTTTATCTATCTATCTATCTATCTATCTATCTATCTATCTATCTATCTATCTACCTACCTACCTACCTACCTATCTATCTATCTATCTATCTATCCAACTTATATCACCGCCCATCTCCCCCCACAGAGGGGACTCTGGGCGGTTTACAACAAAGTCAGTAATTAAAACATGTAAAATATCTAACACAATGTATCAATTTAAAATTAAATATAAATATATACAATCAAAGAGAATTGTAAATATATACAATCCAAGAGGCTGTGATGTTATGTATTAAAAGAATTCTATGGCGCCAGCCATCCCCATGAAAAGCTATTACTCTTCCCATCCCAAGCGAGGTGGCAGAGCCAGGTCTTCAGTTGTTTTTGGAAGGTCAGGAGAGTGGGGGCTTGCTTCACCTCCAGGGGCAGAATGTTCCAGAGGGCGGGTGCCACTGCAGAGAAGGCCCGCCTCCTAGACCCCGTCAGATGGAATTCTCTTACAGATGGGGTCCGTAGCAAGCCCTCTCTGCATAACCGGGTGGGGCGGGTCGATGTTCTGGGGATGAGGCGGTCCCTTAGGTAACCTGGTCCCATGCCATGTAGGGCTTTAAAGGTGACAACCAACACCTTGAATTGGACCCGGAAGCAAACTGGTAACCAATGGAGCTCGCGCAACAGAGGTGTCACATGTGCCGATCTTGAGGCACCCATAACTGCACGCGCAGCTGCATTCTGAACCAGTTGAAGCTTCCGGATACTCTTCAAGGGTAGCCCCATGTAGAGCGCATTGCAATAGTCTATATGGGAGATGACCAGGGCATGAGTGACTGTACGGAGGGCGTCTCGGTCCAGGGAAGGGCATAGCTGGCGCACAACTCGAAGTTGCACAAATGCCCTTCTGGTCATGACTGCCACCTGCTCTTCGAGCAGGAGTCGTGAGTCCAGAAGGACCCCCAGGTTCCGCACTGTGTCTGAACGGGGTAGTGCCACCCCGTCCAGATCTAATGATGACAACTCCCTGGATCTCGAGACGCCATCAATCCACAGCCACTCCGTCTTACCAGGGTTCAGCTGAAGCCTGTTGTTCCCCATCCAGGCCCCTACAGCCTTCAGACACTGAGAAAGGGTAGCCACTGCATCACTTAACTCACCCGGGATGGAGATATATAAGTGAGTATCATCAGCATATTGATGACACCTCATCCCGTGTTGGCGGATGATCTCACCCAGCGGTTTCATGTAGATATTAAATAGGAGAGGGGAGAGAACCGAACCCTGCGGCACCCCACAAACGAGGGGGCGAGGGTCGGACCTTTCATCTCCTATTACCACCGATTGGGATCGGTCTCGGAGAAAGGAGGTGAACCAGTGCAAAACTATGCCACCCAGCCCCAGCTCCCCAAGCCGCCCCAAAAGGATACCATGGTCGATGGTATTGAAAGCCGCTGAGAGGTCAAGAAGAGCCAGGATGAATGCACTGCCTCCATCCCGCTCCCGCCAGAGATCATCTGTAAGTGCGACCAATGCAGTTTCCACCCCATATCCCGGCCTGAACCCTGACTGAAAGGGGTCTAGATAATCTGTATCATCCAGAATCCTCTGGAGCTGCAATGCCACCACTTTCTCAACCACCTTCCCCAAAAAGGGGAGGTGGGAGACAGGACGAAAATTGTCCAACACTGTAGGGTCCAGCAATGGTTTCTTGAGGAGGGGGTGCACCAGCGCTTCCTTAAAAGCAGCCGGGAACACTCCCTCACTCAAGGATGCCGAAACCATCACATGGACCCAACCACACGTCACCTCCCTGGCTGCTTTTACCAGCCAGGAGGGGCATGGGTCAAGATGACCCAATATATAAGTTAGCAATCAACAAATTTGCTAGTTGGTGAGGGAACAATTTTGTCCCTGCATCAATTAGATTAGGGGGCGCGATGGCTCAGTGGTTAAGACGCCAGGCTTGTTGATTGGAAGGTCGCAAGTTCAGAGGTTCGAGACCCTAGCCCCGCATGATGGAGTGAGCTCCCGCACTTGCCCCAGCTCTTGCCAACCTACCAACTCGAAAACATGCAAATGCAAGTAGATAAATAGGTACTACTTTGGTGGGAATGCAACAGCGTTCCGCACGCGTCATGCTGGCCACATGACCGTGGAAGCATCTTCAGACAACGCTGGCTCTTCAGCTAAGAAACAGAGATGAGCACCGGCCCCTAGAGTCAGACACGACTCTTTGTATTTACAAAAACGTCTCAATCCTTGAATGAATACAACAAAATTCTTAAAATCAATAGCACATATTCCTTACTTCACTTCTAATGCCATCACCAGATTAGAGCTAGGCGGCATCTCATTCGAGGCCCGGGCAAGATTATGTCGGCTAAGATTCTGGGCAAAACAATCATTTGGGGAACCTCATTGGTACATCTCATTTCATATGACATGAATCAGTCTACTCTGAAAAAACTAATAGACAAGATCTGAGACAGTGTGGACTGTCAATACCAGCCCTACTTGTTTGGGCCTAGAAAAAAACCTTGGTAGAACCTAAGCAGAGGGTATGAGATTTAGACATTCAGGTAGACAGAGACAAACTTTCCCATCTCCCTTACAGACAAATTGCTCTCTCCCCTTGGATACTCCCCAATTACTTCTATAAGATTCTGTATGTCCCACATAAAAGGTTCTTCTCCCTAGCCTATATGGATGCTCTCCCTACTAGGGTGACAGCTGGTCAATATGCCAAACTTCCATATGAAGATCAAGTGTGTATTTCCTCAAACATAAGGGTTGAGTCTGTTTCACACATCCTTCTAAAGTGCCCACTATACTGTCATTGGTGATCAGAGCTAATACACCCCGTCTTGAGCCTGATAGACTCCACTCATGAAGAGGAGACTGAGGTATTCTTACTAAACGACCAATACCTGGGTGGTTCAAAATTTTTATTTATAGCCTTAGCTTGCAGAAACCATTTGGTGCCTCCAATGAATTGCTAATTTTATAGGGTTCCTTCCTCTTATACATGTATGTATGATTACGTATGTAAGTATTAATGGTATGCCGTATTTTAAATTTTGTGACTTGGTCTTGGACAATAAATAAATAAATAAGATAGGTTAGGGAGGGCTAGTGTAAAAAAAAACCCTCCAAAAAAACCTCCAAGATGATTCCGGGAAGAGTCAAGAAGTATTTTGACAGGACTTTCCAATCACAATACTTTATAGGGAGGATGTTGAATTCTCCTAACAAGAAGATGCAAATATTTGTGTGTGTTTTTTCTGGGAGTCTGAAAAATTGAGAGAAATGAGGGTGATAATAAGCAAACCATAGTCCCTGATAAACTGTTAAACTGAAACTACTGTAAATAAAACCCTGGCTCTCAATAGCATCCATTCAATAAGCCCTAAAGAAGATGAAGGTGAAAGGTGACAGTGCAGATACTCCCAACAAAAATATATAATGCCCCCGATATTGGTCTCTGCATCATAGAACTGGAGAATGGCTGATGTGATGCCAATTTTAAAACAGGGATCCATGGAGATTCAGGAAATCACAACTCAGACTACAAGTTAGCTTAACATCTGTTCCAATAATATTGGAACAAAGCTTTATTAAAAGTAAACACAGCAAGCATACAAAAAGGGCATGACTTGCTGAATCAGAATCAACATGACTTCTACAAAGGTAAATCCTTTCTTAACTAACCTTTTAGAATTCTTGGGGAAAGGTGCTTTCTGCTACTCATTGTTTCCTTGGCCTTTCAAAAGACTTTTGACAAAGGTCCCTCATCAAAGATCCCCAAGCAAATTTGGACCACATGGAATAAACGGAGAAATCCCTTTATGGGTTAGCAGCGGGTAAAAGAACTGGAAGCAATTGGTAGAAAGAAATAGACAGGTTTTGCAATAGAGAGAAATAAACAGCAGAGTGTCCCCCCCCCCCAAACATTCATTTTCTTAATTAAAAGAAAACTGCCATGAGTATGATTTGGAAGTCTTGTTTTGTTTTAAATCACTGAACATGTTAATATCATCTTTGATTATTTGTTGCATATGTGTATGTGACTGTTGATTCTGTTATTTTGATTATTCTGGTGGTGCTTTTTCTATCCAGAAATGTTGGCACTGCTGACATAGTATTTGATTATCTTGATTATTATAATTTTGACAGTTATAATTAATTCAAGTTATTACTTTGACACCAATTTTTATCATCCAGAAATAATGCATGCCAAAGGGTTGTTAGCACTGCTTGGGTTGTCATAATGTCTGCATGTTTTGATTGATGATGTTTTCAGTTTACACTGGCACTATTTTCATTTTCCACAAACTTCTTCAATGGCCTGAATCTTGCCTGCATAATGCAGAGTGAGGCCCTGGCAATACTGGTGGGTATTCTTTGGGAAGAGAAATTAGGTTGAGAATGTACCAATAGAAGATCCACCATCACCAGCGTGTCTTCATGCCAACCTGGCTGCTAATATCAGCATTGTTTGATGGACGAATAATTAACCATTATTTTGTCCCAGAGATGCTCAAATTTCATTCTGACTTCACTGTCATTCTTGCTCTGAGTAATCAATGGTTTGGGAGGGCTGTATCTCTTGTTAGGAATAGCAAGCTGATTTAATGAGGGATGCTTGCCATATTTGGCTCCCAGTGGTGGATTGGGGTATCAGTCCAGCAACAAGAAATCACGCTAGACACTACAGAGTCATCTGGCTGAAAAGGGCCAAATAAGAATTTTGCAGCGCATGATTTTTATCAGCCCCTCATACTGTTTTTGTTTACTTGCTTGCACCAGTGGGACATTTACAGGGTCAAAACTGTTTTGCCTTTTCACAAAGAAATGGTCCCTCTTGTTTTCCATCGACAATTGTCAGCAGTGTATAGTTTGCTATAAACCTGATCTATTTTACTGCCCATTTAGCAGAGCAGATTTCTGTGCCGGCAGATTTATGTCCAGCAGATTTATGCGTGTGTTATAATTAGAATAATTTAAATATACAACTACTCTTCCAGTTAAGGGCAAAAGGGATTTTATTTACATTTGAAAATATGCACAGTAGTTGGGGCTTTCAGAATTTTTCTTTTCACAGCATAAACACCCCACTCACTCTCATCAACACAGACTTTGCTCAGAAGTTGCTTCTGCTTTGCAGCAGTTCCTGGAATGACCTTTGATGCTTTAGGGCAGTGTTTCTCAACCTTGACAACTTGAAGAGGTATGGATTTCAACTCTCAGAATTCCCCAGCCAGCTTTGCTGGCTGAGGAATTCTGGGAGTTGAAGTCCACACCTCTTCAAGTTGCCAAGGTTGAGAAACACTGCTTTAGGGGTTTTGTTCCTCCTAATGTTCATTTTGCCATGGATCTTCGAAGCAAAGCCCATGGCAAAAAAATAAAAAATTGCAACCTTACTATCCACTGCCCTCCTCTAATTGTTCCCTCAACCCTAAGGCTGAGCAGAAGTGATTATGCAGCTCCACAACGTTTGATAACGTACAAAAGCTACTGTCTAGGACTGTACTTGGACTTGACGCAAACCTTAACCCTTATGTAGATTGGGGTTATTCAGAGTAGTCTTTAACTCATTTGAGAAGGGAGTAATGTCTATAATTTGCTTTGTCCCCAAATCAGTTTCTCCATGAAGCTCAGACTCCAATAGATTGATCAGAAGCTTTACTCCACACCAAGAAGGATTTGAAAGAAACAAGTCATCCTTTTTCGTTATTTTTTTTTTGGCATTATTAGATGGGTTGTGTGGGATTCAGTGTGACAAATTTTGCTTCAAATTGGAATGACCTTGTAATCAGACAACCATCAGTTTTCCTGTAGTGTCTTTCCTGAGTGGGTGAGGAGAGGACCTGTGAGAGAATTCTTAGTTTAATCACTGGCACATCTCATTGTTTCCTATGCCATTGTTACAAACAGTCAGAAAAAGTTTGGGGGTTATCTTATCTTCCTGACTGGCCTAGGAGCTGTACTTTCTTTTATAGGATGAATGATGAGTGTTCTTTTCTTTCCTCTCCCCCCACCCGCCCCGTCTCCTTTACAGTCCAAGAAACTAGGGAGGGTCCCTTCTGAGCCGCTTGCCCTGTCCACATTCCTGCTGCAGGCTAAGTTGCCTTTTATCTGACCATTCCCTTGGCTGCATCTCTTCTCCCTGTCTCCCAAGGTCATTCCCACATACTGTACCAATACATCTGGGCAGGCTCTTGCACAATCCTATAATCTTATTCACCTCTAGCATATTGTATCAATCAAAAAGAGACATATTGACACACAAGCACAGCTCTGCTCAGTGTATCAGGGCTTGCCATTACGTTTCCTTATGCAATTATATGCCAGACTAACAAAGAGTGGGAAAATGGGGTAACCATGGCAATTTATGGCAAACAAGAAACTTTCATCAAGGTTCTCCCATTGCCTTGAGGTCTCTTTACAGCTCCTTCCAATGAGCAACAGCCACTCACACTGAGCTAATTAAAGACCTGTTTCACACTAGAGAGAGCAAATGTTGGTGAGGATTAATTGATTTCCCATCCACTTCTCCTTCTGCCTGGATGAGGCAGTGCAGACGTTCCACCTCCCTTCACTCCATCTAAGTCAAGTGCTACCTTTTACATGCAATTAATTTCACTTTTTCATTAGCAACCAACTCTGGAACAGGATGAAGTGCCTCTGGTGCTATTCGTTAAATATCTTCAGCTTCTTTGACTGATGGGAAAAGCAGTGCTGTTCTAAAGGATGTTCTTTTGCTTCCTGTGGGCTAAACCCTTTGCTATCATTTCTTCATCCTCCGTCTCTTCTTTTCTGCCAGTCCCCACCCCAAAGTATTTTACATTGCCTTAATTACATTATAAATTTTAAAGCTTAATCTTGTAATTTTAAAGAAAAACATCAGTCACCTCCTAATTGTGATAGGTAAGTAGTAAATATTATTTTTCTGCATATCATTCTATTTCAGACATAGGTAAAAAGTTGCACAGCTCTGCTGTTTTTCTCTCCAATTCTTCGGGGGCTTGCTCAGCAACCTTGAGAAGACCTGCCTGCTGATTTGGCTGAGCCAACTAGAGAGATTTATTGAAAGAAGCAAGGTTTTTTCCTCTGGGAAAAAACAGTGCAGTGGAGGCAGCATTCATTTATTTGCCAAGCAAATGGTTAAAAACAGATTTGTGGAGGACAATGTTCTGTCCCACCGAGGGGCAAAGGTCAAGGAGAATTCAGTGAGTCAAGCCAAGGCTTAGAGGAAGTAAACTAGACTTACAGTGACGCTGAATTCAAAGAGTTGTTCAAGCCAGTACATGGGCTCAAAGCCAAGAAATATTGTCCTGGATACAAAAGATTTGAAGACTAGTCCTGGCTCAGACAGATACTGAAGCTGAAGCTCAAATACTTTGGCCACCTAATGCGAAGAGAGGACTCACTGGAAAAGACCCTGATGCTGGGAAAGACTGAAGGCAAAAGGAGAAGGGAACAGCAGAGGATGAGATGGTTAGATAGCATCACCGATGTAATGAACATGAATTTGAGTAAACTCCGGGAGACAGTGGAGTTCAGGAAGGCCTGGCGTGCTATGGTCCATGAGGTCACGAAGAGTCGGACACGACTAAACGACTGAACAACAACAACAACAACAACAAGTCCTGGCTCAAGTGAAAGTTAATATGCATAATCATAGAATGTAGGGGTTGGAAGGACCTTGGAGATCATCTACACAAATCATCTGCCCAGTGCATGAATCAACCTCTACAGCATTTCCAACAGTTTCTGTTTAAATACTTGGAGTAAAAAAGAGTCCACCAGTTTCCCAAAGCAACCTGTTCCATGACTGAAAAGTTCTTACACTACCTGGAAGGTCTAATTCCTTTTAATGTAAGCCCATTGTGTCTTGTGCTATCTTCTGGAACATCTCTGAGCAAATCTGCACCATCTTCTGCCTGACAGCCCTTCTGATACTTGAAGATAGCTATCATGCTCCCTTCCTCTTCATCAGATCAACCAGTGCTTCCAACTGTTCCTCAAATGTTTTTTGTTCCAGCCCTCTTTATCTTCCTTTTTTCCCCTTTTTCTTTTCATTTTGCAACTACTTCAAAACATGTTGGCTCGTGTTCAGCTTGTGTTCCATCAAGATAACCAGATATGTTTTTGTATGTACTGCTACCTGGTATGGTCCCACACACATATACACATCCCATACCCATGTTTTGATATATCCTGCCCATTCTGCCTACCGTTCCAGGTTGTCAAGATCCTCCTGAAGCCTTATACTGTTTTCTATCTCCCCCTATCTTTGATTCTAACTCTTGAGTGGGCTATTTCTGCTTTCTGGTCCTCCAAGGAGCCTCAGTGCCCAAAGATGTCACAAGGGCTGCTTCTTCTAAAGACTCCACTCTCTGACCACTGCCCTGGCTCATAACAGGCCACCAACTCTTCTCATTCCATGGCATCTCAGGAAGTCACAGACACTGCAGCCGACACACTAACGTGTCCCGACACACAGTTTGGAAAGCTCTGCCTTATATAATAGTGATATGCCATTAGCACTTTCAGAAGCAGAACACAAGGGAATACTAGCTTCTGTTGGGAGGAGTTGAGAGGGTTGTTGGCTGGATTCTCCCATCACGCTAAGTCATTGTTTAATAGTGGCTTGTTGAATAAGCTACAGTTGCCTGTATTCACACAACATGCTAAGCCAAGTCCAATCAAATTGAATTGTAAATCAGTGGACTGTGTGATTCCAGTCTATTTAATCTGGTTGGACATTTAGTTGGCCATTGTGAATGTTGTAATAGAGAGAGATTGTTTGACCTGGTCTGGCAGAAGTATCATGATTGTTATCATTATGAACATCATCAAAATATATACATTTTTTGGCAGTGGAACTAAACAAGTAGTGGGCAGAAATAGGTGTATCTGGGCTTAGAAACAGAAGGATGCTTTCTAATACAATTGTACAAGTCCAGTTACATACTGGGTTTATTTCTAAAAGTGTAGGTATATAGTAAATTTCAATCTGAATCTCTCACATCTGGACTTGAAAGCATATACCACTCTAAATAAGGATGCCAGTTGCTTCATTTACTGCAACAGCATGTTATTGCATGATTTATATTTTTATATAAATTTTATTAAATGTTTTAAAGAGAATATAAAAACTAACACAAACTAATACAGAATAAAGAAAAGAAAGGAAAAAAGACAAAAGTGCAGAAAGAAAAGATAAAAAGAAATAGAAAGAAAAAGCTTCTGATTTCCTTTGCAGCAAATATAAGTATGATTGCAAAGTTATCTCTTACTCTATGATTACAAAAAAAACCTTCACTTTTTCTATTATCTATTTTTTTTCTAATCATCAAAACCCTCAAGTCACGAGTGCATTTTTTTTATGTTTCATGCAAAAGTCTATAAGGGATTTCCAGTCAGCCATAAATGTAGATATTGTCTTTTCTCTAATCAAGGAAGTCAATTTAGCCATCTCTGCAAGTTTCATCATCTTCACCAACCATTCCTCTATTGTGGGTACTATCAAACTTTTCCACTTTTAGCATATAGTAATCTCACAGCAGTTGTCATATATAAAAACAAAGTTCCATTGCTTTTTTCTAGTTGTCTGTCCATTAGTCCCAAAAGAAAAGTTGTTATTGCTTGATTTATACATTGGCTTATTTTTCTAACCCATCATGTTTTCAAAAAACTCTGAGCAGCTGAGTTTTTAAAAAGAGAGAGAAAAGGAAAGTGTGACTGAATGCCTAACACATACCATTCCAAGTCTCAGTTAAATAAAATGCATCTGGCAAACACACCCTTTCAGAGCTCCTTCTCATCCTTCTTAGCATCCTACTGAAAAGAATAAATGGGACTAGTGCTAAACCTCCTCTTGTGCCAGTGATAAGGAGCTGCTGTAAACTCAGGTGGATTCATAGTCCATCTAGTCCAGGATCTCACTGGTTGGTGGCAGATCCCCAAGGGAAAAGGTTTTTTAGTATTTATTTATTTGTTTGTTTGTTTGTTTGTTTAATACACCACCCATCTCACTATAAAAGTGACTCTGGGCAGCTTACAAATTAAAAAAAAATTAAAAACTATTATTTTGTTGTTTATTCATTCAGTCGCTTCCGACTCTTCATGACTTCATGGACCAGCCCATGCCAGAGCTTCCTGTCGGCCGTCGCCATCCCCAGCTCCCCCACGGTCGAGTCCGTCACCTCCAGAATATCATCCATCCATCTTGCCCTTGGTCGGCCCCTCTTCCTTTTGCCTTCCACTTTCCCTAGCATCAGGATCTTCTCCAGGGTATCCTGTCTTCTCATTATGTGGCCAAAGTACTTCAGTTTTGCCTTTAATATCATTCCCTCAAGTGAGCAGTCTGGCTTTATTTCCTGGAGTATGGACTGGTTTGATCTTCTTGCAGTCCAAGGCACTCTCAGAATTTTCCTCCAACACCACAGTTCAAAAGCATCTATCTTCCTTCGCTCAGCCTTCCTTATGGTTCAGCTCTCGCAGCCGTAGGTTACTACGGGGAATACCATTGCTTTGACTATGCGGATCTTTGTTGTCAGTGTGATGTCTCTGCTCTTAACTATTTTATCAAGATTTGTCATTGCTCTCCTCCCAAGAAGTAGACGTCTTCTGATTTCCTGGCTGCAGTCAGCGTCTGCACTAATCTTTGTGCCTAGAAATACAAAGTCTGTCACTGCCTCCACTTTTTCTCCCTCTATTTTCCAGTTAAACTATTATAAAAATTATTATAAAATAATAAAATAAATAAATAAAAATACAAAAGATAGAAGAGAGAGCATCTTCAAACCACCAGCCATGCCCAGGGCTGCCTATCACTCTTGGACCGCCAAGCTAGTTGGCAGAGCCGGGTCTTGACGCTCTTCCTGAAGGCCAGGAGAGTGGGGGCCAACCTCACCTCAGGGGGCAAGACGTTCCACAGAGCGGGGGCAACAGCAGAAAAGGCTCTCCTCCTCGACCCCGCCAGTCAAAATTCTTTAGCCAACGGGGTCTGTAACATGCCCTTCCTGCTAGACCGGGTGGGGCGGGCCAATGTGATTGGGATGAGACGGTTCCTCAGGTAACCTGGGCCCAGGCCATGAAGGGCTTTAAAAGTCATAACCAACACCGTGAATTGGACCCGGAAGCACACAGGCACCCGATGCAGCTCACGCAGCAGAAGTGTCACATGCGCAACTGCAACTTCCAGATACTTATATCAGATCTTACATACTGATACCAAATACTAGCCATTGGTACTACAATACTGATACATTGCCACCTGGACCAGACCAAGAAATAAACTCTACAGAAGACTAAAAACTACTTTTATTTAGTAACAAAATCTCACAAGTCTGATTGTGCTGCCTCTGCTCCCTCTTTTGTATTCATGTAAACTAGGGGGGGTTCTGTCTGAGACGTTTTTGTAATCCACCCCCATTGTCTGGACTCAAGCAATGTTTCCTTCTTTGTTGCTTTATTAGCGGATCTTCCCTCCCTCTGCCAAGGCCATTCTCTTTACACTAAGTCATATTGTCAATTGGCTGATGGCATCATCCAAATTCAGATCAGAATTTAAAGCATGCTTAAGAAAGAATTCCTTAGCCACAATTTGTACCCCTAGTTTGTTTTTTAAATTATCTTACCCATGGTGCAGAATGTCATCTATGGCTACAATACCTGGGCTGTTATACTCCAGATGACACTAGCCTGCAGCAAAGAAATAAGGACCTATAGATCTCTTTGCTGCCTTTCAGTGATTATCCAGGTGGTTGCAGCCCAAATATGGTAACCCTAGTGTCATCCAAACCCAGAATAATGGTTAACTTTAAAGTACTGGAATCCTTTGAAAGTGGCTATTATTCTAGCCATCAAAATTCACTCTTTGCTCTCTGGTGAAGTTTCTCATCATTAGCATTTCTGACCAGGAGTTGAGAATAAAGAATGTGCAGTCCTGCTTCATCATTTCATTTCATTTTTCTTTCTTGCAGATCTGGAACAATGGAAAACAATATGTTGTGATGTTGATGTTGGTTCTCAGGCATCTTTAGTTCTAGATTTTGTTATCTGCTTTCCCTGAGAAATTGTTCAAACGAAATGCCCAGTAATAGTGGGGAGGAATATCTACTTGCTCTCGAGAATTAGCCAGGGATAAGTAATTTATGCAAAATCAAAAAAGAAATGTCTACATTAGGAATGTGGGAGAAGTTAATTCAGTTCACATGATATATGAGCACATATAATTTTGCATGTTTGAACTTATATGCGAATCAAAACATTGTTTTTATCAAATCTTAAACACAAAAAAGAATAGAATGAAGTGAACTTAAAATTAGGGAAATCAGAATTTGAAAGAAAAGAGCATCATTGTTTGTCATGATTTCAAGCTAAAAGTGTGTTGTATACACAAAGAAGCTGTGAGGCTATTATAATCTGTTAGTTATAACAGGGAGGACAAATTCACTAAAAGAACTTGGGGCAATATTTGTCCACTTACTTATGGAATGCAGAAACTGGAAGTCCATGTAGGAACCAAGAGGACTTATTAAATGTCAATTCAGTCAATAAGAACATAAGCAGTGTGCTGCTGGATTGGCCCCCTGGCCCATCGAGTCCAGCATTCTGTTCTCACAGTGGCCCACCAAACTGTACAAGGAAGGCCACTAGTCTCCCAACAGATGGCCTTCAGAGACAGTCCCATTGCCATCAATTGATCCCCATGACTTTCATGAATTGGTCCAACCCATTTTTTGGAGCCAGCCAACCTGGTAACCAGCACCACAATAATTGGAACAATTAAGAAGTAACAGAACCTGAAATATGTCCAACCCATAGATAAAGAAAAGTGATGGAAGTGGGCATCTTTCAGTGGGAGAAGGAAGTAGAGGCCTCTGATCATTTGAAAAGCTCAAACCCAACCCATGCTATTTTACTGCTTGAGAAATTGAAAGATGCCCCCTTCCAAATCTGCTGGACTAGTATATGGAATTTATTTTAGTTCTGAAAACTGGACAGTGTCCTTCATTGTGTCTAACAACAGCAAGCTAGTTTAAGGAGCACATGCATCACTGTTCTCCAATATCTCGCTGCTGATCCACAACCTTGAACAGGTTACCATTGCCTGATAGTAGGATTAGCCTTGTCTGCAAACCTCAGAGCATAAGAAGAGCCCTGCTGGATCAGACCAAAAGCTTATCTAGACAAGCTTCCCATTTCTCACTATGACCAACCAGATGCAACCAAGAAACTCACTGGCAGGATTTGAAGCAATAGTCCTTGTCCACAGGGCTGGCTCTAGGCTAAGGCTGAGTAGGCACTGGCCTAGGGGCACCATGATTTGGGCGGGCATCAATGCCCTCCCCCCAAATTTATAATTAATAAATTAACATTTTGAGGAGTGGACAAGAAACTCATCACTTGGCAGGCACCCTCTCTACCCCCCGCAGTCTCTCTCCCTTGCCCCATGCCCTGGTACTTATACTTCTCAGTTTGTTTCTCTCCATGCTTGGATACAGTTCAAAGTTTGGCAACTCTCTAGACATCTCTTCGAGGAAGCCCAGAGAAACAAGAGGGCATCTTTTTGAGATTCCTAACAAAATTGGAAAATGAGCCAAACCTTAGGGGGTGTCAGAATATGATTTTGCCTAGGGTGTCAAAATGTCTAGAGCAGGCCCTGCTCCTCCATTGCTAGTTCCAGCACTGCCTGTTATTCTGGAGATAGTAACCACTGATGGTCCTATTCTTTGTGAATTGGTTTAATCCCCTATTAAAGCTCTTGGTGTTGTTGTTTATTCGTTCAGTCGTTTCCGACTCTTCGTGACTTCATGGACCAGTCCACGCCAGAGCCCTCTGTCAGCCGTCACCATCCCCAGCTCCCCAATGGTTGAGTCCATCACCTCCAGAATACCATCCATCCATCTTGCCCTTGGTCGGCCCCTCTTCCTTTTGCCTTCCACTTTCCCTAGCATCAGCTTCTTCTCCAGGGTATCCTGTCTTCTCATTATGTGGCCAAAGTACTTCAGTTTTGCCTTTAATATCATTCCCTCAAGTGAGCAGTCTGGCTTTATTTCCTGGAGTATGGACTGGTTTGATCTTCTTGCAGTCCAAGGCACTCTCAGAATTTTCCTCCAACACCACAGTTCAAAAGCATCTATCTTCCTTCGCTCAGCCTTCCTTATGGTCCAGCTCTCGCAGCCAAAGGTTACTACAGGGAATACCATTGCTTTAACTATGCGGACCTTTGTTGTCAGTGTGATGTCTCTGCTCTTAACTATTTTATCAAAATTTGCCATTGCTCTCCTCCCAAGAAGTAGACGTCTTCTGATTTCCTGGCTGCAGTCAGCGTCTGCAGTAATCTTTGCGCCTAGAAATACAAAGTCTGTCACTGCCTCCACTTTTTCTCCCTCTATTTGCCAGTCATCAATCAAGCTCGTTGCCATAATCTTGGTTTTTTTGAGGTTTAACTGCAACCCAGCTTTTGCACTTTCTTCTTTCACCTTCGTCTCTTGGTAGTGAATCCCATAATTTGATTATGCATTGTGCTAAAATAAGTATTCTTTATCAATCCCAAATTTCCTCCAATTTAGTTTCCATCCAAATAGCCTCTTTAGACCCTAACCCTAAAAGCCTTCCTTCTCATTTTTCCGTCTACTGCTATATTTTCAAACTGTGAGCCACTCTGAAGGACCCGAGTATTGAATGATGGGACATTTAAAAACTGAACAAGCAAACGTATTTAGAGAAAGTTATGATCCCAAGCCTTGCCACTTAAAGACCGTGTTCTCCATGAAGATACAGTTGCAACCAGAATGGCCCTGAGATACTTCAGGATTCTCCTTTCATTTGAGCAGGAAAATCCATTCAGGTTATCAGTTTTTCTCCTGGGTGCCCTTGAGTGCCAGCTCCTTTTTATAGACCCTCTCAGCCCTTCCTGCACACAAGAGCATAATAATAACCTTGAACTACAATCGTCACACAAGAAACATTTCGCTGTGGGGGGTTCAATTACACAGCAGACTGGATCCTGCCTGTGCCTCCCTGGCTCCAAAGTACACCATGACAGATGGCACATGCTGACGGCAAATCAGGAAGGACAAGCACACTGTGATTAGTGGGTCCTTTTGCGACGACCTTTTGACAGAAATCACAGGGTACTGTGCTAAACAATCAGCCTAACTGGAAAACAAGGCAGTCTTCAAGAGTGGGGGAAGGACAAAAGTAAGTAGCATTCAAACAAAAAGGCATACTTTCTACTCTAGTTTCCATTAATATGTGAAGTAATCATCTATGGACCTCTTTTGTTCTAGCCTCTTCCCTCAGGAGTAGGAGTTTGGATATGGGTTTGAGTCAGTGTTAAGGGGAGATGAAATCACTAAAGTGAAACTCCTAGTTTTCCATTATTGTTTTAAGTACATTTACATCAGGAATTAAGAACCTGTGGCTCTCAAGAAGTTCCTGAAAAGCAACTTCAAGCATCCCTCACCATTAATCAGTTACAGTAGCCCTTACTGGGAGTTGTAGTTCAGTAACATCTGGAAAGCCCCAAGTTCCCCAATTCTTATTCCTAACTTTTTTCCAGGGAGTTGTAAGTAAGGTGTGTGACTCTCTACTCAATATGGTCTTCATAAAAATCCTGGGAGTTAAACTATGGGAAAAGAAAGGTGACCCAAGAGCTTCATGGCTGGATGAAAATGCTTTTCATTTAATTACTTTTACTTTACTTTACTTTACTTTACTTTACTTTACTTTACTTTACTTTACTTTACTTTACTTTACTTTACTTTACTTTACTTTACTTTACTTTACTTTACTTCTTCATCGTATTTATATTACCGCCCATCTCCCTCGCAAGGAGGGATTTATGAGATTTATATGGCCACCCAACTCAGACAAATGTAATTCTGGGTGGCTTACATCAAGAAAAAGAAACAAAAATACAAAATACAGTTAAAATCACAACAACTACCGTTAATAGGTAATTGAGAACCCACAATATGCATTGCAGCTGTCCAGGTAGGAACTCCTATTATGCTGGCTCCAACACCCAAGGAAGAATCAAGTTTTTTATGCCTTTCTAACCATATGTCAGGAGAGACCATTCCAGAGGGCAGGAATCTTGGGTTGGAATCTTTTGAAACCCAAGGTTTCACAATCTTATCCTCTAGTCCCTGTGATGGTTCTTGCTATGCCTCTCCTCATAGGCAGACTGTGTGATGCTTTCGTTAGCATGAAAACATGCAAAATTGAAAATATTTCATATTATGGTCCTAGGCCAGTGTTTCTCAACCTTAGCAACTTTAAGGTGCAAAGCTGGCTGGGTATTCCTGGGAGTTGAAGTCCACATACCTTAAAATTGCCAAGGTTGAGAAACACTGGTCTAGACCCATCTTTGTGAATATCTGAAACAACCATACGTTTAGTCAGACTACTGATCCATTACCCAGGTGTTTCTGTTTGGCAAATCTAACCTGGTTTCTGAGATAGATCTTTTCAGGTTTATTTATTTATTTTATTTATTTATTTTATTTTTATCCTGCCTTTATTGTTTTTATAAATAACTCAAGGCAGCAAACATACCCAATATTCCTTCCTCCTCCTATCTTCCCCACAACAACAACCCTGTGAGGTGAGTTGGGCTGAGAGAGAATGACTGGCCCAAGGTCACCCAGCCGGTTTTCATGCCTAAGGCGGGACTAGAACTCTCAGTCTCCTGCTTTGCCATTGGCTCCTTCCTAGAGCTGAGAGACAGGGACTGGCCCAAGGTCACCCAGCCAGCTTTCATGCCTAAGGTGGGCCTAGAACTCACAGAGTCCTGGTTTCTAGCCCAGCAGCTTAACCACTAGACCAAACTGGCTGAAAACCAACAATGGATCTTTGTTTCCCTTCTTCTCATTTCCCTTTGGCTGCACTAGAGGACCAGAGAGATTTGTTTAGTCTCCTTTGGAATCTTTATTTTGACTTCTTCTGTTTGAGGACAGAATGAGGAAAATTTCTAGGATCAGGGGCTCCAATTCTGTCTCCTGATCTTCCAAGGACCACAGGTGTCCATTTGCTCATATAATGATATCGCCTGAAGGAGGACGGCTGCAAATTAGAATAAAAAACACCAAAACTTACTAATACAAAAAATATTGAAAGCTGAGAATACAGTTGTTGGTATATTTTTAATTCTCATTTGTAACTTGAACCCTAACTTGAAATGGTCTGGAGCCTTATTCAATAAAATATTTACTTACCTACTTATTTGGAGCTTTTAAGGAAATTAATAAAACATATAATTTTTAAAAAAGAGGGAGGATTGGAAGTGTTCTGCCCTTTATTTGTCGGGGTGGGTTTTAACAGAGGAAATGTGAAGGTTGCCACATTCCATTGCAACTCTGCTGTCATTGTTGTGACAAAAGCAGCAAATGTTTGGAGATGTCTACAACCCCAGAGGTTCATTGTTAACTTTGCTTCCTAGTAGCCTCATGCTACCATTCCCACCCTTAATTTTGAAGAACAAAAATGGAAAAAAAAAGTCTAGCCAAAATTCAACCACTTTTGATGTCCCTTTTTCAGCATTTCTGAGTCCTTTTACTACCACAAGCACAAGGTGAGTTGCATTAACTGACCATGAAGAATTGGCAGAGATGGAACAGAACCTCAATGGGAAGGTATTTCCTCTATCCAGGAGAGAAGTGAGTCATTACCTTTGAAATATAAGTGTTCCTTCACAGCAGCACAAACAATCCAGGAGAGTTTGGAGGTATTTTGCTGAACTGTTGCAATCTCCTTTTTAGTCTCCTGACAGGTCATCGTTCCACTCGACAAGTCCCTTCACACTCAGGATTTCCAAGGAAAATATGTACAAATGAGGCAGCATCAGCATACAGGAAGGGAAAACCAAAATCAAAAGTTGATTGGTGTGGATCTCTTGTTTGCTTTGATGGGGTTTCTCCAGCAGTAGTTCTCAACTTTTTAGGTCAATAACTTTTTGAAGAAAAGCCTAATTTTTTTAAAAAAAACTGGATTTTAATTAAAGGTTTTCAATTATGTACAAAATCTCTGGGTCCAAGTCAAGATTAACTGCCCTGAGAACATGTCAGTCTGCTCAGTACAATCTCTGGTGGGTTTAATACATAGCTTTCCCACCTTTATTAGAGGATTATGCTGGGAACAACTTTAAGGAGACAGCAGGCATGAGCTTTTTCAGCAGGCTTCTTTAGAAGAGCAGAATGAAATTTTACTAGCTCGGTCTGCAATGTCATATTGGAATTTTCTTCTGCATTTTTCTCATTATTTTCCTTCAATTTAATGGAGTGACATGGCTTTTAATTAGTTTTCCAAAGGACATCACTTCGGTAAAATTTGCATGGGTGAGATGAGGATGTTTTGCTCTTAACTTAGTTATGAGATGGCCAAGAGTTGCATATGAATGTCCTGTCTTTCATTGTAAATCTTCTCTTCATATATGCTGCCTCCCTGGCTTTTACTAATTAGCATTTTTATTTGGTATGTGCTTGTATATAAGTGCAATAGAAATTGCAGGGAGTCAGGCAGCATATAAATTTAATAAATTATTATTGTTGGTGGCACAGTCAGCCAGATTTTTAGACTGGATTTGGCATTTTTGTCCACCTATCGAGTTCTTCCCAAGGACCTGGGATAGGCAGATGTTGTGGTTTAATAATAGTAAAAGTATTGTCGCAAGATGTAAGCTGTTCCAAGTAAATCTGCCTTTTGCAATTGACTGATGGTGATTTTGTCATTGCTGATGGTGTTCAAGTGGTGCTCCAGATGTTTTGGAATGGCACCCAAGGCGCCTGTTACTATTGGTACTATCTTTGCTTTCTTTGCCACAGTCATTCTACTTCTATTTGCAGGTCTTTATATTTCATGATTTTCTTCAGTTCTTTCTCTTCTATTCTGTTGTCACTAGGTATTACAATGTCCACTATCCAGACTTTTTTGTCTTTCTTATCAACAATTGTTAAGTCTGGGGTGGTGGTGGTTATTATTATTATCTCTTTTTCCCACAACAGTCCTGGGAGGTAGGTTGGACTGTGAGGAAATGACTGGCCCAAAGTCACCCAGGGAACATCCAGGACTGAGGGTGGACTAGAATCTGGGTCACCCTGCTTCTGGTCCAACACCTTACCCACTGCACCACATTGACTCCCATACTTCAGTTAAATCCCAAATGGTGTCACGAGAGAACTTCTCCCATAGGGCTTTTTTTAGATTTGGATGCAAGGCCAGCTAAGATTGCAGAGGGATGGAGAGAGATGAAACAGAAAAAAGAATGCCACATCAACTTCTGCCACCTCACAGAGGCATCACAGGTAACCAGGATGATGAAGAAATGACAACACAGTTGTGGTGACATCACAACCCCAACTCTATCATTTTGTACTTTGCATCTCAGATCAGGCACAAGTACCCAAGTCACAAGATTTACGTTGTGATATCATAATGAATGTTTTCTCACTCGTCCTCTACAGGGGCCCATGCCACCACCTCACATCTATAAATTAAACTCATAAGCACTATTAAAGGAAATTTTTAAAACATTCTAAAACACTCTGAGAATGAGGTTGAAAACAGAAGGCTTCTTCCCAGAGAGAGAAGTTTCAAGAAGCTGGAAGGAGCTTGTGGATGCATTTCTGAAAGGGACCCCTTTCTGTGATGTTTTAGAGATCGTGGAAGATAATCATAGTGTCAGAGGAATGAAGAAGGTCAAATTTTGCTTCTGTCTCCCAAAGGGAAACAGAGGAGCCAGGTAACTACAGACCAGATAGCTTGATGTCAGTACTGAGCAAAACTCAAGGACAAATTATTAATTCATTTGATCATTTAGAAAACAATGCATTGCGATCAAGACCATGTCATGCCAAACCAAAAAACTCAACCACAGCCCCATCTTGCGACCATATTGTAGATGTCCATGATCCCCACCTCTGAAGTGGTCTATTCCAGGGTGACTTGGAGAGGTCATGAATGCTCTCTGCTCTATTTCTGCTCATCAGTCTTTCACCAGGAGCACAAGGTCTTTATGCAAAATTATGTTCTACCTGCCAGTGCAGGTGAGGAGACCAGAATACAGAAACTAACAAGGAGCAGGAAGCAAAGAGTCTTAATATGGTGGTCTGAACAAAGAATGCACCACAGCCCATCACAGGACTTACTTGTCAATTAACCCTACCTTTGTACAGTAGGTCACTTAGTGTGTGAAATTATCGATACAGAGGGTAATAAGATGATAGAAGAAAATATTAAAGAATTCAAACAGAGGAGGGCTAGCTTTCAATCCTATTATATATCTCAGAAGGGTAATAGGAGAAAGCAACTAGGAAATGGGAAGGGTGGATTAATAGATATCTGCTTTAACAGATAGCTTTATGATATGTGCAGTCACATATGTGTGTGGGAACAGGTGCTTTACTGAGACAGAATTAGCCACTATTTTGGAAACTTAATAGTGATCTATCTATCTATCTATCTCTATCTATCTATCTATCTATCTATCTATCTATCTATCTATCATCTATCATCTATCATCTATCATCTATCTTATATGTTTTGGGAAAGAAACAGCTTAAGAACTTCCCTACTCATTAAAATGGGCTGCTGTGCTCAGCTGTGGACAAGCAATGCAAGAAATCACTCAACGGTGACTTCATCATCCATGAGAAGGACAGCGTCCGCCAGCCATGTGAGCAACACGTTCTTACAGGATTCTGCTCTTGTCTGGAATACAATGCACACAGCTGCTGCAGCTCCAGTAGTTTGCCCTGCAGGTATCTCTCGCAGGCTGTCTTCTAAACCATTTCAAGAACACCTGAAGCATGCAGAGAAGGCAGAAATACCTTGAAGAGAGGATCTGGAAACTATTGACAAGATCCTGCCTTTAGCCTGGAATGGCATCATGCTAACAGGACTGTCAGCATTTACAGGGTAGACTCCCTGTTTACTGGTTTCCAGTGTGTGTGTGTGTGTGTTATGCTTGAATAACTCAAAACATCCATCCATTTGGAAGATAAATATGAGTAGCCTGTGAGTCTGTAATGTGGATCAGTGCTTTGAGCTGTGGAAGAAAATGAAAAGTGGAAAGCAAAGAGGATTTGCATACAGAGTGGATGTACTTGCTCTGGGATTCCTAGGGCTTCTCTTTCTGGATAATTTAGCATGTAAAAGTGTTATTTTGAAGCAAAACCAGCCCTGTAGTCATACCTAAGAATGCAGAAGAGAGGAAAGCAATGCACAAGAAGTAGTGGGTTTTCAGTAATCAGGGCAGACAGCTAGAAGCACACAGCACGTTGCCTGGATACAAGTTACCATGAACCATGTTTTGGAGCTCTGGAATAAGCTGTTATGAAAGAGCATATTGGAAAGATATAGTTATTCTGCTCCAGGGAACCTTGGCTTGACTTGGGTTAGGAGTCTTTAAAACAATGTTGTCATAGCCCAGCTCCACAGAGGAATGAAATAATTTCCTGGTCCCTCTTAGGCTGTGCCTCATCCTGGATTCCATAACTCATTCCAAAAGTTCAAGTGAATACTCCTGCTTTCTGACCCTGAGTGGTGGACTTCATATTCAACTAACACCCAATCCTTGGTTCTTCATCAAGATCCCCAGCCCTGAGACTTTTACCTACACATACACATATACCTAGAACTAGAGATTATATAACAAACAGCCTTGACTCTTTAAAAAAAAAAGAACAATCCTGATAAAGAATATGAGAATGTATATCTACCAAAGGATTCACCTGGCTAGACTATAAAATCTGTCAATTGCTCCAGATTGGGATTGAAATAACTTTTATTTTGATTGCAAGTTTGCTATCCTTGGTACTGAAGCTGTTTCTTATACCTGTCCAGGGTCCTGAATGTGTTTGTCCCAGGCTTTTTCGACCATGCAATTGCTCTCTTCTGAGTTATCACCAGCTTGGACTGTGAGAGCCACAGTGGAGCACAATGGTTTAACCACAATGGTTAAAGCTGTCTGAGAAACTTCAGAAGAGACATTGATGTGAACACAACAATGCTTTATGCTGGTTGCTCTCCAAATCAATTTTCTTTTCACTGCGTGTAAAATGTAAGCAATCAAAAGCTTGTTGAATACATTGAGTTAATTCCCATTGTCCAGGATCAACACTGAAACACTTTAGAGACGCAATATTACTGACATATCCTCTATTTATTTCTTAAAACGTTGATTGATTATGTGCCATCAAGTCAATGTCAACTCTTAGCAACCACATAGAGAGATTTTCTCCATGACAATCTATCCCTAACCTGGTCCTTCAGGTCTTCCAACAGTGCACCCATCACCACTGTAACTGAGTCTATCCACTTTGCTTCTTCTCTTTCCTTCTACCTCTCCCACCATTAAAGCCTTTTCCAGAGAACTGTGTATTTACATAATGTGTTTGAAGTAGGATAATTTGAGCCTGGTCATTTGTGCTTTGAATAAGAACTCTGGGTTGATTTGTTTGATACTCCATTTGTTGGTTTTCTTCTCTGTCTGTGGTTTTCTCAGGTCTTTTCCAACACCAAAGTTCAAACGCATCAATACTCTTCCTATTCTGCTTCTTCAAAGCCCAACTCTCATTTCCATAGAGTATCATAGGGAATACCATTGCTTGCATTATTCTGATCCTTGTAAGTATAGACACATCATGGCATCTGAATACTTTGTCCAAGGCCTTCATGGCTACTGTAGCAAGTGTTAGTCTTTGGCATATTTCTTGACTGCTTATTTCTTTACTGTTGGTGGTTGATCCTAAAAGGCAGGAGCTAACTACCATTTCAATATATTCATTGTCAGTTCTAAAGCTAGTGTTATCATGAGTTTGGTCTTCTTTATATATACTATTAGTCCCATTTTTTCACTGTGCTCCTTGACTATTATTACTAGAGCTTGCAGATCCTTTGCATTTTCAGCTATCAGAATAGCGCCATCAGGACGTCCAGAGGAAGAAATGGCAGACTGAAGATGGCTCCAAAAATCAGAGTCAACGACCACGGTAGAATAAAGAGCCAGCAAGTAGACTGGCTCTTCGATAATTCCTCTCCGGACAAGGAGAGGAGTTGAGATTGCCCACAGGTGCTCCAGACAGTTGGTCCTCATGAGGAGACTGCCAGATAGTGGTCTCCAGGGGGTTTAGAGCTCTGGAAAATGAGGGAGTAGCCATCTTGCTCAAACTGCAGTCGGTGCCTTTGAAAGGACACTAAGTTCACATACTTCCTTTTCTAATCACTTTCAGAAATTGCTTGTTAAGTGCTTTTCAGCTATTGGGAAACTTTGGATTGACCAGTTTTATAGCACTGGGTGAGTTTCCTTCAATCTTTTGTGAAAAAAGTTTTAACTACAAGTTTAAGAACTTAAAACAATTGCGGGGGGGGGGATAAACAGCAAAAGGGTGATTAAAACTTCAATTTTTATAAAGTTACAGACTAAGGGTCCAGAAAAATTTGAAATAAGATTTTGAAATTAATTATAAAGAATCCTTCCCATGGGAAAATGCTTTTCTTTTGAATTTAAAAAATAATAATAAAAGATTTTAAAAATTGGACACTAGAGGGAACTAAAGATTAAAATTAAAGGAGAACAACACTCAATTTACAATTACAGAATGAAGCAAAATATTCTAACATTTGACATATTGAAGTTTATTTTTGAACAATGGACCCAGAAGTTAATTTTAATAGCATTACTGGAGACATCTGCCTCTATCCAAGCTTTTCCAGCATGCCTTTGGTTGTTAGTGGTGCCTGAGATATTTTGATATATTTCTTATGTACGTTATTTTTAATCCAATGACTTTCTTTCTTTCTTTCTTTCTTTCTTTCTTTCTTTCTTTCTTTCTTTCTTTCTTTCTTTCTTTCTTTCTTTCTTTCTTTCTTTCTTTCTTGATGTGTATGGCTACCCATCTTAAAACACAACTCTGGGTGGCTCATGACAATAAAAACCATGAAACCATAAAACATAACCAAACTCTGGTGCCTCAGTCATCCCCTTGGGATGCCCCAACAACCATTCCAAGACACCCTGTGATGGTCTTCATCCTTTAGTTATTAACTCAGAAACTCTCACGACAAGCCATTGAGGATATGAAAGAATTTTTTATTAATACAAGTGACCAATTCCAGTTCAAAGACTCGAATGAGAAAAGCCCACATAAAATGTCTCCTTTGTACCAGCCTCTTCCCGCTGGGGCCCTTCCCTTTGCTCTCACAGTTCCCATATCCCTCAGTTACCATTCTTCACTAACAAGCTGATAACACCATTTGGCCTGGCCTTGGTGTTAAGTTACTCACATAAACAATTATAATCAACACTTCTAATGGCTCTGCTGGAATGTCTAACTTCAACTTCAAAGCGCACCAATGACCCTGCAGGCACGCCGGGTCTCTACTACAAAGCATCTCTACTTGAGGCACTACTTGCTGCAGCCCCTTTCCTGCATGACAGGATGTCCATCCTGACACACCCTCACTCCACCGCAGTGCCAGGGTGAAAAGCTAGGTCTTGATGGCCCTCCAGAAGGCTAAGAAATTAGGGACCTGCCGGATCAACCGGGGGGGGGGGGGGGGAACGGTGTTCCATAACGTTGGGGCAGCCACAGAAAAGGCACGCTTTTGAGATCCCACTAGATGGCAACATTTCAGAGAAGGGACCTGGAGCTGGTATGTATGCTGCTCAGAGTCAACCGTGAGCCCATAAAGATAAATTAAAATGTCAAAGTAAGTTAAAGTAAGAATAGAAGACCTTTGAAATGGTTGGTATTCTGCTTCAGTTTACCTGGGTTTTCTTTTCCCTGGAAACCCCAATCACTTAATTCTGAGGCTGTAGGGAAATGTTAAATCCCACCTTGCTTCAGCAACTTCTCTTCTGTTTCCTCCTGCCTGTTGTTTTAAAAGGATTCATATCTTCTAAACTCTAGCAAATAGGAGCTGCAATGTCGCTTTCTGTACCTACTTGATAGAGTACATCTTTTGAATGTTGATTGAAACTTAGATGTTAGCTGGCTGTCAGAGAATGTGGATGGGGGTATACAGTGATCAAAATATCCGAACTTCAACTGCTTGATTCAGGGCAGACAACATGTTGGCTATGAGCACAAACACACACACACACACACACAAACAACTTGTTTTGTACAATTCAGGCTCCCTGGTTCAAAAACCAGCTGACTTTTTAAAATATGGTTTTATGAAAACAAAATAATCCATTAGAAATTGCCATGTTACAAAGCAAATGCCAGCCTCTAAAATCATCTTCATTTAGAAAAGTCTTAAAATCATGGATCATAGAGTTGGAAGGACCATTTAGTTCATCAAGTTCATTTCCCCATCCCACCTCCATGCTAGTACAGGGATCCAAATGTTAACACATCCCTGACAGATGGCTGTTTAGCCTCCGCTTGAACTCTTCCAGTGAAGGAGAACCCACCATCTCTCTGGGCAATGGTTCTATTGTTGATCTGCTCTTACTGTTAGAAAGTTTCTTCTAACATTTGGTCAGAATCTGCCTTGTTGCACTAAATACATTATTCTGGGACTTGCATGCCAGAACAAGAGAGAAAAAGTCTTCTATGTGTCATCTTTTCAGGGATTTAAAGAATGCTGTCACTGGAGAAGACCCTGATGCTGGGAAGGACTGAGGGCAAAAGGAGAAGGGGACGGCAGAGGATGAGATGGTTAGATAGCATCACCGATGTAACGAACATGAATTTGAGTAAACTCCGGGAGACAGTGGAGGACAGGAAGGCCTGGCGTGCTATGGTCCATGAGGTCATGAAGAGTCGGACACAACTAAACGACTGAACAACAACAACAACAACAACAACAACAATCATCGTATTTTCCCTCAGTTCTCTTTTCTCATGGCTAAACATGCCCAGCTCCTTCAATCTTTCTTTGTAGGCTTCGTTTTCAGTCCCCTTATCATCCTCACTAGCCTTCTCTGAACCTGTTCCAATTTCTCTAAATCCTTCTCAATTTGTGGTGCCCAGAATTTGATTCAGTAATCAAGGTAGATTCTGAATTATGCAGAATATAGTGGAATCATTACATTCCCTAATTTGGACATTATGTTTATGTTGATGCAGCCTAGAATTGCCTTTGCCTTCTTTGCAGCTAAATCATACAGCCAAGTATCTCCCATTCTACATATCTGCATCTGATTGTTGTATCCAAATGAGAAACTTTTCATGTGCCTCTGTTAAATTTCATTGTTTTTTCAGCCCATTTCTCTAACCTTTCAAGAACTTTTTGAATTTTTTTCTGTCCTCTAAAATATTAGCTATCTCATCCAAGTTTCTATCATTTGCAGAGCTGGTAAGCATTGCTTCCACTTCTTCATCCAAATCATTAATTTAAAAAGACTAGAATTTCCAGGAGTGATTCTTGTGGTACCCCACTTGATTCCACTCTCCAATTTGATGAACCACCATTAATGAGCAATCTTTGAGTATGTTTTCTGAGCCAGCTTGATACACTTAATTGTCATTCTATCCAACCCATATCTGCCTATTAATCAGCATGTCAGATGATTTCCTTCTGGAAACTGCCAGACTGCCTTCAGAATGGCACTGTCTGGGAAGAGGTGTGCCATGGTTCCAAGGGAAACAGAATGCTCCAGAGTTCTCCAAAACGTCCCGTTTGTGGTGGTTAAAGGCACTGAGCTAGAAACCAGGAGACCATGAGTTCTAATCCTGACCTAGACATGAAGCCACTGGCTATATTTGTTTTTTTATCTGTATAATTTATCCTTCGTATTCATTTAAATTTATATTTGTATTATCTATTACCTTTATTCTTTTAAAACATATAATAAACTATAAATTGGCCATGGATGAAACCAAACAAGAGGGAGCTTTCCCATTGCTCTCTCCCATTGACAGATTTGGTGTGGCACCCAATGTGCTGAGCTCCATAAATCCACCATAAATCCGCTGTCTACATAATAAAGAGACTATAGGAACTGTACCTAAGATTGAGCCTTCCTTGATAATTTTTTGCTTTGTGGTTCCTCAATATACCAGTGTCTACAATTACCTGTGCATCGAATGCTTCACTGACGGAGCATTTATTCTCACCAAGGTTATGTCTGCCACTGAGAACTATTTGAATGCACAAGGAACACAATGTTAGCTTTACTTGAGTAACAGCTGGATCAGACTCCAAAACCCTGCCTGGACATAAAGTCAAGCAGACTTTCTTCTCTCCTCTCCCCATTTATTCCTCCCAGGTGATAGAAATGCTAGTCAGACATTCAGAGAGGCACTGAACGCTGGAAACTTTGTTTTGTTCCAATGGAAGATTTCATCTCCCAGATGAGGCTCAGTAGTAATTACATTAGAAAGCTCTCCCTGCTTGCCTTGTAACAGGGACAATATTTTAAAAAGATTTATTATTGCAAAGCTCTTCAACTTCCACTGAAGCAGGAAAACTTTAGAGTCCCATATTGATTAGAAAAGAGGATTGTGTTGCAAGGCAGAGCAAGGCCTAGAGACCTTTCCTTTCCTGCCCTTTGCTGGAAAATTGCATCTAACGACTGCAGCCTCCCACTGCCCAAAACCTGGTGAATTATATGAATCAAGACACTATTGCCAATTATTCATCCATTCTTCTTCTTCTTGGCGATCACTCGTAGCCGAGTAAGATTGTCTTCCAGGGGTAAAATCTTAACAGTGGATCCGTAAGTGGCTGTAAAGGCCAATTTTGGATCTGCACAACCTCCCACAATGAGGGCATAGGTTTCCAGGTTGAAGACAGTCACGGTGAGGGTTTGCTTGACGTGCCTTCAGGGCGAAAGGGAGAAACGAGCTATTCATCCATATGTAGGTGTGAGGGGCATGGTGGCTCAGCAGGTAAGACACCAGGCTTGTCGATCGGAAGATCGCAAGTTCAGAGGTTCGAGACCCTAGCCCCACGTGACGGAGTGAGCTCCCGCACTCGCCCCAGCTCTTGCCAACCTAGCAATTCAGAAGCATGCAAATGCAAGTAGATGAATAGGTACCACTTCGGTGGGAAGGTAACAGCGTTCCACGCGCGTCATGCGGCCACATGACCGTGGAAGCGTCTTCGCACAACGCTGGCTCTTCGGCTAACAAACGGAGATGAGCACCGGCCCCTAGAGTCAGACACGACTGCACAACTGTGCGGGGGGAACCTTTACCTTTACCTAGGTGTTGATAACCCTTAAATGGAGGGGAGGAAAGGTGTTGTCACTGCACAAGAAAATGAGTTTAGGAATGTGGCAGGAAGCCTTGGGAAGAAGGAATTAATAAGATGACTAAGAATTATCAGAAGGAAAAAGCTGTTATCAGTCATTTAAAATTGGCAACATGTATACATACAAAGATCCATGTAACAAAGAGCTTCCTCAGCCACCATATGAAATATAGTGTCCCGATATTATCAGAAGAAGAGGGGGCATGCACAAGATTTCTTATCTACGTTTATAATCCCTGTAAGGTACTTCCCAGGATGTTAAAGGATTCTCAAGGCCCTGAAGGTTTCCATAGCCTTTCTAGCCGCATAGCTACAAAGGAAGGGTGTGGCCACTTTGGACCTATCATGAACGATTCTTTACTTATCTGAGCATTTATAGATTTCAGGAAATGTACACAACATCCCAAGAATACAATAAATGGTTAAAAGCCAAATGCGGGTTTCAATCTTGTATTTCCAGTTCAGAGATTTCAGAACTCCCTGGCAGCTCCTGGGAATAAGCAGCCCCAGATGGTCACTAGACAACTGAAGGCAGGGTCCTTGTGCAGATTTTAATAATCAGCGAGAATAATGTATAAGTAAGCATTTTCATAGATAACTTGAAGCTAAACTATTACGGCCCTGTTAGGAAATTTCTAGTACTTCGCATTTCATCTCGAAACTTCAGCTACTGTATTTAGGGCTCTCTGGGGAGTTGCCAACCCACCGAACCTGACTTTCCTCTGCATCAGCTTGTGAATTCTTTTTAAGAGTTCTGCATGCAAATGTGTATGTCTACTCTTCTAATGAATATATTTGGTGTGTACTTTTCCTGCCTATGATGCTGGAGGTACTGCAGAGTTGTCATGATTGGCGCCTTCTCTATCATACAATGTGTCAGCATTGTGATGGAGGGGGTAAAAATAATACAGTTCTAAGCTAAGTCAACAAATAGTGTCAAGTCTTGAACCACTGGCCTGGGCAGAGATAGATATACTTTAAGCCCTTTATTAAATTGTAATAGCATAAGTCCCATCATAGAAAAAAAAACAGAGTGAAATGTTGACATTGGACACATCCATGGTCTGTCCAGCAAAAAATGCCTGTTGAAGTTCTATGGAAACAGACTATAAGTCATTTTAAATCAAAGTTGTGTAAGGCTTTATACAGCACAGTAAGCACCTGAAATTTGACCTGGAAAGCATCTGGTATCCAAAGCTTCTTGAAGAGATCAACTGCTTCATAGTGTAACAGGCTACTCACACAAGGTGGTGGACTGTATTTTATTAGTTTTTTTTTAATCAAACCTGGATGGCCAGAAGTAGATTTTCTGAACTGAATAGGCAATGGTTTGGACTAGATGACCGTTATAGTCATATAGTCATATAGTCTAATAACTGCTTAGATATTTTCCACTGATAAATGCCAATACTCAGTTACCCCAGTTAGCAAGGATGTCACACTAATCCTGCATCTGTAGACAATAAGGGATGTATAGTGGGAAACCACTGGCTGAAGATACGTATATGGCCCTGCATCCAAAAGACTTCAACTATTGGGCTGAGTGAGGCTCCTGCTCAAAAGTCCAGACAATTGCAAAACACAACAAGTAGGCAAAGGTGGACAAGACTCTTGACTTAAGGATCTCCAGCTGCTCCTCTCCAAGAATAGGATGGAATTCGTCATTGTCGTTTGTTCGTTCAGTCGCTTCCAACTCTTCATGACTTCATGGACCAGCCCACACCAGAGCTTCCTGTCGGCCGTTGCCACCCCCAGCTCCCCCAAGGTCGAGTCCGTCACCTCCAGAATATCATCCATCCATCTTGCCCTTGGTCGGCCCCTCTTCCTTTTGCCTTCCACTTTCCCCACTTTCCCCAGCTTCTTCCAGTGATTTTAACTCCAGCCTTGGATTCATCAAGCCCAGCTCGTCTGCATGATGTGTTCTGCATACAAGTTGAATAGGTAGGGTGAGAGTATACAATCTTAAACCAGTCCGTTGTTCCATGGTCTGTTCTTTCCATTGCTACTTGGTCATTATACAGATTCCTCAGGAGGCAGACAAGATAATTTGGTATCCCCATACCACCAAGAACTTGCCACAATGAATTTGCCACAATTTGTTATGAGTTCAATTGATGGAAGGCCAATTAAAAACCCATTAGGAAACACTACACACCCTATGAATGTCCTCCACAATAATCTACTGCATCCAGGACAGAGAGAACAAATGATAGGATATTTGTATTAGTCTTCAGTTTTATGCTGCGTTATTAAACTATTTTCCTTTCTATATCTGGGCAGATGTGTCTCCGGAGGGTGCTGTGACAGAGAAAGTATGCTTCCTAGGTCCCATCAGGTGACACTGCTTAATGGATGGGACATGGAGCATTGGAGATGGATGTGCATTCCTTTTAGAAATTATTCAAATTGTGAATTGGGAGGAGCCATTGAGTACAAGCCCTGGATCTCAATGCAGGAATCCAGTCCTCTTTACAGCCTCTACTTAAAGACATCCAGTGAAAGGGAATCCACATTTCTCTGTGCAATTGGTTCTGCTCTTGAATTCCTCTTACTGTTAAGAAGTGAAGCAAACAGCAACCTTTCCAACTTGAAGGAGAGATACTTAAATCTCATATGCCCATTTATGTAAACTTGGCATCCAACATCTAAGGGGTGCGTGATCAATTCCTATCAAATTCAGGCAAAAAGGATAAAAGAGAGACACTCTGCGAACACAGAAAATTCAACCCAAGCTCTTGCCATGCACTTCAAGGACAGAGACTCAGGGAGCACAAAGTTTGTTCTTTGTTCTTTCACTTCTCTCTCTCTAGAAGAGTTTTAGGTGACTTACAGGCTGTCAGAAACTCTCTGTGTCCATCTGTCTGTCTCATGCCCACTGCATGCTACTGTTTGTTCTAATTTGAAAGCTGAGGGCTTGAATATTGGCTAAGGCATTATTTAAAAGCTGCTAAACTGGGGAGGGTGAAGTGAAATGAGGCTGTGCAAATCACCCTCTTGTGTGTGGAAATGAGTCACACCAGATAATTTTACAAACATAGGAAGCTAGCCTCATCTGTCAGACCATTGGTCTATTTAGCCTAAGCGTGCAACTTCTGTTGGGCCAAATGCTAAATTGCCGTAAGTGGGATGGAAAACTCATAGACAACCACGAGGTGGCAGCAAAGAGTTTTCTGCACCCCTTTGCTGCTATCTAGACCAGTGCTTTCCAAAGTGCCACCGTTGGCGACACACCAACGGCGGCGGCGGCGCGGGGGTGCGCACGCACGGCGGCGGCACAAGGGTGCGCGGCGGCAGCAGCAGTGGCCTTGCTAAAAAGCAGAGGCGCTGATGGCGCACTGCTGCCGTCGCTGCCACCGCCGCACACACTGCCACCCCCACGTGTGCTTCCGTGCCGCCGCCAGGCGCGCCCCCACACCACCGCTTCGCGACATACTAAACTGTGTGTTGTGACACACTAAAGCAGAGCTTTCCAAACTGTGTGTCGGGACACGTTAGTGTGTCGGCTGCAGTGCTTGGGTGTGTCGTGGCTGCTGCTGCCTCCGAGCCCTGCCAGGATTCCACGCAGGTCCTAGTGCCTGCCTTGTGCCTTGCTGCCTCCGAGCCCTGCCCTGCCAGGATTCCGCGCAGGTCCTAGTGCCTGCCTTGTGCCCTGTTGTAAGAGTGTGTCGCGAAATGATGCATGTCTAAAAAGTGTGTCACCAACATGACAAGTTTGGAAAGCTCTGCACTAAAGTGTCGCGACACACAGTTTGGAAAGCTATGATCTAGACTTTGAAAAGAGTTTTGCTGCTCAAATATGATATGTACACCTTTAAGCAGCCTGTCAGAACCACTTTCCTAAAGTGGATGAGGCTTGTTTGTTTGTTTTATTCAAACAATTTATATAGCTGCCTATATCACAGCAGCAACTCTGAGCAGCACACAGTAAAGTAAAACCAAGTAAAACAAAAGTAAAACAAAAAAAACATATTTATTTATTTATTTATTTATTTATTTATTTATTTATTTATTATTTAAATTTATATGACCGCCCAACTCCCCCAACGGGAGACTATACAAAATACAAAATAAGCCAGTGTGTCCTAGTGGTTAAGGCTCCAGGCTAGAAACCAGGAGACTGAGAGTTCTAGTCCTGCCTGAGGCATGAAAACTGGCTGGGTGACCCTGGGCCAGTCCCTGTCTCTCAGCCCTAGGAAGGAGCCAATGGGAAACCAGGAGACTGAGAGTTCTAGTCCCGCCTTAGGCATGGAAGCCGGTTGGGTGACCTTGGGCCAGTCCCTGACTCTCAGCCGTAGGAAGGAGCCAATGGCAAAGCAGGAGACTGAGAGTTCTAGTCCTGCCTGAGGCATGAAAACTGGCTGGGTGACCCTGGGCCAGTCCCTGTCTCTCAGCCCAACTCACCTCACAGGGTTTTTGTTGTGGGGAAAATAGGAGGAGGAAGGATCATTAGGCATTAGAGCATTAGTCTGTTCGCCACCTTGAGTTATTTATAAAATTAATAAGGGTGGGATAAAAAATCTAAAAAAACCCTGCCCAAATATTAAACCATCATCATCATCATCAACATCATCATCATCATCACCACCATCCATATGCCCAGGATCTAAAAACACTCCATTTTCAATCAATAAAGACCAAAACAAACAAACCCACCAACAGGTGCTGAGCCTTGCCACCTGTGTGTTAGATCCATGCCCCTCCATGCTGGTGGGGGCCTCCCAGGAGATGACATGTGGCTGGGTTCAAGCAGTGGTAAAAGCCTCTCTGTGGGAAGGGATGGTTCCACCTCCCTTGAAGAAGGCGGGGGTCCACCCCCTCCTGAAGATGCCGTTGCTGGACCCAGCTGTACTGGACAACTTTTGTCAACTCTCCAGCCTTCCCTTTTTTAGGGAAAGTTGTCAAGAAGGAGGAAGGTCTATGGCTTCTAAGGGCCCTGGAGGAAGTGAATTATCTGGACCCAGTGCAGTCTTGGTTCAGGCTGGGATATAGCACGGAGATAACATTGATCGTTCCTGTGAATGACTTCTGGCAAGCTTGGGACAGAGATGGTGCATCCATCCATGTGAGAAGTAGGTGTGAGACATTTATTTATTTATTTATTTATTTATTTATTTATTTATTTATTTATTTATTTATTTATTTATTAGATTTATATCCCACCTTTCACTCAGGCACTCACGGCAGCATACATAGTATTCCTCCACCTATATGCCTCACAACCACCACCCTGTGAATAGGTTGGGGGGGGGGGGAGAGAGAGAGAGAGAGAGGCTTAAAGTCCCCCCCAAACCAGACTTTCTGTGACTGAAAGTGAACCCAGGTATCCCCACTCCTAAATCAACACCTTCACCATGAAACCACACTGACATGTTAGCCTTTAAGGCAGGGCTTTCCAAAGTTTTCCCGTGGCAACACACCAACAGCGGTGCGCAAAAACCCAGAAGCACCGCTGCCGCTTTTGGTTTTTGCGCGCCGCCGCCAGTGCAGCACTTTCGGATTTTCGCTCGCTGCAGCGGTGGCGGTGTCCTTGTATGCCGTGCGAAAACCCAGAAGCGCCGATGGCTCGCAGCTGCACGCGGTGGCAGCGCACCATCAGCGCTTCTGGGTTTTGACGCGACACACCTGGGCCCCGCAGGCGACACACTTTTGTGTCGCGACACACAGTTGGGAAAGCTGTGCTTTAAGGCTTTCCAGCACTCTTTCTTCTACAGCTAGATATTTTTATTAATAATTTGAAACCCAAAAGATCAAAAACTTAAATCTATTTTGCCTCTCAAAAATAATGAGAGAGAGAAAGAGAGACATTTCAATTGCCAAAAATCCATTTAAAACAACAGTCTTGTACAAAAGCACACACACGGACGCACACACGCAGTGGAAAAGGAATAATGAAATGCAGGATTTGGGGGTTTTATGTGTTTTTCCTCCCAGGGGAAACAAGCATTTGAAAAAAAAATGCTTCAATTAGATATTCTTAAATTTGTTGCCTTCCACTCTGTCTTGCAGTTTTCCAGCCTTCAGAATCAGGTGAAGGAAGAGAGCTCTTCCAGAGCTGAAATAATAAGCAGGATCTTGCAAGAGTAAGCAAAGAATTTATATAGCCATTTGTAGTCCATCATTCTGAGTGGCTTAAAAACTGCCACTCCTCTGACCCAAAAGCCATATGTTTCATTTATTTTCTTTACTAAATTTACACTGTGCCTTTTCTAAAAAAAATCCCAGAGCAGTCATAAAAGTGTCCAGGCTGGCATGTCTTTGCCAGCTGTGTCTCTATGTCAAAAAGTAAATTTTGAGCAGATGTATCTGCTGCAGCACTTTCTCATAAAAAAAAAAAAAAAAGCTCAGGCTTGTCAGCCAGGGAATTTAAAAACTACCTTGTATCATGGTACCCCTGGGTGTAGCCACGCTATGAAACAAAACTGTAATAGAGGAAGAGATGTTTTAGAGAGGGAGAAAAAGATGATACTGTAAGAAATGCTTCATTCTTCTGCTTGCTGTGAATCACTTTCGGCTGATTTCATTGTTAAGTTATGAGGTGAAAGGAAAGCATTTGATCTATATTCCACTAGCACAAGGGTCGGAAATGGCGGCTTGCGAGCCAAATGCGGCTCTTTGGCCCCTTGAGTGTGGCTCTTCCACAGGCAGGCGTGGCGGGCGTGGCGCGGCAGCGAGTGTGGTGGGGCAGGCGCGGCAGCGGGCATGGTGTGCGTTGCTGTCTCCGGCAGCCATCTTGACGACGGGCAGGGCTTTCCAAACTGTGTGTCGCTTGACAAGCCGGAAGCGCTGAAGCGAGTGGAAATTCTCCGCGCCAATCAGCTGTGCGTCGGGAAGCCCGGCAGCCTGCACACGCGATTTTTGCCTCCCTGCCGGAACCGAGGGCATTTTCGGGGTCCCCGGAGCCTGCCCTTTCGAAGGGGCAGCGGCAGCAGCAGCAGCAGTACTGCCCCTTCGAAAGGGCAGGCTCCGGGGACCCCGAAAATGCCCTCAGTTTAGGCAGGGAGGCTGCGCGCAAGCGGCACTCAGCTGTTCTGCGGGGAGAATTTCCACCCCAGGGCAGCATGTGCATGTGGGGAGGGGAGGTTTCTGCCTCCCTGCCGGAACCGAGGGCATTTTCGGGGTCCCCGGAGCCTGCCCTTTCGAAGGGGCAGTGGCAGCAGCAGCAGCAGTGCTGCCCCTTCAAAAGGGCAGGCTCCGGGGACCCCGAAAATGTCCTCAGTTTAGGCAGGGAGGCTGCGCGCAAGCGGCGCTCAGCTGTTCTGCAGGGAGAATTTCCACCCCAGGGCAGCGTGTGCATGCGGGGAGTGGAGGTTTCTGCCTCCCTGCCGGAACCGAGGGCATTTTCGGGGTCCCCGGAGCCTGCCCTTTAGAAGGGGCAGCGGCAGCAGCGGCAGCAGTGCTGCCCCTTCGAAAGGGCAAGCTCCGGGGACCCCGAAAATGCCCTCAGTTTAGGCAGGGAGGCTGCGCTCAAGCTGCGCTCAGCTGTTCTGCGGGGAGAATTTCCACCCCAGGGCAGCGTGTGCATGTGGGGAGGGGAGGTTTCTGCCTCCCTGCCGGAACCGAGGGCATTTTCGGGGTCCCCGGAGCCTGCCCTTTCGAAGGGGCAGCGGCAGCAGTAGCATCAGTGCTGCCCCTTCGAAAGGGCAGGCTCTGGGGACCCCGAAAATGCCCTGTTTAGGCAGGGAGGCTGCGCTCAAGCTGCGCTCAGCTGTTCTGCGGGGAGAATTTCCACCCCAGGGCAGCGTGTGCATGTGGGGAGGGGAGGTTTCTGCCTCCCTGCCAGAACCGAGGGCATTTTCGGGGTCCCCGGAGCCTGCCCTTTCGAAGGGGCAGCGGCAGCAGCAGCAGCAGCAAACCTCCCCTCCCCACATGCACACGCTGCCCTGGGGTGGCCCTCGGTTCTGGCAGGGAAACATGCCAGGGAAAAATTCTCTTTGGGAAACATGCACCACAATGGAGAGTTTGACAGAAATGGATCGTCATCTGCAATGTTGGTTGTACAACACATAGGTTTTACATGGGATCTATCTTTGATGGGTGAGATATATTTATGTGAAGTCTGTGCACAACCATGTGGAGAGCAACACATTCCTTTGGACAGCATGAAATGGATAAAACACGAGATGAAGATCTTCAGCAACTCCAGACATTCCCTGCACCAGCTACAAGCTGGACTATTCCAACAAGATGGAATCCTTAGCTGTCTGCCACTTTGAAAACCTAATTTATTTTATTTATTAATTAAATTTATATGACCGCCCAACTCCCCCAACTCCCCCAACGGATTAATTAATCTAATTAATGTATTAGATTTGTTTCCTACCCTTCCTTCAGGAGCTTAAGGCAGTTTGCATAGTGGTTTCTCATCCTATGTTCCCTACAACAACCCTATGAGATAGGTTAGGTTGAGATTGACTGGCCTAAAGTCACCCAGTGTAGCTACTTCTGTAGCTGAGAATGGACTAGAACCTGGATCTCTCAACTCATAGTCCAACACGATAACCTTTACATCATATTAATGCTAATTAATTTCTGATGCATTTCTGATGCATCAGAAATGGACATCATGCTTTCTTTCTGAAAACTACTGTTGCAATCCCCTTACTAACTTCTGGGTGTTTGTTTATTTTGCACTGTTTGGGTTATGTCTTTTTTTTTTAACCCCTATAATGAGATTACCCTATACAAGTAATTGTAAACTAGGGATAATAATTCCCACAATTAACATGATTAAAACAAGATTTTATCCAGTGTATCAAATGTCTTAATGTCTTTGGGATTATCTTCCTAGTTTGAGCTATTAATCCTATTTGCCTTCATGAAAATACCAAGCAATTGTCAGTAGCAAATTAAAATACCCCAAGGAAGAAACATACATTTGAAACTAGTTTCACAATGAATCCACTAGTCTTCCCTTGTGGTCCCCCGACAATGTGGGATGACACCAGAAGAAAACTGGAGAGGCTACAACCTGCTTTTCTCCAGCCGATACGTCATGTGAATAATGAGAAAAAGAAGGTGCTTCCATTACAGTTTTCCCACTCCTGATCATAATTGGCCCATCATGTATACATCCTCTGCACATTTTCTTGGAGGTAACGGGGATGGGACCCTGGAGGCAGACCTTCTGAGTGATTAGACCTGACATTATGGAATAGCTTACCTCCTGAGGTCCATCGGACTACCTCCCAGTTGTGTTTTCATAAAGCTATACAATCAGTCCTGTCCAGTCAGGCATTGGAGCTGCCAGCTTGGTGCTGCTCAGCTGTTGTTTTGTTCTGTTTTGTTGATTTGAGAATTTCACTTTTGGTTTAGATGTTCTAGGTTACTTGGATAATGATCATTTATCATTATGTTCATAGACCAGAGCAACTTAAAAATAAAATAATAAAACAGATATAGCAAAATCCAAACATAATATAGAATAATATACCAAAGCACCTACAATGTTATAATAAAATAAGTCAGTACTCAGACTTACCCAAATTGAAGCAATTGTTTATTTCAGATCTATACTATACATTTATTTGTCAAATTTTATGTATGTATGTATGTATGTATGTATGTATGTATGTGGCCACCCATCACGCATGAAGTGACTTTGGGCAGCATACAATAAAACTAACAATTAAAACATTCTATAAAACCAGTTAAAAACAATAAACATAAATAAAACAAGATCATGAGAGGAAATGCACCAAGATATTGCATGTGATGTAGCCAGCAAGCAGGCTCCCTATTACCAGGACATCCCCAGGCCTGTTGAAAAGAAACACGTTTTGATGGCTTTCTGAAAGGCCATAGGGGTTGCGGCTAACCTCACCTCTGGGGAGGGGGAATGATATTCCAGAGGACAGGTGCCATAGCCAAAAAGGGTTGCCTCCTAAGTCCCATCAGATGGAACTCCTTAGCAGATGGAACTCCTGCCGGACCTGATGGGACAGGTAGATTTAATTGGGGAGAGGCAGTCCCTCAGATACATACTACACTACAGTATACACTAAGTATACTATTACTTCATAATATTTATTTATTTATTTATTTATTTATTTATTTATTTATTTATTTGGTTTATCACCGCCCATCTCCCCCAAGGGGGACTCTGGACGGTTTACAACAAAGTATAATTCATTAAAATACAATTATAAATAGACTAAAATACACCTTAATTAACAATTTATAAATATAATAAATATAGTAAAATCCAAATGGCAGATATATATAGCCATATATAGCTATATTTATATAGATAAATATAGCCAGTATGCACATCATGCGACATGCTGGACCTGATGAATCCAAGGCTGGAGTTAAAATCGCTGGAAGAAACATTAACAATCTCAGATATGCCAGTGATACCACTTTGATGGCTGAAAGCGAGGAGGAGCTGAGGAGCCTTATGACGAAGGTGAAAGAAGAAAGTGCAAAAGCTGGGTTGCAGTTAAACCTCAAAAAAACCAAGATTATGGCAACCAGCTTGATTGATAACTGGCAAATAGATGGAGAAAAAGTGGAGGCAGTGACAGACTTTGTATTTCTAGGTGCAAAGGTGACTGCAGACGCTGACTGCAGCTAGGAAATCAGAAGACATCTACTTCTTGGGAGGAGATCAAAGACAAATCTTAATAAAATAGTTAAGAGCAGAGACATCACACTGACAACAAAGGTCTGCATAGTTAAAGCAATGGTATTCCCCATAGTAACCCATGGCTGCGAAAGCTGGACCATAAGGAAGGCTGAGCGAAGGAAGATAGATGCTTTTGAACTGTGGTGTTGGAGGAAAATTCTGAGAGTGCCTTGGACTGCAAGAAGATAAAACCAGTCCATCCTCCAGGAAATAAAGCCAGACTGCTCACTTGAGGGAATGATATTAAAGGCAAAACTGAAGTACTTTGGCCACATAATGCAAAGACAGGATACCCTGGAGAAGAAGCTGATGCTAGGGAAAGTGGAAGGCAAAAGGAAGAGGGGCCGACCAAGGGCAAGATGGATGGATGGTATTCTGGAGGTGACGGACTCGACCGTGTGTGGGCTGGTCCATGAAGTCACGAAGAGTTGGAAGCGACTGAATGAATAAACAACAACAAATAAAATCCCACATATCATTAGAATTTAAAGTATTGTGATATATTTTATATCCACTCAAAATCCACATATTCCTCTTAGGTAAAGGTAAAGGTAAAGGTTCCCCCCGCACATTTGTGCAGTCGTGTCCGACTCTAGGGGCTGGTGCTCATCTCCGTTTGTTAGCCGAAGAGCCAGCGCTGTCCGAAGATGCTTCCGCGGTCATGTGGCCGGCATGACGCACGCGGAACGCTGTTACCATCCCACTGAAGTGGTACCTATTCATCTACTTGCATTTGTATGCTTTCGAATTGCTAGGTTGGCAAGAGCTGGGGTGAGTGCAGGAGCTCACTCCGTCACGCAGGGCTAGGGATTCGAACCTCCAAACTTGCGACCTTCCGATTGACAAGCCTGGCATCTTACCCGCTGAAACACCACACCCCAACTTCTTAAGCTTTAAGCTTAAAAATACTTGGTTAACTTTGTTCAAATCGCTGAAAGAAAACTATAAGTAGTAAATAATGCATAGCACCAATTCTAGTCCTGCCTAAATATTGTGTTGTAATTTGAGATAATTGGATTGTATGGATTTTATTTTATGAGCATGAGGAATGAATATGATATATTTTTAATGATTTTAATTGTGTTCTATCTCTGTAAACCACTTGGAGGATGCAACTGAGCAATGTGCACTTTTTTGCAATCAATCAATCTTATTTGCCCGCTTCAGTGAAGTGGAGATACCTGCACAAATGAGAATTTTCTAGCATACCAGGGAATTTTGAACTAAAAAATAGTGTGGTTGCTTATCATTCAACAGTAATTTTGGACACACCATTCAGACAGAACAGACAGGGAGAGTCCATGTCCAGATAACTGATAGACAGCAGGAAAGTGGCTATTGTAGTAGTATGAAGAAGCATAAACAGGGAGCCACTTGAATGTTCTCCCTAAATTCTAATTGGTAGAATATGGGTGATGCAATATGACATGGGAAAAACAAATCACTCTAGAGGTGATTTTGGCTTCTAGAGGTTGAATTGCAGTGAGGAAAAATATCCATTAATTGACTTGGTGCTTGGAGATCAAGGACCTTGAACTCTAGTCCAAAAGATGCTTCTCCAATGTGGATTTTTGCCTTATTCTTTGCAAAAAGAGAAAGGATGCCACATTTGCTTTTGCCCATACCTGCTAGCATGTAATCCCTTCTTTGCAAAGACAACAAGCCCTTCCTCAAAGTCATACAATCATTGGAAAGAGCCATTGAGTCCAACCCTCTGCTCCATCCAGGAATCCAAATTAAGGTATCCCCAAGTGTCTCAGCAGGTAAGATGCCAGGCTTGTCGATCGGAAGGTCGCAAGTTTGGAGGTTCGAATCCCTAGTCCCGCATGTCAGAGTGAGCTCCTGCACTAGTCCCAGCTCTTGCCAACCTAGCAATTTGAAACCATGCAAATGCAAGTAGATCAATAGGTGCCACTTTGGTGGGAAGGTAACAGCGTTCCGCGTGTGTCATGCCGGCCACATGACCATGGAAGCGTCTTCGGACAACGCTGGCTAACAAACGGAGATGAGCACCGGCCCCTAGAGTTGGACGCAACTGCACAAATTTGCGGGGGGGGGACCTTTACCTTTTTAACAGGTGTTTGTTCAGTCTCTATTTGAACACCAGTGAAGGACAGCAAACAACCTCTCTGGGTAATTATTCCCAAATTGCTCTTACTATTAAGAAGTGTTCCTAATATTCAGTTGGAATCTGCCTTCCTGGAACTTAACTCTCTTATTCTTTGTCCTGCACTTTAGAATGATGGAGAACTGGTCTTAACTGTCTTCTGCTCGACACCTCTTTTGGGTATACTTGAAGCAACTTCTGTTTTCAATACAAAATAGAAAGTATAGAAAATAGAACTAAAGAAAGAAGAAAAAAACTTTAGTTTTATTTTCTATCTTTACTATACTTTCTATTTTGTATTTTAACTATGCTTTGAAAATAATAAAGTTCTGTTTTTTTTAAAAAAAAAGAAGCATCTTCTGTTTTCAAGGTTAAATGTGCCTTGAATATTCTTCTTCAATTACTGTATACAGGACTTGTGTTTTTGTAGCATTTATTTGCAGTGCTTTGTGATGTCCAGATCAGAATGATGTACTTGACCCAAGAGGGATGGGCACTTTCCAAAAAAGTTGCCAAATTAAGATTGCCTAAGTAAGGAACACTCTGAAGTCCTAGAATCTTGGATTAACAGCTGTGCAAGGTACCCTAGCCAAAGACTCAGCTGCTCCTTGAGCAAACAAATTACAAGACATGATTTGTCCACTCATCTGCAGCCCTTATCAGCAATCTTGGCATCTTCTACAGACTGCAATCTCTTTGAAGCATCCTGAAAAAAACCACCAATCCACAGCACTTGCTGAGGCATGAGAAGGATCCATGGACATCATTTGGTAAAAGCTGTGCAAAATTCAGCACTGTCTTGGATGTTTGGTATGGGCTTCCATTTTGTAGTCAGGTGATCTAAGACATGGGACTTTCTTTTGTAAGACTATAGAGGCCTGAAAAGAGCAGATCTCATGAATCCAGGCCAAACATCACATTCTCTGTTACTTTTGGAGGACTCAAGGTAGGGTAGGCTGGCCTATACGAACCCATGGCTTCCATCTGCTTCATTGTGAAATATATAATTGGCATCATATCATTAAAATCAAAATTAATAGCTGCAGGTAGAAAGACTTTGTTAGAACTGAAGCTAGCTGCCAGAACAGGTTTGACCCTTTCTTCCCTCACTACATTGTCTAGTTCAGAGCTTTCCAAACTGTGTGTTGGGACGCTTTAGTGTGTCAGCTGCAGTGTCTGGGTGTGTTGCGGCTGCTACTGCCTCCGAGCTCTGCCAGGATTCCACGCAGGTCCTAGTGCCTGCCTTGTGCCTTGCTGCCTCCAAACCTGCTGTGATTCCGTGCAGGTCCTAGTGCCTGCCTTGTGCCTTGCTGCCTCCAAACCTGCTGTGATTCCGTGCAGGTCCTAGTGCCTGCCTTGTGCCTTGCTGCCTCCAAAGCTGCTGTGATTCCGTGCAGGTCCTAGTGCCTGCCTTGTGCCTTGCTGCCTCCAAACCTGCTGTGATTCCGTGCAGGTCCTAGTGCCTGCCTTGTGCCCTGCTGCCTCCAAACCTGCTGTGATTCCGCGCAGGTCCTAGTGCCTGCCTTGTGCCCTGCTGCCTCCAAACCTGCTGTGATTCCGCGCAGGTCCTAGTGCCTGCCTTGTGCCCTGCTGTAAGAGTGTGTCGCGAAATGATGCCCTGCTGTAAGAGTGTGTCACGAAATGATGCATGTCTAAAAAGTGTGTTACCAACATGAAAAGTTTGGAAAGCTCTGGTCTAGTTATTCCCACTGTTCCACTTTGGCTATTCAGCTTGGCTTGGGAGGAAACACCGGTGACAATGAAATCTTCCTTTCTGGTGCTTACAGTAATTGTAGGATGGGGTAATTGTCATGAGGAGACAATAGAGGATGACAAAAAGGTTGGATCCTCTGTTTTTTGTGATTCCTTCAAGGAAAAAAATGCTGTATGGCTGTATTCACGTAACACACCAGACTAAATCTGTTGCTGCTCTCAAGAAAACTTATCCAGGGATCCAGCAGCAGACAATTGATGAAAACAGCAACTGTCTCAGTACAATAAGGTCACACCACATGGCAACATGTACCTGGCCTTGGGCAATCTTGAAAATGCTAAGCAGGGTCAGGCCTGGTTAATACTGGAATGAGAGCCTTTCCTCAAAATACCAGGACTGTAGACCTCGCTGAGAAACTGAAAAAAAAAAAGGGAAAAAGCAGTGCCAAACAAAAATTTTATTGCTGCCAAAAAACAAAAACAAAAACCTGCATGGTAGCATAAATTCACCACAGGTCAGGCTTAACACATGGGAAGTTTACTTTTACAATTTGGTGTGTGTCACAGCCTCCTTCTTAGATTTGGTGAGGTTTTAGGAGGTTGTTTTCTTCCATTTTAAAAATATCTGTCGTGTTTAATGAAGGTCACCCCTGTCACCTTTCTACCCCTGCTTCTCTTTCTCTCTCTCTTTTCTTTCTCCCTCACACAAACACATGGAGGAGTGAAAAGTGAAAAGGCATCAAAAGAGAGTGCTACTCTAGTCTCCTGTCTTTATGATCAAAGTTAATCCTCTCTTCTGGATTTGTCCAACACAGCCCAATTCAGGGTAAATAACCTACAATTACCCCAAGATATTCTGGAGTTGCCTGGATTCAATCCTGACCAGGTTCCTGGGTTTGTACAAAATGCTGGACCTTTAGATTCAGGTGAGCATGTCATATGAACACGTTCTACAAGTAAAGGTTGACAAGATGGTGAAATGCCTTCCTCGCCAATACATTCCTACCAATCTCTATTCTCTCTTGCTTCCCCTTCCATCTCCTTTCTTCATGTATGTCAAGATTACATTGCTTTGATTTTCAAATGCCTTTTGGGAAGGTTGAATGAAGATATATTTGTGCTAGATATATTTATACCAGGTCAGCACTCGGCTATCTCCTCTCGTTTGCCTTTCCATGTGGTTAACCTTTTCTAATATCTTCCTATTGTTAACTGGATATGGATACAGGTAGTCCTCGCTTAACGACCACAATTGGGCCCAGAATTTCAGTTGCTAAGCAAAGCATCCATTAAACGAATCCGACCCTATTTTACAACCTTTTTTGCGGTGGTCATTAAGCAAATCATCGTGGGCGTTAAGCAAACCATGTGGTTGTTAAGCGAATCATGTGGTTCCCCATTGATTTTGCTTGCCAGAAGCTGGCCAGGAAGGTCAAAAATGGCAATCATGTGACCACAGGACACTGAAATGGTCATAAATGCAAACCGGTTGCCAAGTGCCCAAATCATGATCACATGACTGTGGGGATGCTGCGGTGGTCGTAAGTGTGAGAACCAGTCATAAGTCGTTTTTCTCAGCACCGTCGTAAGTCTGAACCATCACTAAATGAATGGTTGTTAAGTGAGGACTCCCTGTAACCCTGTAAATATCAGAGAAACCTGGCATAAAGATGAAAATCAAGTTAACCAACTTCCCGGGTTGTTTTGAAATTGATAGTCCAATGGCACTCAATGGGAGCAATGCTTCTCCTGCTGCCTGGATTAAAAATGTATTTAAAATTGCAGTTTGATCAAGTGTTTGTAATTGTTTTCATCTCCTCACCTTTTATCCATTTTGATGTTATCACATCTGAAAAACACCCTGGCTGTGCTTAAGCCCCTTAAAAGCTTAGAATGCTTTTCATTTGTCAAGAACAGGATGCATGAAAGGAAAGCTCAGTTTACTCACCGCTGATCTGAAGGGGCCAGGCAGCCTGTCCTCTACCCCACCCTGCTCTCCTCCCTGCTACCATGAAGTCAAATTCAAAGGGACATTTGTTCTAATCAGTACCAAGTTTTGAAGGTATTCAACAGCGGCAGCCCCAGGCAGTCGGGACACTTGGCTTCTTTGCTTTATTTACTGTAAGCCGCTTATTGGCAGTGGTGACATTTTAAAATGTATTTTCTTAGGAGCTAAGGATGTTGACCTCTGCGGAAGAGGGATCAACACTGAATGGGAAGAGGAGAGTTGTAGAGATAGAATCTGAGTGTGAAAAGTCTGTTTGGTTAACGGCCAAGGGCCAAGTCTTGAGCACCTTCTCACCCCAGGAGTAGCATGATTGTATGAAATCAAAGATTTCCAAGGATGAAGCCAGAGTCGATGGGTAACAGAAAGGAATTTAGCCCTGGCCTTGAGAAAAAGCTAGGAGAGGTGAAACAGTTGTTCTTCCCTGGGAATATAGAAAGTGTGAGAGAGAGACTCGGATCAGCCCCGCCTTGCGCTTGTTAGCCTTAAAATGGGGCAGTGAAGGTTTGGAACAGGCTTTCATTTTCTGTTAATATATCCTAAGGTAAAGGTAAAGGTTCCCCCCGCACAGCTGTGCAGTCGTGTCCAACTCTAGGGGCTGGTGCCCATCTCCGTTTGTTAGCTGAAGAGCCAGCATTGTTTGAAGACGCTTCCACGGTCATGTGGCCGCATGTGCTGGCTAGCCTCGGGTGTCAGGTTTCGCAGAGGCTGACAGCAAGCTACCAGGCAGGAGACAAACGTCCGTTCACAAACCGTGAGTTGCAAGCCAGCAGAGCCAGAAAACCAAGTTCAGGGATAGTCCAATGGATAGTCAAGAAGTCACAAGCAGAGGTCAGGATTGGAGCAAGCAGGTAAACGAGAGTCCGGAGCCAAAGTCAAGGGTTGTAGCAAGCAGGTCAGCGAGTGTCCAAAACAAGATTAGAAGTCCAAGGAATCAAGCCAAGATACAGGAAGTGATCGCGGCAAGAATGCACGTTGCTTCCACAGCCTTGCTCACGGCCCCTCTACTAATTTATCTTGATGCACCCAGCTGTCGGCTGGCTCCTGGCCACACTCACAGTCTCGCCTCTGTTGTTCCCTCGCAGCCAGACGGGCGCTCCTGCGCCTCTCCTTTAAGGCATCCCTTAATCTCTGCCGCCTCTGCTGCTTGGGCAACTCAGGTGAGCTAGGGGTCTGAGTGGGAGCAGCTGGCTGCTGGCTGGAGGGCGGGGACAAACCACGATCCAGGGCTTGCTCCTGCTCAGCCTCTGGAGGCTGAGATGCTGCCACATCTCCACTCCCCTCTGGTACTGGATCTGGTTCTGGAGCCGGGCTTGGATCTAGGACTGCCTCTTCCTCGGTCTCCTGGGGGTTCCACAGGGGCAGCTCATCTGCTGACTCCTCGCTGGAGTCCTGAGGCAGAGGTTGGCCCAGTACACCGCATGACGCGCGCGGAACGCTGTTACCTTCCCACCAAAGTGGTACCTATTCATCTACTTGCATTTGCATGCTTTCGAATTGCTAGGTTGGCAAGAGCTGGAGCTAGTGCGGGAGCTCACTCCGCACACAGGGCTAGGGATTCAAACCTCCGAACTTGCGATCTTCCGATCGACAAGCCTGGCATCTTACCCACTGAGCCACCACGCCCCCTTTAATATATCCTGCAACCATTAAATTACATTTCTGGCATCCCAAAGGGGTATGCTTCCTGTAAAATAACAATAACCCCAGGTGGTCTGTTTCCTGGCCTAAAAAGTAGAGAAATTCCTGGACTTAAACTGTTGAGCTTTCCAAATGAATCCCCTTTAAAAGCAAAGGCCAGCCCTTTTATAGTCCCCAAAGTTAAATTCCCACTTACACAGAGAGGGAGAGAGAGATGAGTAACTGAAGCATTTTTCACAGAGTTACATTTTAGCTTTGGTATATGAAGTGCAGCCATGTTATTCGAACACAGCTTGCCAGGCGTCTCAGGGGGTCGTGAAGAGGCCAATGACAAAAGCAGTGTTGCGCCACCATCAGAGAGAGGAGCCTGCATTGCAACAGGCACTAGTCTACATTCATCATTTTCACTAAAGCTTTCAATCTTACAGATGCCTTTATCTGTCTGTCTGGTCCTGGCAGTCTATGACACCTCAACAATTAAATACATTGTTATTGGCCTGATAACAGCTAGTACTGCAAGAAATGCTCCCTGAATGCTTGCCTCTTAAATTCTCCACATTGGTGTGTTAACCGACAGCAGTCTAATTGGAGCATCTTTCATTGATGCTTTGCTTGAACTGTCCTTCTGTAAACTTCCCTTTGTAGTACCTACCCAAAATATGCAGGAAAATGCTAGTTGCCATGGCAGCACAGTTAGGACCTGGCCATCTAAAACACCTCAATTTTTTAAAACTTGTATCATGATTTATGAGCAAGACTAAAGAGAAAGATGACATTTGTGCAGGAATGGTCTTGATACAGGTTTCTGTATGAAATAAATAATTGCCACATCAGTATTTTCAGAAGGCAATTGTAAATCTCCAGACACATTTTTAAGGGCAGTGTTGGATAAGGTTGAGATTTTAGGGCAGGAATGCCTTCAAGGAAGGAAAAAGTATGTCTTGCAATGAATCCTTGATTAAGGATTCCATCTATTTCATTATCACAAATATAATAGCTTACTAATTTCAAGACCATAAGATTCATGATTCATAAATTTTAGCAGAAACAGTTCATATGTATGTCTATTTTCTAGTATGCAGTCTGTATTCCTGGTGGGAACTGCATTTTCTGCATCCCTTTTCTCTAAATATATGCATTTGGGCATACATTTCCCTAAATGTATCTTAATCTGTTAAGAATTTGCCATTATCAGTAAAGTAATCATCTTACTCCAGTGTCACCCTTTATCACTGTTGCACAATATAGCGCCTGCTTGCTTTAGCTGGGCAGCTGGGATGACCATCATACCTTGGATAACCTTGCTGGGATTATACACTTGGTGTCATTCTTCATTCATCCCTCCCAGGAGCACCCTATTCCCCACCATAATGAGAATCATAGCAGGATTTGAGGGGGATATTAAAATTTACAACCCAAAAACATTAAACTTAGGACATTTCAGATCCCTCCTTTTTGTTGTTCAGTCATTTAGTTGTGTCCGACTCTTCGTGACCTCTTGGACCATAGCATGCCAGGCCTTCCTGTCCTCCACTGTCTCCCGGAGTTTACTCAAATTCATGTTCATTCCTACATCGTGGTAATAGACAAGGACCAGAAGACAGTAAAGGTGATAGATGTAGTGGTGCCAAGTGACAGCAACATCAGGGAAAAGAAGTATAAGAAGCTGGAGAAGTACCAGGGCCTGAAGGAGGAACTGGAGAGGATGTGGAAAGTGAAGGCCAAAGTGGTCCCAGTGGTGGTAGGAGCACTCAGGGCCATGACTCCTGAGCTGGGAGAGTGGCTCCAACAGATCCCAGGAACAACATCAGAGCTCTCTGTCCAGAAGAGTGCAGCGCTGAGAACAGCTAAGATCCTGCACAGAACCCTCAAACTCCCAGGCCTCTGGTAGAGGACCCGAGATTGAGGAAGACACATACCACCCACAGGGGTGAAAAGTGAATTTTTTATATATACGTTGACTTATATTATTTATTTAAAAGACATACTTCTGGCTATTTGTGATGGCATACAGTACATCTCTAGGAGATGTATAGTGTTCATACTTTTGTACAATTTCAAATAAAACTCACAAGCTATAAAGGGATTAAGTTATATTCAAACACATCAAACATATAAACCATATTTTATTTTTCCTCCCAAAAACTAATCTTTCCAGGTGTGAGAGGTTCTTTTTTCAATGACTGAATACAACACAGCTTAGATTAAAACTTTACCCAGTACCTTATTATATCATGCCCATTCCCCAATAATTTTTGTTGTTTATTCGTTCAGTCGTTTCCGACTCTTCGTGACTTCATGGACCAGTCCACGCCAGAGCCCTCTGTCAGCCGTCACCATCCCCAGCTCCCCCACGGTCGAGTCCGTCACCTGCAGAATATCATCCATCCATCTTGCCCTTGGCCGGCCCCTCTTCCTTTTGCCTTCCACTTTCCCCAGCATCAGCATCTTCTCCAGGGTATCCTGTCTTCTCATTATGTGGCCAAAGTACTTCAGTTGTGCCTTTAATATCATTCCCTCAAGTGAGCAGTCTGGCTTTATTTCCTGGAGTATGGACTGGTTTGATCTTCTTGCAGTCCAAGGCACTCTCAGAATTTTCCTCCAACACCACAGTTCAAAAGCATCTATCTTCCTTCGCTCAGCCTTCCTTATGGTCCAGCTCTCGCAGCCATAGGTTATGGTCCCCAATAATAGGCTGGGCAAAGTTAGCTTCACTCCCTTAGCTCTTGTGGGTTGGCTTAGCCATGTAAACAAGTCTTTGGGGCTCTGTCCTTACAGCTGTGAAAGTTCTTAAAGTGTAATGCCGTCCATGTCTGTCTCCAAAAGGTTTTGCACTTGCTGACGATTATGTGCTGCCCTAGCATGGTTGCTACTTATTTAACTATAGTTGCACAGCAGAGTTGCTGCCAAGCTCCAGGCTAAGCTCCAAGTTCTGCTCTAAGCAGCGTTGCCCTTGAGCACTCAAGCCGAGCTCCAGGCAGGAATCAAACAGGGTTGGCTGCTTATCGTGGCTTGTGATCCCGACAGCGAGATTCAGCCCTGTTTCTTGCTTGTAGCTGTTGAACTTGCCCAGACGTTGCTTCTCGCTTCCTCATCTCCTTCCCGCCTCTTCTTCTCCCATTCTCCTGCTCACCCACACTCCCTCTGGGTTGGTTTCCCTTTTCTGGGCTGAGGGTGCGGGTGGGGTGGGGTGGTCTAACCTGGCTGTCTCTGAACGTGGTACATCCTTCAAAATGCCAGGGTGTGGCTAAACTAGCCAGCTGTGGACACTGTTACTGTCAGGGAGATAACGGGCGGCGAAGGAGGGGGCTCCCTCCAGGAAGGGAAACGCATGCGTAGTACTGAGAGTCTATCTTTCCCTCCCAAGAGACTCAAGAAAGCCCCGCTCTAGATTCTGGACTCTATCTCTGGGCTTCCTCAAACCGATTTAGTTTAGCTGGATTTCTGTTAGAGTAAGCATAATAAACACTAGAGTTTGGATTCCTAGCCTCAGCGTGTTATTTCTGCACTCGAAGTCAGGACAGTTACACTGGTCAAATACCTGGGTGTGGCCAATTGGCTGGCTGAGATGCTGGTGTGGATGCCTATGAGGTGAGTCTAGGCCACTCAGTCTGCCTCTCTCACAGCAGCGGTGGGGGGGAATTGAGCACTTCCCCCTCATGTTTCCTGGTAGAGCCAGGTCTGTCAAATTCTTGTATCCCGGGGTGGGGGGGAAAGATGAGCTGTGTCTAGCCTTGGGAAGAGTGGGGATGGCTGTTTTTGCCTGGCATAGCCACGCCAGTCAGCATTTTCAGCACCCAAGCACTGAGGGCACTTTCAACGATGCTCCTCTTTCCCTCCCACCAGGATTACCCCTTTTTCCATCCAGACCATGATCTTAAAAAGTCAATTAGAGCACTGATTTGTTCAAGGGTTGGATTTCCAGACCAGTCCAGAGCCTCCCCTCCTAACAAACATCCAGCAATTACATTCAATAAGCACATTTGCCCAATCAATCTCTAACCTGTTCATAACTCCTCACCATTGGATCCGGCAGCAACATTTGGGTCAAGGGCCACCATTCTGGATAAGAGTCCCTTCCCAATTCTGCTTAGTATCTCATAAAGTCTTATGCCAAGAGATTATTGGCAAGACTGCAGTATGTTAATGGAAACTTTCCTTGGGAGGCTACTATGACTGTGGCTTGACACTACAGCTAAAATAATAGTATAATATAATAATAATATAATATAATATAATATAATATAATATAATATAATATAATATAATATAATATAATAATATAATAATATAAGGGACGCGGATGGCTCAGCAGGTTAAACAGCTGAGCTGTAGGCTGCCGATCATAAGCTCGGCAGTTCGAACCCCACGCGACGAAGCGAGCTCTCGTTGCTAAGTCCTAGCTCCTGTCAACCCAGCAGTTCGAAAGCTTAGCAAGTAGATAAAATGGGTACCACCCTAAGTGGGAGAATTTGCTGGTGTCCTGTCAGGAGCCGGTTCCACCAGAGAAAAGATCGGACAGACGGTGAGGACAGACCCGGAAGTGACATCAACAGGACGTCAGCAGCCGGCTCAAGGCATCCTGGGAATTGTAGTCCAGAGCCTTAGAAGAGCCGGTTCCCTTACCCCCTCTCCTGGTGCGCGGGTTAAATTACACTCTATAGTTGGTGATATTGTATAATGATAAAAATGTATATATATATGTATGTAAGCCGCCTAGAGTCCTCCGTTAGGGAGGGGATAGGCGGGGTATAAATAGCACTATAAATAAATAAATAAATAATATATAGGAGGCATATCCTATAGCTGACGAGCGTTGGCAGGTGGTTATACAATGGATCTTGGGTTTCAACCACTCTTCAACTCCATCTCTTTTTCTTGAAGAACTAACTGCAAAGATCTTGGATGCTGCTCTGAAACTGACAAGGGTTTGGGGTTCACAAAACATGGCTGGAAGGAGGAAGGTAGTTTAATTCACAGTTGCTTTGGTACAGTTTTGAATTAAAATTGTCCCTGTCCTGCCCAAGTCTTGACTGGGTCATCTGGTTTATGCAATGCAGTACTACTGCCGCTATTGACCCAGTGAAGCATGTTGTGTGAATCCAGCCAATGAGCAGCAAGTGAGGGGGGCAGCCTCAGCACCTAAACCAGCATGGGCTGGTTAGTTGAGCGGCAAGTGAATCTGATTTTTGTCGCAGCATCCTTCCCTTGCACTGATCTTTAAAAAACATTTTATTATCAAGCCAGCAGGGTATCCATGTTCATGCTAGAGACATTCATTGTATTATCTTATTACCAATCTATATTAACGTTTTATTCAACAACAGAGCCCTTAGTCCCAACAACAAAACAGTAGGAGGCAGCTTTATTTTATTCCATAATCAGTGTGGTGCTGTAAAGGCAGGATGGGGAGCGGGAGAGAGAAATATCAGTTGTCAGTTACACGCTACACAACTGCAGAACTGCAGCATGGCCCTCTAAAACTGCACCCTGTATATCCATTATGCCCATATCTAAAATGATTTAGCTGCAAATATTGCCTTCACCCACCCCTCTCTGGCCTCCCAGTTTTGGGATATTATTAATGTATTTCAGTAAGACTGAAAGTTGGATATAAGTGATCTTTGGGAACTTTTGACCAATGAGCGGTACTTTTTTCCAAATTTCTCAAGGCAAGGAGACATTCACCAGCAATTTCTCAAGGCTGGGATTTCTCCTTCAAGGGGAGAACAGCACTGCTACCAAAAAAAAAAAAAACACCGCACGGGAGGAATTTTCTCCTGTTGCTTTCCCTTGGATTGAATGGAGGCGTGAAAAGCCAATGAGGCTACAGACCTCTGGGAAGCTGACTGTACAGTGAAAGACAGGAAATTTTCACACACTCACTGCTCCCTCTACGAACTAAATAAGCGCACTCTACCCAGGAGAGTGTCAACAAAGTCCTTTACTCTTTCCACAAGTATTTCAAAGGCAGGTTGACTTTAATTTCATTTGAAAGCAAACCTGATTTTAAAAATGCAGGAGCCTTTGCTACTAGAGGACAGCGATCGCATAAAGAACAGCAGAGCTCCGATGGGGAGGACAGAAGCACAAGAAAGCCAAATCCAGAAGGGTTTGGACCTCCAATCACCCCGCTGCCTGGATAGCTAACACAGCATTAGTTGGCCATCCTCCTGTTTACATGTTGAAGCTCAAGTGGGACTGGGGAGACTCTAAATACCTGGGAAGTGCTTTGGAGGAATCCTGGCTGGGAAGCTGTAATTATGTACATCCCTCAGTGCTGTGTGTGTGAGCAAATAATTGGTCAAAATCCCCTCTGAAAATTCCTGCTCTGCATTAACACCAAGGGGAAAGTGGGGAGGGCAGGAGCTGTAGAATTTGCTACCTCCTTCTCTCTCTCTCTCTCTCTCTCTCTCTCTCTCCTACCTAGAGGAGAGGCATCATTTAAAGCATTCACCACTCCTTCTTATCTCTTCCTCTCTGAAGCGGCTTATTGTGAATTATGCATTCCAGCCCTGCATGAAATATTCAGCTTGTGTCCTTTCATTCCTGCTCAGCCTCCCAACAAAGCAATAAACCGTCAGCATGCCAAATGGCGAGTCTGAAGGCAGGGCAGGCGCCACTGGCTTCCTGCTCTTCAACTAAATCAGGGGTGGGGAACCTTTTTTCTGCCAAGGGCCATTTGGATATTTATAACCGGGGACCGTGGGGGATGGAGGGGGGGTTTCTGGTATTTCTGCGGACCGGGGGGTCAGAGTTTGTGGGCGGGAGCCAATCACAAGCACTGGGGGGCAGGGTTTGCAGGCGGGAGCCCCGCGGGCCTTAGGTAGGAGCCCCGCGGGCCGTATACGGCCCGCGGGCCTGACGTTACCCACCCCTGAACTAAATCATCCGGCATGGCAATGTAACTCGGGCTTCGGGTGGCCACAGGTAAGGAAACCTCTGGAGAAACCATACTCACACCCACAACATGACCCTGTGATGCCACAACATGGCTTTCATCGTTCAGACCCTCCTTGCCCGACTACAGATTTTGTTGCTTCCGCTAAATCTTCAGCTACCCATAACCATTATCAGATAATGCCTGTAACCAGGATTGATAGTATTATTAGTTCCTTAAAGCTACTCTTTAAGTATGGAAATTCTGAGTGTGTATCACCTCCCACATGCCTCCTCCTCTTCACTTTTCTAGATCGTTTTGAATTTACTTCTGAAGCACAGATGAAATGGAATGTGGGCTTTTTGGAATCTATGATTTGCTCCCACGTGATGAACCTGGATTACTAAAAGTACGAAAGATTGAACGGAGAAACCTCACCCAGCCTGGATGTGAAAATTGCCAATCTCATCCTTTCAGACTTCTTTGCTTGCTAAACAAGACACCACACAGCTTCTTATGAAATTGGAAGTCATTATGAAATTGGAAGCATTGTGGATAACCTAAAACCTGAGGCAAATTTTGAATAGCACAGGGAACTGATAATTACAGTTCAAGAATAAAAGGAAACATAATATTCAGAGCTTGCTATCAAGGCTACATCATAATTGATAAAGTGCCACACCAGCGATGGCCCATCTCTACCTCATTGCACGAAGACACCACCAGCTCTCCATTCAGTGCAAAACCCCTAGTTTTCACTTCCCTTCATCAAACTACTTTGGATTTTTAAGAAGCAGGGTTTTATTTTAAAAAAAGTTGTATTCAACCTATTTTAGGGTTTAGATTCAACATGGCAAGAAACCATGTTGCCAATTTTCAGCAATCACATTGCCAACATTTGGCTGCAGGTTCAGAGGTTCTCCTATTTAGCCACAAATAAAAGTATTGCGTGAAGAGGGGTGTGGTGGCTCAGTGGGTAAGACGCCAGGCTTGTCAATCAGAAGTTCGCAAGTTTGGAGGTTCGAGACCCGAGCGCCGCGTGACGGAGTGAGCTCCTGCACTCGCCCCAGCTCTTGCCAACCTAGCAATTTGAAAGCATGCAAATGCAAGTAGATAAATAGGTACCACTTCGGTTGGAAGGTAACAGCGTTCCGCGTGCATCATGCCGGCCACATGACCACGGAAGCATCTTCGGACAACGCTGGCTCTTTGGCTAACAAACGGAGATGAGCACCAGCCCCTAGAGTTGGACACGACTGCACAAATGTGCGGGGGGAACCTTTACCTTTACTAGAAGTATTGCAGTGAGTATATGCTGATCTGAGGCTGTAGTTTGCCCAACCTGCTGTGCGGCTTACTTAGAGAAAAGTAATCAAAAATCAGATTTAAAAAAACATAGAAAATCATATTTGTATTCTATGCAAGTGATTCTATAATACTATGAGTGTCCTCTACTTCTGAACCCAGATCTGGGGATCACAACTCCAGTGCAATGGTTAAGGTGCTGGGCCAGGGAGACCCACATTCAAATGCTTAATCACACAAAGCTCACTGGTAATTTTAGGTCATTCACACTTTCTCAGCTCACCTTATTTCACTGAAATCTTGTTCCAGAGATAAAAGGAGGAGATGTTCTTATGCAATCTGCCTTGAATTGCCAGGGGAAAAAAATCAGTATATGATTCCAAGAAACAAACTAATTCACATCACTCCTAGGAGAAATAATGTATCTAAAAACATTTTCTTTAGCACCTGTCAAGCTCTCTTCCCACCCACCCTGACTTTGCACATCTAAAAAAAAGAAGAAGAAGAAATAAGTTATAAAAACGGGGGGTGGGGGGAGATGGCATGCTGGAAAGCAAAGCACCAACATCTATGATCATCTTTACTTCCAAAAATTCTTCAGGGCCCCAAGTGGTCCCATTAAACTTTCTTAGAAAATAAAAATGATTTGCAGCTGCAGCCCAGATCTTGGTTTGGAAATCTGCTTGCCTGCCCAGAGAAAAGACAAAAGCAAGCAGATGTGGGTAGTAGCATGCTGTGTGAGTACATGAAAGCTAGCATTCTGGTATACATCTATGTATGCATGTGTACCACCAGATTCCAACAACTGATTGTTCCCCAATGTTATAAATGGACAAGTCCCTTCTGATAACCATTTTGCAACAGTAAACATAGCTATAATCTACCCATCGGATATGAGCAACTTGCGAAAAATTGTTGGTAGTTCCCCATTATCATGAAGTTAGAGGGGGCGAAGTTAAGAGGACATGTTTTTTGTTGTGACCCCTGCTTTGTGGAATAGTCTTCTGCAGAAGATTAGACTTACCTCAACCTTGATGGCCTTCTGGAAGCAGGTTAAAATGGAGTTCATCTGGAGAGCTTCTTAGAATTAGTTAGGATAGGAATTGTTTATATATTGCTCCAGTTTTAAATCCTGGATGAGCTCTGTTTTGATAGTTGTATTAATACTGTATTTGAACCATGGATGTGTTGTCATTTGTGGAGTCCTTGGTGCTCTCTGAGCCTTGTTGTTTTCTTGCAGACGTTTCATTGCCAGACTAGGCAACATCTTCAGTGCGAAAAGGGAGTGGGACTTGCTCTCTGGTTATATACCATGGCTTGTCCTGCTTGTGTTGGTGGAGGTGTTGTTCTCCCCTTTCTCTTTGATAGTTGTTGTTATTTATAAACCACTGACACTGTGTGATTGCAGCAGTATAAAAATCCAGTTAAAAATAAGTAAATATGTTCTCAAAATTCACAAAAGTTTGTAAACCCTAGGCCCAAAGTGCCCTTCCTGCCTGCACAAAGCTGCTTCTAGTAACCCAACAATAGATCAGGACAATTCTGTCCTTCCAAACATCTGAGAACATTAGCTTTTCTTTATCTCTGTAACAAGTGTGCTGTCAAAGGCTGTTTTCAGACAACACGTTAAACCTAGGTTGAAAAACCCCACACATCTGTGAAGTGCACATAGAATGCTATGCCTAAACCAATAAACCATACTTTGGCTTAAGTTGATGACCCCATTCACACAAAATCCTAAGACAATGTCTAGGTTCCCATGAAGACTGAACCAATAACTACCCAGCTTAGCTTAGTCTAGTATGTTATGCAAAGTTATCTACCAAATTTTCCATTTGGTATAAATGGGTTTTCACCTTTAGTTCTAAATAAAGTTTGAAAACCTTGCAACTGAGCATCATATAAATCTTACTCTATATGTAGAATAAAACAGGGATAAAGTTGGTGAAGTTAAGCAAGAACCATTAGCTGATTAAAGAGACAGGAAATGACATCTCAGCCTGAGAAAGGAGGGGCCATGAAAAATATATTCAGAATAACACCATCTTGATTCTATTTGGTGTATGAGTGGGCAGAGGGAAACTCTGGTGGATTTTCAAGATTCTGTTATTTTACCCTACAACGATAAAGTAGAGTTCCAATAGTCCTTGCTGTGTCTGTTTCTGGGCTATATTTTTGAGGATTTGTTGTTGTTGTTGTTCAGTCGTTTAGTCGTGTCCGACTCTTCGTGACCTCATGGACCATAGCACGCCAGGCCTTCCTGTCCTCCAGTGTCTCCCGGAGTTTACTCAAATTCATGTTCGTTACATCGGTGATGCTATCTAACCATCTCATCCTCTGCCGTCCCCTTCTCCTTTTGCCTTCAGTCTTTCCCAGCATCAGGGTCTTTTCCAGTGAATCGGATGGTTATTACTATTTCCTGAGCTTGCATTGGTATGACCTTCACACTACCCTTTGGAATATGTGTGTGTGTGTGTGTGTGTGTGTGTGTGTGTGTGTTTGTGTGTGTGTTTTAAGATGTTTCCAAAAGGTACTATGTGCATACCACTCAGGCATGCTCCAAACTGTATTTCTCCTTTGAATCTGGAATTAATCTCACAGCCCTTAGGATCATTATCTAGTGCAGAGCTTTCCAAACTGTGTGTCGGGACACATTAGTGTGTTAGCTGCAGTGTTTGGGTGTGTCGCGGCTGCTGCTGCCTCCAAGCCCTGCCAGGATTCTATGCAGGTCCTAGTGCCTGCCTTGTGCCTTGCTGCCTCCAAACCTGCTGTGATTCCATACAGGTCCTAGTGCCTGCCTTGTGCCCTGCTGTAAGAGTGTGTCACAAAATGATGCCCTGCTGTAAGAGTGTGTCGCGAAATGATGCAAGTCTAAAAAGTGTGTCACCAACATGAAAAGTTTGGAAAGCTCTGCTCTAGTGCATATAAGATTGCTGCCGAAACAAAAGAAGAGAATAAAAAAACCTGTTCCATCTGCTCATGTGATTTGTGAAATGGAAGAAGCCTCTAGAGTTCTCCAACAGCCTGCCAATTGTTGTTTCTTTATCTTCTCTGATATGTGATAGACAAATGTCCATCAGTGATTTAAATGCAAATTTTCTAAATAAAACTTACCTGTGTGCCTGTGTGCAGTCTCCTCCCAGCTTGTTCACCTTAAATGGCTATTCTAAGTGTCCCCATAATGGCTGGGACACTTCCAAAAAGTTATTTCTTAATGCCAGTCCTGGTGCCACTTTCCTCTTTTTTTTTCTTTTTTCTTTTGGTGTTCCTCTTGCCACCCTGCATAAGGAGGTTTCAGCATCAGGGAGTCCTGTGTCATCCTTCAAGGAGAATGAGCGTTCCTCTTATCGTCACATTAAGCAAACAAGACTGAAGCGACATTCAGATGTGAATTGCTCTGCAGCTGCTTTCAACTCAGGATGCAAGATCACATTTCTCTAATAGGAGAGGTTTTAAATGAGTTTTATGGACTTATTTGCAGGGTTGAGAAATAGCTGATCACTTCCCTCCTTCTCATACCTACTCCGTACATTCCTGATGCCCTAAAATCACGGGGTGGATCTGAAGACAGGTGGTATAGCTCAGTGATACGGTAGATGGTTTGTGCACTTACTCCCTGGTTCAATATCAAGCCATTTCTACTGGAGAAAAGTAATTGAAACTCTGGAAAGAACAGTTCTGAGCTACATAAGCCAATGTTCACAGGATTAATTGTATTGGTACCATTGGTATAGTTTTACTTACCTTAATTCTCCAGATCTGAAAATTGAAAAGTTTTGGCTCAATGGCTCCCCTAGTTTAGGGGCAGGCAACTTTTTAAAACCCCTTTCATGTATTGGAAGGTTGTTATCCCTGCTCCTTTTTTCAAGGCTCTTTCAGTTTCAACTCATAGAACGTAGTCTCCAATCCCTGATCCACTTCATTGTCCTTCTCACCTGTTAGTTGGTTTGAATTCTTCTTGAGATTTGGAGCAGAACTCAGGGTCCAATTTGAACTCTTCCAAACTCTTTTCAGAAACTTGAAAGCTTGTGGATATCTTTTTAGTGTCAGTTTGCTATCTCCTTCTCCCCCTTGTTACCACACAGTTTATTTTAAATTGTATGCTTTGGTGGAACCTGTCGATCCTATGTACTGTGAAATGCGAGATAAATTATTGTTCTTCTTGTGGACTCTTCATGTCACTTGCTGAATTCAAGGCTACTGCTTTATTAGCATTTGGCTCTGAGGAGAAAATTATTGTGGGGTTTTTTTTCCCTACTTATATAAGTGGTGGTGACCTAGTTTGTCATCAGGGAAGGCAAAAGAGTTCCTTGTAAATCGAAGCCAGTGGATCATATGCGCATTTTGCTACTGGGCCTATCGATCAATCCTGCTTTGGGATCAAAGAAAGCCCTCATTTTGCAGAATGGTTCCAGAGATCAGTATTTAAAATGTGGGGGAAATGAAAAGAATGAAAATAAATCAAAATGAACCAGCCTCTCTATGTCAGCAGGTCAGCGTGATCTGGCACTTGTAGATGTTCCTGTCTCTGACTTGTCAATAATGTCTTCCTTTTTCCCCAACCCAGATCCTGAAGTTTACTGATAAGTTTGGAGGAAATTGCAGAGCAGCTCAAGAGACACCCTTAATTATAGAAAATAATTCACTTTCTAATTAGACATATACTGCAGCCACAATTCTGGAAGAGTGTACGATTAACATTTGTGGCACAATATAAGTAGGCCAAAATGAAGCTGTGGTTTCAACAGGATTACTGAGAGTTCAGGGCTCACAGTTTCCAAGCTTTTTCCATTTGCTAGAGAAAAATAAGAGGTCCATACAAAGACTTTCATTTGTGGTAATTTTTCCTCCTTTCTAAGCCTTTGGGTGCTGGGTTCTGCCATTCGCAGACATTTCTTACATATGTAGAAAATCTTAAGCAGTATCCCAGTGAATCACATACATACATACATACATACATACCCTGTTCTTTAAAGGTTAATCTCTAAAAGTCTAATTTTGTTTACATTACAACAATGAAGCTGCTAAATTTCAGCAACATAATTGGGGAGAAAGGCAAACAAGGGGGTTGTTACATATTTTGGGGGGGGGCTATCCCTGTATTAAAAGGTCAGATTGCAAGCAAGCAAGTTCTCCTATCATGCTATGCACCTAAAGGTCTATTATGCTCCATTCCTATTTGTGATGAACAAAGATTTGTTCAAAAATGGGATATATTCCTCTTGCCTCTTCTCTTTTTATACCCTCATCAGGCTCAAAGAAAGAAGAGGATTGAATAGATCTCTTTACTATTGTGCAGATTCCTAATTTTAATTTTGTGTTGTTTTGTTCTCATTTGCAAAATCATGTTTTGCTTTTTTGCATGATGATAATGTGAGTCAGCAGCTCCTCATAGTGGCAAAGAGAATGAATAAGTAGCTAAGAGAAACTGTTTGGGTCATTGACTGTAAAATGTGACCACCTCTGCCTCAAATATACGTATATTCCTTGACCTCCCTTCCCAAAATGTTTATTTTTATCCCTCTCACGTAGCAGTCATTTCAATATATAATAATTCAGGTTTGGAAAATGATGGACAGAGAAAGAGAGTGAGAGAGTACACACTGATTATCTATTTTGTCATGCCTGATACTGAGGACCAACAACAACAAGGGAACACAAGGATGGCTGCTTATGAGCATCCAGAAGCAGAAACTGATGGCTTCTAGGGACCTGGTCACATCCATCTGTCAATTCTTATTTCAGAGCCTACAATATTTTAGAATTCACCCAGAGGAGGATGTGTTCCAAGACTCAGTGGAAAGACACTTTTTTTAAGTGAAGGAGAGAAAATTCCGATATTTGTCTTGATGGTTATAAGCCATTCCATCAACTATAGCAAAGAGAGATGTGAGAAGTAGCCCTTCCACAGACCTTGTTCAGAATCTAACTTCTCTTGGTGCTTCCTAAATGGTTTTTGGTTGCAACTTTGCAAGCCATGGTATTCCCTGTGACACTCTATAGAAGTGAGTTTAAAGAAGCAGGATAGGAAGAGTATTGATGCTTTTGAATGTTGGTGTTGGAGAAGTCTCCAGACAATACCATGGACAGCCAAGAAAACAAGCAAATGGATCATTGGACAAAACAACCCAGAGTTCTCCCTTGAGGCACAAATGACCAGGCTCAAATTATCCTACTTTGGACACATTATGTGAAAATAGCTCTCTGGAGAAGATTCTAATGCTGGGAAAGGTGGAAGGAAAGAGAAGAAGAGGATGACCAGCAGCAAGGTGGGTGGACTCGGTTACAGTGGCGATGGGTACTCTGTTGGAAGACCTGAAAGACTAAGTTAGGAACACATCATCATGGAGAAAATCCATCTATGTGGTCGCTAGGAGTCAAAAATGACTTGATGGCACATAATCAATCAATCAGCTTTGCCTTGTCCGTACTCTCTTTTCCTCATCCCTTTTCCTTTAGTGTCACATCTTTTAGTTTATAAGCAAGGTTTGTTGTTGATCTTTTATCAGATGCTATAAGTAAAGGTAAAGGTTCCTCCCGTACATTTGTGCAGTCGTGTCCGACTCTAGGGGCCGGTGTTCATCTCTGTTTGTTAGCCGAAGAGCCAGCGTTGTCCGAAGACGCGTCCACGGTCATGTGGCCAGCATGACGCGCGCGGAACGCCATTACCTTCCCACCGAAATGGTACCTATTCATCTACTTGCATTTGCATGCTTTCGAATTGCTAGGTTGGCAAGAGCTGGGACAAGTGTGGGAGCTCACTCCATCATGCAGGGCTAGGGATTCGAACCTCCGAACTTGCGATCGACAAGCCTGGTGTCTTACCCGCTGAGCCCCCATGCCCCCATCAGATGCTATAGAAGCCTTTAAATCAGTGATGGCTGATTTCAGTCTGCCAACATTTCTTATAGTCTGGAGCATCACCAGGGGGAGTCAAAAGTGTCAAGTGGCAGCTGCAGCAATGTGATTGAAGCCCTGCCTCTTTTTATATGCACTTTAAAAAGGGTGGGGCTTCATGTAGTCACAGCCACCATCTTGATTTTTGGACCCCCTCTGCAGACCCCCCTGTTACAGTTAGTAATCTGAGATAATTTTCCAGGCTGAGAGCTGCACTGATTTCGAATGCTGGGGACTGAAGTGGCAGACATACAGCCGAACTGCATTTAGGACTTGATCAGAAAATGGGCAGGAATAATTTTTAAAATGTACAAATCCTTGTCAGTGGCAGCGGCCAAAGCATTCCGTTACAAAAGGATCTGGAAGAGAATCCCATGTGGCCTATGGACTGCCGGTTACCTACCCCTATTCTCAATAAATCAACAGAAACCTTAAAGTCAGAACATCACCAAGAATTCCCATGAGGCTAGACTTGAAAGTACAAAAATAAAAATCCCAGAAGAAGACAGTAGTAAGCTGTCTATGAAGGTTCTCAGTCATCCAGGTGGAATTGTCTGTAGTTTGAATCATGTCAACTGGATTTCTATTTTCTCAGTGGAAACCTATCACTCCTTATCCAAGGAGCTTCTTCAGTCTGAGCAAAGTTAGTAAGGTTAGTAAATTTAGTAAATTTAGTAAATTTAATAAAGTTAGTAAATCCCTTACTAACTTTGCTCAGACTGAAGAAGCTCCTTGGATAAGGAGCGAAACGTTTCCACTGAGAAAATAGAAATCCAGTTGACATGATTCAAGCTACAGACAGTAGTAAGCTGCTTTTTTTTTTTAGCAGGAAAACAACACGGGCATGTCCGTATATCACTGCACGTTAGATGCGAGTCTTTCACTTTTACAGACTCAGAAACCAAGGCACCCTGCATCAAAATTGTTTGGGGGATGGCACAAATATGAGAACTGTGGCAATTGTGCTGTCTTCCTTACAAATTGGGGGTCCTAACTGGCCAATTCTGGAAACAGGGTACAGTACTGGGTCAAGCAATTTAATCCTATAGGGCTCTTTTAGCAAAAAAAAAACGAAAACCAAACCAAACCAAAAAGATGAGCCTTCTTACTTTCTGATGCATGTTTTCTCTCTCTCTCTCTCTCCCCCCCCCCACTTTTTATCTTACCACAAACAGCATAATATCCTGAAACTGCTTCTCGTGCCAAATACTTGAAGGAAAAATGCCGCTCCCCACCACTGCCCGCCATCATCCGTGAGCATCGCTCTGGCATCTTTCTTTGCTAACAGCCAAGGAGATCCTTACTTAAGTTTCAAAATGTCAGCATTATTTTCAGCTGTGTACAAATTCTGCACCATTGGAAACCATTTAAACTGAATGCCAGATTTCTAGCCATTGTAGCAGGAATCACTTTGCATAAGTTAAAGAGCAGGGCTGACAGTGGATGTCTATATTCAATTCTATGCTTGAATAGGTATCTCTCTAGATAAAAAGCAGCCAGCAACACTACAAGCCCAAGTGTTAACCTCTTTCTCTGTATTCCTCCTTGCTAGAAGTTTCTGAAATGCTGCTCCGGTTCCTCAATTTAAAGAGTAAAAAACGAAGCCAAATGCACCATCACTTTAATAGCATTTTCTTTCTTAAGTTTTGAGTGATTTGGTTAAAAAAAACCCGTCAATGAAAATGGCATTTCCCTGTTTTTTTTAAAGAGTAGAAGCACAGAATAAAGCTACACCTCATTTGCTTTAGTTTTATTAATAAATGAGTTTTCTGGAATAATTCATTTCACAATAACTATGGTAAATGTTGCCAGTGGCATAGAAACCAAGATAATTTTTGCTTTTTCCTAGGAAGAAACAGATGACGTTCACTGATACATCTCTCCCATACAACTGCCTCTCCGGCCAAGAAAACCAAAGTTATGACAACTAGAAGATATAACATTTGGCAAGTTGAGAGAAGTATTCCTACCTTCCAACAAGGGCAAAATGTTAGTTTTCAACTGTTCTGATGTTTTGATTATATCTCAGTTACATTTAATTTTGCGAATGGGAAAAAAGATGCAGCCCTGGAGAGAGCCAGTTTGTCCGCTTCTACGGACGCCCCAAAATACACAAGCCCAACAAACCACTCCATCCAATTGTATCATTACCAGGGACCCCCACATACAACATAGCTAAGAACTTACAAGAAAACCTGGGCATCTCACAGAGGAGAGTGAATACTCTATCAACTCCCCACTACAGTGCCTCCAGAAAATCAAAAACATGATAGATGAAGATGAAATTATGGTGTCATTTGATGTCACTGCACTCTTTACATCCATAGACCAAGCACTAATGATTGAATCCATGGCAGCAGTTCTACGTAACACACCTGACCTAACTAGATACACCAAGATCAAAATACCCAGAATCATGGACCTCGTCAACCTCTGCCTCACCACCTTCTTTCAGTTTGATGGACAAATATACCAACAAATCAAAGGAACACCTATGGGATCACCACTCTCAGGACTCATAGCAGAGATTGTAATGCAACGTCTAGAAAGGATAGCACGCCCACGCATACAACCCGAAGTATGGATCCAGTATGTAGATGACACCTTCATCATAATAAAAAAGGATCAACTGGAGGAAACACATGAAACCATCAACAACATCTTCAAAGGAATAAAATTCACAAGGGAAGAAGAAAACAACAACACACTACCCATCAATAGAGGAAATGAGGGCATTCTAGAAACACAAGTCTACTGGAAATCTACCCACACTAACCAAGTGCTCCACTACCAAAGCAATAACCCAACCTCCCACGAGAGGAGCTGTGTAAGAACACTATTCAGACGAGCACAAACGCACTGCAGCAACCCAGAACACCAGAAAAAGGAAACAGACCACTTATATAGCATTTTCCAGCAAAATGGATACCCACGCAACTTTATCAAAAAGTGCCTGACCACTCAACCCACAACAGCAAAACCAACAGAAGCTATGAAAAGGATTACACTGCCATACATCAGAAACATCTTGGAAACTACTAATAGACTGTTAAAACCACATGGCATCACCGTAGCACATAAACCAACCAAAACCCTTCAGAACATTGTAAGTAACCCAAAAGACCCAGTCGCCCAAGAAGAAAAAACAGGAGTTATCTACAACATACACTGTAAGGACTGTAGCAGCCACTATGTAGGACAGACTGGCAGAAGACTAGCAGCATGCATCCACAAACACCAACTAGCAGTCAGAAGACATGATGAAAACTCCTTAATCTCACAACACATGGACAGACTCAACCATACTTTCAACTGGGAAACTGTGAGCATCTTAAACCAAGCCAAATCCAAAAATGCTAGAGAATTCCTGGAAGCTTGGCATTCAGACAAAGCAGCCATCAACAGACACATAGAGGTAAACAACATTTACATACCATTCATAAGAGACCATAGGAAAGCCAGAAGACCAGAACACCTCCTTGCCAGCAATCAACACCCAGATATGCAAAGATTAACATCAGGATTAGCACCAGAGGAACAATCAAACAACACAATAGACCCTAATCAAGGAACTATTAATTCATTCAATCAACCAAGCAGCAAACAACAGCCCAATCAAGGAACTCCTAAGGGGAGAACAGCACCTCCACCAACACAAGCAGGACAAGCCATGGTATATAAACAGAGAGCAAGTCCCGCTCCCTTTTCTCACTGAAGATGTTGCCTAGCCTGGCAATGAAATGTCTGCAAGAAAACAACAAGGCTCAGAGAGGACCAAGGAATCCACAGTTCTTTTATATTATTGAATTTGCTAGTCTCTGTAATGAATGCTCACAGTTTCCCAGTTGAAAGTATGGTTGAGTCTGTCCATGTGTTGTGAGATTAAAGAGTTTTTATCGTGTCTTCTGACTGCTAAAAGAAGAATGAGCAAAGAAGGATATTCCACGCAATACAATATTTTTTTAAAGCTGGGTAATGAATCAAGTTTTTACAATAAAAATCACATATTACCAAAATCTTGAGATTTATTCAAGAATTATGGGGAGGGGAGAGGTACTGTATCTTGAAATCTAAAACACATTTGTTTGCGCACATATGTTGCATACATCAAAGTTATTCTTATCTTGTGTCACTAGCCTAAGTTGCAGGAATGCCATGCTAAATTTTAAACAACACCAAGTCTATTGTTTTTCCAAACTTTTTGCAAAAAGCTTTTTATTCAATCACTTTATGGTTCTTTATACCCAGCGTCTTTGTGGTTTCTGCCTTTGGACACTTACAGTCCACCTCTGTTGGCAGAGATGGGTACAAGTCTCTCTCTTAGCTGAAATGTTTAAAAATGTCAAGACTTCTTTGGGGAGAAAGTTAGCAGCTTTCTGAGAGCTGGGCTGATTCTAACATGGTTTTCCTGTGACAAAATCCACCACAAAATACAGAGGCCTTGTTCAAACAATACGTTACTCCATTTTATGACATGCTTCCTTCCAGATTCAGGTGAGCAAACTCTCAGAGTTTGCAGAATGCCTTCAAACCTCCTTTTTCTGGCCTTTGACCTCAATTGCTGAAAATTGGTGGCATTGTGAACTGCCATTTTGCAGTAGTAAAGGCACACAAACCATTGTGTAAGCCCTAATATATGCTTAATATAGTTTTAAAAACTAGGAAAAGAGCTCAAAAGCCATGGGGTTGCCTCATCCACGTCTGTGATATAGTCCCAGCCCCTTTGCATCACTGTCCCTCCCACTGAAGCCCTCGTCTTTTGGGTGTCACAAAAATGATGCAAGTGACACCCAGCCACTAAAAGCTTGTCCACCCTGGTGATTTTATGTTTGTTTGTTTGTTTTTGGTGTAAACTCAGGTATTGTGGCTTATAAATTGTGGTTCTGTCAGGGAGATAGCTGGTGGAGAAGGAGGGGGCCCTCTCCAGGGAGACAAACGCATGCACAGTACAGAGTCTCTTTGGTTCCCTCCTAAGAGAGTCAAGAAAGCACTGCCTTAGTTTTATGGGCTTTTTCCCTTAGCATTTGCTAATTCATTTCAGTTTAGCTGGATTCTGTCTAGCAGAGTAGAACAACAAACACTAGAGCTTCTACACTTCGTCTCAGTGTGGTTCTTCACTCTTAGTCAGGACAGGTTGAGTGTAATTATGGCTCTGCATGTTGTGTGAATGTAGCCAAACACTACTAACTGAATAAACTGTGTTTAGCTACATACACACAACATGCAGAGAAAACCATCAACTAGCATGGTATGAATCCTTTTTTATTTGCAGCAATTGGGAAGGGGATGTGAAAGGTGGGTAGGATTCTTCTACATTTTTTTTTGTTACTGTACTACAATGCCTGAAGGTACAAACCAAGGCCCATATGAAAATTGTTGCCCACCAGTCTTTAAGCTGGCAGAGAAGTTTGCCACATAAGATTTGCTGCCCCAACTGCTGAGCTCGGTCTGCCACAGGCACCTTAGCTCATATAGTCCTTACAGATTGATTGATTGATTGATTGATTGATTCATTCATTCATTCATTCATTCATTCATTCATTCGATTTATCACCGCCCAACTCCCTCAAAGGGACTCTGGGCGGTTTACAATCCAACACAAATTCTAATACAAATATAAAGTTAAATAAACATTAAAACAAACAATTTAAAAATACAATAAATATAATAAAATCAAGATGGAAGTATCTTCTTTAAAACACTGGAGAGGGCAATTCTAGGGCCATCCTAAGGTATTAGCCATCCCCAAGAGTGTATACTCTTCCTCCCGCCTCAGGCCTGTTGGCAGAGCCAAGTCTTGAGTTTTTTCCGGAAGTCCAGGGGCGAGGGGGACTGTTTTAACTCTGGGGGAAGAATATTACAGAGAGCAAGCGCTACTGCCGAGAAGGCACGTTTCCGTGACCCCGTTAGATGGAATTCTTTGATCAATGGGGTCCGTAGCATGCCTTCCCTGCATGACCGGATGGGATGGGACGATGTAATGGGGATAAGACGGTCCCTTAGGTAACCTGGCCCCATGCCATGAAGGGCTTTAAAGGTCATAACCAACACCTTGAATTGGACCCGGAAGCAAACTGGAACCCAGTGCAGCTCGCGTAACAACGGTGTTACATGTTACATCGGAAGTCCGATAAGGGACTTCCAAGATCGTCCGTGTGGCCGCATTCTGGATCAGCTGAAGCTTCCAGATACTCTTCAAGGGTAGCCCCATGTAAAGCGCATTACAGTAGTCTATATGTGAGATAACCAGGGCATGAGTGACCGTTCGAAGGGCCTCCCGATCCAGGAACGGGCATAACTGGCGCACAACAAGAAGTTGTGCAAAGGCCCTCCTGGACACGACTGCCACCTGCTCTTCGAGCAGGAGTCGCGAGTCCAAGAGGACCCCCAAGTTATGCACTGGGTCTGTCTGGGGCAGTGCCACCTCATCCATAACTAAAGATGGCAATTTCCTAGATATCGAGGAGCCATTAATCCAAAGCCACTCCGTCTTACTAGGGTTCAGTCGAAGCCTGTTTTTCCCCATCCAGGCCCCTACAGCCCCCAGGCACTTGGACAGGGTAGAAACTGCATCACTTACTTCCCCCAGGATGGAGATGTATAATTGTATAATGTATATCTCACCCCATGGAGACGGATGATCTCACCCAGCGGGCTCATGTAGATGTTAAAAAGGAGCGGAGAGAGTACCGAGCCCTGCGGGACCTCACAAGAAAGGGCCCGCGGGCTGGATCTCTCGCTCCCAATCAACACCGATTGGAACCGGCCCTGGAGGAAGGAGGCGAACCAGCGCCACACAACACCGCCCGCCCCCAATTCCCTGAGCCGCTCCAGAAGGATACCATGGTCGACAGTATCAAAAGCCACCAAGAGGTCAAGAAGAGCAAGAATGGATGCACTGCCTCCATCTCGCTCCCGCCAAAGATCATCCATAAGCGCGACGAATGCAGTTTCAGTCCCATGACCAGGCCTGAAACCTGACTGAAAGGGGTCCAGATAATCATTTAATGTGGGTCAAATTAATTAAAGTGATTGCTGGATCTCCTGGCTTCTGGCTCCTGGTTCTTCTCCCATCAAGAGTCACCTGCCATTGGGAAAACAACCAACTAATCTCCCCCATGGAGGGTTGGTCAGGATTGGAGCTGATCCAGACACACACACAACCAGCAGATAAGCAACTGAGTGATTTTATTCTGGACACTATGACACCTATACTAATGAAGTAATGTGATCTACTGTAGTAGTGTGTACAAGTGAAAGTATTATTTACAAAACCAGTACGTTTGTCAATGTATGTACAGAATAATAGAAGAAATCAAGTCTTAATTGAATTACTTGCCTCCCTCTTCTGTCTCTTTCTCTCATTTTCCACTTGTAATTTATGACAGATCCTTCTGCCCCCTCCTAATCTCAATAACCAGCCCTGGGATGTCTCTGAGCTTTCTCCTGGCTGTCTTGCTGCCAGACAAAGCCTTTAACTCCTAAACTCCCACACTGCAGCATCTGCAGCATCCAGCTCAAGATGCTTTCCTCAGTGGATTCTCCTGGTCTTTCCACTCTCTCACAGCCTGCTTCAGGCTTTTCCTCCCGGCCTTCTTCCATTTCCCAAGGCTGGGAGATGTAGTGGGCTGGATTAAATCAACCTTTTATGCAGCACAGGACAAGCGTTGTCTCATAAGAATGCTAAACCTCTTTTTTTCCCCCTTTAAACTCAGGCCTAGTGTTCTTTCAAAAGAGAGCATCAAACCTGTGTTTAAAAGGAGCTCGTGTAATTTGGTTTCTCCGCAGCTCAAGCCAAAGTGGCCATGGACAGGAGCTTCCCGTTATCAGAGAGGAAGATGCATGCCCACAGAAGCCTAAAGGAGTTGTGCAGATCCCTCCCCACCTCAACCCTTGTTGGAAAACTACTGTGGATAATTTCCCCATTATTTTGGCCCCAGCACACACACAATCCCTCTGCCGGTCAGAGCAAGCACACACACCACTCGGTTCAGCTAGCAAGATATGTATTTAGGAAACATCAAAAACCAAAAACAATATTGTGATCATTAGCATGGTCAGTCCGTTTGGCTGTTCCAGCTTGAATCCTTTTCTTAGAGCAGCAGGAGAGAGATGCAAAGCAGGACAGGAGGAGAGCTCTGCGCCATGAAGGAGACGGTTGGTAGACAGGATTGGTGCACCTAACATTCCTGACCATGTCAGCCACTGCATCACCAATGAAGCATATCACATTCCATTCCTAGCAAAAATTGCATTGCAAGAGGAGAGAAACTATGCCTTTAAACCTGGAACAGCTAACAGCAGCTTTAAGCTGAGGATGAGATAAAAGCAACAGAATGTGGATGTGGCATAAAAATAAAAGTTACCAGTTTACATTTATGTTGCATTAAAGGGGATGTGAGGGTGAGACCTGAATCTCACATCCTTCAGTAAAGGCAGAATCCCATGAATATGTGGCTTTCAGCTGCTTTGCTTGAGCACTGGAGCATAATGTGCTGACAGCAAGAGAGCTAAACTATTTTATATTTGGTACCAGGAAAGAAAATCATCTGGAATTGTCTGAGCAGCCATCTTGTTTGCAGAAATATCTTTGACCTAAGCAGCTAGCCAATTATTCTTTTTTTTAAAAAAAAAAATCAATTACCTATGCTCCTAGCTGGTTCTATCTTTTGTTTAATTTGTAACCCCTTTTCACCAATGAAGAAGCTCAAGGTGGCTAAACCGGTGAAAATAAACTGTGTAAATGCCAATTGAAAATGCAATTAAAACCTCAAGACATCAATAAAATAAATAGCACTCACCCAGCCAACAGGTTATACACCAAACCTCCGTATGGATAAAAATGTTTTGTTTGCTGGCAGAAGATAACAGAGAGAGAGCAAGCTAACTTGACCTCTATTAAGACAAGAGTTCCAAAGCCTAAGAAAAGATATTTTCCTACACCATACCCAAACTTGCCTCCAATGGTGGTAAAACAGGAGCTGTGTTCATACAATATGCTGGACCAAATCAGGTAAAGTCCCAGCAGATGAATTCACCCAACATGTTAAATTTGATAATATTAACCTTGTTTAACCTTTTGAGGCCCAACGATAAAGATAACTTCTAAAGGTCTTAAAGCTTGGGCAAGCTTATAAGAGAGGATGTTATTTTTTTTTCCCAATACCTGGGTCCCATACCCATAAAGGACTTTATAAATAATGTCAGCACTTCGTATTTCACCTAGAAACAGACCTGGAGCCAAAAGTCACCCTGATCAACAGCCTTCATGAGCAATTGCAGGGGGGCCAAGTTCATTCCACAAATCTTGTAATTGATGCCATTTGGTTGATGCTGTGATGATGCACATGACGTCATAACAGTGTGATGTTAGCATGGTTTGCCCTCGATGCCTATGAGTGGTATGACACTTTTTTGGACTAGCTGAACTTTCGCAACAATTTTCAAAGGCAGTCCTATGTAGAGTGAATTACAATAGACCACCTGGGATGCTGACACCTCCAGGCATGAATAAATGCCCTCCTGCCCTCCTTTGAAACCTGGGCATCCCGATTCAAGGCACAATGCAGAAATATAAGCAATTGCAACCCTCAATTGTTACAGGGAGGAGAAATATAATCTTGTACACCAAAGGCTGAAACTCTGCTTCCTCATATGTCTATGAAGGTTCTCAGTCATCCAGGTGGAATTGTCTGTAGCTTGAATCATGTCAACTGGATTTCTATTTTCTTAGTGGAAACGTTTCACTCCTTATCCAAGGAGCTTCTTCAGTCTGAGTAAAGTTAGTAAGGGAATCCTTAAATATGTTTCTAGGCTGGCTGTGTGACCTTGCACCTGGGGCTAGGTCATGGTTATTTTTGAGATGTTTGTTTCTAAGTCCCTTTATCATCTAAAGGAGGATCGTTAAGATTACCCTGCTGCTGTTGAGCTTGCGAAATGGTCTTAATCTTCCTAGGCACAGAAGACAAAGCAGGAAGGAAGATAGGGGAAAGGTTATGCCTGAGGCCCCCACCTCTATTCAAGGAAGGATTTTCCAAGTTGGCATGAATGGATTCCTTGACCCCTCTCTCAAACCACCTATCTTCTCTGTCTAAAATGTGAACATTAATGTCCTCAAATGAGTGTCCTTTTTCCTTTAGATGAAGATAAACTGCTGACTCTGGTCCTGTGGTGTTACTTCTCCTGTGTTGGGCCGTCCTCCTGTACAACGGTTGTTTGGTTTCTCCAATGTAGAGTTCAGAGCACTCCTCACTGCACTGGATTGCATACACTACATTGCTTTCCTTGTGTTTTGGAGTTTGATCTTTGGGGTGTACAAGCCTCTGTCTCAGTGTGTTGGTGGGTTTGAAATATACAGGTATGTGGTGTTTGCCAAATATCCGTTTTATCTTTTCAGACACGCCAGCCATGTAAGGAATGACCAGGTTCTTCCGTTTACTCTGAGTCTCAGCCCTATCTGTCGCTGTTTTAGGTCTGGTAGACTTAGATTTAGTGAAGGCCCAATTTGGATATCCACAGGCCTGCAGAGCTGTTCTCAGATGCTGCTGTTCATTCTTTTTGGAATCCATGGAGGTGGGGATGGTTTCTGCTCTGTGTGACAATGTCCTGATGACTCCTAGTTTGTGCTGCAGTGGATGGTGGGAGTCAAACATCAGGTATTGATCTGTGTGTGTGGGTTTCCTGTAGATCCCTATTTCTAGCTTGCCACCGGTCCCAATGAGGACTTCACAGTCTAGGAATGCCAGTCTGTTGTCCTTGGTGTCTTCTCTGGTGAAGCTAATGTTGGCATCTATAGTGTTTATATGGTCCGTGAAGGCCTGTACTTCCTGGGCCTTGATTTTGACCCAGGTGTCATCCACATACCTAAACCAGTGGGTGGGCACCGTTCCCTGGAATGTGTTGAGTGCTTTCTTCTCCACTTCTTCCATGTATAAATTGGCCACAATGGGTGACACAGGAGAACCCATGGCACAGCCGTGTTTTTGTCTGTAAAAGTCACCTCTGTATGTGAAATAAGTGGTGTTAAGACACAGGTCCAGAAGATGGCAGATCTGGTTTGGGTTGAGATGGCTTCTCCTTTCCAGGGTGCTGTCCTCTTCTAGTCTCTTCCTGACAGCGGATAGAGCATGAGTGGTGGGGATGCTGGTGAAAAGGGAGGACACATCAAAGGAGACCATAGTTTCATCTGTATCCAGTTTCAGGATCTTTGCTTTGGAAACAAATTCTTCCGAATTATGGATGTGGTGTTCAGAGTGTCCAACTAGAGGTGCTAGTATGGTAGAGAGGTGTTTGGCAATGTTGTATGTTACCGAATTGATGCTGCTGACTATGGGTCGGAGGGGTGTTCCTTCCTTGTGGATCTTAGGAAGTCCGTAGATGCAGGGGATGGCTTCTCCAGGATACAGACGGTGGTAGGTAATCCTATCGATGGAGCCATCATGTTCCAATTGTTTCAAACTGTCTATTGCCTTTTTCTTGTAATTGTTGGTGGGGTCTCTTTTCAGTTTTTCATATGTATGGTGATCCTCCAAAAGTGAGGTAATTTTATTGTGGTAGTCTGCAGTGTTTAGAACCACAGTACATCTTCCTTTGTCAGCAGGTAAAATGGTGATGGTTTCATCTTTGCTGAGGGCTGTCAGGGCTCTCCTCTCTTGGACGGTAAGGTTGGGGGGAGGAGGTTGAGCACTGGACAGAGCTGCAGATATTTTAAGCCGGAGTTGTTCTGCTTCTTCAAAAGGTAGGTGGTTGTTGTGGATGGCAGATTCTGTGGCTGTAATGAGCTCCACAACCGGAACTTGCTTGGGAGTGATGGCAAAATTAAGACCTTTGGCTAGGACATCTCTCTCTGGTTGGGTAAGTTCTCTGTCTGAGAGATTTTTCACCCACATGTTCTTTTTGTCCTCTGTGGTCCTGTTGTTGTTGTTCCTCCCAGCGGTTTCTCCAGTTCCTTGTTTCTGCTTGCTGCGAGAAAGAAGAATGTCAAATTTCTTAGTTTGCCTCTCCTTTGTCTTGTGATGCTGGGCCAGCTGTACTTTATTGCCAAGCTGAATAACTCTATCCAGGATTGGGTCAGGAAGGGTGGCTGTGAGTTCCTGGTGAAGGTTTTCAAAATTGTATTGCAGGGCATCAATGGTGAAGTGGACTTGCCTTATTCTTTCATTTAGAAGATGTCTTTGTGCCTGCTGCAGGATCTGATCTGCTCTGTGACCCTTAACTGTAGATTGCAGGCGTAGGCTTGTCGGGATGAGTCTCTGTTGTCTGCATCTGAGGTTAAAACGTAGGTGGTTTCTATAGTCTGCCACCTTTCTAGCTGTCTTCTCGAATTTCCTTACCAACTTCAGGGTTTCATCCCCAAAATGTATGGCAATATGTCTATGAAGGTTCTCAGTCATCCAGGTGGAATTGTCTGTAGCTTGAATCATGTCAACTGGATTTCTATTTTCTTAGTGGAAACGTTTCACTCCTTATCCAAGGAGCTTCTTCAGTCTGAGTAAAGTTAGTAAGGGAATCCTTAAATATGTTTCTAGGCTGGCTGTGTGACCTTGCACCTGGGGCTAGGTCATGGTTATTTTTGAGATGTTTGTTTCTAAGTCCCTTTATCATCTAAAGGAGGATCGTTAAGATTACCCTGCTGCTGTTGAGCTTGCGAAATGGTCTTAATCTTCCTAGGCACAGAAGACAAAGCAGGAAGGAAGATAGGGGAAAGGTTATGCCTGAGGCCCCCACCTCTATTCAAGGAAGGATTTTCCAAGTTGGCATGAATGGATTCCTTGACCCCTCTCTCAAACCACCTATCTTCTCTGTCTAAAATGTGAACATTAATGTCCTCAAATGAGTGTCCTTTTTCCTTTAGATGAAGATAAACTGCTGACTCTGGTCCTGTGGTGTTACTTCTCCTGTGTTGGGCCGTCCTCCTGTACAACGGTTGTTTGGTTTCTCCAATGTAGAGTTCAGAGCACTCCTCACTGCACTGGATTGCATACACTACATTGCTTTCCTTGTGTTTTGGAGTTTGATCTTTGGGGTGTACAAGCCTCTGTCTCAGTGTGTTGGTGGGTTTGAAATATACAGGTATGTGGTGTTTGCCAAATATCCGTTTTATCTTTTCAGACTCTCTACCATACTAGCACCTCTAGTTGGACACTCTGAACACCACATCCATAATTCGGAAGAATTTGTTTCCAAAGCAAAGATCCTGAAACTGGATACAGATGAAACTATGGTCTCCTTTGATGTGTCCTCCCTTTTCACCAGCATCCCCACCACTCATGCTCTATCCGCTGTCAGGAAGAGACTAGAAGAGGACAGCACCCTGGAAAGGAGAAGCCATCTCAACCCAAACCAGATCTGCCATCTTCTGGACCTGTGTCTTAACACCACTTATTTCACATACAGAGGTGACTTTTACAGACAAAAACACGGCTGTGCCATGGGTTCTCCTGTGTCACCCATTGTGGCCAATTTATACATGGAAGAAGTGGAGAAGAAAGCACTCAACACATTCCAGGGAACGGTGCCCACCCACTGGTTTAGGTATGTGGATGACACCTGGGTCAAAATCAAGGCCCAGGAAGTACAGGCCTTCACGGACCATATAAACACTATAGATGCCAACATTAGCTTCACCAGAGAAGACACCAAGGACAACAGACTGGCATTCCTAGACTGTGAAGTCCTCATTGGGACCGGTGGCAAGCTAGAAATAGGGATCTACAGGAAACCCACACACACAGATCAATACCTGATGTTTGACTCCCACCATCCACTGCAGCACAAACTAGGAGTCATCAGGACATTGTCACACAGAGCAGAAACCATCCCCACCTCCATGGATTCCAAAAAGAATGAACAGCAGCATCTGAGAACAGCTCTGCAGGCCTGTGGATATCCAAATTGGGCCTTCACTAAATCTAAGTCTACCAGACCTAAAACAGCGACAGATAGGGCTGAGACTCAGAGTAAACGGAAGAACCTGGTCATTCCTTACATGGCTGGCGTGTCTGAAAAGATAAAACGGATATTTGGCAAACACCACATACCTGTATATTTCAAACCCACCAACACACTGAGACAGAGGCTTGTACACCCCAAAGATCAAACTCCAAAACACAAGGAAAGCAATGTAGTGTATGCAATCCAGTGCAGTGAGGAGTGCTCTGAACTCTACATTGGAGAAACCAAACAACCGTTGTACAGGAGGACGGCCCAACACAGGAGAAGTAACACCACAGGACCAGAGTCAGCAGTTTATCTTCATCTAAAGGAAAAAGGACACTCATTTGAGGACATTAATGTTCACATTTTAGACAGAGAAGATAGGTGGTTTGAGAGAGGGGTCAAGGAATCCATTCATGCCAACTTGGAAAATCCTTCCTTGAATAGAGGTGGGGGCCTCAGGCATAACCTTTCCCCTATCTTCCTTCCTGCTTTGTCTTCTGTGCCTAGGAAGATTAAGACCATTTCGCAAGCTCAACAGCAGCAGGGTAATCTTAACGATCCTCCTTTAGATGATAAAGGGACTTAGAAACAAACATCTCAAAAATAACCATGACCTAGCCCCAGGTGCAAGGTCACACAGCCAGCCTAGAAACATATTTAAGGATTCCCTTACTAACTTTACTCAGACTGAAGAAGCTCCTTGGATAAGGAGTGAAACGTTTCCACTAAGAAAATAGAAATCCAGTTGACATGATTCAAGCTACAGTCTGCTTCCTCATCTTTCTTGGCCAGGATTTCTTGCTCTGGTCTGAATTAAGCATCAATTTATTCAGCTTCATATAATCCAACACTGGGATCAGACCCATCTCTAGCCTTATTACAGCTTGTAAAAAATGAACACCATGGAGAAAACTAACATATTTGCTTTATTTGGCCTGGGTATTTACATTAAAGAGAGATGTTGACTTTTTGACTTGTGCAACTCCAAAAATAATTCTGGCTGAGAAGTGAGCTATGATTAAAAAGCTTGCCATCTATGTTTGTTTTGCTGTAACAAGCCAAAGAGATCTAAGGCTGTTCTTGCAAATCTAGGTAAACCTGGAATTAAAAATGCTTTTCTCCCTTCTTGATTATTGATGTCTTTCTGTAACATCACATGGTGCAAAGTGGATCTTTATCTAGGGCAAAGGAGACAAAAATCCAAACATATTGGCAAAAAAAATGCATTGCCTGTCAACATAATATAGCCCCCTGGTAGATATTCTGTTATTGTCAGGATGCTGAGAAGGGAGGTGATTTTTCAGATCAAAGAAAAATACTCTTCTGTTGTAGAAGGCATGCAAAACATGCTGAGATCCTACTGCCTCCAAGAGGTAGCTGGAGAAAGAAAGAGAAAACTGGATTTGGATTATACAGAGGAAAATGGGGGAGAAGTCTTTGAATCTGTATTGAGAGTTCTTCGCTATCAGAGTTTTATCAGTTGTCTTAAACTGCTTGCAACAAAACTTAGTCCTTAGCCCAGGGCTTTCCAAAGTGCTGCCGCTGGCGACACACCAGCGGCAGCGGCGGCACGCACGCACAGCGGCAGCGCGCACACACGGCGACGGCGCGGGGGGCGCGCGGCGGTGCACGCGCGCACGGTGGTGGCGCGGGGGGCATGCGGCAGCGCGGCGGCGCGCGGCGGCGTGCAGCGCACGCGTGCATGGCGGCCGCCATGCACGTGCGCACCGCCGCTTCCGGGTGGTGTGGCGACACACCACGCTGTGTGTGGCGACACACTTTTGTGTCGCGACACACAGTTTGGAAAGCTCTGCCTTAGCCTGTAGTATGACTCCTTGAGAAGACAGCAGCCACTGAAAACTGGAGACTCTGACAGCTACTCAGTATTCTGAGCTACTTCACTATTCATCAGTAGCAGCATCTCCCCGTATTAAAATGCAATGAAGTATCCAAGTCTGATTCTGCTTAACTGACTGGTGGCAATATTGATCCAGAGTAGCACTGAATTACTCTCTGTATCATGTTGTATTAGCAGTAAAAATTAGACTGAGAGAGCAATTTTGCAAGATCTTGCAAAATTGGTTCATAGAATTATAAAGTCATAGAATTGGAAGGGGCTATTTACAACATTACATCCAACCACAATGCAGGATCCAAGTGGTCTTGACAGATGGCTGCAGTCTCAGTTTGAACATAACCAATGAAGGGAAGATCATAATTTATCTGGGTAGTTGGTTCCATTGCTGAACCATTCTGATTTGTGGGATTTTATTTCCTAACATTCAACCAGACTGTGCTTTCATAGACCTATACAACTGTAGTGTTGGGAGGCACCACAAGGATCATCTGGTGCAGCCCTCTTCATTGTGCAGGAAAACCATTTAAATTCTATTAAAGAAGTAGCTGTCCACTTAAAAAGACTTCTAGCAGTCCACTGTTTTTTCCTATATTTAAATGAAATCTAGGTAGCTTCATTTATACCCATTGTTTCTAGTCCTGGTTTCTGTGGCTGTAGGTAAAGGTAAAGGTTCCCCCCGCACATTTGTGCAGTCGTGTCCGACTCTAGGGGCCGGTGCTCATCTCCGTTTGTTAGTCGAAGAGCCAGCGTTGTCCGGAGACGCTTCCATGGTCATGTGGCCGCATGACGCGTGCAGAACGCTGTTACCATCGCACAGAAGTGGTACCTATTCATCTACTTGCATTTGCATGCTTTTGAATTGCTAGGTTGGCAAGAGCTGGGGCTAGTGCGGGAGCTCACTCTGCACGCAGGGCTAGGGATTTGAACCTCCGAACTTGCGATCTTCCGATCGACAAGCCTGGCGTCTTACCCGCTGAGCCACCACGCCCCTCTGTGGCTGTAGAAAATAGTTATTGACCATTTTCCCTGTCTCCTCTGTGCACCTGAACATGAATATCATGTCTCCTATCAGTTTTCTCCAAACTGAACAAAACCCTTCAGCCTATCCTCCTAGGGCATGTCCTCAGGTCCTTGTATCATCTTCATTGCTCCCTGAAATGCCTCTAGCCTACCAATCTCATTCTGGAAATGTGCCCAGAACTGTACACAGAACTTCAAATGTAGTCTCACGAGTTCTTTCTGGAGCAATAGAGAACAAGTCTTGATCTTCTTCTGTGTGACATACTGCCAAGTATTTGAAGGGAGCTATCCTTGCTTGGTTCTCAAGATTAAACATACCATGTTCCTTCAGTATTTTACATTAGAGTTTAATTTCCAATCCCTAATTATCTTCATCATCCTTCTCTGTGTTAGAGGTCCAAATCCAGTGGCACTGATTCTTCAACATCTTGTCAACTCCTGACCAGAAGGAGCAATAGAGCAGGGGTCCCCAACCTGTGGGCCGCAGCCTGTTAGGAAGTGGGCCACAGGGCTCCCGCCTGCAAACCCCACCCCCCGGTGCGCGCGATTGGCTCCCGCCTGCAAACCCCACCCCCCAGTGCGTGCGATTGGCTCCCGCCTGCAAACCCCACCCCCCGGTGCGCGTGATCAGCTCCCGCCTGCAAACCCTGCCCCCCCCCAGTCCATGGAAAATTTTTCTTCCATCACCAGTCCCTGGTGCCAAAAAAGTTGGGGACCACTGCAATAGAGCATAAATGGAGAGTTAAAGATTTACTCTGTGTCCCCTCTTGGTCACTTTACTACTCTTTGTCTAAGAGATTTTTAATGTGTGGTCACTTCCTTCCACCTTTCTGCCCAGGCACACTGGCCTGGAGTACATACCCTCTGACTCTTCTCCTGGTAGGATGTAGTTAACTGCCTAACCGTTGAATGTATTTCCCACAAATAAATCTCTTTTCTATTATAAATATAAAACTTGCTCAGGGCAGATTCCCACTCTCAAGAAGACTCTCACACAGAGAAGGCCTCAACCTCTGGTACTCTGCACCTGTTCTGGTTTGCTTGGGTTCTTCTTAAAGTCCAATGCCAGAAGTGGATGCAGACGTCCAGGTGAGCTCTGACCGATACAGAGTAATGGGATTCCACCCAATGTTGTGTCATCTGTAAATCCGATAAGCATTCCCTCCAAGTTATTAATAACAGTGTTGAAGAGAGCAGGGCCCAAGATTGAACTTTGTGGCAGTCCCTTTGACGTCTCGAGCCAATTTGGCAAGGAACCATTGTTAAGTGGTCCTGCACAAGTCTTTTCAGCCAGCTGTCATTTCATCAATTGCACTGAAAGCAACATGGCATGGGACACTCTAGAGTCTATCTTTGGTAGATCAAAACTCTTTATATGCCAAAAATGGTGAGAAATTAGCCAGAAAAAGAACGCGTTTTGGAAAATTGCATTTGTTGCTTTTTAAAACAATAGGAAAAGCTTGCATTGGGGAAATGGTCATTTTAAAAATGATGTCATTTGCCTAACAAAAATAACACTGTTCATAATGCTGACAAGATTTCTGGGCCTCCCATATTCTTAGATGTTCCATTTGTCCTCTCCCCAGTTTCACTCCCCGTTTCCCATTTTCCCACTCTCTTCTTCTTACAGCTTGATGCTTTTTCTCTGCAGTCACCAATTATCTCCTCATTCCCTCTCTCTCTCTCTCTGAGGTCATTTCCTCACTAGCAAGTTATACTGCCTTCTAGCATCATCCAAACAGCATCGTACTGATATAACAGAAACGAGAACAAGTTTTATATTGCCTCAACAATAGCTGGCTGGTGCTTTGAGTCCTCAGTAAGGAAGAGAACTAAAGCTCCTTATATTAAGAAAAGTTGTGAATAAAACTGGTTCCCTGAAGTCAAATTTAATGGATTTTAAAAGCTATTTTTTTAAAAAAGCTATAGGCTAGGAAGTTGCTCTCCTAACATGGACTGAAAATGGAATAGATTTATATTGACCAGCACATCTCTTTCAAGCCATCGTCTCTCATGATGCACACTGCCATCAGCCAGTAACAGTTGCAGTGGTGGACATAAGCTTAATCTCAACGCTGCCCCATGCCTACCATTTCTATCCATTTCAAACCCTTTATAGTTCTGCTCTTGGCTCCACATTCATCATCTAGGAAAACTGCTAGGAAAACCATTTCATGGACAAATAATTTTGGATTAATATTTTGCTCAGTTGAAATGTGCAAAATATTAATGTTTTCCCCTAGTGGAGACTTAAGAATATCTTGTTGGGGTTTGTATATACCCAGGAATTTACAGTTAGATAAATTATACTGCAGAGGCTTGATATCTAGGTCAGAGGGGAATTATTCTGCAAGTCACCCAATTAGCAGCCATTGTTGTAGGGATGATGTGTCAGTGTGTGACTCATACCACAGGTGCTAAGAGTTTAGTTGGGTGTGGTAGATAATGAGAGTGACCTATAGTGTGATTGGTCAGTTTGTATATATACTGTAAGCAGAAGAATCCTGGTATTCTTTCTTCTCGTTTGCTGTAACTTCATCGCTGTATCATTTGTTACCCGTGTGGAAGTGATCTGTAATACGTATGTATATAAAGTAAATAGGATATTTTATATAATCTCTGTTTGAGTGTCTATTTACTGCACAGTACGTGGATCACTGGTGTCTAGGAAGAAGGATCAGGCCGCTCCACCCACGCACTCTGACATATCTGGAGGGGAGATAGTAGCACATCTCAGTACTGAGGTTTCCGCAATATTCAGCAAGCCCCAAGTGTTCATTTTAATAACAGTTGCTGTTTGTTCTGAACACTAGAAAAAAACTTCCCTAATCAATATTCCCTTCTAGCAGTGCGATCTTGCCTTGAGACAGATTCAGCATGAAGAGAAATGTCATGTTTCTGGCTGTAGGAGCAGTTTGCAAGCAGAAAATAGGACATGAAAAAGAGACCAAAAGGCAGCCTACCATTTTGCCTAGAGGTAGCAAATTCTATTGCCTCCTAATAGTTCAGCTCCTGCTGAGAACCTGTAGAGGGTTGAGGAGGAAGGGATTATCTATGATTTTTGCCTAACATCTGTTTAACCCCTTCTCCCAACCAACATACCTTTTTCTTTCTTTTTTCTTCTTCTTCTAAAGTGTGTGTCTTCCGAGCACATTTTGTTTGTTCATTTATTTATTCATTCCATCTGTATACTCTTCAATCAATAAAGGCACACTCAGTTTATACCAATCCAGTAAGAACTTACAACCAATTAAAATATCCAAGGTAAGCATTATTAAAATAAAAATTGTACACAAGGAAATAAATAATAGGAAAATAATAGTAATGGAGATAGCTCCTAGGTACACAGATCCCCTCACAGACCTCCTCACTATGGTGAGATAATGGTTTGTGAGGGGACCTGTGTATAGTCTCACTATAGTGAGGAGGTCTGTTTGCCTTAGTGGTAGCAGGACAATGCTGGTGGTAGCTTAGCTACCGTCAGGTTCAACCATACCAGACAGCTCTTGGTGGGGAGACCAGATAAAGTGTGTGACCCAAACTCATTCTCAATGGTATGCGCACACAAGAAAAATTCCATATGAGATCAGTTACTGTCAGGTCAACAAGGACAGTATCTGGTACTATGGCTCCTCAGCATTAATCAAAAGTGGGCTACATGGTTCAGCTGGTCCTGCTAGGCAACCAGGACAACCAGCTGTAAAGCTATTGTAAAGCTTTACTGGACAACCAGCAAAGCAAAAGAAATGGTCAGTTGAAGAAAATCAAGCAAAAATCAAACCCTAAACTATATGTCGATGAAGGTTCTCAGTCATCCAGGTGGAACAGTCTGTGGCTTGAATCATGTCAACTGGATTTCTATTTTCTATTTCTATTTTCTCAGTGGAAACGTTTCACTCCTTATCCAAGGAGCTTCTTCAGACTGAAGAAGCTCCTTGGATAAGGAGTGAAATGTTTCTACTGAGAAAATAGAAATCCAGTTGACATGATTCAAGCCACAGACAAACCCTAAATTCTACTTTGAATCAAACCCTAAAACTAAGGGATTTCAAAAGAGAATGTTGCATATTGGGAAACAGATATCCAGACTCAGGAACTGATGAACAGCAATTAATGGATCAACTAAGATTTATTCTTAAAACAAAAGCTTTTACCAATAGCAAATTGCAAGAATTGGAAAAACTTGCTGAGAATGCTCATAATATTGATAACAACAACAAGGAAAAATTACTGACTATAAAAAAGTCAATCCATAAGGCAAGGGTTTCACCATTGGAAAAAACAAGTGGAAATGAACTATCAAAAATTCTGATAGTATCAAATTTGGTAGTAGAAAATATTGAAACAAACACATTGGCTGAAACTAATCAACTAATTTAGAGCACATCAGCAGTGATAACATCAGAGTAGGGATTTGTTGTTGTTCAGTCATTTAGTCGTGTCCGACTCTTTGTGACCTCATGGACCATAGCACGCCAGGCCTTCCTGCACTCCACTGTCTCTCGGAGTTTACTCAAATTCATGTTCATTACATCGGTGATGCTATCTAACCATCTCATCCTCTGCCATCCCCTTCTCCTTTTGCCTTCAGTCTTTCCCAGCATCAGGGTCTTTTCCAGTGAGTCCTCTCTTCGCATTAGGTGGCCAAAGTATTTGAGCTTCAGCTTCAGCATCTGTCCTTCCAATGAGCAGTCAGGGTTGATTTCCTTTAGGATTGACTGGTTTGACCTCCTTGCAGTCCAAGGGACTCTCAAGAGTCTTCTCCAGCACCACAGTTCGAAAGCATCAATTCTTCGGCGCTCAGCCTTCCTTATGGTCCAACTCTCACAGCCATACATTACTACTGGAAAAACCATAGCTTTAACTATACGGACCTTTGTCGGCAAGGTGATGTCTCTGCTTTTTAATATGCTGTCTAGGTTTGCCATAGCTTTCCTCCCAAGGAGCAAGCGTCTTTTAATTTCATGGCTGCAGTCACCGTCTGCGGTGATCTTGGAGCCCAAGAAAATAAAATCTGTCACTGCTTCCATTTCTTCCCCTTCTATTTGCCAGGAAGTGATTGTATCCCATCAGAGTAGGGATACAATGCTATAAAACAAAAACAATAAAATTAATTCCCAAAATGGAAAATTCAATTGGAAAGAAAGGTCAATAAATTACAAGCTGTTATCAGCAATCTAAAGAAAATTGAAAAATAATAAGGCCAAGGAAGTTTACAGAAAATATATAATCTTAGCACCAAGATTTTAAAATTTTCAAAAAATTTAAAAAATGATTCATTGCTATTTCAAAGAAAATTGAACAATATGAAGGTAGAATAAATCAATTTTGACAAAATCAGCAGTTTTGAACAAACCAGCATTTGTTTTATAAAGCATGGCTCGGAAAAATACTGCAGATTTAGATATTTGCCCAGATAAAAATGAAACATTAAAATTTTGGAGTGACATCTGAGATAACCAAAAAGAATGGAATAAAGATACAAAGTGGATAAAAGAGATTAAGAAGAATATTGGCTCAATCAAAATGGATGATAGTCATAACATTAGAAATTATTAAAAAGCAAGCAAAACATGGTTAAGAACTGGAGTGCACCAGGAAAATATGAAATATATGGATTTTGTATTAAACATTTGACAACTCTCCATTAAAGATTGGCTACTTAATTTAATGAAATATTACAAATTGGAAAAGTTGAAGAATGGATAACAATTGATAGAACTGTTTTAATAATAAATAACAGAGACAAGGGTATAGTTGCAAGCAACTACAGACTGATTACTTGCTTGCCAGCAATGTTCAAGCTGTTAACTGGTATATCAGCAACTGGAATTTCAAATTATTTATTCAAATATTCATTGCATTGACCTGAACAAAAATGTAACTGCTGAAATTCACAAGGAACAAAGAACCAATTGCTGAATGATAAAATTATACTAAAATTCTAAATGAAGAAAAATCAACTTACAAATAGCTTGGATTGATTACAAACAAGGGTTTTGATTTCTCATCCACATAGTTGCATACAGAAATGTTTGGAAATACTTGGCATTGGGGCAAACATCCAGAATTTTGTAAAAGAAGCTATGAAAATATGGAAAACAACTCTGATGGTAAACGGCAAAGAAATTGGAAATGTGAACATGAGAAGAGGAATTTTTCAAGAGAATTAATTGTATCCATTCCTTACCATCTCAGTGATACTCCTCACTCATATCTTGAATAAAACAAAACTTGGATATGAACTGTTAAGGCAAAGTGGAAAAATAGCTCCCCTGTTATGCATGGATGATTTGAAGCTATTTGGGAAATCAGAAACTGAAATTGAATCTTTATTTAATGCTGGAAGAATATATAGTGAGTATATCAGAATGGAATTTGGATTTGACAAATGTGCAATGCTCAGCATAAAGAAAGAAAGAATTGAACAAAATGAAATTATACAACTGAAAAATGGGAATCTCATAAAATTTTTGCCCATAGAGGAAAGCTACAAATATCTAGGAATACTGATCTTGGATAACATCTTGAATGGTGAAGTTAAAAAGGAAACTAATTTATAATTTTTAAAATGAGTGCAAAAATTCTAAATTTAAAGTTAAATTATAGAAATATAACCATAGCCATAGACACATGGGTAATACCAGTAATCAGATATACTGCTGTCATAGTAAATTGGGCACAGCCTGAATTGAACAATTTAAATCAGAAACCCCCAAAACTGATGACAATGCATCATCCATTGCATCCACAAAGTGATGTTGATGAACTATATTTGGTGTGCAAAATTGTTGGCCATGGTTTACTATAGGTAAAACAGATAGTTGAAGAAGAAAAACATGGATTAAATGATTATCAAGGCAAGCAGAGCGAAAATGCTAATAGCAGTTTGCAAACTGGGAAAGGAGTACGGCAGGGTTGTATACTCTCACCCTACCTATTCAACCTGTACGCAGAACACATCATGCGACATGCTGGACTTGATGAATCCAAGGCTGGAGTTAAAATCGCTGGAAGAAACATTAACAATCTCAGATATGCAGATGATACCACTTTGATGGCTGAAAGCGAGGAGGAGCTGAGGAGCCTTATGATGAAGGTGAAAGAAGAAAGTGCAAAAGCTGGGTTGCAGTTAAACCTCAAAAAAACCAAGATTATGGCAACCAGCTTGATGGATAACTGGCAAATAGATGGAGAAAAAGTGGAGGCAGTGACAGACTTTGTATTTCTAGGTGCAAAGATTACTGCAGACGCTGACTGCAGCCAGGAAATCAGAAGACGTCTACTTCTTGGGAGGAGAGCAATGGCAAATCTTGATAAAATAGTTAAGAGCAGAGACATCACACTGACAACAAAGGTCCGCATAGTTAAAGCAATGGTATTCCCCGTAGTAACCTATGGCTGTGAGAGCTGGACCATAAGGAAGGCTGAGCGAAGGAAGATAGATGCTTTTGAACTGTGGTGTTGGAGGAAAATTCTGAGAGTGCCTTGGACTGCAAGAAGATCAAACCAGTCCATACTCCAGGAAATCAAGCCAGACTGCTCACTTGAGGGAATGATATTAAAGGCAAAACTGAAGTACTTTGGCCACATAATGCGAAGACAGGATACCCTGGAGAAGAAGCTGATGCTAGGGAAAGTGGAAGGCAAAAGGAAGAGGGGCCGACCAAGGGCAAGATGGATGGATGGTATTCTGGAGGTGACGGACTCAACCGTGGGGGAGCTGGGGATGATGACGGCCGACAGGAAGCTCTGGCGTGGGCTGGTCCATGAAGTCACAAAGAGTCGGAAGCGACTGAACAAATAAACAACAACAAAGTTTGCAAAGAAAACATCTTGAAAGTAGAAAAAATGACAGTGACCATGAATTCTTAGAAAACCATTAGAAAATTGGAGAAGTAAAGCATTACATGGGTAGGTCATCTGCCAGTCCAGCTTCAAAGCCACAGTTTCAGGAGGCAAAAGGTTCAAGACATCAAGCACACAGTATTCAGGCAGAACAGTTGTTCCCAATGAAGTCTTGTTAGCTAATAGTGGGTCTTAAGAAGAGCCTCCACCAGGTGGGAGCCAATCAAGGTGGGGAATGCCCTAGCCAGGCAAGTAGGTGCATTGAATGTGCTCAAGGGCTGGGAAGCCGCCTGGAATCCAAGTCCTTATTGTCTGACCCCTGGAAAGCTGCTCTTGCTGGCAGAATCAGCCTCAGGTGCTATGATCACAATGATCAAAGAAGACCTAGACATCTTCTGCTGCCAATTACTGGTGTCAGAGCAGGTGTTCCCCTGTCATCCCTTTGAGATAGGCCAGGTCAGGAAACAGACATCACAAGGAATACTAGAACTCTACTTTATAAAGTAGACCTATAATAACAGAATCCTGAAAGCCTGACATTTCCCCTTCCTTCCCTCTTATACCAAAGTGAGTCAAAATGGGGCAATCTTGAGTTTCTTTCTCACACTTTCCTGTTTTTTCAAGTTAAACTCATGTTTTACTAATGATCACCACATATTTTCTTCAAGGTCATCTTTGTACTCCTTTACAACCTCCCCACTCTCTTCTTTCTCTGCATCTCATATTATCTGGACAGAACCCACACTCTACTTCACCCCAGAGGCAAAAAACTGATTGGACGTTGTCATTTCTTTAAACCCAGCATACTTTTCTACTGTCTCCTGCCCTGGATAACAGAACTTATCTATGGAAGAGCCTCTAGCATTCAAACTTTTGGCTCAACAAGGGCAAGATCTTCCTTACGTAAGTGTGTTTTCAGACATGCTATTTGGCACATCTCACAAGATTGGCAGGCAGACACATGAACTACTTGCAAGGTGTCCATTCTCCATCACCTTGTGCATTAACTAGGCACAGAACTCACTACTGCCAGCTTGTCTGCAACCTCCTCCAAAAAGATTCACAATCATTTGCTGACGTTCCTTGATGTCCAAGCCATCCACCTGGAGTCAATAGCATTTTCATTAACCAGTGTACACATTAAATGGAAGTGATTAACATTAGCACGCAATACCCCTGAAATCACTCCATGACATAATTACACTCCCGTTCATTAGCAAGCATATTAGAGCCATAATTAAGTTCCAAGGCTCCTGTGAATTGCAGGCAAAATTAACTTGTTTTCAAGTAGTAAGACTGTAAGAGAATGGATTGTTAATTGCAGAGGGTTGGGGCTCAGCTTTTAATTCCAGCACCAACACCTTTCCAGAAAAGACTGTTTGACAGAGCAGGTGACTGAGGAACATTGTGGGTGGTGAGCATGTGGCCCTAAGTGAATAGGAAACTCTCATGGGTTTGTTTGCAAATGTAGTCCAGATACTCTGAAGGGTAGCAGTAAAGTAGCTTGCAGGAAAACATTAATTAAAATGCACAGGGTGGGTGGGTGGGAGGTGTCCTCCCAGCAGTTCAGTATTTTGGGTTTCCTTATACATTTCCACTTACCAGATCATGGATTTCAGCGGTCCAAGAATAATGGTGGGGAAAAATACATTGGACACCTGGATTTATAGCAATAAGTGTGTCTGGCAAGGAGAGATAGAACAAGTTATTTTAGCTTTCTAGAATCTATTGAAAATTGAGTTGTTCCTGTGGGCTTATGGTGAGTGATAGGCTGACCAGGATTGAGTTATGATTTAAGGTTTTGTGTGCCCGTTTTAGCCTTACCATAGATGATTTAATTCTGATTGCCTTGTTTTTGTCGGCACTTTTAATTGCTGGAAATTGGCTGAGAGTCTGGTTGATTGAAGCAGATATAAATTTGATAAATAAATCACTTTCTAGAGGGTGATTATCATAATGCCTGGGATGGTAATGCAATTTGGCCCCTCTAGGTACAGTAGTTATTTCTGTTCCTTGGCTGATCCGGTTCCACAACACAAGACAATAAACCCCAGGGATATAACATAACCAACTAAACAACTGTAGGGTTTTTTTAATGCATTTCTTAAGGCGGTGCTTCCCAAACTTGGGTAAATTACCCAAAATTGGGTAAAGGTGTTTTTTCTTTGGGTAATGACACATGAACCCGTTACCTAATCACAACAGGGACATTTAAATTGACTTAAACTGTTTTAGTCGAAGGCTTTCATGGCTGGAATACAATGGTTGTTGTGGGTTTCAATCGAAGAGAGGACAGGAGCACAGCTAGAAGATTCTCTCTGTGCTCAAGTGGACACCAGCAGGAACACACCCTCCACTTGGGCACAGAGAGAATCTTCTAGCTGTGCTCCTGTCCTCTGAAGATGCCAGCCACAGCTACTGGCGAAACGTTAGGAACAAAAACTGCCAGAACACGGCCACACAGCCCGGAAAACCCACAACAACCATTAAACTGTTTTACCTACATTGGATAAAAAGGACTTTCTGATAAGCGGTTTTGGGTAATGAAGGGAAAAAAATTATGAAGCACTGTCTTAAGGGCTTTGCTTTGCCATGGTACCATATTGGCACAGTACTCCACATTATTGATAATTAGGTCAGATTGCTGCTTAGCATATTATTTGGCTACATCTTCCATTGATCTTTTTTGCACAGTTATTAAGTTACTTAGCATACTTCTTAAGCATTCGTCAACCAATATTCCCAGACTTTCAAAATTTAAATAACAATGCAGGACTTCCTCCTTCACAGCAAGCACTTGGTAACCAAGGTTCACTTGGCCCAAGTCATGGAGACAACTTCCTTGGCTGTCAGTAGATTGGAATGAATAAATAAATACATTAATATTGCAAACGTAACAACAGAGGGAATACATTTTCCCCCCATGTATATAAAACAGACGGTTGACTGTTGACAGACGGTTGACAAACAGAAATTTGACGGTCTGAGCAAAAGCAAAGATTTTTATCTGATTTTCAGAAGGAAACTGAAGTTATTGAGCTAAAGCACCAACTATATATTTTCTCATCTAATTTTTCTGGAACTCCTCTCAATCTCAAAATGAATTCTTTTTCTCTCATTTCTGCTAATGCAATAGCATCTAATTTATATTCCATATCTTTAGTAATGGAATCTGATTTAATCTCTAATTTCTTAACCTGTCCTTGTGTCTCTACTTGTTGGCCTAGAAGATTGTCCATTTTTTTGTCCATTTTTATATCTAAAGAGGCAATTAAGTCATCCATCTTTTCCTCCAAAGTAGCAGTTAAATCATCCATCTTTTTCTCCAAGGCAATAGTTGAATCATCCATTTTTTTGTTCAGTGCTATAATCGCATCCAATATTTTTTCCATGTCTGGTGTTGGTACTTCTGAAGGTGCAGCCGGACTCCTTTTCCTTATCTCTATCCCTCTTCACTCTTGCAGCCATTTTAATTCTTTTTTCAACAAATCTCCCTAAGAGTATTTAAATATAAGTGAGGAGGAGTGGTCAGCTAAAATCAAGAGAACCCAGTCAGAGGCCAACCATTGTCTAGCAGCAGTTGCCATGGAAATTAGAACTGTAAGAACACAACCAGAACAGGTACAAGGCAATAACAGGTAGCAGGCAAGTATCAAACAGGCATCTGGCTGTTAAAATATCAACTGTCTATAGTGAAAGACATAAGGCTCTAATAATTCCATGTTTTGGAGAGAATGCAGCTTCCAGAGTTTCAACAGTAATGTCTAGCAAAAGAGACAAATTTCCATGGAATAGTGTTCACCTCCAATCCTCTAGGCCAGTGTTTCTCAACCTTGGCGGCTTTAAGATATGAGGGCTTCAACTCCCAGAATTCTGGGGGTTGAAGTCCACATTTCTTAAAGTTGTCAAGGTTGAGAAACACTGCTTTAGGCTATTATACCTGGGCTGCAAAAAATCCAGATGGTCACTAGATGCCCACAAAGAGATCATGTTCCATCTCTGAATCTGTTTGGATTTGGTGGCATACAAATCAAGTAGAGAAAGAAAGAAATTCCTTCCAATTTTTGCAGTCCAGGTTTGGTAACTTTACTTCTACAAGAGTATAGGAATGTGTTTTAGATGGAGTCAAATCTTGGGTCCCTCCAACCCAATGCTATCAATACTGACTCACTGAGTTCTACAGGATTTCACGCAGGGGTCTGTGATCATTTGATATCCCTGGGAGTCCAAAGTGCATGAAAACGCTAAATGCTTCTCAGTTTTCACACAGCATTGATAGTAGGGCTACAGTCTAAAACATAATATTTGGAATGAACTCTCCTGAAATGCATGGAAACAGCTTCTAAATTCTAGTCAGACTTATAGCTCACATGTTCATTGAACATATTAGGCAGGTTTTAAAAAAAAACTCTGTTGGTTAGTCATACCTTTATCATTGAGGCACTTCTTAAGTCCTGGACTCCTATGTGTTCAATAGTTCAGTTCAATGTGGACTTACTGTATATGGCTAACACTGAATGTGCAAGTGGACTTCTTTCAAGAATCCAACTGACAGGTGGCCAGGGCATCATGCCAATGTTGGCTGGGGAATTCTGGGAATTGAAGTCCACACATTGTAAAGTTGCTGAGGTTGAGAAACACTGCTCTAAACTATCAGTAACTTCAGACAAGTCTGTAAATAGTGGCCTATTCAAGTCTTAAATGTTGCTGACCCCTACCAAGTCTTTCATTGATTTTTCCCTTGCCCTCTAATGTAAGAAATAGTTGTACTTTATTCATGCATTGCACAATTTTAGACTGCTTCTCTAAATGTACAAAGTGATTTGCATAAAAATACAACCCACACCACAAAAAACTAATACATATCTGAGAGAAAAGGTTACATCGAAATAACACAATCATCACCATCTTCTTTCCAGAGTGGCAGGACATTAACAGAATATTCAGCATTCCCGTTGTTGCAACAGCTTTACAGGCACTTCCAGGCAACAAGATTTCCCATCAATTGAAACTTCTAATTTCATATCAAAAAAGGAGAAGGACTTAAGAGGGTTGGTCTGACAAATAAAGTTAACAGGTGCTACAGCCACCTTGAGCGAAAAGGACTTTCATTCATATACTGCTTTCTATCTTATTTATTTATTTAATTAATTTTTATCCCACCTTTATAATTTTTATAAATAACTCAAGGTGGCGAAAATACCTAATACTCCTTCCTCCTCCTATTTTCCCCACAACCACCACCCTGTGAGGTGAGTTGGGCTGAGAGAGAGTGACTGGCCCAAGGTCACCCAGCTGGCTTTCATGCCTAAGGCGGGACAAGAACTCACAGACTCCTGGTTTCTAGCCCAGCACCTTAACCACTAGACCAAACTGGCTCTCTTATTTCCAAATCAACCAGTATTTTTATTTTTAAAAAATACCCAAACCACTATTTGTTTTTTTCACAAAATACTCAATTTGTGTGCATTTTAAAATATGATGTTATGACATGTATTTATTTATCTCTCAAATCTTTATGCCGCCCGAATCCCACGACTCTAGGCGGCTCACCACAACACATCTTTGAGTTCAGTCACAAGATTTAGAGAAAGCCAAAGGATAACAGTGTTCTGATCCATGTGTTAGCCCAAGGCATATGTAGCAGGTCAGTTTGGGGAAAAATGCCGACTGAATGAAATCCTTAAGTGTCCCAACTACAAATGAGTAGGTCATGTGAGAAGATCTCCAGTCAGTCTTAATTTTGTGGGCTTCTCATCTGGAAATACTGAACCTGGTACATTAAACTTTCAAGGGAAACAGAAAGCAACTTCCAAAGAAGATATCCAAGGACAACTAGAAGTTAATTGCCTTCTGCTCCCCTTTGCAAATAGAATGGAAAACGACATTTATACACTCTCTGAGGAAAAAGGCTCTTATTACAGATCACACCCTATCATTTTCCTGGAGAAAAATTCAGAGGTTGTTCATTTCATTTTACCCTCATTACCATGTGAGGAATAATCTGGTTGCCGGCTTTGTGGCTGTGATACATCCACTTATAATAAATCTCGGCATAAAAACAGGGTGTAGGAAAGCTCAGTGCATTAGGTGTCAAATTGCAGACCTCTCGTGCACTGCGATAACCCACTATCACAGCTTTTTGTAATAACCAAACAAAGAGAAAGAAACTGTCATCAATTTTCAAGGCGCTGCGGTCTAAACATTCCAGGAGCAGTTGGGAAAACTTTTTATCAGTAATGTGAGGGGGCTTAACAGGAACAGGAGCAAGACAGAACAGGTTTCTGTCTGGAGATGTTAATCTCCCTTGCCTGTTAATTGGCCAGCTGCAGATATATTCCCAAGAACGTGTCTTGAGTGTGAGGAGTTAGGAGGAGAAAAGCAAGAGATGGTCCTCACAGGCATTGCCGAGTTGCTTAGCATGAGAGGCTGATTGATGACTAAACCAGAGGTGAATTGCATCTACAAACACACACACACACACTAGGTCCAGGATATGGAGAAGGCTGAATCCTAGAACCATAGAATTGTGGAGTTGAAATGGACCACAAATACAGTATAATCTAGTCCAACCCTCTGCAATGTACAGAAAGCCAAGTAAACCATCCATGAGAAATGACTAAATCCGAATGAATTAATTGGTTGATAGGAATCATTTGTATCATGTTATGATTTTACTTTGTAAGACACTGGGAAGCAAGACAGGTGGGATCTCTAGGAAAGCAATGACAGCAACATTGTTGGTGTTTTTTTTTGCAAGGTTTATAAGCCACTCCAACTGAAACCATCTCTGAGCAGCAAAGGATTCCGATCTTCATAAAGTCAGGTCAAAACTATTACCATTGTATTTGCATTGACACACACATACAAAAGAAACCTATGGATATCATTGAGGGTCCTTGTGTTTACTGGTGTGTATAATAGTTGTTTCCCAGACTAATAACATTTCAAGAGATTATTATGGAAACCTCAAGCTGCAACCTTCTGTATTATCAGTGAAAAGACCAACCTCATTGCCAGCTCAAGCTGTTAGAAAGAAGCAAGTCTCTGTCTAATTTTGTTATTATCAGCCCAAACCAATCCACTGAGGGATGAAGGTCTCTCCATTTAAGATTATTGACCACAATCTACCAGTAGTCCAATGCTGGTTGCTAAATACCTGTAGATGTTTTTTGACTTCCCAGTCTAGGCTGAGAGAGAGAAAGTAGCAGTGCCTGCCCTCTGGAAAGAGGTCCCCACCGAGATCCAGATGGCGTCCTTTCTGCTGCTGTTTAGAAAAGCCACGAAGACCTGGCTCTTCATCCAGGCCTTCAGTGAGGGAGAATGAGACCCCTTGCTTCATTGCGCTTGCCCTCTTTTATCTTTAGTTTTGTTTGTTTGTTTTATTAATTTTATTGTAATTTCTTTGTTTGGTTATAGTATGCCACCCAGATTCATTAAGAGTTGGGTGGCATAATAGTTTAATTTAATTTAATTTAATTTAATTTAATTTAATTTAGTTTAGTTTAGTTTAGTTTAGTTTAGTTTAGTTTAGTTTAGTTTAGTTTAGTTTAGTTTAGTTTAGTTTAGTTTATAGTTCAGGTAAAGACAACTGTTGACCCTGATGACTATATAGGTACAGTAGATTTCTTGGAAACCATTTGAACGTGGTTTGCTATTGTTTTCTGGTTTTGTTTTGTTTTCCACTTCCCAGCCTAGTATCTAACCTTGGATTTTCTGATGGTTTCTCATCTCAAGTCCAATCCTGTTTAGTTTTTCAAGGTCACACAAGGTCATCTAGGTGCTGCTACTTAGCTGGGCTCAAGAGGTGAAGATGCCATTGAGTCAAGCTCACCTCCTGGTGACTACATAGACACACCCATGTAATGGTTTGACATTGCTTTCTTCCAGGATATTTTTGGCTCTAGCTTGGGATTACCTAATGATCCTAAATTAAATTAAATTAAATTAAATTAAATTAAATTAAATTAAATTAAATTAAATTAAATTAAATTAAATTAAATTTTCAGTTGGCCCAGGGGTTGCCCAGTTTAAGAAGGAGTCCTGCATACTACTCAAAAGTCAAGTCTTGTTCACTGACTGGTAAGGAGTTTTGTACACTAACTAGCATTCCTAGTCAATAGGTATTTATGATGTATCATCTCCAAATCAAACAAACAAAATTTTGTAGGGTCTAAAATGCCATTTTTAGCTATAACTCCCTAAATCCTGTGTCTTTCCTCTGAAAAACAGCTCAAAAGAAAAGTCACGCTTACAGAATTTCTTCCTAGACTTTCAGAAAATATAAAAAATAGAACTATTTGTTGACTTTTTCCCATCATTATATGTAATGGTATATGGAGACAGGGGGAAGAGCCACAGCCAGGGCAACAGTCGGATAAGAGGCAACTTAGCCTGCAGAAGGAACATGGGCATGACAAATGTCTCAGAAGGGACCCTCCCTAGTTTCTTGGGCTGTAAAGGTGATGGGGGAGAAATGTACTTTCAAGACTTGCAAGATTCTGTTAATGTAACCTTACAATAAAGTAGAGGTAGTACTTCTGGGTGTGCTTCTTGTCTGGACTACCTCACAAGGCTGACATCAATCTTGCAAGTCTCTGAAAACCAAGGTAAGCTTCCCCATTAGATCCAAGAGAAAATGTGATCTCATCCTGAAGCTCTAAATTAGAGTGTCCTCTTACCTGAACAGCTTTCTTGGTGGCAGCTGCCGCCAATTTCCAACTCCCTACTCCAAGACATCAATTCCTCTGAGTTATCTTTTCACCAGATGGCAAATGTATTTGTACTTAGGCAGGTATTTTACAGGACATTGGGTTTGAGCTGTTCAGGTTGAGACTATGTCTTTTTAATATGTTTTTAACTTTACTATTCTTATGATTCTATTACACTGTTTTTATTTTTGTTACATATGTTAATGGAAAATCCATCTATGAATAGATAGATGATAGAGAGATAGAGAGAGAGATGAATCCAAGTCCATTGTTTTTTCTGTGCATGTCCTTCCTTGGTTTCTCATATAATTAACAACACTAATGGAGAAGTCTTGTTCTTTTGTCCTCAACAGAGCAAGACTATAATGAGACAGCATATGGTGCTCATTATGAGCATCACTCTCCTGTCCTCTTTAAAATCTTAGGCAGTGGAGCAGAGCTGCCCACCCAGAAAACAGTGCACATTTTTTCTGGTGCCTTTGACAAGAACATCTTAAAAGGGAAGCTTGAGAATAGGCTTTGGAAGGTCACTGCCTCAAAGTCACAGCTGAGTAATTCAAGAATTCAGCTAAAGCTGCTTTTCTGCCAGTGGCAGATATAGGAAACTCTTTGGAAGAAAGTCACCAACAATTACAAAAGAAAAAGGAGGGGAACCAACAAACTTTTTTGCTGCCTCCCAAGACAGAGATGGTGTTGTGAACCCCGTGCAAAAAAATATAGTGTGCATGATGGTAGAAGGAAACCGTGGAGTCCAACTAAGGCATGGAATCCACTTGAGGTGTCCTATAGAATTGCTTTTGTAAAAAGGGAAACTGATGCCATCCGGAGGCCACGACAAAAACAAAATCAAATGAAATCCTAGAGTTCAGCAGAAGTACAATGTCAGTATCAAGAAAAGTCATTGTTCCTCTTTATTCTGCATTGGGCAGTCCATATTGGAAATATTGTGTCTGGTCTGAGCATCCGCATTTTACAAAGGACTTGACAAAGTAGAGTTTGGCCTGAGGACAGCAAGATTATAAGGGGCCTAGAAGAAAAAAATGAGGAATGATTGGAGGTGTTATGTTTAGCCTAGAGAAGAGAAGACTTCAGGGACACACAGTAGCTGTGTCTTCAAGCAACTGAAAGGCTGTCAAATAGAAGATGGGGTAGTCATGTTCAGTGTCATTTCAGAGGACAAGACAAAAAACAATGGGCTTAAGTTACAAGGATGCAAGGAAGCGAACTTCAACTGAATAACATGAAGAATTTTCTATCAGTAAGAGCTGTTCAGTACTGCCTCAAGGGGTGGTGGACTCTCCTTATTTAAGCAGAGGCCATCCATCAGGGATGCTGTAGTAGTAGATTCCTGCACTGGGCAGACATTGGACTAGCTGATCTTCAAGGTATCCTCCAACTCTTACCTTCTAATATTCTATGATTCTTCAGGTAATAAAGTATGCAGAAATAATGCATGCCAATATTATTGTTTCTGTGAATATGGAAGCTTGGTGATGGATGGATCTGTCAGTTTTGAAAAAAAACTGAAGATTTCAGAATGATTTTCTTGACCATAGCAGGAAAATGATTTGCCATTGACTTCTTCCAGGATTTTTTAAAAACTTTCCAGTCTAGCCTATAGCCATGGGACTTCCTAGTTTTTATTTATGGTTGCACATGAAGGAAGAGGGGACCAGTGTAAATTGTCCACATTATTAAGTCAGTATTCTGGCCAAAGACATATATCACATTTTTGTTTAATTTTCATAGTCTCCTCCTGCTTTTTTGGTTTCTTCTCTCCATGCATTGGTCTCTTGAGCAACCTGGGTCCATAAATAGGCTTTTAAATACATCTTTCCATCCCCACTTGGTTCAGAACTTTTTTCTGCCATAGCAAGCACTACTTACACAAATTATACATGAATTACCTCCAATAAGCTATATTTTAACTGGGATGTGAATCTTTAGTTGTGCTCATATTTGTTGCCTCTCATTTTTGTTTCCCAGTCTTACAGTTTTTAGAATAACCATTCCAGGAATTCAACTGAAATTTTCCTATCAGGGAGGAGGAGGAGGAGGAGGAGGAGGAGGAGGAGGAGGAGGAGGAATGATGAATGATGGTGGTGGTGGTGGTGATTTGCAATTATTTTCATAAAAGTGAAAGAAACTTCTTGAGGACTTGAATGCTGAGATCATTTGGGGGATCCATCATCAATACCATTTCCAAGAAGAACAAATTAATTATGAAGGTAACAAAGATGCGGTGGATACGCATTAGAGATAAATTGTACATGTCATCAACATGGTTAATGAGCTTTTGGTTGTGCAATTATTTTTGGACACTATGGTTTGCCTTCTTAATTATGTGAAAAGAAGAGTGCCATCTTGCCTGCACAAACAAGACATGCAAGAGTAGAGCCTGGAGAGGAAGAGGAAAATGGACAACAGAATGGCTTTGAAGGGGGTAAGGAATGAAAAACTAATCAAAGACTGCCAACAGAAAACCAGACAGGGAGAATGGAGGAAGGCTGATTTATTGCTGTTCTGAAATTGATTGCTTTACTAATGTTTGGATTGTATACCTTTGCAAACTCCTTTGAATTTTTTTTTCCTGTACATAAAGTGGTATATACATTTAGGAAATGGAACCATCACTCCTTCTTTCTCCCTGGCATTCTGTGCAATATTGGCCATCTTCTTCATTGGTTCTCTCTCCTGCAGATGAAATACTTATAGCTTTAGCACTCAGCCCTTACCCCATTCAAAGAATCCCATTCAGATTAAAGTAGGAGTTTGTATCACTTTCTGTTGGCTGTTCAGAAGCCCTGTGAGTTAGGTCAGCTATCAAACAGTGATTCAGCCAACAAGTGCTTCACATCTAAAGCCAGGAATTCAAACCTGGATCCTTCACAGCCAAATCCATCAATATCCAGGCCTATATAGAAGCTCTGAGATTATTTCTCTGAGGAACCAGAAAGAATGAAAGTGTCTGCCTGCAAATCTAAGAAGCGAAGAATAACATTCTGGTTGCTCTATTTCAAGAGCATTTATAAAGGCCAAGACACTTTCCCAAAAGAAAGCAGGAAAGACAGGTGGGGTTGTATTGGGCTTAAATCCCTGTAAATCAAGTGAAAACTAACTTTCTCCCTAGATGTGCATGTATTTATTCTTTCCATCTTTAAGCTCATATACTTTGGAGACAGATGCCTGGGACGGGGGAAGATCATTCTTCCATGGTTGCAGACTGGGAGCTGAATCCTTATGGGAGAAGAAGAACAGCCCCTCCTAAATAATTTGGACAGGGCAGCAGAGAAGGCCAGGAGATACTCTTAATTCAATTCTCTGGCAAACACAATCGTCGTCCTCCTCCTCAATCATGACTGATTAATCATGATGGTAGAGAATTATTGCTGGGAATAAATTAGGGCAGAGGTAAAGAATCTGTCGTCTTCTAGATGCTGCTAAATTTCAACTCCTAGGAGCTCTGGCCAACAGGGCAATGATGAGGTGTGCTAAGAACTGTAGCTCAGCAATATCTAGAAGATCTGACTCAGATCTCACCTCTGAATCAGAGCAAATCCCTAAACAGATATAGTGCATCTCCTGGATTTGTGGGTGAACAGGATTAGCAAGATTTCTTTTGACTCAGTAAACTTTTACTGAATATATTCTGGATAAATTACACCTTGACCATAAATTTACTGAGTGGTGTTTAACAAGACACCTTTAGTCTTAATTTTTCCATCATTAAAATGGGTGGTCCAGTATCTGCTTTTTAGGGCTGTTCCAAAGGCATCTGGGGAATTGGCAAAGGAATATATTTTCCAATAGAAGGGGTCCAGGGGAAAGACAGATTTGTTCTATGCAACCAGGAAAAGGCTTGAACCACAATTTCAAATTAGCAAGTCCCAGCCTTGGAAATACCTTCTTTCCCACAGTATTCTAAGGTAGTTCTCTGCAATGTTCTGTCAGCTACCTGGAACCTCTCTTGCATGTCAGCTTGACAATAGTGGGGTTTTTTTTTCTCCAAAACAGATATTCAGTGTAGCATTTGCTATATATATAACTTGAGACAAAGACTCAACGAAGAGGAGTTTGGCAGGAGAATGTACAGGGAGATTGCTATCAACTGCAAGCAAGTAGCAAAGGAAGGTTTTGATGATCTGTAAGATGTCAGGTTTCCCCCAACAGGCTAGCCTAGAACCAATTAAAAAGGAACACTATAATCCAGAAACTTCTATTAAGGCAGTTGCATTACAGAAAAGCTAAAAAGCCATTATGAAATAATTCTAGTGACTGCTGTATATCAAATGCAAGTCCCATTTATAGTAATCAATATTCACATTCCTTGAGTCTCTTTCTCCCTCTGGCTCTATGTAAAGCTCTAGAAGCAATTCTCTTCGGGGCAGGAAATACAGTTTCCATCTGTTCCTTCCTTCCTAATTTTCCCTATCACCTCCCCCTTCAATTCCCTTTCCCTTATACCTAGAGTAGCCTGGTGCTCCTTTCCCCAGTCCCTCCTGGTTATCTGAGTTTCTTCATGTGTCTCCTAGAGCTATTGTTCTCTTCCTTCCCTCTCTAGGAGAATCTGTAAGAACAGCAATCACTCCTCTCTTCCCAGAGTTGGGGGAGAGGGGAAGAAATATCTATCTCCTCTAAAACAGTAACTGCAAGACAGCAGATTCTGACCCCATAATCTTCTGGTTGGACAAGCTGTCCAGATCAGAATTCATTCTACCCAAGTTCCAATGGCAGGCGGAGGGGAGGAAGAGGGGAAAATGCCGATTGCAACTCACAATAAAGATAGATAGGAAAGGAGTTATTTCAGTTCACTCATACACCATTGTCTGGAAGTATGTCCCTTGGAAGAACATTTTTTCCTCTTTTCGGTAACTCCCCCAACATTTGGTTAACAAGGAAGAAACAGATAATTCTTACTAGATAACTGAAGTGATTGATCTCTTGCAGAAAAAAATGAGGAATGGTTGGAAGTGTTATGTTAAGCCTAGAGAAGAAGGCCAAATGAAATTGCCCTGAGGATTGCATGTAATTCTGTACGCTGTTTTTAAAAATCACTAGTTTCCTTCCTGCAAACCCTTTCCTTCAAAAAATCCCAAAGGAAAAGGTGTGACTTTGTTTGCTTCTTTTAGAATTCACTACATTTTGCTCACATGACAGGGTTCCTTTGGTTCTCTTTTAATATTCTTCTCCTCTCTACAGAAGCGTGCTCATCCAGGGTGTGCAAAGCATGTGCAACTGTCCCAGCCTTTCTCAAATGTATTGGGCTTTCTCCCCCTTGCCATCCCCAAAAACCAGGATTTTGAAACCATTCCATCTGGCAAGAACTGTAACACTGCAAAATCAAGGCACACTTTAATCAGTGGAGAACATAAGCTGCAGTTGCCCCGAAGACCCATAATAAAAGCAATCTGAGGTTTGTTTGTTGTTTTAAGCCAGAATACTGAGAGAAAATTGCATCAGGAGGAAGGATTGGGAAGTGTGTTTTGTACTTCATAAGTGAGTCAGAAATCATAGTGATGGGATAAAATGCTTGTATAAATTGCCCACTGATGTAATATAAAGCTAACTTCATTCAACTCAGCTATTCAGCTGCTGTGTGTTTGTGTGCGCGCGCGTGCGCATGTGTGTGTTGTTGGAAACTATTCCATATGGCTTTATATAAAATATTATTCATATTATTATGAAATTTGCAAACTACAAGGAATTGGAAATGCAAAACATTTTAAACTTAATTTTCTATCTTGTCACATTCAATATTAGATGCTGATAATATTTTAAAAAATGCTTTCCCCTTCTTTCTCTCTCCCTCCCTCCCTCTCTCTCCACAAGGATTTAAAAAAAACAAAGTGCTAATCATTAATTGAAATCACATATCATTTTAAGGCATTTCTTTTATATCAATAATTGGTTGGAACCTGAGAGAGAATGGAGCATTTCCCTCCCTCCTCTCTTTCTCATTCATTCTGTAAAACAGAAGCGTAAAGCAAGGCCTAAGGTTGTGAAGCTGAGTTTTGCACCAATATATTTTGCATAGCAAAAGAATCCTTAGGAGAAGATCCAAGCTGGTCCTTGGAGAAGCTGTTGTTCATATTTGCTTATTTCAATACCACCAGAGAAGTATCAAGAGAGCTGCATCTTTGTGATTCTTCCGTTAGGAACGAAAACCACAATTGTTGCTAAACAATGATGAAAAAAGAGAAATTATTGAAGTAATAAGTGACAGTGGGTAAAATTCCTTTTTTTTTCTAACTAGCTTTTATTTAGCAACAAGCTTGGGAATCCAAGAAAACACTGCTAAGAAAAACTGCAAACTAAAGAGCCAGTGAGGTGTACTGATATTTCCAACCTTGTTTATCTATGAATCTCAGTGGTTTATCTGCTAAGCCTTCACACAGTCTGACCTACCACACTGGGTTGTTCCAAGGATAAAAGAGAAAAGAGAACCATATACCCTGCCTTGAGCTTTGGAAGGAAAGGTGGGGTGTAATGGTTATAATACCTACTTTTCCGAATCAAGGAAACCCTGAAACTTTTCTAGAAGAGTCCTATGGCTCTGCCATAGCTCCAAATGAGGAGCCTATATCTGCCCCTTCTCAGTTTGACATCACTCTTTCCTTCTTACCCTTCTGCAAAGCAAAAATAATAAAAAAGGCGGGGGGGCTAAAATTAAATATAAAGAAGACCAAACTAATGACAACAGGTAGAAAAGCCAGCCTTTGAATTGGCAATGAAAATATCGAAGTGGTGGATAGCTTCTGCCTTTTAGGATCAACCATCAACAGTAAAGGAACAAGCAGTCAAGAAATACGCTGCAGACTGGCACTTGGTAGAGCAGCCATGAAGGCCTTGAAGAAGATATTCAAATGCCATGATGTGTCTATACCTACAAAGATCAGAATCATGCAAACCATGAACTCTTGGTTGATTTGTGAAAGTTGGACTTTGAAGAAGCAAGATAGGAAGAGAATTGATGCCTTTGAATGTTGGTGTTGGAGAAGACTCCTGAAAATACAGTGGACAGCCAAGAAAACATACTAATAGATCATAGCTTTACAAATTGTGTGTCGCGACACATTAGTGTGTCGCGACAAAACCCAGAAGTGCTGATGGCGCGTTGCCGCTGCCCCTGCGGCAGCGCGCGCAGTGATGGCGGTGGCGCGCGCAGTGGCAACGGTGGTGGCACATGCAGCGGCGGTGGCATGTGCAGTGGCGGTGGCGCATGCAGCGGTGGCGGCAGCGGTGCACCATCAGCACTTCCAGGTTTTAGCGCAAAACACGAGGCCGCCACCGCTGCTGCCGCCATGCATGCCGCCGCCGCGCGCGCCGCCGCCACTGTTAGTGTGTCGCCAATGGCGGGAGTTTGGAAAGCACTGTAATAGATCATCAAACAAATCAACCCAAAGTTCTTACTTGAGGCACAAGTGACCAGGCTCAAATTGTCCTACTTCACACGCATTATGCAAAGATCCAGCTCTCTGGAAAAGGCTTTAATGCTGGGAAAGGTGAAAGGAAAGAGAAGAAGAGGACGACCAGCAGCAAAGTGGATGGACTCAGTTACAGTGGCAATGGGTGCACAATTGGAAGACTTGAAGGGCCATGTTAGGGATAGATCACCATGGAGAAAATCTATGTGGTCACTAAGAGTTGTCATCGATTTGATGGCACATAATCAATCAATCAATGGGGTCTCACTCTAAATATCTGGGAGATGTAGGGCAGCACCAGAAGAAAAATTAAATTTATTTAAAAGTCAATATAAAGCCCCCTCAAGTCAAACTTGATTCTTGGTGACTATGTGGACACAATGAAGCAGAAGTGTTTCGCCATTGACTTCTTCTGGAAAGTTTATTATAACTTCCCGGCCTAAAGCCCTAGTATTTTCTGGTGTCTCCTATCTAATAGGATAGGATTCATAATTGAGACATTGACCACAACCTCCCACCAGGAGACAAGAGAGGTCCTTGGAGCTAAGGGTCTGCAGAGAGACAACTTCTCTCAACCTCTGAAGAGGAATGCAGTGACAGCCCAATACAGGCACATGGACTCACACATACATTAACATTAACAATAGTAACCAAATAAAGTAAGCTAATGAATGAAATAGAGGTCCTTTGGAATCTCAGGTTGAGCATCTCTGCATTAAGACATCCCCCCGCCTCCCCAGTATCCTCTTGATCCTTCAGAGGTGGTAAAGAAGAGCTGGTTCTATTTTAGGAGCTACATGTTGAGTAAATAATAACTCCTTGGGAAGGGAACTGAGTGCTTCAGGCTGCAGATGCAAAGCACATTGTTCTGTCTGATGAAGCATGTAATCATTCATGTAACTGGATTATAGCAAGCAACAATTAAAAGGAAATTGGAAACAAGCAAATGCTGCAAATAGATCAGGAACACTTCTCCAAGAAGGCTGTTTGTGGGGCATCAAATTAGTAATATCAATTTTTCATTTGCTGTTGGGCAACTAACAAACAAAATGTTTAATTATTTATTAACTAGGAGCTAATTCGTCTTCTGAAATCCCTTGTGGGCATGAAGAGGAGGGGAATTTATTTGCACAATGCAAAGTATCAAGTAATTAACTAATTATTTTTTTAAAGAAGACTTGCTTAGCTGCCACTGTCCAATCCATGCAAAAAGAGTTTAAATTCTTACCCTTGACTGATGAAGTGATTATTCTGTTCCCTGAATCAGGATTAAGAAAATTGTCTATTGAGCAGCTTGCAAAAAGACCTTTTTTTCCCCTGAGAAGACATTGCCCAACCCTAGCTAATGTTGGTTGCCATCAGATACAGTACATATGATATAAACTTTTGGGTTTTATTCCAGGGATTAATATCTTCTACTCCTCAGATTAACAATTCCATTTCTTCTATGAATAATTGTGTTCTTTCCTTGAAGAAGGTCTTCTGCTGACTTACTTGCAGGAATTTGTTCAATTGTATTCCCCCTTTGTGTGACTGTTTAAGAGTTGGGAAGAAGGACATCCAGTCCTGAGAAGCATAAAGGGCTGTCATTACTTTCAAAAGATTCTTATAAAAAGATCTATGGTCCTAGAAAGCTTTAGGTGTCAAACGTGGGGAAGGATTCAGAACATAAACCGCCCGCAAAATGTAGCTACACATGTCAAGACTTGGGCACAGAGAGAATCTTCTAGCTGTGTTCCTGTCCTCTAAAGATGCCAGCCACAGCTACTGGTGAAACGTTAGGAACCAAATCTGCCAGAGCACGGACACACAGCCCGGAAAACCCACAACAACCATCGGATTCCGGCTGTGAAAGCCTTCAACTATACATTATCTTGCTCTCCTTGATCAACATTTCATCTAAGCCAGAAATATAAAATCTGCCCCCAAAAAACCCTTGTGTAATGACCCCAGTACCCCTTCATAGCGTTACCACCAATGTCATTTTAATAGAACACAAGTGATCAATTATTAAACACATGAAGAGTGCTCTTACTAAATCTATGCTGTATATGTGATTTAAATTAAAGTAAATTAAGTCATATATGAGAGCCAGTTTGGTGTGGTGGTCAAGGCATCAGGCTAGAAACTGGGAAATCATGAATTCTATTCCTGCCTTAGGCACAATGACAGCTGGGTGACCTTGGGCCATTCACTCTCTCTCAGCCCTAGGAAGGAGGCAACGGCAAACCACTTCCAAAAACCTTGCTAAGAAAACTGCAAGGACTTGTCCAGGCAGTCTCCAAGAATCGGACACAATTGAATGGATTAAAAAACATCATATATAAATTTTGTCCTGCCCTGCTTAGTCCTGTATCCACTTATTTAACCTGGGACAGCATTCAGAATCCATACAATCCTCAAAAAAAAATATGTGCACAGCTCACTAAGTAGCAAGAACCATATTGACCTTGAATTGCTCTTTGAGTTAAAGTTTGCTATCAGAGTGAGCTGGATGGAGCTCTATCAATATTCAGTTTCAAGCATACCTGGAAGGTGTTCAGAAATGCAATAGTATTGAATGATTAGACAATTCTAACTATTTTGATTTTGTCCATTTTTTACTTTACCAAATTGATTTTTTTACTGTCAGGAATTGTACGATTGAAGCATTATAAATCTCAAATAAATAAATAAAGTAAATTTATTTTTATTTATTTATTTAATTTATCCCCGTCCATCTCCCCGAATAGGGGACTCTTAATACCTGTACACAGGGGACTAAATAATAAACTCTTCAGCTAGAGTATGTATTCAGCAGAAAAAAATATGCACTGGCACATGTATAAAGTTTGAATGTACTCCCCGTGAAGTGCCTTTTTTTATATGTACCTTGCTTACTCTGCACACACTGCACATGCTCTTCTCTAAATCTTATTTATTTATATATGCTTCACTGCTGACTCCAGAACAACTGGACAGCTCACAGTATAAAAAACAAATGCAGATACAATAAGATAAATCAAAACGGTGATAAGGGAAATGAACAAAATGGCAAATCTGGACCTCTAATATCAAAACATAAGAACATACAGCATGTCAAATGCATCTAGCCAAGGGTTCCATCCACTCTACCCAAAGCCTGCTCTTTAACATCTTCCAGAATGCCATCAGGGAGGAGCCAGCCAGATCTTAGGGAGGACCTCATTCCAGAGGGCAGGCGCCATGACAGAGAAGGTATGCTTTCTGGGTCCCGAAAGAAGACACTACTTAATCGAGGGATCTTGGAGCACACCTACTCTGTCAGCTCTTACTGGCAAGGCAGACACCATGGGAGGGAGGTAGTCCCTCAGATAATCAGGCCCCATGCCATGTAGGGCTTTATAGGTGATAGGCAGCAACTTGAATCACACAAAATATACATTTTTGGTGTGTATGTGTCTGAATGCTTTTTCTTTTTTAACTTGTGAACCAAGGTGCAAAATTCAGGGTTTTCCCATTTATTCTGTGCTCCAAGAATCAATATATTGCTCTAAAAATTGTGATGGAACCATTTCTCAACCATTGTACTACAGTATGCTTTGTTAGGCAGGTAGGGATCATATAAGAGAAAATTCTGTAACCTTTCTGGATCTTTGTCTTTCAAGGCAGAAGAGTTCTGGAAGTTAGCTTCCTTCCTGAGTTGTCTGGATCTGCCTTGAAGAAAACTTCTCATAGATGGTGAGTTATTATTTTTATCCACTTCCCTCCCACTCTTCCCTTCCCCACAGTCACTTTGGTACTCGGCTTCGTCATTTTAATTTATTTTCTTTATGGAAACTACTATGCCCCAGATATTGTTGTGAGACATGCACTTTATATGTAGATGTAATAATAAATACACATGAAAAGCTCAAAGCAAAGACTTGCAAAGAGAGATTTATGTTGCGTTAAGGCTGAGGAATATTTTGAGTGTTTCAAGCCACAGCCTATGCTCCATTGAAAATCATTTTGGTTGGACTGATCCTTCTTTTTTATTGCTTGGAATAGCTAATATGCCTAGAATAATTGAATTTAAGAGCTTAACTCCCATCATATATGATTATAAACAGAAATGCTTTGCTCTTTCTGGTTCTGGTACTAAAATCCCTCTGATAAATTTCACTTAATCTCCATTGCTTGTTGATATTGTGATGCCTGTAAGTGACCATCAATCTCCTCTTTGAGGTATTCATTCCAACATCTCAACATAATAAGCAGCAGAGGGAGAAACATAAATGCTAATTTGGTGGAAGACTTCTATATCTATACTCAGGATAAACTCCGGCAATGATCCACCTGTGTGTGTCTATTCAATGAACATTCTTTCTAGGTTATTTTTATTTAGCATAGTTTAAAACAGAGATATGATTCAGAACCTGCAAGGCAAATCCTTTGGAAATAGGCCAAAAAAAGGAGAGTTTGGACTGAAGAAAAAGTCTCAGTAAAAAGCCATGAGAAATATCCAGAAAAATCCGGAAGAAGCATTGTGTATATAGCTCAGGGAATCTGGAACTCAGGGCTCAAACAATTCTTGTGAACTATTTACAGTATGTTAACCACGCTGATTAGACTTAATGGGAGTTGATGGTCATAACATCTGGAGCAGTTCAAGTTGATTGTCCCTGATTTAAAGACTTCAAGGGAAGGATTCTATACTGCATATATATCTATACCATATATAGATCTATACCAGATTTCCATCAGCCTTCCATCAGCCTTCCACTTTTAGTGACACAGATGTCCTAGCCTACATTCAAAGGGAGACCCCCTTTTCTCCTCTGAAGAAGAATGCAGACTCAGTTTCCGCACACATGGAAATTGATCCTACTGATGAATGAGGTATGGGAACATTTTAAAAATAAATGTAAAACAATGGAAACACATGCTGTCAGAGTTTGATGACAAAACTAATGTTATTGAATAGGAAGAGTGAACCAATGAATGTCCGGACTCACATTAATCTGAGGCCATCTGTCATGGCCTGGCTGGGGAATTCTGGGAGTTGAAGTCCACACAGCCTGAAGTTGCCAAGGTTGAGAAACACTGTTCTAGAGCATCTTTCAAAACTTTCATGTTTGCTAGAATGCACTATATTCTGACTCCCCCCAAAAGGTTAATATTTCTGAATAACGCCTACACACCTATGCAATACACACCTATGCAATAATGCATACACACCAGTTTCTATGGCAAAGCAACATGCAGAAGAACTCCTTTTTTCAGATAATCTCAACAGTGTATTTAGACTGATACTCTGATCCCAGGGAGGTTCAGCTAGATGTTGCTGAAAAACTGTAAAGATGATGTGAAGATTACACACACCTACACTTCATTGTCTGGGAGGTCTTGCAACTCCTGGTGACAAATTCAGCAGTTTATCCATCATTCTCTGAAGACTTGTGTTTTTTTTTTTTTCAAAAAAGGTTATTTTATGCAGAATAAAGCTTCACCAAATATCATGAAGAAGGTCTCTCTGGGTTAGGATCCAGACTTAATGGTGAGATGCTCCCAATGAGCTTGCAACCCTGAATGTGCAGTCCCTCTGCTTCACACCACTGCTTTGACCACTATCCATGCTATTCCTCTTCCCTGGACCCAATCCATACTACCTTCCAAACTTATAGAGAGAAACTGCAAGCGACAGATGGTTCTTTTTTTGCTTATTCAAAGGTAGCAGCTGAACAGGCAATGAAGCTATGGACACTGAAATTGGGGACCTTAGTGGGGAATGAGCCCCAGTAGCTACTCAAACTTGCTGATGTGACACTGACTCTTCTACCTCTCCAATTTTAATTAGATGTATCCAGGTTCTGCAATCCAAGTCAACAACTGAGCTGAAGTCATCTCTTCTGCATCAGAACTGTAATGGCTCAAAAAATGACTTGTTTCCTCTCCCTTAATTATTTCTTCTCAACTTTCCTTACTTTAGAGCTGGAATGCCATCCTGTTAATCTGAATGTGACCTTAGCTGTTACTGCTGCTGCTGTTACTTAAGAGAGGGACACTCACATGTTTGTTATGAACATTTCTACTAATTACTAAACCTATTCATAATAGCTATGTGTCAGCACTGATACACTGAATCAAGATCTAAAGCCAGGCTAATCCACTTACTCTAATAAGCCACTTGGCCTCTTCTGAATGCTGTGAACGATACATCAGTGCAAAGTGAATCATCATCCTAGAGCAGATGGCAGGCAAATGCAATTAATAATACCATGTAATTAAAAGCATAGATTAAGAATGAAAATAAAAGAGGAGAAAGTGAGGAAACAAACAGCTCTGCATGGAACTGCTGTACTGGGCAAGGAAATGTGGCACAGTCTTTGCCAGTGAGTTTGACCTAGCTGTTTAATTGTTTTAGAAACCAGAGGGGCAAACGATGCAGGAAGTATTTTCTGTTGGAGAAGGAAAATGGGGGGGAGTGAGAGAAAGAGACTTGGCTACCATTAGCTACCAATGGCAGGAGAAGCAAAACTGAGAACCAAAACCGGAACACCACAGAGTTAAAAGAAAATGGAAAGCACCAAATTACCTAATCATTGTGCCTTTTTCGGGGGCATCCGCAGGGAGGAGTCAAAATGCAAGATGGTGGTCATGACCATGGGAGCAAAGCCCTGCCCCTTTTAACATGCTTGTGACACATGACACATTTGTTTAAAAAGTGACACATTTGCAACAGCCAACTTTATTTTTTCTTATACTCCCTCCCCACTGAAGACCCTCTGGTCTGTTTTATTTATTTTATTTATTTTATTCAATTTATATGACCACCCATCTCCCCCAACGGGGAACTCTGGGTGGTTTACAATAAAATCACATTTAAAACAAAGATATAAAATATAAAATTACACTTTGATTAATACAATTAAATAATTATAAAATCCAATTTGGCAAATTAGCTTAACAAAAAGGAAGGACATCATGGAATTAACCACCCCCATGAGGAACTATTACTTTCCCCTTCCCATGCTAGGCGGCAGAACCAGGTTTTCAATTCTTTCGGAAAGGTCGGGAGGGAGGGGATCTGCCTCAACTCTGGGGGCAAGATGTTCCAAAGGATACGTAAAAACAATACATACTTAAAACAATAACAATAACAATCTCAAAAAAGTAAGATGATCCTAACACTTTATGAGTCTGTATAAACTCTTCAACCAAATCTTTCAACCTTTTTCAGGGTTGGACAATAAATTTTCCTCTTTCTTTAGCTTTGCGTAATTCTTTAATCACAGCAAAGTTCACTGTAAGGCAAAAGCAATATAATTGAATTGTCCATAATGGATTATACTAAAAATTATCATTCTTAAAAATATAGTAAAAAATCTATCATGTATCATACAAGTAGTCCTTGCTTAACGACCCTTATTGGAACTGGAATTTCCATTGAAATGGCAAAGCGGTTGTTAGGCAAAACATCAAGTGACTGTACCGCTTAGCAACTACAGTTCCAGTGGTCCCGGTTACGGCCATTACACAAGGACCTCACGCTTCCCCTGCCCTGCCACACTTGCCTCTGCTTCAACTCCACCCACCTGCCTACCTGCACCTCCATCTCTGCCCTTTCGGCCACCCTGCACTCCACCACTGCCTACCTCTGCCACCCCCCTCCGGCCCCAGCTGACCTTCACTGTCTTCTGAATTAGCTCATCTGGCCATGTTTCCTGATGTTGGGGTAAATTAGATTATGTTATATTTCCATTCCTTTTCTTATTTCTCAGCCTTGACTACTTTGACTTATTATGTCTTACTCTGTTTCTGCACTTTGCATAACACTGCTTACCACAACAGACCTTGAGGGTACAGTAGGTAGCTAAGTATGAAAGGCTTAAATATAACACATTTTGCGTTTGTTAAAAACCATGAAGGTATATCAATCTGAATTTTAATCAATCAATACTTTTGCAGTTTCACTTCAATACATTATATATATATGTACTGTATGTATGTATGTATGTATGTTCGGAATTTACTTGGCATTTGGAAATGACACCATTTTTAAACATATCTCATACATTAGTGAAGTAAATTGAACTATAACTGTAACAAAAATATAGAAGCAATACAGAAATACTGTAAATATTTCAAGTTACATTTCTTTTAGAAAAATAACTTACCTGATAAATACTACTGTATATACATCGACCAGAGGTGTTATCTCTGAAGAGACAAGGTTTTAGTTGATTTCTTTATTAGCTGCATCTGGAATTTATCTTCTTAATTCCAAACTGTCTTAATTCCAAAACTGGGAGCCACAATATTGGGGGGGGGGGTGAGGAAATAGTGGGCAAGGTGATGGTACAAAATGTTAATTTTGTTGGGAGTGTAGTCATTTGTCTTTGTTATTTTAACTTTATTTTCAAGCTGTTATTTTCTCAGAATATAGCACTGATTTTTTTGGGCAACTGTGATCAGACAGGGCTCTCAGGACCTCCAAAACAAAAAAGACAAGAAAACGAGGGTTGCCCATTCCATTTCTAAATGGTTGATCATGTTTTCTTCCAAAATCTTTAAAGTCTGGAGCAGATACTGAACTCCTGGAGTTCCAGTGGAAGCAGATAAGAGCATTTTTACTTCCTAGGTGCTTTGCAGAGTCCCTACAGCTATTGCCAATTGCCCCATTCATTTCCTTCTATTATTGTCCCCATTTTCCTTTGCATTGGACTCGATCTCTCACCTCTCAGCCTGCTGGATGGAACTAAGCATGTGTAGTTATGATAGAGAAGAAACATTTCCTTGTTACAGGTGCAGCTACCACCATAGCATACTATTATGTGTTTGTTTATTTCAGTAATATTCTCTCCTTTCTTTGACAGTTCTTGGTCACATATAAGATACTCTTACCAAATCTTACCACTATACCAACAGTCCTGTGAGATAGATTGAAAGAGACTAGAGAGCTCTGTGGTTGAGCGGAGATTTGAACCTGGAAGTCCAAGTCCAACCCCTTAACCACTACCGTATGCTGTAAATCTGAAAGAGGCCCTAATCTAAGCCAATTCTACTCAGTCTTCTGGTGGAATTGCTCAAGCCATGACCACCCCTCTTGCTTCATCAATTCCATCTGTATGATAAATTATAGAGTCCCACTTGCTCTTCCAGACAACTGAGGTTTTTACCCCACTTCCACATCACCAACATCTCCACTCCCCAGTTTCTCACATCCAGTGGCCACAGTTGTCCCCATCACCAGAGCCAAATAGAACTTCCTCTAGGTGGCCAGTATTAGCCTTCTGCCAGCACCTTCCCAAACTTTTCCCATGTTTGCTTTGTCACATTTGATGGGGGAGGGCAGGGGGAGGGATAAACAACACCATTCGCTTACTGGCTGGACACCCCAAAATCCAGTCCAAGGGCCTCAGGGCATTTGTCAGCTGCAAGGAGTACCAAAGAACCAGAAGATGGAGGTAATAGGAGTTGTTGCCAATAGGAAACCAGACTACCCTAAAACTCAAGGTGCTCCAGTGACAGAAATTGCGAAGTGAAAGATTTGCAATTTGAGATTTTGGAGCAACCGAGCAAAAAGAAAACAAACTTGGCTCCTCAGTAGAGATGCTAGCATGGAAACCCAGGGAGATGGCATTTCTGTGCGAATAGCACCAAAGCCTTGTGTGAAAATCCCCTTCGTTTCAAGTGATTCTGACAATTGTTTGACTCAACTCTACGTTGCTGAAACTTACTAATGCATCAGATGCCCATTTGCCAGAGAATCTAACGTCAGAACTCTAAAATCCTGCTGAAGATAGAAGCTGGTCAAGCAAAAGATTGCGGTTTGTCTGTTCTACCCAGATCAGAATCAATCAATCTATCTGTCTGTCTGTCTGTCTGTCTGTCTGTCTGTCTGTCTGTCTGTCTATCTATCTATCTATCTATCTATCTATCTATCTATCTGTTAAATTTATATGGACTCTCAATGGGGGACTCTGGGCGGTTTACAATAAAATCAGAGTTAAAATATAAATATAAAATTACAAATTAGTAACATATATGGATGGTTATAGCAGAAAATAGAAAATAGAAAAAACCTCCTGCATTTTCCCCATTTATTGAATACTACCTCAAGCACAGTGAATGAAACACCATCATTCAATAGAAAAAACACACGTTTGCTTAAATTTGAAGTGCACAAAGGTGAAATGTTAAATGCCTGTTTGGTTTCTATAAGTTGGATCTTGCTTCCCTCCAAGGATGAAACAAATTATATGAGATGCTGTTTAACATCCCACAGCCCTAAGAATCAGGCCTTCTGGAGAGTTCGCACTAAATTTAGTTTGTTAATCCATTGTAAGTGACATGAAGATTGAAGGGTAAAGATGGTCTGGCAAGGACAAAGAAAGAAAACAAAAGCTTGTGCTTTTTGTTAAAATGTTTCCATTTGCTCTGCGGATGAAGAATAAGGGAAGAAACATGCCTGCAGGGGAATTTAAAGCAGAGGATATAAAACATGTTTTATGGTTCACCTAGAAGAAGAAGGAAGTGGGCCTGGTTCCTTTCAAGGTGGAACAAAGGAAACCTTTCAATCATGGATAGAGGATTAGAAGAGCAGGCTTTGTGAAGGTTCAAGAACCTAACCATTAATGAGAGTTGAACAAAGGGCACAGGAAGGTTAATTCTAGACCCTGGTACAGGAGGGATCTTCTGTGCCAACACTAATCGGCATGTTGACTGTTTTTCACTTTTTTTTTTTTTTTTTGCAATTCCTCTAGTTGTCCCATCAACCATATGGCCAATAGGGTCTACTAGTCGACCCATTGGCACTTTGGCACTCCAGCTGAAGCACCTGGACAGTGAAAAAAGTGAATGGTGCCATGCCTTCCCAACTATTGCATATGGGTTGATACATCTGGGGGCAAGGTTGACTGTGCGTGGAGCTCCATATCTGGACCTGTGCAGTAACAGAACTCCTTAAATATGGGTCCGTGTATCATGGTAGAGCAGAACCCTATTGATTAGCAGAGGAAGCTCTTGGAATGGGAGGCCAAGGACTTTATCATGATTTAACCCGCCAACTGCTCATCCAAAGTATCATTAAAAATAAACTGACAAATGGAAAATGACACTGCAGTCTGGTCTCCCGCGCAGGACCAGAGTGGCAGAGCCAATAGGAAGCATCAGTTCACTGGCTCAGAACACCTAAGAGTTCCAGATAACATGGCCTTTTAGAAGTTGCAATTGTTCACAAGGTGAAGGTATCATACTCAGGAAGACTGCAAAGGTATCAGGAGAAAGGCAGTTAGCCAGTGTCTAAAAGAAAACATAATCTGAATGTGTGGCGCTAGGGAATCAACTAAATTAAGTACAAGAAAGCCTAGGGTGATGATGGAATAGCCCAAAGAGACCTGCCACCTGATGCAGGAAGAAGTTTACTCTCTCTATCATAGTACATTCCTTGTCACTCCCCTGCATGCTCCTTCCTGCACACCCATTTGTTAATGGCAACATTCCTGTCATTCATTCATCCTCTGAACTATCAGCTGGCCCTCCACACTACAGACATCATTCTAAGAGGTCTGTGGAATGGCTGCTCTAGTTGCCTGTATGAGCAGATATCACAGCTATTTCAACATGTATAGCTCTGAAAACCTCTTGCATTGGATCACAATTCCCTCCCCATTTTCTAAATCATTCCTTGAAACAAACAGCATGCCCAGAGATGTCCAGACATCCCAGACTCAAATCTACCTAAGCCCAGATCTCTGGCTGATTTTCCTATGACTCAGCCTTATGCTAAGCAGGAACTGTAGGAATCTCCTAGAACAGGGGTCCCCATCCTGTGGGCTGCAGCCCACTAGTGGGCCGCGGCCTGTTAGGAAGTGGGCCGCGGGGCTCCCACCTGCAAACCCTGCCCCCCGGTGCGCACAATTGGCTCCAACCTGCAAACCCCACTCTGGTGTGCGTGATTGGCTCCCGCCTGCAAACCCCACCTTCCCAGTGCACGCGATTGGCTCCCGCCTGCAAAAAAAAACCCCGGTCCGTGGAAAAATTGTCTTCCATGACCGGTCCCTGGTGCCAAAAAGGTTGGGGACCGCTGTCCTAGAAAACACTGGTCAGGTCATACAAAACACTGATTATGTGGTCTGAATTTCCCTCCTTGGAAGCTACTTTCCCTCAAAAAACACCTGTTTTCTTGCTTGGTCTTCAAGATGCTGACAGAGTGTCAGCCTTACCAAGAGGACCAGACAGGGAACACAACCAGATGTTCTAATTCTACTTTATTATAAGGCTACATTAACAGAATCTTGCAAGTCTGAAAGTACAATTCTCCCCCTGTCTCCTTTACATCCCGAGAAACTAGGAAGGGTCCCTTCTGAGCCTCTTGTCCCATCCACTATCCAGCTGCAGGCTATGCTGTCTCTTATCTGACCGTTCCCAGCGTCTCTGGGCCCAGTCTCCCAAGGTCATTCCCATATACCACACAGAGTAAAGACCAGATCCTGCCGTGGGGTCCCAAAAAAATCACCTTGTAGGTATAAGATGAAAGTTCTTGATAAGTTTAGGTAGCTAAGTACAATATGTTTTAATTAATAGTCTCATATTTTATTCTATTTTAACTTACATCTGACCATATTTTACTCCTCTCTGCTGGATTCCTTAATGAATGCACTGAAACTGAAAATTGCAGTTGATTGACTCTTTTTGCCCAGTCTGGGGAGTGGACTATTAATATGGCAGATGGTTTGGTGTACCTGCTTAAATGGTTATTCAGGAGAGAAAAGAAAAGCTCAGGAGAAGGGGCCTGGAAGTACAGTCTTTAGGCCTGAAGATTTTTATGTGCAGAGGCTGAGCTTAAAAATGGTCATAAACCACATGAGAGATGGCAGTGTATCTACCTTAGAAATAAATAAAACAAATTGTGTCCTACCTTGTAAGCTTGGGAATGTAGTGGTCTCAACTTCTGGGTTGTTACACCTGTTCAAACCATTGCATTTGGGACAGGAAGCCAGAGAGACAGACCAGTCAAAAAACTGTGCGTCTTGGGTGAAAAGAAGTGCCTGCTTCAGATGATGGGCTGGGTGAGGAAATGGTGGACATTTGGTCATATTTCAGTGCCTGGTACATTCTATCCTTTGAAGGGGCTGTTTCACTCACCACATGATAGCACCAGTCCTGGACAATGGGAAAACATACAACTTGCCTTGTCAGACATACAGAATATAATTATTGGTGCAAATTCATCTTTGAAAAAGAGTTTGGTCCTCCTCTTGATGAAATTCACATAAATCATTTTATAGAGAGGTGACTGAGAAGAGAAAGATTCCCATGGTTACACACTGCATTCACAGGGCACCTGGGACAGATACCCATGGCCCCTTGGGCACCAAGACCCAGCTTTCCTTATTTCAGAGATTGATGGACTCTTTGCCAGAAGCAGAAACATTTCCAGCTTCTTATTGGTCTTATCCCAATTTGTGTTACTATTTATGCACCATTATGCAGGACAGGGGCATGGTGGCTCAGCGGGTAAGACGCCAGGCTTGTCGATCGGAAGATCACAAGTTCAGAGGTTCGAATCCCTAGCCCCGCATGACGGAGTGAGCTCCCGCACTCGCCCCAGCTCTTGCCAACCTAGCAATTCGAAAGCATGCAAATGCAAGTAGATGAATAGGTACCACTTCGGTGGGTAGGTAACAGCGTTCCGTGCACATCATGCTGACCACATGACCGTGGAAGCGTCTTCGGACAATTCTGGCTGTTCGGCTAACAAACGGAGATGAGCACCAGCCCCTAGAGTCAGACACGACTGCACAAATGTGCAGGGGGAACCTTTACCTTTTATGCAGGATGCAGAATAATGGACTTCAGCTACAAGAAGACAGTTTTCAGACAAATGTTAGAAAAAGCTTCTTAATATAGCAGTTCAACAGTATAACCAATTACCTAGAGAGGTGGTGAGCCCCCTTTCATTGTAAGGAAATGAAAGAAGAGGCTGGATGGGCTTTAATTTAGATTCCTGCATGAAACAAGGAGTTAGTCCTGATGGCCAAAATGACCTCTTTCAATCTTACGTTTCTATTCTTAATTTGGAAAAGAGGTCCACACACCTCTTCACAGGCTAATTTTGTGGAATACAGCATTCAAAGTGACTGTGAGAAGGAGATATGAAAGTCTCCAGTGGGGGTTAGAGATCCCAACATCTCCATTTTAGCTGCCATCAGCAATAGGCAACATTATATTTGGGGGGGGGGGAAATACCCAGATGTTTTCAAATGTAGGTTTACAAATAGAAAAGAGAGCAGTTTCATTCTTTGTTGCTCCACCAAGCAGGATTAGGTTTAATGAATGGAACTGATAAGGAAGCAGAGTATCCATGTATCCATGTCCAGAGTATAGGTCCATGGACATGTATACTGTAGGTCTGCCCAGAGTCCCTCTTCTGGGGGGAGATGGGTGGTGGCAAAATTTGAAAAATAAATAAATAAAAATAGGTCCATGAACATGTATCCATGTCCAGAGTATAGGTGTCCATGCCCTGAGTCATAGTTCTTTTTGCCATTAAATGACGTCAGAGCTTCTTGTGGTTCCCACTGAAAACTAAAGGGAGTTATTCAACCTGCTACCGGCTGGTGTGACAATGTCATTGCCCCTTTAGATTAAGTGATGGTTGCACCATCTTTAGCTATAATAATCTCAGCCAGGCTTGAAAAGGAGGATCTCTAGATATTGTGGTGCCATTTAAATCCAGAAACCCATCACTCTACCATAATAATGATATACAGACCATGCAGGGGTTGTGCCCCTGTTTTTTGAGCCAAGGGCTGCACATGGCCTTTGTGTCATATTTGGGGGAGAGGTTTCACTCCAAAATGTAGGCTGGATCAGGACAAAGCGAGCAGAGGAGCCAGCGCAACAATTTAATTTGATTTAATTTAAAATTAACTAAAATGAAATTGTATCAGTGAAATATAGTAAATAGAGTTAATCCCAATGTACTTAATTTTTTATTGTTGTTGTTCAGTTATATTAAAATATACAGTTTGCCAGTAACTTTTACAGAAGCTTTTTACAGTTGCACTGAAGTGCATCCTTTGGGAGAAAAGATGTGCCATCTAATGTAGCTCGAATAGCTTTGTCACAATTAAATCTATTCTGTAATGCATAGGACAAGCCTCGGTGCGTATATTCTTATCTAAGCCAAAGAACCCTCAGCTGTTCCCTTGTGGTTTTTAGAGAACATATGAAATAATGTTTATTAATTATTAGAAATAATAATTCGCCAAGTCAACACAAGAACTCTAACAATCTTCTAGGAGCAGGATTCAGATTAATAAGGAGATAGGCTGTTTTGTTTTTAAACAGTTTTCTGTTTGTAAAGTTTTGTATAGTTTTGAGAATATGCTTATTGAGTTCTTCGCTAAAGTTTTGCCTAGGAGATCAGAATGGGATGAGTTATCTTGGGTTCTGTATCATATAATCTCCAGCATTTAGTGCCCTAGTTGCTCCACTGTTATCAACAGGTTTCCTGACAAGGTAAAACTAAGGGCCCTTCCACACACATTTTCTCCAGCTTGGCAATGGTGCTGTGCGGCTGCTCCCACAGCATTGTTCTCCTTGGTAACCCCAGCTGATTTTCTTCCAGCTTGACCAGCGTTTCTCAACCTCAGCAACTTTAAGATGGGTGGACTTCAACTCCCAGAATTCCCCAGCCAGCATAGCTGAGAGTTGAAGTCCACACATCTTAAAGTTGCTGAGGTTGAGAACGCTGAGCTTGACTGTGGTGCAGCTCCAAGGGCAAAAGTTGCATTTTGCAATTTGCAAAAGAAAGAAGCAACTTCAGATGTAACCCTTTTCAGAAGTCCTTTTGTGATTTCAGTCTTTCCCAGCATGGCTGGGAAATCCAAAAATTGTAGCCCCAATTCATCAGGCAAGTGCCAGTTTGGTCTAGTGGTTAAGGCAACAGGCTAGAAACCAAGAGACTGAGAGTTCTAGTCCCACCTTAGGCATGAAAGCCAGCTGGGTGACCTTGGGCCAGTCCCTGTCTCTCAGCCCTAGGAAGGAGCCAATGGCAAACCAGGAGACTGAGAGTTCTAGTCCCGCCTTAGGCATGAAAGCCGTCTGGGTGACCTTGGGCCAGTCCCTGTCTCTCAGCCCTAGGAAGGAGCCAATGGCAAACCAGGAGACTGAGAGTTCTAGTCCTGCCTTAGGCATGAAAGCCGGCTGGGTGACCTTGGGCCAGTCCCTCTCTCTCAGCCCAACTCACCTCACAGGGTTGTTGTTGTGGGGAAAATAGGAGGAGGAAGGAGTATTAGGTATGCTTGCCGCCTTGAGTCATATATAAAAATAATAAAGGCAGGATAGAAAATAAATAAAAATTAAAAAATAAAAAATAACGCAGCATTCTCCTATCCATTAAGCATTCACTATAAGCCCAGTGGACCAGGGCAATGGCTTTCTCTCTCCCGTTTTGCACCAAATGCTCCCAAGCACCACAAGCACTGCATGAACGCCCCAAAGAGGGGCAGCCACAGAAGAAAAAAGAACAAAGTGGATTATGGGATTACAGTATGTGTGTGTGTGTGTGTGTGTGTGTGTATACTGTATATATATACACACACTGTGTATATACTGTATATAAACTTTCCTCTTTTTTATGTAGCACAATGAAAAAAGCATCTTGCCATAGCATAAATACAGGTAGTCCTTGTTTAGTGACCACTCATTCAGCAACCGTTCAAAGTTATGACGGCGCTGAATGAGGAGACTTGCGTCCAGTCCTTGTAGTTGCGGCTGTTGCAGTGTCCCTGCAGTCACATGATCGTGATTTGGGCACTTGGCAACCGGCTTGCAATTATGATGGTCGCAGCGTCCCGCAGTCACATGATCACCACTTGCAACCCTCACTGCCAGCTTCCCACAAGCCATGTCAATGGGGAAGTCATCAGGAGGTTGCAAATGGCAATCACGTGACATTGTGCCTAACAACCGCACAGGATTTGCTTAACAACGGCAACCGGAACTGCTGCGACTGCCGTCGTAAATCGGCACAGTCACGTGACGTCGTGCTTTATGACCGCATCGCTTAGTGGCAGAGTTGTCAGTCCCAATTGCCATAGTTAAGCAAGGACTACCTGTAAATATACCATGTGGCATAAGCATTGGTGACATACAGTCTGCTACCTCAGATGTGTTTAATAGTATAGTGAGAGAGGAAGGTTATACACCAGGCCTGGGCAAATCTTCAAAGCAGTGCTTTGCTTTGATGACACTTCAAGCAAAGCACCCCTTCAAAGGTATTCCACAAAGTCACAACACTTCTAAGAAGTGAAACAGATGTGCTGAAGGTTCTTCCAGCTACTGGACTTGGTGGTGGAGGCTTCAGAAACAACAGGAAGCACCTTGATGAGGGAAATATTGTCAACATTATGCCTCAGGGAGGGAAACGGCATCACCTCACAGCCCAAACTATCAAGGGAAAGTGTATCTACCTCACCCAGTTCAAGGCACTCAAGTTGAGGGACAGGAGAGTGGAAAGGGAAAGAAACAATAATGCAAAAATATATATTTGCATTAGTGTGCTGACTTCCTAGTAAAACTCAACTCTGCTACTATAGGGATCATTTTATGCTGGAAAACCAGAGAAGCGACGTGTCAGAAAACGTGCACAATTTGTCCTAGCTGCTGGCACAGTGCCTGGCTGCTGATAGTAATATGCTAATCAGCTATTATTTCAGGGGAACCTTAATTGAAATCCACTTGGGAAGCATTTTCTAACTGGTGAAATCTGTCACTGCAATTGGACAGCATTAAAGAGACAGCCTCCGCCAGACTATCGGGAATAACTTTTGAGTCTTGCATGAGTTACTTTCTTCTTCGGCGTTTACTTACCCTCTCCTTTTCTCGAACACCAAGAGCAAAAATTAAACTGCAGAAAATGCTACATATACAAGTCACCTTTCCATGCCCAATTCTGTGGCGATAAACCTTCTCATCTGTGCTATAAAGAGAATCGCATAAAATAGATGAATACCTTCGCTTAAGGAATGCTGTGCACTGTCCTCAATTATGCATGAACAGATTTCCCAAGGGGTGGGGGGGGGAAGTATTTGCCACATTTCACTCTGGAAATGGCACAGAATCTCCATATGAGTCATTTGAACCTGAGCTTTGGAACTGTCACCCAAAGGGGTGCTCAGGGACCCTGAAGTCTAACTGCTACTTTCCTTTGCAGGTTCATTTGCTGGTGATAGTAGTCTACCCAAAGGAACCATTAGATCAGTGTTTCTGAACCTTGGCCACTTGAAGATGTGTGGACTTCAACTCCCAGAATTCTGGGTGTTGAAGTCCACACATCTTCAAGTGGCCAAGGTTCAGAAACACTGCATTAGATAATACATAGAGCCCTGTCTGAGTGGTGGTGGTGGTGGGGGAAACAGCAGGTTAGCTTTGCTGCTTCATTGTGTATGTGCTTTGTGTGTGTTTGGCATCTGAGAAGTGGGAGAGACTCTCTGTTTCATTTTTGCAAGTCTGCCAAGTTCTGCTTTTCTTGGGTTTTCCTTTTTTGTATTGTCAAAAGGATGGGGTTTTTTAAGTGTGTATTCAAATGTGTATATAAATTGGTACATTTTTCTCCAAACCTAGGCATTTTTTGTTTTATAATTATGCTTTATATATATAAACATGGAATTTTGTTTGTTTGTTTGCTGGATTTGTAAGGCTGACTAATCATCAAGTGATTCAAAGATAAGTTAAAAGCACAATATAACAATAGAAGAAGAACACAATCACCACCTAGGAAATACAAAAAAAATTAAAACTGTCACAGCAAACCTATGGGAAAAGCTAGTGTTCCATTCAAGTACTGATTCGGAAACTATGAAATTAGGTAAGTTCCCATTCAAATGAGAATTAATGGATTTATCCCCCATCCCTGGGGTGAGAGAATATTTCTTCAAAATCAGAGGCATCCACAAAGGGGATGAAAACAAGACATGATGATGGCTGGGACTATGTAATCAAAGCTCTGTCTCTATTTTATATGCATGATGCATGAGAGATGTAAAAAAAAGGAGGAAGTCTTCTAGTGGTTGCAGCTGACATCTTGGTTTTTTTTGGCAGCCTCCCCTTTAGACACCCTTGTTTGAAATCACCTATATTTATTTATTTATTTATTTATTTATTCATTCATTCATTCATTCATTCATTCATTCCATTCATTCATTCATTCATTCATTCATTCATTCAATTTATCCCCACCCATCTCCCCAAACAGGGGACTCTGGGCGGTTTACAACAGATAAAAAATTATATCAGCCATATACCACCACCACTCAGACAGGGCTCTATGTATTATCTAATGCAGTGTTTCTGAACCTTGGCCACTTGAAGATGTGTGGACTTCAATTCCCAGAAGAATTCTGGGAGTTGAAGTCCACACATTATATAAGTCCACACATTACATAAATATATCAGCCAGGGTTTACTGTATCAGCCATGGTTTGTAAACTTCAGTCGGTGGGGTCATACAATGTATTATAGGATATTTGAGAGACACCTCTCCCAGGTTACATCTATCCATCCCATCAGATCCGGCAGGAGAAACGTGTTACGGGTCTCCGTCTCGTAAGGAATGTCACCTGACAGGACCCAGGAAGAAAGCCTTTTCTGCCATGGTGCCCACCCTTTGCAGCATTATTCCCCCAAAACTTAGATTGGTCTGACCCTTCTGGCCTTGGCCTGAAGACTTGGCTCTGCCTTGTGCCTGGCGGTCTGACAGTAGTGGTGAGCTGGGGCAATGGCTATATTACATGGATGTATAATTTATATTCACCGGCTGACTGGGATTCTGTTTTATTTAATTTTTAATTGTGGTTATAGGATAGTTGTATGCTCTTGTGTTTATTTCTTTTTTACTGTTTCCGTTGTTTCCGTTGTTGCTTTAATGTTCTGAGCCCCCCAGAGTCACACTTGTGAGATGGGTGGCTATACAAATGTAATAAATAAATAAATGTGCTAAACCTTAAACTTCAGTCAACAAAATACAGTTGCTCAGTTTGCATAATGCACCATGCTCAAACAAATAAAAGATATTTAGGCTTACCATGAAGGCTTGGTGCTCACAATATGCCGAATCACAAGTGACTTCACCTCCTTATACCATAGTAAGCTCTATGAACCCAATGGGTCTGCTACATGGCCGGCTATTAGCAATTTAATTTAGAGGAACCCTGACTTGAGTTGAATCCAGTGCCAAGATTACTCTGTCTCCAGAAAGAACATTTCAGTTGAACCGGCACATGCACGAATAATGATTTCCCCAAAAGACTCCTTTGAGCACACCAAGGTGCAGCGCTGGCTGGATTTCTCCAAAGAAGAGCTGTGCAAACCGAAAGGATTACAAAGGCTTCTTCCATTGTTCATGAAAGATAAAATTGTATAAATAAAGAATTGCAGGGTTTAGAAGGCTCTTTGAAGCAAATGCAAACATTCCAAACTGAGAACATCTTTATGACTTTTTTTGTTTGTTTCAATGTTGTGCTTGGGTGGTTCGTCCTGGGCGTTCTCCTTTTGCTTTTCCTTTGTCGTTTCTCATTTTATCAGCTGATACAGAAGTGCTTGAAGGTTGTATCTGGGTGACAACTTAATTAGTTTCTGCACAGTCTGTATTATCATTTTATTGGGGAACTATTGAAATAGGAACTTCTCTTTCCCCCCCCCCCTCTCTCTCTCTCTCTCTCCAAATCTGTACAAAGCAATGTCAGAAATCTATGGAAATCTGATCCATTTCAAGCATTTTTCCAAGACTCTTGCAGGCAGTCCAGTTTTGACATATTTTAGCTTTTTTCTAATTCACCTTCTGTGGAGAGATGATGTCAGGGAGATAACGGGCGGCGAAGGAGGGGGCTCCCTCCAGGAAGGGAAGCGTGTGCGTAGTACTGAATCGCTATGTTTCCCTCCCAAGAGATTGAAGAAAGCCCCGCCCTAGGTTTGTGGACTTATTCTTTGGGCATTGCCATTTCATGTTTAGTCTAGATGGATTCTGTTAGGGAAGTAGGATAATAAATCACTAGAGCTTGATTCCAGCCTCAGCGTGTTATTTCTACGCCCGAAGTCAGGACAGATGAGTACCAATGTAAGGCACCTCAGAGGCTTACAAAAACAAAAAACAAAATGGTGGTTTCTGGAAGATGTCTGCAGGATCTGATGCTTTCATCAAAATAAAGAAAGTAGCATTGCACCATCACGATGCCAACTCTGCCCCTTTTGCCTCTGCATGTGATGCCACAATGCTTATATAAACGGGGTGGTGTTTTCATTATTTGCATTGCCAGAGCCCTCTGTAGATGCTTCTGGTGGTATAGCTTCCCACTATTTTGAAGTGTGACACAGACAAAATACATAATAGTGTCCTACCTAGAAGAGGCCTAACACAATTTAAAGAAAGAACACAAGAGCACTGTTTCTTCATGCTTTGCCCATATTTTCATTTCTGATATTGGATCATTCCATCACCTCTAAGCTCTGGGCATTTCACAGTCTTCAATTTCGCCTGTCTTCAAGGACACCATTTAGGATGGCTGAGGATATTCCCAGTACGGTACTGGTGCAAGTGAATCTCTGACAGGAAGATGGCTGATCCTTCCACCTCCAAATCAGATTCTGCTTCTGGCTCTCATCTTAATCATAAAGCATTTTGGACAGATGGCTATCCAGCAACTGTTTGAAGACCTCCAATGAAGGAGAATAAGCCATTTCATAATGCAATCTGTGCCACTGGCTGATGACAGACAGCATCCTGGGAACAGGCGGGGATAAATCCAAATAATAAATAATAAATAAATAAATAAAGGGTGGGAATTAAGCTACCACCTTTGTTTTCTGGGCTAAGGTCTTTTGTAACTGGCCAGGCTGCTAATGGGAGCCATTTTGTGAGAATACTCATGACATCCTCTCAAAATTCCAGATATGCCCAGCAATATCCATAATCTGACAACTTGACTGCCTGCTACACAAACAAATCACAACCAGCACTATTATGGGGAAAAAAGTATTCATCATTCATATGGTCTGTCTTTGGGAGTTCTAAGGATTTGATGAAAAACAATGCAAAATACATATTGAGGGTTTTTTCTCTGTTTTATTAAGACAAACGGCATCTACTTATAGTTTTAGCCACATTTTTTTGCAAAGGTTTGCAAGATTATTCACAGCCAGACTCAAACCTGGGCTCCCCCATCTTCTTCTGCCAACTTTGAGGAGGGAAGGAATAAAGCCACAGCTTGAGATTTAAAATGCATTTTAAAAGGATTTTTTTTTCTCTGCTGAACTTTATGCAGCTTAACTATTGGCATATCCATACACTCTTGTGATCTTGATCTCATATGCAAGTACACTGCTCTCTTCTCTTAGATTGGTAACACTGCTCTGTTTCTAAGGACTCTAACTCTCCCTATTTAGAGTTAAGAAAAGGGCTAAAGATTCTGGCCAGCTTTCCCCACCCAACCACCATCTCTCTCAGGCTGTACTTTTTTCTTAGGATTATAGCCAAAAAGACCCTAACCCTAACCCTTTTGGCTCTCCTAGGGCCTCCTGGGCTGGGCAGAGTTTCTCCCACCCTAATTCTACTCGTCTTCAGCACACTTCTCCAGATCGTGCTCTGCTCTGCTTCAGAGTCTTCTGGCTCCTCGTGAACTAACATGGCTGACACAGATCAAAACTGCTCACTCCATTTTAGAATCACCAGCCAACACTGTTCTTTACTAAAGCAACCAGTCTTCAACAGCCAACACCGGGTAGATCCATGTTAGGTTTCCAGCCATCACATCCCCTCCATCTAAGTTCTCCTGACCAAAGTTCCTACTTCTGCACTTTTGTAAGATGCCCCCTCCCCCCCAACTCCCGGGTCAGCAGCCCCTCTTTCTCTCTCCTATGGGAAGACCTTCCAATCAGAAATTAAGCTATTACTGACTCTCAGGGTTCTAGTTGTCAGCTAGAACAAAATGTGTGTGTATCTGAGCTGTGTTTGTGACAGATTGTAGAGGGAAGAGGGAATGGCCTTGAGGGGCAGGAAGAAGAGCTGTTGCCAAGGCAATGGTCAGATAAAACCGCCCAGAGTCTACTACGGTAGAGATGGGCGGTGATCAATTTGACTAATAAATAAAAGGAACCTGAGTCCGGGGCAAGAATGTAATGTGTGTAAACATCTCATAAAAGTCCCTCCCTAGTTCACATGAAGATAAAAGGAGGGAGGAGGAAGCAGATTCAGACTTGCAAGATTCTGTTACTATAGCTTGACAATAAAATTAGCATTGGCCTACATGACATTGGTTTCCTAGTCTAGTCTACTTGAAGGTCTGGCATAGATTACCAAAGTGACATGGCCTCCTATAGCCTGGCACATAGTAACCATGAGGAAAATGGAAGCAGCCTGAGCACAACTAAACATGAATTTGCCCACTCTCATTCAACCTCTTGCAGCAGTTGTCTCTCTTTAGTAAGGCTGCTCTGACACTGTCAACAATAGCAAGCCAGCTCAGTAACCACTGTCATTAGCCAGCGTTCTGTACATTAAAATAGGTGAGAATACAGTCACAGCTTTTCATAGGTCTCTTGTTAGCTATAAAGTGCTGAATCACAAGAAAATGTTAGTAGGCTCCAATTATTCAGAGCTGCTGCTGAGGAAAACTGTTAAGTGAAAATAAGTGTTCTAATAAGGCTGGGACAAAGAAGAAAGTAAAGGACTGAATAATGCATCAAAGCAAGTCTAGATGTAACTGCATGGAGTATTACCAACAATTCCTCATGACAGATGAAAACTAAATCTCTTTCCTAGTTTATTACTTGGGGCTTTGGGGGAGATGTACAGACCATTCTGAAGATGCCCATCCATAAAGTTTTAATGATCTGTCCTGCAAGATTAGGTTCTCTTTTGTCTGTGCTTTGTCCTCCTTGTGAAGCCTTTGGCCAAAAAGGCCAACTCTAGAAGACCCCAGAGACTTGAGAAAGAACCTATGGGCATATCAGAGGGTGGGAATGGATAGGGAAGAAGCCACACACACACATGCAGATCATGAGTGAAGATAATGAGGTTTATTACTATAGAAACATAATACAAAGTGTATTTCCAAGATTTTATGTAGATAGTGTTATCTATATGTTGCCCTATGTAACCTGTGGAGTCCTCTCTGAGCTAGGTTGTTTGCTTGCAAACGTTTCATTACCCGACTAGGTAACATCATTGGTGCTAGTTATCTAGTTGGGTAATGAAATGTCTGCAAGCAAACAACGAAGCTCAGAGAGCATCAAGGACTCCACATTTAAACCCTGAGCTACATATATTCTATTCTATTGATAACCACTATCTATAGATAGTGTTTATCTATACGTACTATATATCTATCTATAGCAGTGTTTCTCAACCTCAGCAACTTTAAGATAGGTAGATTTCAACTCCCAGAATTCCCCAGCCAGCATGCCTGCCTAAGATGGGCAGCTGAAAGTCAGACCACAGCGGAGAAAAAAACTGTGTCCTGGATAGTCACATTTAGCAATTTTCTGTTTCAGAGCAGTTGATCCTTCCACAGGGCAAATCCACACATATCTCCTTTGTGGTGCTTCCATCTCTTGCCAGAATTTGCAGGTTAATCTGCCATTCTCAATCTTGCAGCCTACCCAACATACCCTCTTGGAATAGGTGAGTGTGATGGTGCTGTCCATACAGGTTCAGCTCATGGTACCCCAAGTATCAAGATTGGGATTTCCAACAGCATCCTCTTCTGCCTCAAATGGCTCCTCCAATTGGCATTTGGAACACTCTACATGCCACCATTTTTAAAACATGTCTCCAATGTGCTATTGTCTCCTCAAATGTATGGTCTGGAGGATTGTCACAGCAATGGGTGGACCTAACAACAGAAAAACAAATATTCCATGCAGTTCTTGGGCCTTCCTGTTGTGTTCTCTGAAGAACCACACTTGCCCTGAGAAACCAACAAGTGGGTTAAAAAAAGTAACAACTCATCATCCATTCAAACATTTCCATCCTTTTCACATGTACAAGCCAGGTCTCTCCCATCCTGTAAATGTACCCCAGCCTTATTTTTTTTATTTTGTACTTAAATGAAAAACCTGTAAAAAATTTTTACTTTTGTTAAATTTCATCTTGCTAGTATCAGCCAAGAAAACCAAACTGCCTATCAACATTATTTTAAAATCTAGATCTGTCTTTCATGCCATAATGGCCACCCCTACAGTTTTATGCCGTCATCTTCAGGCTGTAGATTTTCATTCAAGCCATGTAACGACCAGGAGAAAATCCTTATGATGAGCAGAGGATGACTTTTGCAGTCTTTGAAGTGCTCAATTCCCTTGGAAGCTCTCTTGAGGCTCTGTCTGTGGAGCATTCCTCCATTAATCAATGAGAGAAACATGGTAGTGTGTGTCCTGTCGGTAACAAGTGTCATGTCTGTAGGAATTCTGGGATGGTAGTACCAGAACTCCACGCAGCTTCTTATTAGTATATAGCAGAAAACATCTACTTCTGCTTCATTGACTACGCTAAAGCCTTTGATTGTGTGGATCACAACAAACTGTGGCAAATTCTTAAAGAGATGGGAGTACCAGACCACCTTACCTGTCTCCTGAGAAACCTGTATGCGGGTTAAGAAGCAACAGTTAGAACCGGACATGGAACAACCGACTGGTTCAAAATTGGGAAAGGAGTACGACAAGGCTGTATATTATCACCCTGCTTATTTAACTTATATGCAGAGTACATCATGAGAAATGCCGGGCTAGATGAATAACAAGCCGGAGTTAAGATTGCCGGGAGAAATATCAACAACCTCAGATATGCAGACGATACCACCCTAATGGCAGAAAGTGAAGAGGAACTAAAGAGCCTCTTGATGAGGGTGAAAGAGGAGAGTGCAAAAGCTGGCTTGAAACTCAACATTAAAAAAACTCAGATCTTGGCATCTGGTCCCATCACTTCCTGGCAAATAGAAGGGGAAGAAATGGAAGCAGTGACAGATTTTATTTTCTTGGGCTCCAAGATCACCGCAGTCGGTGACCACAGCCATGAAATTAAAAGACACTTGCTCCTTGGGAGGAAAGCTATGGCAAACCTAGACAGCATATTAAAAAGCAGAGACATCACCTTGCTGACAAAGGTCTGTATCGTTAAATCTATGGTTTTTCCAGTAGTAATATATGGCTGTGAGAGTTGGACCATAAGGAAGGCTGAGCGCAGAAGAATTGATGCTTTCGAACTGTGGTGCTGGAGAAGACTCTTAAGAGTCCCTTGGACTGCAAGGAGGTCAAATCAGTCAATCCTAAAGGAAATCAACCCTGACTGCTCATTGGAAGGACAGATGCTGAAGCTGAAGCTCAAATACTTTGGCCACCTAATGCGAAGAGAGGACTCACTGGAAAAGACCCTGATGCTGGGAAAGACTGAAGGCAAAAGGAGAAGGGGACGGCAGAGGATGAGATGGTTAGATAGCATCACCGATGTAATGAACATGAATTTGAGTAGACTCCGGGTGACAGTGGAGGGCAGGAAGGCCTGGTGTGCTATGGTCCATGAGGTCACGAAGAGTCGGACACGACTAAACGACTGAACAACAACAACAAGAGTAGAAGCGTTCCCATAAACTTGCACAAGGCTTAATCAGTTCAAAACACAAAATGAACACACTTCACACATTAATGTAAAGTTACATAAAAAAGAGTTTACAATTTTATTGTAACTCACAGTTTCTTAGTAGAAACGGTCCATGCGTGTGAGTAATTGGTTCTGACGTGAACCACATGCTTCCAATGTAGTTCACCTGGATGGAAGTATGATCAATGTGTGGCAGCAGCCATGGCTGCCACCCTCCTTGGTAGGTGATCTGAGCAGAAAAAGGGAAGAGAAGGGAACAGGGAACAGGGAACTGGGATTCAGCCCCTCCCACACAAAGCAAGTAAGATCAGGTTACAGCAGAGGCTGTCTCCTCCTTCAAGTCTGTGTGTGAGACGTACTTGGTTGAAGCCCGATCTCTAACAATGGCAGTGATAGGATACTGCTGCCATTGCTTGCTTTAGAAAAGGTCATTCCATCTCCATGTATGCCTTTCTTGCAAACCTCACTGGGAGGTTACAGCACAATGCCTGGCTACCATTACAAATGGACTGCTTTGTTCACCTGAGAATCCACAGACTGTATTTTAGGGGTATAACAAGCCCTTTGAAACTCAGGGAAAAGCCATATGGTTGGCTAATCTGTAGTATTATGCAACTGGGGTTATTTGTCATTAGCTGAGTATTTAGTTCAGTCTCTTCCCACTCCCTCATGTAAATACATTTCTTTCAGTTCTGTTCAGTTCAAATCACAACCAGTACTTTCTAAGGGGTTGTATGGATTCCTTCAAATCTTGCAGTTGTTGTATCTAGCTGTTTCCTTTACTATTCCATTCCATAATAATTTGATTTTTTTTTAAAAAAAGATATGAGTCAACCACATGCTTGAACAGTACTGCTATCAGACCAGCTATAAAAGGACTTTTAAAAATATGCATGCATACCTCCATTAAGCCGACTACAGAAAACTAGCACTTTTGCAATGAGGAGATGGCCCTGAACTCACGTTTCAGCAGAATAAGAGCCCATAAGACAAAAGTAAATAGAGCAAGCATGTCATTTGCAGCTTCTTCTCCCATCCAGCAGAGAAATTAGCTCTGGTCCCCTTTAATTAAGGTTTGTGCTCAGTGAAGTTTGAACAAGCTTGTAATTTATTCTCTTTTCTTCTGCCACTTCTGCTAACAGGAACTCCTTCTCAGATCCTTAATCTCTTTCTCCTCCCCTCTGATTTTAGTTATAGAAGAATTAATGCTTAGAACACCTATTAATTGGAGGTGTTACGTTACAGATATAAATCTTGAACTTTTTCAATAATAATTTTATTAAACGTTAGATTAAAAAGATAAAAACTAATACAAAAGAAAAAAAGAAAAAATAGAAAGTGCAAAAAAGAAAAAATAGAAAGAAAAAAAGAAAGGAAAGGAAAGGAAAGGAAAAAATTAGGAATATAGTAAAAAAAAAAGAAAAGAAATATGTAAAGAAATGACTTCCCCCTTCATCACAAGTATAAACAATTTTAGTAGCTTATCACCTTCTCTTAAAATACAACAAATGATCTCTTCTTCCCATATCTCATCTCTTATCTATAAACAAATCTATTAAACCTCATTGTTCAGTCTTGGTCAGCAAAAGTTCATTAAGGATTAACAGAGATAACAACATATCTATTTTAACTTTGATTAAATAAACCAACTTTATATTCCTTCCTTTTACTTTTAACAATCTGAAACTCTGATCCCTTCAAATAATGTCCTAGAATTTGATTTAATTTTTTTCTTCTTTCTTCTTAGTCCCTTCTCACAAAATTCTTCAAAATTTGTAAATCCAATATAGGAAAGTTATCCAGGTCTTTTGGTTTGTTATTTGTATATCCCTTTTAATTATTAAGACATCAACCGGTTTCATTTGTATGTCCAGTGTAGCATCTTTTTCTAGAATATAAGAGCAGCTCTACTGGATTAGACCAAAGGCCTTAGTTCAATATTTTATGTCCCACAGTGGTAAACATATACATCTGTGAAACTCAGAAGTAGGACATCATAGTCCTCTTCTGTCATCAATTGGTAGTTAAGGCATGCTGTTTACTAGGTAATATATATCCATCAGGACTAGTAGCCATGAATATCCATTTCTTCTGGGAACTTGTCTTGTCATCTTTTAAAATCATCTAAATTAATGCCATCACTCTTTCTGGGGGCAGCAAATTCCATTGTTTAACCACCTGGAATAGGGAGGCAACTGGGGCCTTGGACAGGATTGCACCCGTGCAACCTCTCTTGTCCCATCGAACCCAATACTCACCATGGTTTATGGAGGAGCTGAGGGTTCTGAAGAGGATTAAGAGAGACGTCTAGAGCGCCGCTGGAGGAAAACAAAGACGAAACCCAACCGAACACAAGCTAGAGCCGCTATTAAGGCCTACCTTGTGGCGGTAAGAGCAGTGAAACATCAATATTTCTCTGCTCTTATTGCACCTGCAGAATGCCACCCAGCAGCCCTGTTTAAGATCACTCAATCCCTTTTGGGAAAGGTGGGCCCAGTGACCCACCTTCAGGGCTGCACAGAGGAGTTTTCTTGGCATCTGCAGGATAAAATCACTCGGATCTATTCCAAGTTGGACTCCAAGTGTGAGGCATGGCCTGTGGAGATGGGAACAGTTTGATCCTGTTGGGCCCTAGGAAGTGGACAGGGTCCTCCAGACTGTAAATACAACCACTTGTCAATTAGATCCATGCCCATCCTAGCCTGTGAAGGCAGCCCAGGAGGTGATGTGTGGTTGGGTCCAGGTGATGGTGAATTCATCCTTGAGAGAGGGAGTGTTCCCGGCTGCCTTTAAGGAGATACTGGTGCACCCCCTCCTCAAGAAACTGTCACTGGACCCCACCGTGCTGGACAATTTTCATCCAGTCTCCCACCTCCCCTTTTTAGGGAAGGTGGTTGAGAAAGTGGTGGCCTTGCAACTCCAGAGGATTCTGGATGGAACGGATTATCTAGACCCCTTCCAGTCAGCTTTCAGGCCTGGATATTGGATGGAAACGGCATTGGTTGCACTTATGATCTCTGGTGGGAGTGGGATGGGACAGTGCATCCATCCTTGCTCTTCTTGACCTCTCAGTGGCTTTCGATACCATTGACCATGGTATCCTTTTGGGTTGGTTTAGGGAGTTGGGGGTGGGTGGCACAGTTTTGTGCTGGTTCACCTTCCTGCAGGGCCAGTCCCAATCAGTGTTGATAGGGAGCAAGAGATCCGGCCCATGGCCTCTCCTTTGCAGGGTGCCACAGGGTTTGGTACTCTCCCCTCTCCTATTTAATATCTACATGAAACCACTGGGTGAGATCATCCGCCAACACAGGATGAGGTATTATCAATATGCAGATGATACCCAACTATACATCTCCATCCCAGGTGATGTAACTGATGTTGTGACTACCAACAACAATCTCTCGGTGCCTGGAAGCTATAGGGGTCTGGATGGGGAACAACAGGCTTCATCTGAACCCTGGTAAGATGGAGTGGCTGTTGGTTGGGGGCTCCTCTGTATCCAGGAACTTACCATCTTTGGTTCTCGATGGGGTCGCACTACCCCAGACAGACCCGGTGCGTAGCTTGGGGGTTCTCCTGGACTCACGACTCCTGCTCAAAGAGCAGGTGCAGTCGTAGCCAGGAGGACGTTTGCTCAACCATGTTGTGCACTAGTTACGCCCCTTCCTGGATCGAGAGGTCCTCCGGTCAGTCACTCATGCCCTAGTCATCTCCCGTATAGACTATTGCAATGTGCTCTACATGGGGCTACCCTTGAAGAGTATCCAGAAGCTACAGCTGGTTCAGAATGCAGCCACGTGAGCAGTCTTGGGTGCCCCAAGGATGGTGCATGTAACACCTTTGCTGCGGGAGCTGCACTGGGTGCCAGTTTGTTTCCGTGTCCAATTCAAGGTGTTGGTTATCACGTTTAAAGCCCTACATGGCATGGGTCCAGGTTACCTGAGGGACCATCTCATCCCCATTATATCGAACCATCCCACCCAGTCAGGCAGAGAAGGCATGTTATGGACCCCATCCATGAGAGACTGTTGATTGGTGGGGCCCAAGAAGCAAGACTTCTCTGCCATGGCCCCCACCCTTTGGAACACTCTTCCCCCAGAGGTGAGGCAGGCCCCCTCTCTCCTGGCCTTCTGGAAAGGGTTAGGGTTAGGGTTAGGGTTAGGGTTAGGGTTAGGGTTAGGGTTAGGGTTAGGGTTAGGGTTAGGGTTAGGGTTAGGGTTAGGGTTAGGGTTAGGGTTGGCTCTGCCATCTCGCTTGGGGTGGGAAGGGGGGTAGTCAATCCTGGGGGTGGCTAGTGCCTTAAAGTGGTTCCCATGTAGTTACGAATTTAAATCAGAACTTTTAATATTGCCATCCTGGATGCTAGTTTGTGTTTGTGTTTGTGTTTGTGTTTGTGTTTGTCTTTGTCTTTGTCTTTGTCTTTGTCTTTGTGTTTGTCTTTGTCTTTGTCTTTGTCTTTGTCTTTGTCTTTGTCTTTGTCTTTGTCTTTGTCTTTGTCTTTAGATGTCTTGTTCTTATTGTATTTTAATCTCTTTTTAGCTTTACTGTAAACCACCCAGAGTCCCTCTTTTGAGGGAGATGGGCGGTGACGAAATTTGATAAATAAATAAATAAATAAATAAATAAAATAAGGTACTTTCTTTTATTGGATCATAATTAACTTACATTTCATTGAAGGACCCAAATCTGCTTCAGGACTTTTTCTGAATGTACAAAGCTTGAAATTGGTTAAAGGATGCACACAGTCTCGTCCTCCCCTCTCTCTGATGCTCAATTGTCTGAAGGAGACCTGTACTTGTTTGTGATCACACGCTAGATTTACATATGGGCCTTTGTTAATGTTAGTCAAATTGCTTGGCTGCTTTCTGGACTGATGGTAGGATTTTTCTGAGACAGGCTGAATATTTTTACATTTTTCTCTTTTTATTCACATAATATCTTCTCTCCCACTCCCTTTGCCTCTCCCCCCACCCCCACCGCCTGATGCCAAGTTTGTTTTATGCAGTTGGACAAGAGTGGGATTTTAATTGCTCTTTTATGTTTATTGCCACCTCACTTTGGAAGTGTTGTACTGACATCTGTTTTCGCAAAGCTTTGTTACTATTGTCTTTGGCCACCTGCTCTAGGTGCTGATGCCACCTTTACAAGGGAGCCCAACCTGGGCCTTGCAGATCTGTCAAGCAGCCAAAGGGCTGGGGGAGCATCTGGAACAAAACCGTGTGCAGCCTCAGGAACAGGTGCTCAGAGATAACACAATTTATATACCGTTCTACAAGATAACATTTTTAAAATTGTTAACAGCAAGGCATGTACAGCTCATGATATTCCCTCAAGAGACATTCTCAGGAAATATTTTAAGTCCCCTGTCAGGCTCTGGAGATCATGGGAATAATTTCTTAGCAACCTCAGAGGTTTCCTAGAGCAAGTAAAACTGCCAAGTGGCCCCCCCACCCCCTCTTCAATGCAGCTATCCACTTTCTCATATTGGTTGCATTTTCTTTCATTTAATTCATGCTTTCTGCACTTTCCATCCTCACGTGGATTTCTCTTCCCTAGAATATAAATTCAAGTTTTCCTTTGTCTTAAGAAAATGCTGCCACTGTGCAATTTGGACAAAATAAGCATGTTTAAGAAATACGCAGAGTTGTCTCTGCAATAATTGCCAGTGCAGGGGTCATTGTGCCATTGCAGGTGGTCCCACCAGAACCATACATTGTCTCTTCCTGGACCTATCCAGCAGGCAATAATTTGAAAAGGTGTTGAGTGCATCCAGAGGCATGTATAGAAAGCACCACCATTCAAAAAGGGTCTCTGTGCATTCCTCTGAATGTGCAGAAAATGCAGTCTAGCAAATATTCACCAACTTGGGGAAACAGGAGGCACGCAATACCAGCAGTGGGTTCAGGTAGCTCACATGGCTCCATATGGTGCCATCCCCAGATTCTTTCAATTCGTGGAGTAATATGACCAACTTTCTGTGGAATGACTGGAGATGTCCAAGATGCTGAAATGTGCCTTGTCCCATATAAAGTGTATAGTTTGATCTGTTATGTAGTAAATCATGTCTGCCTGACATGCAAGCTACTATATGCTCACAAACACGCCCTTTTCACTTCTATGGAATCCAGTAGTTCTGGGTTTTCCCAATGCTGCTGCTGCTGCTGCTGTTGTTGTTGCAAATTTCTTGGTTGAATTAGAGGTTAAAAGTCTGTCAAAATGCTCCTTGTTTTTCAAGAAGAGTTGACAAATGGCACCAGCCTAGTTTCTGTTTTCAGATTTATTTTAAGAAAAGGCTTTTTAAACAATGGGACAGCTACTGCCATCTGTAGCCTATTGGGGTCCCCCATTAGACTGATTGAATCTCTTTTAAAAAAAGAATGGTTGACTCTCTCAAGAAGAGAAAGGGATGGAGTTAATGTCTGGTTACTACATGGATACTTTGGGGGTGGGTCCCCTGTAGACAACACTGATTTTTTTCCACAAAAAAACTTTGTATTTCTCCCCTGGAAACAAACAAACAAAAAATTATACAGATGCTTTTCACAGGCCCATCCGACAACTGTTTCGTGAGTTTGGGGATTGTTTTGGACACCAACATTATGATTCACTTGAGAACTCCAGCCTCTCCAATTCAGCCTTTGAAGCCAAGAGAAGGGATGCTTCAGCCTGAGTTGATTTGTTCATCTACTGTCATAGGCTGTGATCAAAGAACATACTTAATCCTGATTGACTCAAGATCTGGCAGTTGCATTCACGCAACTTACTATACCTGCTTACTTTTAGCATCTTGTGTGATACTCAACTATTTGATTAGCTTATGATTCAGTATATTGTGCAAACCCAGAAAGCAAGTTCGTTTAATAAACAAATCAAGCACATTGAGTGAAGTCAGTAACTGGGTCTTCTCCAGCAATGGGAGCTATGGCCCAAGTACCAAGTTCATGTTCTGTGTTATATCTTCCCTTTCTTGTCAAGCTTCCATAGGTGGCATCACAGCACATTTCTGAGCCCTAAGTATCTCCCAAATAGCATAGTACATGTCTTTCTGTGACTATGTTCTTCCAGGCGGCTTCTCATGGAGCAGAGAATCTTGCAGAAGAGGAAAGAAAACGCATAGCCTTCTCTTTCCTAGCTGAAAATTGCATCCTTTTAAGTTGGTTTACTTCCGTGGGGATAAAAGATAGCTTTTCAATTTCTTCCTCCTTGTAGATGGAAAGCAGCTGCATTTGGATGATTTTTAGCGGAGAAATGACATAAAATAAAGGCTTGAGAGTCACCCCTACACCTGTTCTTCCAGTTTACTTTGCTTGCTGATCTCACAATGGTGCTTTATAAAAGGAATAAACAAAGGAAAAACAGATCAGTGACAACTTACGCAGTGGCTGAGCGTGATGTGCAGTTTTGCTCAGAGGTGAAATATGAGCCAAGGTAGATTTCCATCCCCCAGCTCCTGCTCCTTTATGACTTACATCAATATCTTCCTATAAGAATCAAGCCAGAGGTGATTCTATCCCCCAAAATGCATCCTGAGACCAAAAGCAGAGAATTTAGTTATTGCATATCACTGGCTTCTAACAAAATGTAACAAGATTAGAACCCCATATACATACCCATATAACTCAGGCTTTCAGAAAATGAAAGTAGCTGCTGCAACCACAGTAAATGTAAAGCAAGCAGGGAAGTGATAGTGGGAATGCTTTTACCAGAGTTATACAACATTTGCACCAGAACATATGGGTTCCCCAGAACCTTGGGTGTGACCCCAAGAATGCCTTCTAAACTTGCTGCTGATGTGTAATTTTAAATGTGACAGACTGAGAAAATGGTTCAATGCATGAGAAGTAATCTTGTTATATAGTTGGATTAACTTAATGTATACATAACTTTGAAAGGACATTATGCAATATTTAATTTCATTTTTGTCCGGATACCAAGAGTGACCCATCCCCCACCCCAGTCCATCCCAAAGTCATTAATGGGGATAAATATTCATAACCATCCTTTCAAGCTGGGACTGTGTGGTATATATTTGTACTCCTTTTTTGATGGAACCCAGCTTGTTTGTACATGGTCAGGACACAGTGTCTCAGCTGCGCCAAGGCTATTGCTTAAACTCAACCATCCCTTTTCTCAATTTGCTGGAGTTAATTACTCTCAAACAAAGCAACACTGTGAGAAAACAAGATGCCCCCACCTCAAATTATTGCCATCAAACAAACTCTTACATTTTTCAAAAAGGAAGGAAAAAAGTCTAATTAAAATATTGGTCGTGCACGCTCTTGCTGAAAAAAGACCTCTCTGAGCCTTTCCAAATGGCCATTTTACTGGGTCCCACCAGAATGCTTCATCTGTACAAAATTTACTGACCATCTGGATGAGGCCAATAGCATCCGGTAAATAGCCTGATATTTATTTGTTCTTTTCCTCTTTCTTTCTGTACCACCAAAAACAAAACAAAAAAGATCTGGCTTTTCCATGCAGAAGAGAAGGGGTTGAAAATAGGCAGCCAGGACAATTGCTGATTGCTGTTCCAGGATTCCCCACCCACAGTAGTGGGATGGATGGATGGAAGGATGGAAGGATAGAACATGCCAAGGTGAATGCCATGATATTAAGGAAAGCTATATACAGTGCAATATCAGTTTGGACACATGTCAAATGATGGCACTGTCTTCTTTGTTAATCCACCTTGCCTGCTGGGAACCATTCTCAGAAAGCTTTTGGCATGCCACTTGGCTGTACTATGGTAGGTTGAGCCATTCTTGTTATTGTTATCATTGTTCCTGTTCTGGTCTTTCCACCTGAATAATACTTATTTTTCCCTCTTGGCTTTCTAAAACAAAAATAATGAAGAGCTGCATGACACCTTAAGAACAACCATATTTATGAGAGCCCAAGCTTTCATGTTTTAAGTTGCCACATAGTTTTTTCTTCTTCAATGGACTAATTCCTCTAGAAATTTTCCTAAAATAGGATAATTCAATGGCTGCTGTAAGCCACTGTGAATCCTTGAGGGAGAATGCACCCATATTCAGGACACAGTAGCAAAAGGAGGAACGTTGGGAATCAGCCATATCCTTCCAGCCATACCCTTCCAGGAGAGGTACATACCAGACATCCATGATTCTCTTGATGTAAGATGTGTGTCTCTGTGATTCCAAGAAGAAAGATATAGAGAGATAAAGAGACAAGGAAAAAGGAAACAAGAAGAAAGGAAAGATAGATTTTATGCTCTTGTTGGATACTTAACTTACTTGATTTCCTGGCAATTCACCAATGTTCATAAGCAACATACCTCTAAATAGCAGAGGCTGATAGGAGGAGGGCTTTTGCCTTCCTATTTGGCTGATCATAAGAATGGATCAGCCCTTGAGCTGAGTCTAGGAAGCCATTACAGAATCTGGACCACCAACATGCTTCCTCTTTTTTCCTGCATTATCCAGTAAAGTCTTTCTCACCACTTTCTCACTGTTAGCCTTGATGGCAGTGTGTCTGCCCCTGAAGGCCATCTGCTGGGAGACTGGTGGGCTCCTTGTGTAGTTGGTTGGCCACTGTGAAAACAAACTGCTGGACTAGATGATCCAGTAGAGCACTGCTTATGTTCTTATCCAGAGGGCTTCTGTAGTTTGGACTCTGCTTGAACATCAGGAGAACCTATCGTGTTGATATGAGAATCACATAGGGCCCCCAAGCATAATATCAATACAAATAATTATGTACATAGGAGAAATGGGAGAGAGGGTCAGATTCCTTCCTGGGATCATGTGAGGGGATTCTCCATGCTGCTTTATTAATCACTTTCTGTTGTCAGTCAGACTGGCTAAGTTCAGACAACATCCTTAACTGGGACAGTTAAAGATCTAACAGCTGCATCCACACAATATGCTAGACATACTGTAGTTAGTTGTAACCTCATTTAGTTTTTTTGTAGTGAATCCAGCCTGTATGGACACTTCATGGTTTAATGTATCACGTAAGCCTGAGCAAGGCATTTGGCTTCACACTTCAAAAAGGCACTTGTCATCTCATAGGTGACCAGCTTCTCCAAAGTGAGAAGACGACCCAATTCGTCTCAACAAGGCATGTCACTTTATGCCTGACCACTCCAGAAGCTGATCAAAAGCATCAGAAGAGGCTTCCGCACATACACAGAACATGAGCAGCATCTTCCAGTGACAGTATTACCAAAACAGGCTTCAAAGCAAAAGGATGCAGCCCCGTCACTTCAATCTTAGAATGTGGAGATGCCCTGCTTCATTTGCATCTTCCAAGGGGGAGGCTTCACACATGCCTTTATTGAAGCAAAGCACCCCTTTAGTTTTTTACAGCCCTAGAAAATAGTTCATCAGTAACCGAGATCAGTGTGTTGTATGAACCCTGCTAATCTGTCCTTGGCTTCCTTCCATAATGCTGTCCATCCTGGGGATCTCCCAGTGGAACTTTGAATCTGTTCCAATGGCTCTTCTTCCCCGATGTTTGCTTGGGCTAATCTACTGGGTGTTACCATCTTCCTGGCCCTCTTTATCAAGCAAGATTTATATCAAAAGAAGGAAAACATCACTCAACAATGAGCCTGCTGTCATTAATTTCACACCTGGCTGCAAGCATTGTTTAGGCTTGAGGTATTATTTATACCCATAGATCTCATGAGTAAGATGCATTTTTGTGATTTATGAATTTTTCTGACTTATTTTATGCAAAATGACTCCTTTAATTCTATCAATCCAACAACATTATTTTGGCATGGAGGAAGAAAAAGCATTGCAAAGCTTAAGAAATCTTGTTCACTTGTGCTTTACCTTAGTTTATCTAGAGTGTAAAAGGCAAATTATCTAAAATGTACCTGGATTGGGGAGGGAGGGGCAAACAAAGTCAAGATGGCAGCCACAAGTGTACAATCAAAACCATCCTCTTGACTTTTTTGAACACACATAGATACATGCTCAACTTTTTCTAGTCCAAAGACTGAATTTGGCTTTTGAATGGCCTGTTGGGGAGCTAAGTAGTAGGTACAGCCAATTGGATGTCATGTTCGTGTACATTTAAATATAAAAGTTAATAAAGTCAATAATACAAAGTACTTCACTGGGCTGTTGTTGTGGGAAGTAAAATGAAGCAAGATCCTCATGTAACCAACCTTGAGCTCCAGCAGAAAACTCCAGATATAAACCTAGCAAATCAATAATAAAATGCAAGCACTGTCCAAGCAGAAGTTTAATAATTTCCCCTTTTGGTCACATTAAAATAAGAATTGGGTTACAATATTTGGAGGGAGTGCCATACCCATGACTTTCAGAATCATATGATGCCCCAAGGCTTCAGATTGTGCATCTCAGTTTTACTGACTGCTGAGCACCCAAATAAAAAAAATCTCTGGGGACTACATTAACCAAGAAACAGCACATATCCAGTGCTGTTGGATTCAAGGTTGACAACCTGGAGTTCTTGAGATGTTTCAGACTGCACTTTCCATAATTCCTCACTGTTGGCACCAAGCTGCTACCTCTGATACAGACCGTATAGAAGGAATTGGTCCCTCTTTCTGAGACTGCAAGACATTACGCAGAAAATCCAACACCATGTAATTTAACAATTCAAAGCCATGGAGGAATAGGAAGAATTTAAATGACCCATAACAACATTCCATAGGAATGTTTCAAGCACGTGGGTTTGCACATCATGCTAACCAAGGGTGTGTTTTTTTTAAATCACAGTTTGTTAAATAAACCATAGTGGTTGGGTTGACTCATAATGCTATTCTAACAAACCTCAATGGCTGTTTATAAAATTCACTATGCCCATATTCAAACATTGAGTTTACCAGTTTTAACTGTGGTTTGCTGCATGAGCTATGACTAGAACCATACTTAATGGTTGGGCCTTTGCGCAACTTCACGTTGTGCGCCAGTTACGCCCTTTCCTGGATCAGGATGCCCTCCGTACAGTCACTCACGCCCTGGTCATCTCCCATATAGTCTATTGCAATGAGCTCTACATGGGGCTACCCTTGAGGAGTATCCAGAAGCTTCAACTGGTCCAGAATGCAGCTGCACGCGCAGTTATTGGTGCCCCAAGATCAGCACATGTGACACCTCTGCTGCGCCAGCTGCACTGGGTACCAGTGTGCTTCCGGGTCCAATTCAAGGTGTTGGTTAGCACCTTTAAAGCCCTACATGGCATGGGACCAGGCTACCTGAGGGACCGTCTCATCCCCATAACATCGAACCGTCCCACTCAGTCATGGAGAAAGGGCATGCTGCAGACCCCGTCGGCAAGGGAATTTCACCTGGCGGGGTCTAGAAGGCGGGCCTTCTCTGTGCTGGCGCCCATCCTTTGGAACATTCTACTCCTGGACATGAGGCAGGCCCCATCACTCCTGGCCTTCAGGAAGAACTTAAAGACCTGGTTCTGCCACCTCGCCTGGGAGGGGAAGGGTAACAGCTCCTCTTGGGGATGGCTGGTGCCATAAAAAAAAAAGGTTCCCCCCACACATTTGTGCAGTCATGTCTGACTCTAGGGGCCGGTGCTCATCTCCGTTTGTTAGCCGAACAGTCAGCATTGTCCGAAGACGCTTCCACGGTCATGTGGCCGCATGACACACACGGAAAGCTGTTACCTAACCACCAAAGTGGTACCTATTAATCTACTTGCATTTGCATGCTTTCGAATTGCTAGGTTGGCAAGAGCTGGAGCTAGTGCGGGAGCTCACTCCACACGCAGGGCTAGGGATTCGGACCTCTGAACTTGCAATCTTCCATTCAACAAGCCTGGCGTCTTACCCGCTGAGCCACCATGCCCCTTACGGCTGGTGCCATAGAGCCCTTTTAAACACAAGTTCGTCGCCTCTTGGATTTTATATTTATTTTACATCTATTTTAATTACTTATATTTATGATACGTTATTTTAATTGTTTGATTTTTGTAAACTGCCCAGAGTCCCCTTTGGGGAAGATGGGGTGGTGATATAAATCGAATTATAAATAAATAAATAAATAAATAATGCTAAGGCATACACTATGGCTGCTACAATGGCTGGATTTATACAAAACACACCCAGCCTACACCAAATCCACTTTCTGTCTAAGTGCGATGTGTAAACCCAGCCAACCAGAGGAGTCTTCCTCTTCAAGGTGGGCAAACTTTGAGATGTTTGCCGCTGCTTTGCTACTGTCACAGACAGGCCATGTGAAGCATCTACATTCTGTAGATGCTTTCTGCCTGCCACTCTTAAGGAAATAATAATGAAGCAGCAATTTGAGCAAGCAGATGTTGCGGTGAAATATGCTTTATGTCAGGACACAAAAGAATACACCTCCACGAGTGATTTTAAAATGACTCCCTTCTATCTCCAATGCTTAGAGTTAATAGCAATGCTGCATTGCTAATCGATGGTGTGGGAGAGCTCCTTGCTGTTAATTAAGACAGATCAGGAGAGAGGGACTCATCTGCCATCATGTCAAAGGGAAATATGCATTGGAACAGCTGGAGAAGCTTCCAGGCTGCCACCTACTATTTTTTGCTTTCACTCAGGAAATAATTCTCCGTAAGAGCATTAAAGGTTCTTGAAGTCTGAACAAATAGAACTAAGCAAAACCAGACAGAACCATCCTTCCTTGATCTTCAGGAATCACCTTGCAAACATCTTCTCTGCCCGTTTATTTATTCCTCTAGCCCTGCTTGAATATCCACTGGACAAAAGCTGAATAGCTGTGGCTTTTCTACCTCATAATAACCATAATCCACAAGGAAACGTTGGGGGTGGGCAGCGTAGTTCTGCGCTCGTTCACCTCCTTCCTCCAGGGCCGATCCCAGTCGGTGTTGATAGGGAGCGAGAGATCCAACCCACGGGCCCGTCTTTGTGGGGTCCCACAAGGCTCAGTACTCTCGCCGCTCCTTTTTAACATCTACATGAAACCGCTGGGCGAGATCATCCGTCACCAGGGGCTGAAGTATCATCAATATGCAGGTGATACCCAGTTATACATCTCCATCCCGGGTGAAGTAAGTGATGCAGTGACCACCCTGTCCAAGTTCCTGGGGGCTGTAGGGGTCTGGATGGGGAAAAACAGGCTTCAGCTGAACCCTGGTAAGACGGAGTGGCTGTGGATTAATGGCCCCTCGGTTTCTGGGAATTTGTCATCTTTAGTTCTGGATGGGGTTGAACAACCCCAGACAGACCCAGTGCATAATTTGGGGGTCCTCTTGGACTCACGACTCCTGCTCGAAGAGCAGGTGGCAGTCGTGGCCAGGAGGGCCTTTGCTCAATTTTGTGTTGTGCTCCAGTTACGCCCTTTCCTTGACCGAGAGGCCCTTCGAACGGTCACTCATGCCCTGGTTGTCTCCCATATAGATTACTGTAGCACACTCTACATGGGGCTACCCTTGAAGAATATCCGGACGCTACAGCTGGTGCAGAATGCGGCCGCGCGGGCAGTTTTAAGTGCACCAAGATCGACACACATAACACCTCTGCTCCGTGAGCTGCATTGGGTGCCAGTTTGCTTCCGGGTCCAATTCAAGGTGTTGGTCATTACCTTTAAAGCCCTACATGGCATGGGCCCAGGTTATCTGAGGGACCGCCACATCCCCATTACATTGTCCTGTCCTACCCGATCTTGCAGAGAGGGCATGCTGCGGACCCCCTCTATGAAAGAATTCCATCTAGCGGGGTCTCGGAGGCGAGCCTTCTCTGCAGTGGCACCTGCCCTATGGAACATCCTTCCCCCAGAGATAAGACAGGCCCCTTCACTCCTGGACTTCAGGAAAAAATTAAAAACTTGGCTCTGTGATCTCACCTGGGGCAAGAGGGAAAGTGGTCAAGCCTGGGGATGGCTGATTTCTTAGAGCCGCCTCAAATATTTTAAATATGTTCAGCTTCACTGTATGAACCACCTGCCACTTGGTTTTTATTATATTTATTGTATTTATATTTTTATTGTGTTTTTATTGTATTTTAATGATGTTGTTGTGGCTGTGAACCGCCCAGAGTCCCTCCTTGAGGGGAGATGGGCGGTCATAGAAATTTAATAAATAAATAAAAATAAATAAAATGACTAATGGCCAGAAGTCGTGTGTGTGTGTGTGTGTGTGTGTGTGTGTGTGTGTGTGTGTTGCATATGGCCAGACTCATTTCTGACCAGACTCATTTCATCACCAGTTCTAATGCTTTCATTTCTAATTTTCCCAATCTTATACGCATTTCATCATGTTTCGCTATCAGTTTACAACTAGAAAGAATTTCATGAAAATTGATACGCATGTTTGTATGTGTTTCTTTTAATGCTTACTTTTTGGCATGTACTCTTCCCCCAAACATCCATTTGTATACATATTTTATCTATAAATGTGTTTTCCAATGAATATTCCCTAATAGTGGGAAAGAAATGTTGTAAGGAGAGAGATTTGAATCTGGTCACAAACTCAATTACATTTTTTATGTCCAACAAACCAATAAAAATGGGAAGGACGGTGTAAGTTGATACTGAATCTCCTGAATTGCCTCTCCAACAGCAGGGTGATTGCAATCAGCCTTTATTAAACATTCTCTGAGGTGTCCAAAAAGTTTTTCTGCTGGATTAGTTTAATGTTGAAAACAAAAGGAACTGATTTCACATTTTTAAAAGAAGCTTACCACTGCTTTATAAGAACACAACAGTTAGCAACCATCATTTCAAAAGTCATAAAGTTAATATCAGTTGCACCTAATTCCTTCAGTTTATTATGCAAATGAGTTACCCATTTAGGAACCACACAACTGAGTCTTCCAAAACTAACAAATACAGAATTTCAAAAAGGAACAAGGGGGAGGGGGAAACAGATGGAATTTAGGTAACAACAGTATGTTCTTTCTTCAGTGTCCAGCCTCAAGAGATCCTGGAAAATACCTTAGCTCCATGTAGTCTAGGTGGAAAAGTTGAAATAAGCCTGATTGAAATCCTCCAATTTACTCTCTGTGCCCATATTTAGCATACATGCATGAGTAGACCTAAGCCCATTATGAGACTCCAGGGATGCTGAAATCCCAAAGGACAAATTAGCCTGTCCTTCTGCGCTTTTCAGGCACCATCATGGGGAAAGAACAAGGAAGGAAGCCTTCAGTTGTAGGAAACCAGCTAAAGAGGGGAGCCTAGAAATATCAATCTTCTAATTAAGGAAAAGAAAAACAGAGCCAAAGAGGAAGACAAGGGGGTTTTCTTGCTTGTTCATTCTTTTATGTATTTTATTTATTTATTTAAAACATTCATCTAGTTGCTCATCTTATACCGAACTCTGGGCAGCTCCCAACAGACAGTTTATTTATTTATTTTCTATCCAACCTTTATTATTTTTTATAAACAAGGCGACAAACATACCTAGTACTCCTTCCTCCTCCTATTTTCCCCACAACAACAACCCTGTGATTTGGTAAGTTGGGCTGAGAGAGAGCGACTGGCCCAAGGTCACCCAGCCGGCTTTCATACCTAAGGCAGGACTAGAACTCTCAGTCTCCTGGTTTCTAGCCCGTTGCCTTAACCACTAGACCAAACTGGCTCTGGTTAAAACAGCATCATTGTACAATTGTACATTGTACATCATACAATTAATATATACATACAGTATATCTATTAAAACAGAGCCTGTTTAGTGTAGTGGTTAAGGCATCAAGCTAGAGACCGGGAGACTGGGAGACCGGGAGTTCTAGTCCCGCTTTAGGCATGAAACCAGCCAGCCACATTCTCTCAGCCCTAGGAAGCAGGCAATGGCAAACCATTTCTGAAATACCTTGCCAAGAAAACTGCAGGGACTTGTCCAGGCAGTCTCCGAGAATTGGACACAATTGAACAAATACAAATAATGCAAATGCAAATGCAAATGCAAATGCAAATGCAAATGCAAATGCAAATGCAAATGCAAATGCAAATACAAATACAAATACAAATACAAATACAAATACAAATACACACACACTACAAAAAACCTGGCACCATAATAAACTTTAACAAGCAGTCCACCACAAAAACTCTCATTGATCTCCCCCTATCCCAGCGCTGGGGGGAAAGCCAGGTCTGAAGTGCTTTCCGGAAGGCTAGGGGGGTGGGGGACTGCCAAACTTCAGGGGGAAGGGTGTTCCATAGGGCAGGGGCTGCCACAGGAAAGGCACACTTCTTAGATCCCATAAGATGGCAATGTTTAAGGGAAGGGACTAGGAGCGTGCCCACCCTATCTGATCTGGTGGGACGGGCAGATGTCCTTAGGGAGAGACGGTCCTGCAGATAACCTGGCCCTGTGCCATATAGGACTTTAAAGGTAATAACTGCACCCAGAGGGAAACCGGGAACCAGTGCAGCTCGCACAACAGAGGTGTAACATGGGTAAACTTAGGGGCACCCATCACTGCACACGTCACCACATTCTGGACCAGTTGTAGCTTCTGGGTGGTCTGCTCTGCTCCTAACACCATAATGCTCAATGGGATAAAAGGTGCAAAGGGCAAATACTTCAGGAGCTGATAGGAGAGATTGTGATGCATGAGTAGACCTAAGCCCATTAAAAAAGAACTTTTCTCCCATTTTCATTGTGCACTGAAGATCCATAGTGGATATTTTATTTTTCTTGAAGATTGCTAGTTGGCTATGGAGCAGACATGTGCAACTGTTTTTCACCCCTTGAGATTACACTTGGAGATAGAAAATAAATACCACAGAATATAAAGACAATGAAGATAGCTATTAAACCATCCCACTCATCTCAAAGGATTTGGAAAGTAAAACCACTTTTTATTGGCTGCTAAAATGTGTTTCTTCCATCTCTCTCTCTCTCTCTCTCTCTCTCTCTCTCTCTCTCTCTCTCTCTCTCTCTCTCTCTCTCTCTCTCTCTCTCTCTCTCTGTCCCTCTTCCTAATATTCTCTGCCCCCATCCAAATAATGGGTCAATACTAGAGTCCTAAAAAGAAAATAGGACATCCGTGGTTCCCCCCAAATACTTGAACAATTACAATGGAATAGGTTTAGATCCAAACCTGCCTAAAATAAAATAAAAATTAGGAACACTACAAACTGCTTTCATGACTCCATAAAAGTACTGATCCAAAAGAATATATAGTCTGCTATTTAGAGAACTGTCACTTGAAAATTAACTGTTTTGTGTCAATGGGCACACAATTTATTGTTGTTTATATGAGTGCCATTATTATTTTAATTCTGATTGTTTTATGTATCTTGGACCATTAGTCCACATGGGTTGGGGCAGCTTATAAATTTTGTTTGATAAACAAATATTTCAGGCATTTAAAGTTGGCTCATTAAAGCAACCATGTCTTTTTTTGGGGCTCGGGAATTTCTGAAAAACTCTGGGCCGGCTTTAAAGAGATGCTGTGATTGCCCTCCCACATGTTCTGAAGCACCTGTTCTGAATCATTTTTGAAGCATGCCTAGATATAATATATATGGATTGCAGCCTCAGCAGGTGGTAGCACGTGGTCAGTGTTGACATCCCAAAATCTAAGCAGGCCCAGCTCTGTTTAGCACTTTGATGGGGGAACATCTGAGAATTCCAGGACTGTAGACTGGACTGAAAAGTTAAAACCATCTGGGAGGGAGGCAATAGCAAACCAGTTCCATAATACTGTCAAGAAACTGCACAGAGGCAGGCACCAGGCTTCACTTACATATGCATTTGCCATTTATATGGTGAAATGGGATCATCCCATGAAATACATGGTCCCATGAGATCATCAGATTTGCAAGATTTCAGCTATTGTGGCAAAATAAAATGAAAGTTTACCTCTAGGGCATTTTTGTTTGACCCTGCAAAAGTAACAAGGACCAGGTCCAGTTCACTACTTTACATAATCTTGTTAGGCCTAAAGGAATGACTCCCTTCCCTAAACAAAGCCCCCTTAATTGTCTCTGGCCAAAAAGAAAGGAAGTTTACTCACCTCAGCACAAGTAGGATGAAACTGACAAAAGGCAGTGGAGAATCAGTCCAAGCAATTGCCTGAGGCAGACCTAATCAGATGCAACAACATAACTAGGCAAAACCATAGACCAGGGGTCCCCAACCTGTGGGCCGTGGCCTGTTAGGAAGTGGACCGCGGGGCTCCCTCCTGTAAACCCTGCCCCCCCGGTATGCGCGATTACCCCGCCCCCAGTGTGCGCGATTGGCTCCCACCTGCAACCCCCGCCCCCCAGTGTGCGCGATTGGCTCCCGCCTGCAAACCCCGCCCCCCAGTGTGCACGATTGGCTCCCGCCTGCAAACCACCACCCCGGTCCATGGAAAAATTTTCTTCCATGACCAGTCCCTGGTGCCAGAAAGGTTGGGGACCACTGCCATAGACCACTGTTTTTCAAACTGGGCAACTTTAAGATGTGTGGACTCCAACTCCCAGAATACCCCAGCCAGCATGGGAGTTGGAGTCCACACATCTTAAAATGGCTAAGTTGGCACTGTTCTATACTGTACTTACTGCATCTAATCCTATCAACTTTCCACCATTTGTTAACAAAGAGTCAGTGGCTATTTCTAGCACCGCTGCCACTTTCTCTCAACCACACTTTCTCTCAAACAGTAAAATGACTCCATTTACATAGACAAAAAATAATCTGGTTTCCTTCCTATAGTCCCAAAAGCCTAACAGCAAATCCCTAGAATTTCCCACTCCACAGTTCAACACTCTTATTAAAAATTTTACCTTTTTATTGTGCTCTGCTCCTCTTTTCTGTCAGCTGGAACCCAACAATCGTTGCTTCAATAAAGACTGTGATCTTTCTCCTCAGATTTACGCTCCATGTTTCATCATCCACAACCCAACAGTCTCACCAAGAGAACTCACCTGAGAAAAGTAAAATTTGCACAACATTATGCAAAATCACTGAAATTTCATAAGATGTTTTCATGCAAAATCTCACTTGAAATCTAAGTTGGAGATCTCCTAATATTTCAGATATTTTTAATATAAAAAAAATTAATTTTGGGATTCTATCAACACCATCTTGGGTGTGTTGCTAAATCTTGCTGAATAAATGCTTTTAACTCAGAGTAACATGTCATGTATCTGAAAAGTGCACTACAGTTCACTAAAGGTTATATCATAATGATTTGTTAGCTTTCAAGGTACCACAAGATTCTTTATTCATGTTGATGCAGTAGATGAATACAGCTACTATTCCTTGGGAAAACTTTGATAAAATATTAATTTTCCATCAAGCCATTAATTTTTCTTTCTTTCTTTCTTTCTTTCTTTCTTTCTTTCTTTCTTTCTTTCTTTCTTTCTTTCTTTCTTTCTTTCTTTCTTCTTTTTCTTTCTTTCTTTCTTTCTTTCTTTCTTTCTTTCTTTCTTTCTATACATTTATCTGCTACTACCTGTTCTTCTACTGATATAACATTACAGCTAAACAATGTTTCCAATAAAAATGGCAGAAAATATTGGACTTGGACAGCACCAGACATAGGCAATATCAAATAAGATGGGCTTTCTGCACTGCAGCCTTTAGCTATTTGTCTCCCATGCATAAACCAGTTAAAAATTAAGATGGTTTAATAAATCCTTTTCCAGATTTCAAACACATCCTCCACTTTGGCCACATGCCTACCACAGTCCCCCATTGGTAGATTCCCTGCTTTTTTACCCTCTCACCTGTGCAGGGAAAGCAAGAGCGATTTCTTCTTTCTCCCTGGCAGATCTTTGAGGACATGTGGTGTTTGATTGTTGGGTTTTTTGTATGAGTTCCCCCTCCATTGATTCTTCCTCATCTTTGACACTGGTGGACCAGAGGGAAGGAGGAAGGGAGAGAGGAAAGGAGGCCTAATCTTTCACCATTCCATCCATGGATTCTTTTTAGAAAAGCAACTCAATCTTTCACAGGTCATGGCCCCATTAGAAGCCCAGGCTGTGGAGAACAGTAACAAGTCAGGGAGGGGATCTTCCTGCCACAACACATCACACACCAGTTGAAGTGGAGGGGGTCGTGTGCAATTAAATGAAGCATAGCAAGCAATGTATTGTCGAAGGCTTTCACGGCCAGAGTTCAATGGCTGTTGTGGGTCTTCCGGGCTGTGTGGCCGTGTTCTGGAAGTTGTGGTTCCTAATGTTTCGCCAGCATCTGTGGCCAGCATCTTCAGAGGGCAGGAGCACAGACAGAAGCAAAATCTCTGTATACAGAGATTACAGAGATTTACAGAAAATACAGAGATTTTGCTTCTGTCTGTGCTCCTGCCCTCTGAAGATGCTGGCCACAGATGCTGGCGAAACGTTAGGAACCACAACTTCCAGAACACGGCCACACAGCCCGGAAGACCCACAACAGCCATAGCAAGCAAACTGAACAGCTTCCCTTGAGCCGGGGCAAGTTCTGCCATTTCTGACACATGGCCAAAAAAGACACACAGAGGTTGCCTTCCCAATTGACTTGAAGCAAGTTCTGTAGAGGATGGGGTTGGGCATGCCAGCTGTCAAGAAACAGTGAGTGGCCTGTGCTCATGCTGACGCAACCTGGTCATGCAGATCAGCCTAGTGCAGACCTGTATCAGACACCACATGTGAAATCATTGCTGACATAGCCACCTTTGGGCACAGGAGTAAGACTGCAGAGGAAGAAAACCAATTGTTACAAACTAATTTATCATTCTTACATTCATTTTCTATAAAGGCAGTTTGAAATTGATAATGGGAGGGGTAGAATGGCAAGGACATTTGAACTTCAGTTGTGCCTTTAAGTCAGTGTCAACTCTTATTGACCATTCTCAATCTTTTGATCCTGGAGGAACCCTTGAAATATTTTTCAGGCTTCGGGGAATCCCTGCACATTCAGGCTCAAATATAGGCCACAAGTTACATCATCATCATCATCATCATCATTATCATCATCATCATCATCATCATCATCATCATCATCATCATCATCATCATCATGTGTAGGCCTGTATATATGCATTAACAGTATTCTTAAACTAAAAATAAAGAATGAAACTTACTTCTTTAATTTGAAGTTGCCCGAATTTGAAATATTTTTTTAAATAAATCGTGATCTCCCAGGGAACCCCTAGTGACCTCTCGCGGAACCCTAGGGTTCCACAGAACCCTGGTTGAGAAACCCTGATATAGATAGACTTTCTCTGGATGAAATTTAAACTTATTCCTCAGTAAAATGCTTATTTTTTTGGCTGATGCCTAAGTAACTGTCATAGTTACTGAACTACAAAACATCCATAAAACCAATGATGAATTTTTAAAAAACATATAAATGTTATTACATCCCAGGAAGTCCTTTCCAAAATGAAATACAGTTCTTATTTTCATGTGCTGCTTCTATTATTCTTCATTCCCTTATTACATGTTTCAGCCTTTGGATGTTATAGATTTATGTTATTTGTTTATTTATTTATCAAAATGTATATGCTACCTACTCTTCCAGGATTAGGCGGCTTACCACTTATGAGATAAAGCATTAATACAATCATAACATCCATCCATAAAATCAATAAATAATCAACAAAATTATTAAAAACTACAAATGAGCCTGTATCTGCCATCAAGTGAGTCTTAAAGAGGGCTGTTTTCATCATCATCCGAAATATCAGGGTAGAGACACACCTAACCTAGTGGGGGGGGGGGGGGAGTTCTTCTAGAGCATAGCTTTCCAAACTGTGTGTCGTAACACTTTAGTGTGTCGCGACACACAGTTTAGTGTGTCACGAAAGAACCCAGAAGCGGCGGCGGGGGCGTGCACGGTGGCGGCGCAGGGGCGCGCGTGGCAGTGGTGTGCACAGCGGCGGCAGCGACGACAGCAGTGGCGCGCCATCAGCGCTTCCACATTTTAGCGAAGCTGCCGCCTCTGTGCACACCGCTACCGCCACGCGCTCCCCCACGCCACTGCCATGCATGCCCCCACTGCCACGCGTGCCCCCGCACCGCCACCGCTGCCACCATTGGTGTGTCGCCAACGGCAGCAGTTTGGAAAGCACTGTTCTAGAGGGAGGGATTACTACTGAGAAATTAATCTTTGGGTCCCAGCCCACCCTGACTGAAAGCAGGGTGAACCCTGATCAAAATTCTGTTTGGACCTCAATTTGGTAATAATAGACATTTCCCAATTCACCTGAACCTGTGGAGTCCTTGGTGCTCTCTGAGCTTGGTTGTTTACTTGCAGATGTTTCATTGCCCAACTAGGTGACATCTTCAGGGCTAGAAGGGAGTGGGGTTTGCTCTCTGTTTATATACAGTCACTTGCCCTGACAGTGTTAGGCAAGCTACTGTATATAAACAGTGTTAGCTACTGTATATATACAGTGGTATATATACAAGCTACTGTATATGTACACTGTTAGGCAAGCTACTGTATACAAACGGAGAGCAAACCCCACTCCCTTCTAGCACTGAAGATGTTGCCTAGTCGGGTAATGAAACAGTCATATAGTCATATAGTCTAATAACTGCTTAGATATTTTCCACTGATAAATGCCAATATTCAGTTACCCCAGTTAGCAAGGATGTCACACTAATCCTGCATCTGTAGACAATAAGGGATGTATAGTGGGAAACCACAGGCTGAAGATATATGGCCCCTCAGCTCCTCCTCGCTTTCAGCCATCAAAGTGGTGTCATCTGCATATCTGAGATTGTTAATGTTTCTTCCTCCGATTTTAACTCCAGCCTTGGATTCATCAAGCCCAGCATGTTGCATGATGTCTGCATACAAGTTGAATAGGTAGGGTGAGAGTATACAACCCGTAACTTTCCCCTATTGTCACATTAAAAATTACAGTTCAAGGGGGCTGTTCCACGTTTTTGGAAGTGCTCATGATCCCCAACTCACCAGAGTTTGAACATAACAGCTTCCTTTGTGTATTATTCTTTACATAGTGAGAGGTGCTGTATCTTGTCAACAGATGTGGTTTTGTAAAAAAAAGTATTTGGCCCTTTCAGGTTTTCTGAATTTTTGCCTATCTTTGCTACTGATGTCATCAGAGCTTTAGGTGAGTCCTCTGTTCCAGGAGGCAGCATGTGAACATTTCCAGTTGTGCAATAAAAGTGCTTCTGTTATCACTGGGGGAAATGCCTGGTGCTGCCTTGGCCCCCACACCATAAGAAGCTTAGCAATGAAGTCACTTGGCTGGCTTGGCAGCCTTTCAAACCACTGGTGATGGAGGGCTAATCAACAACTCAGAGAATGTATTGTCGAAGGCTTTCACGGCCGGAGTTCGATGGCTGTTGTGGGTCTTCCGGGCTGTGTGGCCGTGTTCTGGAAGTTGTGGTTCCTAACGTTTCGCCAGCATCTGTGGCCGGCATCTTCAGAGGGCAGGAGCACAGACAGAGATTTCGCTTCTATCTGTGCTCCTGCCCTCTGAAGATGCCGGCCACAGATGCTGGCGAAACGTTAGGAACCACAACTTCCAGAACACGGCCACACAGCCCGGAAGACCCACAACAGCCAACTCAGAGAATATTGGCAGCTGCACAGAACCTGGGAGTTCCAGCACGCTTCAGATAGGAGGCAAAACTGCCAGCTTCATTTAAGAAACGAGATGGGATCCTTTCTCCAGAAGCTGAGATTGAAATCATCATTCTGAAACAAAATGGACAGCATCTGTAGCAAATCCCCCAATCCCTCCTGGAGGCCTCCTTTGGATACTAAGGACACAAGTAGTAGATACAACACCAAAAGTTGCAAAACAGCAGGGTGAACAAATTATTGGTGGTATGACAACTCAGAAGCATGAGTGCACTAAGATAATGGAGCACAATTAGAGGCCTCGGGGGTGCATTTGATACCCACCCCCTCTCCCCATGCCTTGGTGGTAGCCTCTTTGGTCCCTCTAGAACAATGTTTCTCAACCTCAGCAGTTTTAAGATTGAGGTTTCTCAACCTCAGCAGTTTTAAGAATTTAAGAATTCTGGGAATTCTGGGAATTCTGGGAGTTGAAGTCCACACATCTTAAAACTGCCGAGGTTGAGAAATACTGCTCTAGAAGCTATAGCTAAACTGTATTCTATCGGCAAAAATTATTAAATTCATGGGAAGTAATTATAGTGACTGAATTAAATTTAAATTAAATGTACCATTTTTTGGACAACAGCCTTTACCTTACCACTCAAAGCCAATTTGGGAGCTCAGCCCCAAAAGTGTTGGGTACCCATCACAGGATGAAGAGCAGGGCTGAAGCTGAGTGGTAGAACACAGGCTTTACGATTAAGAGCTCATGGATGTAATTCCTAGCCAGAAAGAGCTACCGCCAATCATGGCAGACAAGCCTTTCCCAACCAAGGGCTCTTCAGGGTGATGGATTTTAACTTCTATAATCCCTCAGCCAGCATGGCCTACAATTTATGGGAGCTGACGTCTAGCAGATATAAAGGATAACATGGCAGAGAAGGAAACTCCCAAGATTAATTAACCAACAGTCTGAATTATTATATGTTTCTATTGTGGAGAAAGGCCTGGAAATAAAATGCCTGTCTTTTTTAAATGCCTGATATTACCTGTCGTATTTCAATTGTCCTCCATGCATACAGGCTGGAATTGCTCTGCGAGATTTTATCTACCAAGAGCAAATTGGAAAACTTTCCCTTTGATTTCTATGTTTGTAAGATTTGAAAGCCTAGGGTTACCGCATAGGGGCTACAAAGACCAGAACAACCGCTAGATGGCAGCAAAAGAAATATGGCAGACTCTAACCTTGTCCTCTAGTAGTCATCCTGGAATTTTGCAACCCAGATTTGGTAGCTCTATGCATGACCGGTCCATACCAGTTACTCACACCATTTTCCAAGAGCCAATCTGCTCCTAGAACTGTACCCAGATCAGGCACATAGCTGCCTGACATATCTACCCTCTTTCCTCAAACCCACACATTGATGTAGTTCCCCTGGTTCCATAGAATTAAACATTGTAGGTTACTCCCTGTGAACTTTGTGGTCTACAGAACACCACAGTTGAATAAAAGAATCATCTCTAAGACTGATTCTTCAGAATATCTTGGATTGTTGAGAGTAAGAAGGACAATTTGTTCAATACTTTGTTGTTGTTTATTCGTTCAGTCGTTTCCGACTCTTCGTGACTTCATGGACCAGCCCACGCCAGAGCTTCCTGTCGGCCGTCACCATCCCCAGCTCCCCCGTGGTTGAGTCTGTTACCTCCAGAATATCATCCATCCATCTTGCCCTTGGTCGGCCCCTCTTCCTTTTGCCTTCCACTTTTCCTAGCATCAGCTTCTTCTCCAGGGTATCCTGTCTTCTCATTATGTGGCCAAAGTACTTCAGTTTTGCCTTTAATATCATTCCCTCAAGTGAGCAGTCTGGCTTGATTTCCTGGAGTATGGAGTGGTTTGATCTTCTTGCAGTCCAAGGCACTCTCAGAATTTTCCTCCAACACCACAGTTCAAAAGCATCTATCTTCCTTCGCTCAGCCTTCCTTATGGTCCAGCTCTCACAGCCATAGGTTACTACAGGGAATACCATTGCTTTAACTATGCGGACCTTTGTTGTCAGTGTGATGTCTCTGCTCTTAACTATTTTATCAAGATTTGCCATTGCTCTCCTCCCAAGAAGTAGACGTCTTCTGATTTCCTGGCTGCAGTCAGCGTCTGCAGTAATCTTTGCGCCTAGAAATACAAAGTCTGTCACTGCCTCCACTTTTTCTCCCTCTATTTGCCAGTCATCAATCAAGCTCGTTGCCATAATCTTGGTTTTTTTGAGGTTTAACTGCAACCCAGCTTTTGCACTTTCTTCTTTCACCTTCGTCATAAGGCTCCTCAACTCCTCCTCGCTTTCAGCCATCAAAGTGGTATCATCTGCATATCTGAGATTGTTAATGTTTCTTCCAGCGATTTTAACTCCAGCCTTGGATTCCTCAAGCCCAGCATGTTGCATGATGTGTTCTGCGTACAGGTTGAATAGGTAGGGTGAGAGTATACAACCCTGCCGTACTCCTTTCCCAATCTTAAACCAGTCCGTTGTTCCGTGCTCTGTTCTTACCGTTGCTACTTGGTCGTTATACAGATTCCTCAGGAGGCAGACAAGATGACTTGGTATCCCCGTACCACCAAGAACTTGCCACAATTTGTTATGATCCACACAGTCAAAGGCTTTAGAATAGTCAATAAAACAGAAATAGATGTTTTTCTGAAATTCCCTGGCTTTCTCCATTATCCAGCGCATGTTGGCAATTTGGTCTCTAGTTCCTCTGCCTTTTCTAAACCCAGCTTGTACATCTGGCAATTCTCGCTCCATGAATTGCTGGAGTCTACCTTGCAAGATCTTGAGCATTACCTTACTGGCATGTGAAATAAGTGCCACTGTTCGATAGTTTGAACATTCTTTAGTGCTTCCCTTTTTTGGTATGGGGATATAAGTTGATTTTTTCCAATCTGATGGCCATTCTTGTGTTTTCCAAATTTGCTGGCATATGGCATGCATCACCTTGACAGCATCATCTTGCAAGATTTTAAACAGTTCAGCTGGGATACCGTCGTCTCCTGCTGCCTTGTTATTAGCAATGCTTCTTAAGGCCCATTCAACCTCACTCTTCAGGATGTCTGGCTCTAACTCACTGACCACACCGTCAAAGCTATCTCCAATATTATTATCCTTCCTATACAGATCTTCCGTATATTCTTGCCACCTTTTCTTGATCTCTTCTGCTTCTGTTAGGTCCTTACCATCTTTGTTTTTGATCATACCCATTTTTGCCTGGAATTTACCTCCGATGTTTCTAATTTTCTGGAAGAGGTCTCTTGTCCTTCCTATTCTATTGTTTTCTTCCACTTCCGCACATTGCTTGTTTAAAAATAATTCCTTATCTCTTCTGGCTAACCTCTGGAATTTTGCATTTAATTGGGCATATCTCCCCCTATCACTGTTGCCTTTTGCTTTCCTTCTTTCTTGGGCTACTTCCAGTGTCTCAGCAGACAGCCATCTTGCCTTCTTGGTTTTCTTTTTCTTTGGGACGTTTTTTGTTGCTGCCTCCTGAACAATGTTGCGAACTTCTGTCCATAGTTCTTCCGGGACCCTATCTACTAAATCTAGTCCCTTAAATCTATTCTTCACCTCCACTGCATATTCCTTAGGAATATTAGTGAGCTCATATCTAACTGGTCTGTGGGTCTTCCCTATTCTCTTTAGTCTGATTCTAAATTTTGCAATAAGAAGTTCGTGATCTGAACTACAGTCAGCTCCAGGTCTTGTTTTTACCGACTGTATAGATGTCCGCCACCTTTGGCTGCTGTTCAATACTAGGTGAAGTAAAACCAGACAGCTCACTGGAAAAACTAAAAATGAAGCTAAAGCATGAATATCTTGGACAAGAGTTTTGGAGAAGAGCCTGCTGGAGAAGTGGCTGACAGAAGATATGCTGGCTAGATACTCTCAGTGATATCACAAGCAGAAGCTCACAAGAACTTCAAGCAGAAGTTACTGAGAGACAATCCTGAAAACTGTCTGTTGTTGTTGATTCGTTCAGTCGCTTACGACTCTTCGTGACCTCATGGACCAGCCCACGCCAGAGCTTCCTGTCGGCCATCACCATCCCCAGCTCCCCCATGGTTGAGTCTGTCACCTCCAGAATATCATCCATCCATCTTGCCCTTGGCCGGCCCCTCTTCCTTTGGCCTTCCACTTTCCCTAGCATCAGCTTCTTTTCCAGGGTATCCTGTCTTCTCATTATGTGGCCAAAGTACTTCAGTTTTGCCTTTAATATCAATCCCTCAAGTGAGCAGTCTGGCTTTATTTCCTGGAGGATGGGGTGGTTTGATCTTCTTGCAGTCCAAGGCACTCTCAGAATTCTCCTCCAACAGAAAACTGTCTATCAGGTCACAAATAGTCAGAGGCGACTGAACAGCAGCAGCAACAACTTAGTCCTTATCAGGTTTCCTTCTATTTTTTAAGCTATTATTTTCACCGTTCTTCATGTCCCATGTGTAAAGCTTTTTAATCTGGAATTTGACCCATGTCCTTTTGCTGGTTCAAGAATTTTTCCTTGTCTGCAAGATAGCACTTTTACTTTGGATGCTTTGACCATAGGAAGGTAGGTTGAAAACTGAATGGATTCACTCAGTGGCAAGTGGGATGCTAATTACTAGTTATCATCCTCTCCCTGGGTAAAAATTACTCTGCAATCCTTGGACATCCTCCCTCTCATTCAAGAGTCACATTGAATTGAGCAGCAAAGTAGGTATCAGTAGGAGAGTCATAAATTAGCCATGGTTTCATGAAAGATGGGTGATCCTCCTAATGCACTGAGAAAGCACTATTTACAATAATGAAGCATGGAGTTAAATACCTTAGGTCTCTCCCACATTATGTTTTTTTGTTCTTAGGATTTTAAATGCACAAATTTCAGATGGGTCAACTACTCAAAGTACATTTTCAAATTAAGCCCTTTGACCTATTTTGAACAGAGCCCGTTATTATGTTTCAAACTAAAATGTTGTGGGCACCCTGTAGCTTTGGAGCTGTCCATCCAAGGAATGTGTAACAAGCATTAAAAAAAACAACTCAACATTGAAAGCCAAGTTTGTTTAAGCCACATGCCTTCAAGGTTGTGTCTTTAGGCAACAGGAATGTGTTCTCAGTTTCTTGTGATCAGAAGAGCATGAGCCAAGGTTAATCCTGCTATCATTCCCACTCATCCAAAGGGTTTGTGGAAGCCTGCAGCTTCCTGAACCTGAGCAGCCTGGCACTAAAAATTCTGGAACAAAATGAGGCTACTTACAGTAGATTCATCTGATACCCCATGTCTTTGTATCACAAGAGATGACTCAGCCCATTCCTCTTTGAAGAGCTCCATGCTGTCTCCCTGCCTTGGTCATGCTGTGTGTAACAAGCAGCCATTCCTCATTATTTGGCAGGAACTCAATGGTGCCTGCAGCATGATCTAATTAATTAAACTGATTATCAGTTGCCTGTTCCAGGCATAGCAATGTGGAGAAGCCAACCCTGTCTGTCTTGCTTTTTTCTCAACAGGTGAGAATTTAGAGTGTTTCTGCGATTCTCCTGCATTTATTTATTTATTTATTTATTTATTTATCGTATGGCACATTCACATTGCATTACAATAAAAAACATAGAGCATAATAAATATGGAATATAAAATAATATAAAATATAGACAAGAAAATTACAAACGTATGTCTAGGTTACAAATATAGTTTTTTGCTTCAGTTGTCACAGCCAGGAAATCAGCAAAGTCTCCATTGTAGGCTCGGTTTTGACACTCTGTCACTATAAGTTGGATAGTTTGTTTTTCGGCCCCACAGTCACAATTCGATGATGTTGTTTTGCCCCATTTATAAAGGGCATCTGCACATCTACCATGACCCGTGCGAATTTGGTTCAAGGTTGTCCATATTGCACGGGGCTGGTCAAGTCCAGGTGGTTTTTCCAAGATGGAGGACAACGACTGTCCGCGTCCGTGACATTCCTTAAGTCACACGTGTCCCCTGGGTGGTGCTAAAGAGCAGTCACTTCGAAGCAAACACCTGAAGCTTCGAAGCTGCGGTAGCCAGTCAATCCTAGAGATCTCCTGGCTATATCACATTGCATCAAATTCTCCTGCAAACTGCAGAAGACCAAACCCCAGAAGAAAGCAGAAGGCAGGGGAAGCAGGACAGCGCATCAGAAAATGCAACTTAGGCTGCTGTACCGTTGGTAGGATGCGGCAGCTGCAACAGCTGCTGCAATTCCTATGCTTGTGAGCCATTTCACCCAGATTTTCCAGGTGATCCAGAAGGGAAAATGGAGTTTTCCTTGCTAGAGTTACAGAAACTCAGGCAAACATTAAATGGCAGCAGAGAGTGAAAGCTTTCTGTATCTCTGTGCTGTCATCATGTGGACATCCGGATTTACGTGTTGGGGTTTGATAAACCCAGGAATTTACTTCTAGATATAAATTATACAGAGAGGCTTGATTTCTAGGTAAAAGGTGAAATATTCTGCACAGTCACCCAATTAGCAGCCATTGTTGTAGGAATGATGTATCATGTGTGACACATAACAACAGGTGCTCAGAGTTAGGTTGGTTGTGGTGAATAATGAGAGTGACCTATAATGTGATTGGTCAGGTTCACTATATATGCAGAGACATTCTCATTTCCCATTATTCCCATTTTCCCTCGTGAAAGCTGAATCGTTGATGGTGTATCATTTGTTACTTGTGGAAGTGATCTGTAAATACGTATGTATATATAGTAAATAGGATATTTGATATAACTTCTGTTTGGAGTCTATTTACTGCATAGTACGTGGATCACTGGTGCCTAGGAGAGAGGCAGGCCGCTCCATCTCCGCGCGCTCCCCCTGACATTACACAACCCAGATCCGAGAGTCTTACCCTTTGCACTCAAGAGCTGCATTCTCTTGAGGAGTCTGTACCAGCTAGAGAATCCATATACACATTCAAGACACATTTTTGTCAAGTTCTTCGTAGTTCCACCAAGGATGAATTTTCTAATATCAGACTTCCTTCCCTCAACTCACATAAGAAGCCATTTCCAGTTCTAGCAGACAGTTTTCACTCAGCTATCTATGAAAATGTGGAAGTGTCACAACTGACTGCAGAGGGATTGAGTTTTCAATGGTTCTCATATACACAATTAAGAGAAAGATTCAATATAGATAAAAAAGTACCAGGAATAGAATGTGATAAAACGGAATTTGAAAATGAATTATGTACAAATGATGAACATGCAATTGCTAAAATGCATAAACTTTTGTTGAGATTTGAAATGGAGGAAGAGCAAGTTAAAGAATGTATGGTAAAATGGGCCAAGAATTTTGGTTATAATATTCAAATGGATCAATGGGAGAGAATGTGGTTAAAAGGTCTGAAATTCACATTGTCTTACAATTTAAAAGAAAACTTTTTTAAAATGATGTCCCCTTGGTATAGGACACTAGATAAATTGTCTAAGAGGTATAAAGGTACTTCTAATCACTGTTGGAAATGTGATAAATATGTAGGGACATTTTATCATGCATGGTGGACTTGTGAAAAAGCAAAAAGATACTGGACAGAAATACATACTGTATGTTGATGCAGACAGTTTTAAAAATTAACATTCAGATGAAACCGGAACTTTTCTTATTAGGACGTATGGACACTCAACTAGAAGAGGCTCATGGGCGATTGGTTTTATATATGGGAACTGCAGCAAGTTTATTATATGCACAAAGATGGAAGGCTACAGAAACACCAATAATGGAAGAATGAATTGTGAAGATGGCTGAGTGTGCAGAAATGGTTAAATTGACTTGTTTGATCAAGGAAGGCACTACAATTACTTTTATAAAAGTCTGGAAACCCTTTATAGACTTTTTGCTGAAAATTGATAAAAATGGACTACTGATTTCAGATTTATTGATTAAAAATATTTGTTTATGGGAAGAAGGGAACTATGATATGCAACATGGGAGGGTGGAGATGGAAATTGCTATGTTTGTAACTGCTGCAAAGAAAATCGGAAGTCGGTTCTTTAGATATCTTTTTTCTTGCTTCTTTGTTATTCTTCATTTTTTCTTTTATCCTTTTATAATCTTTTTATTTATTTATTTATTTTATTTATTATTTCAATTTATTCCCCGCCCATCTCCCTTGCAAGGGACTCTGGGCGGGTTACAACAATTGAAGTTTAAAAAATACAAAAACAATATCTAAAATACATCTAATAATAAATTACATAAAATCCAAGATGGGGGGACCGTAGGATAGATTGTATTACTACGGGGCCAGCCAACCCCAGGAGGCACTGCCGCCTCTGTCGTTCCAGGCAGAGCCAGGTCTTAAGGGCCTTCCGAAAGGCCAGGAGTGAAGGGGCCAGTCTCACCTCCGGGGGCAAGATATTCCATAAGGCGGGCGCTATCGCAGAGAAGGCACGCCTCCTGGACCCCGCTAGATGGAATTCTCTTGTCGAGGGGGTCCGAAGCATGCCCTTTCTGCATGCACGGGTGGGGCGGGCCGACGTTATTGGGGCGAGACGGTCCCTCAGGTACCCTGGTCCTATGCCATGTAGGGCTTTAAAGGTAATCACCAACACCTTGAATTGGACCCGGAAGCAAACTGGTAGCCAATGCAGCTCGCGTAGCAGAGGTGTTACATGTGCCGATCTCATGGCACCAATAACTGCTCGCGCCGCGGCATTCTGCACCAGCTGAAGCTTCCGGATACTCTTCAGGGGTAGCCCCATGTAGAGCGCATTACAGTAATCTATACGGGAGATGACAAGGGCGTGAGTGACTGTTCGGAGGGCCTCCCGATCCAGGAAAGGGTGTAACTGGCGCACCACACGAAGTTGTGCAAAGGCCCTCCTGGCCGTGACTGCCACCTGCTCTTCAAGCAGGAGTCGCGAGTCCAGGAGGACCCCCAGATTCCGCACTGGATCCGAGCGAGGTAGTGCCACCCCACCCAGAACCAAAGATGGCAACTTCCCGGATCTAGGGGGGCCATCAATCCACAGCCACTCCATCTTACCAGGGTTCAGTTGAAGCCTGTTGTTCCCCATCCAGACCCCCACAGCCTCCAGACACTGAGATAAGGCATCAACCGCATCACCTGTTTCACCCGGGATGGAGATGTATAACTGGGTATCATCAGCATATTGGTGATACCTCATCCCGTGGTGACGGATGATCTCGCCCAGCGGCTTCATGTAGATGTTGAACAGGAGAGGAGAGAGAACCGACCCCTGCGGCACCCCACAAGACAGGGGTCGCGGGTCAGCTCTCTCCTCCCCTATCAACACCGACTGGGCACGGCCCTGGAGGAAGGAGGCGAACCAGCGCAAAACCACGCCATCCACCCCCAACTCCCTGAGCCGTCCCAAAAGTATACCGTGGTCGATGGTATCGAAAGCCGCTGAGAGATCTAAGAGAGCTAGGATGGACGCACTCCCTCCATCCCGCTCTCTCCAGAGATCATCGATAAGCGCGACCAATGCGGTCTCCGTCCCATATCCCGGCCTGAAACCTGACTGAAAGGGGTCTAGATAATCCGTTTCCTCCAGAATCCTCTGGAGTTGCCACGCCACCACCTTCTCAACCACCTTTCCCAAAAGGGAAGGTGGGAGACTGGGCGAAAATTGCCCAGGATGGTAGGGTCCAGGGACGGCTTCTTTTTCTCTTTCTATTTCTTCTATGTTTCAGTAGTTTTTTTTAAACTTGTGTAAAATCTTCTTTTAATAAAAATATTCATTAAAAAAAAGAAAACGTGGAAGTATGGCTGAAAATAAGGCGGCCTCTTAAAAAAACAAGGCCTGGTTATATGATGAAGGTCATCAACACTAGACTCAGTACTCAACTCTGACACTAGATTTATCATTCAGTGGTGCCTGGAAAGAAGATGGACTTCCCTTAGGTGTTGGTGGGACTGTTCTCTCTCTCTCTCTCTCTCTCTCTCTCTCTCTCTCTCTCTCTCTCTCTCTCTCTCTCTCTGTGTGTGTGTGTGTGTGTGTGTGTGTGTTTGTGTGTATTTTAACAATTTATAGCAGCTACAGTACATCTTTTCTGGGAAAATTCAGAACAGCACAGTCCTGAGAGTAAAAAGCCTTTCTTATTAGCCAGAGGTGACCCTACCAGAGAACAGCAGGAAGTAGTAAAGTAAAAGATATTCAGCACTGTTTTTTAAGGAGCTGATTTGCAAGATCTGCTAAAAAGGACTCTATCACAGCATAGAATGGAATCGACCACTATTCATCTTCTACTAACAAAACTTCACGTACAGAAACTTTTTGTCCATCAAAGAGTCCAGATGTTTTTGAAAACCACATAAAAAAGAGGTACTTAATTTTATAAAGGGAAATGTAAAAGCCTGCATTGGGAAAATTGTTATAACAATGGACAACATTAGGAGATGGCATATCCCCTCCTCCTCCTCCTTCCTCCTCCTTAGGGTATCACTGAAGGAGTTGGCAGGTGGGAGAAGCATTTGCTGATGGAAGTCCTCTTGCACAAACCCCCAAGTGAACGAGGGTTGACAATAGAATGGTACTAATTTAACGCATTACATTTATTAAATTTGTAATAGCTGCCCGCTCTATTAGACTCTGGGGGGACTTACAAAATCCAGAAAACAATTAAAACAATTAAACACACATAAACAGGCAGCCCAGACTAAAACAGCAAGAACAATAAACCATACTAGTGGATGTTTGTGGGTTTATGGGTTGGTTTAAAAGACTTAGATGGCCTCCCAGCTTATGTGGCATAACTCTGGGCAGCAAACAGCGGCAGTGATAAGAACATAAAAGACAATAAACACCAACATTCTCCCCCACACAAAAACTCCTGATGTCCTAAAACAACAGTCCATAATACATTAAAAAATCACAATCCTTGGGCTCCAGCCTCACCCTATCCCAGCAATTGGACGGGGGGGGGGGGGGGAGCCAGCTTTTTAAGGCCCTCCAGAAGGCTATAAGGGTGGGGAACTGCCAGATCTCAGGGGAAAGCTGTTCCACAGGGCAGGGGCTGCGACTGAGAAGGTGCGCTTCCTAGGTCCTGCTAGATGACAACCTTTAAGAGAAGGGACCTGGAGCACAGCCACCCCATCCAACCTGATGGAATGGGCATATACTCTCAGGGAGAGGTGGTCCTGCAGATAACCTGGATCCATGCCATGCAGGGCTTTAAAGGTGGTAACCAGCACCTTGAATTGCACCCAGATGTTCTTCTCCAAACTTCCGCTGCAACAAGCTTCAAACTTCTGTACAGTACCAGACCAAGTCATAGAATTTAAAAAATACAGGACACCATTAATACATGTATTTTTGTTGTTCAGTCGTTCAGTCGTGTCTGACTCTTCGTGACCTCATGGACCATAGCACGCCAGGCCTTTCTGTCCTCCACTGTCTCCCGGAGTTTACTCAAATTCATGTTCGTTACATGGGTGATGCTATCTAACCATCTCATCCTCTGCCGTCCCCTTCTCCTTTTGCCCTCAGTCTTTCCCAGCATCAGGGTCTTTTCCAGTGAGTCCTCTCTTCGCGTTAGGTGGCCAAAGTATTTGAGCTTCAGCTTCAGCATCTGTCCTTCCAATGAGCAGTCAGGGTTGATTTCCTTTAGGATTGACTGGTTTGACCTCCTTGCAGTCCAAGGGACTCTCAAGAGTCTTCTCCAGCACCACAGTTCGAAAGCATCAATTCTTCGGCGCTCAGCCTTCCTTATGGTCCAACTCTCACAGCCATACATTACCATTGGGAAATCCTCTGTGGAACCTCCCAAAAGGTTTCTTTTCTTTACTACATATGCAGGGAAAAGCATTTCATTTAATTCCTTCATCATCTTGAATAATAATATTTTCTTTCAGAAATGTTGTTAAACCTTTAGTCTCTGTTCGTAACACTCAAAGTGAGAGCTTAAAGAAACCTTTCCCACATTAATATCAGCTTAGTTATACTAAACCCAGCAACTGGATTATACTGCAGCATATTTCTACAAAGAATAAAAACCAAGTTTTTTTTAAAAAAAAAAAAGCCATGCCATTCTCAACTTACAGTATGTAAGGCCCTTCTCCAGCCATCCCAGGTTACTTGCAGAGCAATTAGATTTTGCAAAAGTGACACTTATCAAGGAGGCAATATAATGACAAGGTAAATGAGCCCACATAACCCTTCAAACTCCTCAAACAATATACTGAGAAATTTCAAAAGGTCCCTTTTTATTAATGCTTTATGGCAGCAGGAAGGACCCAGTTCCAACCTGATGGGAGCAATCTTGCAAACATAATTCGTTACTGACTCACATTTAAAGGCAATCAGAAGGCTGATGGGTAGTGCGAGGGGAGTCAGAAATGAGCCTGTGGAGCATAGATGCCAGAAGGGTCACGTTTGCTGAGAAGAATCACATCTTTCATTCACTTTAGCACCAAGACTTTGGAGAGCAAACAAATTTTGAAAATGATAAAAAATCCTCATAAATATAAGATGCAGGCAAAGTAAATTATGCCAACATTTTCAACAGGCACCAACCTGTGCTGATTGGTCACATCTTGCTATTTCCGCACGCACATTCCTTCTGCTCCATCAATCCCGGTCTTCCTGTAGGGAGGGAAAAGATCAGAAAAGAACTTTCACTGATGAGAACATGCTTTACGTTGGCCAGCAGAGGAGTCCAGGGGGCTATCAAAGGTGGGGGACAATCATGAAAGCAGCATCATGATGACATGATACAAACTCCACCCCTTCATATGTGATGATATCACCATATGGATGTGGCTGAACATTTTGGCCCTGTTTTTAGAATTTCTAACTCATAGTTAGCAACTAACTAAAATTTCTAGGGGGTGCAAATTTAAAGGTCAAGATGGATGCAATATGACAAAAATCAGATTTCCCCCAAATATAGCTTTGCTACTGAAATTCAGCAGCATGACCTGGAGAGGCACAAAATGTGGGCTGCCTGTGGCTGCCCAGTCCTGGTCTTCACAGGCTGATCACTATCTCCAGGGTATCAGACTGGGATTTTTCTCTGCTCTGTCTTGACAGTCTGATGACTGAACCTGCAACCTTCTGTGTGCAAAGTAGATATCCAGGCATAGTACTCTGGCCTTTCAACCATACAGTAGAAGAACAGAAATACCCATAGGCAGTTTTTGTGCAACATCCATAACTTGCTTTGCTAAAGAGCAAAAAGCTACATTTGTACAACATAAAAAGTTTGACCAGTTTCAGGGGTGTCCACCAGGCAGTCAAAAAAAGCGATGATGGTGGCTGCATCTGTGTAATTAAAGCCCTGCCCCCCCTTTTTAAGTGTGTAGTGCATGTGACACATGTAAACAAGGAGCAGGGCTCTAATCACATGGGCACCAACTTGGCTTTTTTTTTTACACACCCTCTCCGTGGACAACCCTGGTAATTTTTAACTTTGCTGGGTTTCTCATTATAGTTTAATACACAAACACCCTAAACAATCAGCACTGTTTGATTAAAGTTCATCTTCAGTGTATGATGAGAACCCAATAAATAGTGCCTGTCCTCCCTGAACTCAGTCTGAATATATCCCTCTACACAATCAGGAAATCTACTATAGTGGTGAAGAAATGCAGAAGCAGAAATAAAGTAGATTTCCTAATTGTATGGAGGGATCTATTCAGACTGAGTTCAGGGAGGGCGGGCATTGAGGGAATGAAGCCAACAGTAACTCCCGGTTCTTGTGTTTGGTCCTGTGGCCCTCATATGTGTTGATATAGTTGGCAAGCTGTTCAGGTATCAGATGCTTCTGTCTGGTGTCACACAATGTCACCAAATGGCATCAAACCATTTATATTTCTAATGTAATTATGAAATCACTAAATCTTGTGAAGTTTTGCTGTTCCTGTTTCTGAGATCTCAGGTGATCTTCCATGCAAGAATATTAGGTGATCGCACATACGCTTACCAAAATGTCCCAGGATTTTTGAAGATTTTTCAAGAAACCTGAAATCTCATGCAATGTGTGGATCTTGCAAAACATCAACTGTGCCTGGTTTTTGTTCTAGTTTTAGAGATTTGTGGACACCATGTGGAGTGCCACAAAGTTTTTGCTATTCATGGATGCCATCTTTTTGACCTCTAATATGTCAGGTTTGGGCGCAATACCTGTCAGGGTTAAAAGAGGTCCAGATCTCACTTTATCTAGAGCAGTCTCGGTGAAGATTATGCATGTGTGCTTTATTGTGCCTACTTTCTATAATGACAAATAAAGGCCCATCTCCATTTTCTCTGAACAGGCATGTCACATACAAGGAAAGCAAGGTAATAAATTAGTATGCATATCAGGATATTTTAGGACAAGGAAATGACCAGTCAGCATTTTAAAAGACCATCTAGGGAACAAAGTGCCTTTGAATGTGCAAAAATATAAAGTGTAACCATGTAAGACAAAAACATACATTAAACCAATGAAAAATGGGCACATTGTGCTATCCATGTTTATAAGTGCTGTAACTCTCCAAGGTATCTGGTCTTGTGGGAGAGATCCACTGATCAATGCTGAATAAGCTTTTCTCCTTACCTGTTGGCTTCCACTATTCATTGGCTATGAAATCATTATTCCACAACACATCTCAGCCTCACTATCAGGATATTTACAATGCAATGTGCTGGAATGATAAAAGCACACCAAAAGCTTTTTTAGATGTGGGGAAGGGAGAATTCCATTGTTATGATGATACTGAATAATTGGGTATGAATGACCAAAGGTATAAGAACAAAGAATAGGAGGATCAAACACTTTGAGCATAAACCAAGAATTTTAAAAAAGACTGACAAGATTCTCCCCCAAAAAACTTGACATTATCCTGGAAATGGCAGGAACAGCCAGCCGAGCCCTCATTATCAGGAAAAACTTGATGAAAAAAATGCATTCAGCCATTCAGATCCAGTTAAGAAAAAGAGATGGAGAAAGAAAGTAAAAACCCCAGGGATCTCATCTGAGCAACAGAGAGGTGAATGCTTTCCTCTGTGATAAACCCTCTCAAGGGCTAAGTTTGCACACCTCACTAAGCCACAGCATGGTTTTGTTCACTTTTTATTTAGCACAAAGTCTGAAACTAGCCATTGTGGATTGCAGATCAGGACTTGTGCCTTTGTGTGTTTTTAGAACCAAGTATTTGTAGCTTATAAACCATGCTTAAGCAAATTATGATTTGGCAAGATTGTGAGGTGATGGTGGCTAGTGGGGTTCCAGGCTTGAAGTAATCCAAACAACGTGTTGTAAGGTTAACAATATCTTTATTGATAGCATAAGGCAATAATGGATCTATGGTGCACTATTGCAAAAAGGAAAAAACAAAGCATATGCAGAGTTCCATCACCAGAATGGAAAGAAAGCATCATGGTCTGTGCAAAGACCAGGCATAGTTACAGTTCAGATACAAGTACATGTAGATAGCAGTCTACATAGAGAAAGCATAGGAAAAACATAAGTGAGATGAATACCCATGGTTCATAGCTGAATTATACCCATGGTTCAAAATTCTGATTGGCTAACATGGGCTTAGGCTTCACAGTTGTACTTACTATAAACCGTCAATATGGTGTTGCATATTGGCTTTCCCTCGAGACTCTATTCTCATGGGAAAGAACTGATAACGTTTTTGTTTTGACTAGATGAACAGCAACACCTGTTGTTTACGCTTACAGCAGAGGAGCTTGGAAATTTCCACTTTCCAGGCTAGATTTCATAGTGAAGAAAATGCCATGTGTTTGTTTCTGCATAGAATAACTTTACCAAATAACTGTAACACCCCTTCCGCATGGTTTTCGAAACGCTGTGGGGAGAAACTGTCATTTCACAGGCACACAGAGACACAAATGATTTTATTTCAAACACATTTGTTCTAGCCCTAACTTGGTAACCATGGCAATATGCTTATCAAGAGGTAGAGCTTTTGTGAAGAAGTTGGCCACATTTAGTTCAGAAGGACAATATTCTAACTGGATAAATCCTTCCTGAATTGCATGTCTTACATTTTTGAATTTCACATTGACATATTTGGTCCGGCCTCTGACATTTTCAGAAATAGCAAGTGAAATGCAGGCCTGGGAGTCTTCATACACTGTCATTGGTGAGGTTATATCTACGGAAAGATCCCCAAACAGTTGTGTACACCAGTGTAATTCATTTATTGCCTCACTGAGGGCCGCAAATTCGGCCTCACACGTGGAAATGGCATTGAGCTTTGTTTTCTTGCCCTCCAGGCGATGGGTGTATTTGCAAACAAACAAAGCCACTCACAGACTTTCTGTCTCCCTCTTCTGCAAAAGAGCTATCAACATAAATCACAGGCATTTCGGCTTTAGTAGCTGATACTTTAAGACAATAATCAGCTGTGCCTTTAAGGTAACATAGGACCCTTTTTAACCCTTGCCAATCTCGCATGGATGGTTTGGCAACCTTACGACTGAGTACTCCAACTGAGTAAGCTAAGTCAGGACATGTCCATTGTGTTAAGTGTAGCAAGCTTCCTACAGCAGAGTGATACAATTCAAGTTGAGGACAAACTTCCTCACATGCATCACCCTTTAGGAAATCAAGAGTCATTGGTGTTTTGGTAGGTTTTGCATTTGACATTTCAAGTTGACTCAACAATTGATCAATTTTTCTTTTCTGACTCAGATAGAATTCACCACTCTGAGCTCTAGTGACTTCAACACCTAGATAGTATTTCAACTCACCTAGGTCTTTTAATTGAAAGTACTGTCTTAATTGTGTTGCAAACTCTTGTACAAGGTGCAAAGAACCAGTTGCTAGGCAAAAATCATCCACATACGTTAGCAACACCGTGTAATTACTTCCAGAACCTCTTACATACACACAAGGATCAGCAACTGACTTTTTAAAGTTCAACTTCATCAAAGCCTTATCTAAACATTGATGCCAACAGCGGCCGGCCTGCTTTAATCCGTAAAGCGCCTTGCACAGCCTGTACACCTTCTGAGAATCGCCACAAGCATAGCCAGGAGCCTGCTTCATGTACACTGTTTCAGGGAGCTCTGCATTCAGATATGCTGTGTCAACATCAAAATGATGGACAACAAGTTCACGCTGTGCAGCCAGAGAAAGTACCATACGTAAAGACTCTGGTCTAGCTGTGGGTGGCATATGTGAGATCATAGTTCAAAAACCTCTCTTGTGAAAACCCTTGAGCAACAAGCCTGGCTTTGTACTGCACTGTGTTATCAGGAAGAAGCTTCTTTCTGAAAACCCATCTGGAACCAACAGCTTTCTGGGATGGGGGCAAATCAGTGACTTCAAACACCTTTTGATTCACTAATGCCTCAAACTCCTTATCCATCGCTGTATTCCACTTCTCCTGCTCTTCAACAGGCAGAAGCAACACCTCCTGGAAAGACTGAGGTTCACAGGTAATCTGACACACTCTCACCTGCTGAATCACAAATCTGTCAGGCTTCACACCCTTTGTGGAACGTGCAGACCTACGAGGAATGACCACTGCCTCTTCCTCATCACTGTCCTCTGCCTTTTCACTACCTGATTCCCCCTTCAGGTCCTGAACCTGCTCAGGTGAAATTTCCTCCTCCTTCACCTGAGGGGACCCTCTCACCACACTAGGAGACTGGGAACCAGAAGGCAGCTGAATTGGTTGTTGTCCAGCCACAGGAGCATGGACAGTTGGCTGTACACTAGATTGCAACAATACCTCTGAACTAGCATTCAAACTATCCCAACCAGTAGGGTGCTCAAAATTAGCACTTCTGGAGACTACCACATGACCATAGCCTGCAGAAAAACGGTAACCCTTAGATCTAGAGGAGTAACCAACAAACCTTAAGCGTTGTGCTTTTGGCTGGTTCTTCCTTCGCTGAGACTTAGGGATGTGAACATACGCAAATGTTCCAAAAACACGCAGATGCTTCAGCAAAGGGCGCTTGCCAAACAAAAGGAAGTAAGGAACTTCATTTACAGCTGAATTCCACACCCTGTTGGTTAGATACACTGCAGTCATGGTAGCCTCACCCCAAAAACGGGCTGGCACCTGGGCATCTAACATCAGGCTATTTCTAATGGTATTAACAACACCAATCTTCCTTTCAGCTATTACATTCTCAGCAGGAACACCAACATTGGCAAGTCTATGGGAGATTCCTTTCCTACGAAGCCAATGTGAACATTGGAAATACAATTTCCTGACACAATCCCCTGCTTAGGAAGCATTTCATACAATTGATTCACTAACTTCCGTCTAGCACATTCAATGCCATCTTTTTCAATAGAACATCCAGTACCCTTGAACACAACAGTATATCCAGATTTCACCAGGGCTGGAACGCTAAGGAGGGAAAAGTCAAGTGTAGGAACACACAACACATTTTGTACATTTATCCCCAAACAAGGAATGTATACTTCACCCTGAAAAGACACATCAGCCATGGATCCATCAGCTAGAGCAACCTGTTGGCTTTTAGGCCTGTCCTTTGTCAATAGCAACTGTTCATTGTTGACAATGATTTGGCTACACGCTGAGTCCAAAAGCCAAGTCTCTGGGGAACATCTACTCACAGCCATGAGCAAAGCAGACACTTGGGTACGTTGTCTAGGCGGTTGTTTCCCCTTCTTTCGTACGAACCTCTTTCCACTGGCTCCACCGGCTGGGCGAGGTGGCTGGGGACAGTCTTTCATGAAGTGTTGGGTCGAGTTGCACCAGTAGCATCTCCTTACAGCACACGCAGCCTCTGTTCCAGCTGGAAAACGCTGTGTAGAAGTCTCAGGAACAGCAACAGATGGCTTACCCTGCATCTTCTCCAGGTCACGAGCTTGCTGGATTTCTTGCAGCCGATCTGTAAGATAATCCACAGTAAGGTCTTGGGGCCTCAACGTCTGAGTTGCCTCGATGAGCATGTCAAAGCTCTTGTCCAGGCTTGACAGGATGACACAAGCTCTCTGGGTATCAGGGATTACAACATCCCGCTCCTCATGTTCAAGAAACAAAGTCTTGAGTTTATGGAGGTGGGTCATCAAGTTTCCACCGGGCTGCAGCTTCAGGTTGTAAAGCTGACGTGATAGACCAACGATGGCAGCAGAGGTTTGCTTGGAATAAAGGGCTTTGAGAGCCTCCCAACATGCATGTGCAGTGTCTAGATTGCTGATATGCAGTAGCTACGATGATTCCAGTCCCAGAATCAAATTGCCATAAGCACGATCCAAACACAACTGCACTTCTTCAGTAATAACACCAGTCAGAGGTGGGTCTTTCACATACTTCCACAAACCCTCTTTTAGGAAGAAAGACTTGATCTTCACACACCAGGTCCGATAGTTTGTGCCATTCAAACGCTCAAAAGGCAGACTAGTTAGCACTGCAGCAGCCATACTGACAACTCAAGAAAAACACGTTTACTCCAAAATGCAGCAAACCCCTTTGTTACAGCCAGATCCAGCGCAGCAAAGAAAACACAAATTTCTCTCTGGGCCCATAACCTGTGAGGTGATGGTGGCTAGTGGGGTTCCAGGCTTGAAGTAATCCAAACAACGTGTTGTAAGGCTAACAATATCTTTATTGATAGCATAAGGCAATAATGGATCTATGGTGCATTATTGCAAAAAGGAAAAAACAAAGCATACGCAGAGTTCCATCACCAGAATGGAAAGAAAGCATCATGGTCTGTGCAAAGACCAGGCATAGTTACAGTTCAGATACAAGTACATGTAGATAGCAGTCTGCATAGAGAAAGCATAGGAAAACATAAGTGAGATGAATACCCATGGTTCATAGCTGAATTATACCCATGGTTCAAAATTCTGATTGGCTAACATGGGCTTAGGCTTCACAGTTGTACTTACTATAAACCGTCATGGGGTGGCGGTGTTGCATATTGGCTTTCCCTCGAGACTCTATTCTCATGGGAAAGAACTGATAACGTTTTCGTTTTGACTAGATGAACAGCAACACCTGTTGTTTACGCTTACAGCAGAGGAGCTTGGAAATTTCCACTTTCCAGGCTAGATTTCATAGTGAAGAAAATGCCATGCGTTTGATTCTGCATAGAATAATTTACCAAATAACTGTAACAGAGATATGTAAATCCAGTCTATCAATACCAGCCTTCAAGTTGTTGGGGAAAATAGTAACGGATCATTTGGAAGGAAAGGAGAAATCACCATCATAATCCGGGGTTGGCGGGGGGGAGTTGTTTGTTTTGTTTGTTTGGTTTTGTTTTTCCTGATCAGGTAAGACTACATCCAAACAAACCACTGGGGTACAACTACATACAAACATACATACATACATACATACATACATACATACATACATACATACATACATTTTTTCCTAAGAATGCCATATGCAGCCACAGAAGACTTCTTGGAAATAAGGAATGTGCTTGAGGTGGATGCTCTTGCTTTGCAGGATACACATTTTCCATATCAATAAATAAATTATTATAAAATGGGTCATGGAGCTTGATGGCAACCAAGAGAGGTGCCTGCAGGTACACTGGTGCTCATAGACAGTGTTGGAGGCTCTAATCCAATGGCCCTGATTCTTTAGCACCTCAACACCTCCTGACTACAAGAGGGCAGTAGGGTGGTAGGTAGCAAGGTAAGGATTTACTGTGTCCCCTCTTTGTCTGTCACTCTGCGTGCTCATTGTCAAACCGATTGTTAATCTCAGGTCGTTCCTTTCCATCTTTCTTCCCAGGCTCTTGTACATGGAGCACATGCTGTTGGATTGCCCTTCTAGTTAGATGCTAGGCTTTTTAAATTTTATTTGATTTCAGAGTTTTAGAAGCTTGCACAGAGAGAGATCAATAAACTAGTCTTTTGCAGTAAAAAATAAAGTTGCATTTATTCAAAAAACAAGAAACCATATTTACAATCTGTTTTTACCCGCAAGAGGTACAGCAGCAAACAATCTTCATTTGAATAGTAATAGAAACAAAAGAAGTGCCATCAGGCTTAACAAAAGATGTTACCTTTATACACATTAACTTCTTGCTCATAATCAATCACCACAGTAACCAATTAGCATGTGACTTCTCAAACTCAGCCCAGCCAAACAAGTATACCATACATGGTAATAAAGCACTTTAAGAGTACAAAGATAAACCTTATTTAGTAAAAAGAATCTGAATGCCAGCAGACCTTCTGACTCCAGTGAGTGAGAGAGAGAGAAATACCTTAGCTTGTCTTTTTAAACTGAATCTTGTGACCCAGATTCTTTTAGATCACAAAACAAAAAAATACAACAGGCTTTGCCTGTAACACATTAATAAATCTCTTTTCTCTTGTTGTTGTTGTTTATTCGTTCAGTCGTTTCCGACTCTTCGTGACTTCATGGACCAGTCCACGCCAGAGCTTTCTGTCGGCCGTCACCATCCCCAGCTCCCCAATGGTTGAGTCCGTCACCTCCAGAATACCATCCATCCATCTTGCCCTTGGTCGGCCCCTCTTCCTTTTGCCTTCCACTTTTCCTAGCATCAGCTTCTTCTCCAGGGTATCCTGTCTTCTCATTATGTGGCCAAAGTACTTCAGTTTTGCCTTTAATATCATTCCCTCAAGTGAGCAGTCTGGCTTGATTTCCTGGAGTATGGACTGGTTTGATCTTCCTGCAGTCCAAGGCACTCTCAGAATTTTCCTCCAACACCACAGTTCAAAAGCATCTATCTTCCTTCGCTCAGCCTTCCTTATGGTCCAGCTCTCGCAGCCATAGGTTACTACAGGAAATACCATTGCTTTAACTATGCGGACCTTTGTTGTCAGTGTGATGTCTCTGCTCTTAACTATTTTATCAAGATTTGTCATTGCTCTCCTCCCAAGAAGTAGACGTCTTCTGATTTCCTGGCTGCAGTCAGCGTCTACAGTAATCTTTGCGCCTAGAAATACAAAGTCTGTCACTACCTCCACTTTTTCTCCCTCTATTTGCCAGTCATCAATCAAGCTCGTTGCCATAATCTTGGTTTTTTTGAGGTTTAACTGCAACCCAGCTTTTGCACTTTCTTCTTTCACCTTCGTCATAAGGCTCCTCAACTCCTCCTCGCTTTCAGCCATCAAAGTGGTATCATCTGCATATCTGAGATTGTTAATGTTTCTTCCAGCGATTTTAACTCCAGCCTTGGATTCCTCAAGCCCAGCATGTTGCATGATGTGTTCTGCGTACAGGTTGAATAGGTAGGGTGAGAGTATACAGCCCTGCCATACTCCTTTCCCAATCTTAAACCAGTCCGTTGTTCCGTGCTCTGTTCTTACCGTTGCTACTTGGTCGTTATACAGATTCCTCAGGAGGAAGACAAGATGACTTGGTATCCCCATACCACCAAGAACTTGCCACAATTTGTTATGATCCACACAGTCAAAGGCTTTAGAATAGTCAATAAAACAGAAATAGATGTTTTTCTGAAATTCCCTGGCTTTCTCCATTATCCAGCGGATATTGGCAATTTGGTCTCTAGTTCCTCTGCCTTTTCTAAACCCAGCTTGTACATCTGGCAATTCTCGCTCCATGAATTGCTGGAGTCTACCTTGCAAGATCTTGAGCATTACCTTACTGGCATGTGAAATAAGTGCCACTGTTCGATAGTTTGAACATTCTTTAGTGCTTCCCTTTTTTGGTATGGGGATATAAGTTGATTTTTTCCAATCTGATGGCCATTCTTGTGTTTTCCAAATTTGCTGGCATATGGCATGCATCACCTTGACAGCATCATCTTGCAAGATTTTAAACAGTTCAGCTGGGATACCGTCGTCTCCTGCTGCCTTGTTATTAGCAATGCTTCTTAAGGCCCATTCAACCTCACTCTTCAGGATGTTTGGCTCTAACTCACTGACCACACCGTCAAAGCTATCTCCAATATTATTATCCTTCCTATACAGATCTTCCGTATATTCTTGCCACCTTTTCTTGATCTCTTCTGCTTCTGTTAGGTCCTTGCCATCTTTGTTTTTGATCATACCCATTTTTGCCTGGAATTTACCTCCGATGTTTCTAATTTTCTGGAAGAGGTCTCTTGTCCTTCCTATTCTATTGTCTTCTTCCACTTCCGCACATTGCTTGTTTAAAAATAATTCCTTATCTCTTCTGGCTAACCTCTGGAATTTTGCATTTAATTGGGCATATCTCCCCCTATCACTGTTGCCTTTTGCTTTCCTTCTTTCTTGGGCTACTTCCAGTGTTTCAGCAGACAGCCATCTTGCCTTCTTGGTTTTCTTTTTCTTTGGGACGTTTTTTGTTGCCGCCTCCTGAACAATGTTGCGAACTTCTGTCCATAGTTCTTCTGGGACCCTATCTACTAAATCTAGTCCCTTAAATCTATTCTTCACCTCCACTGCATATTCCTTAGGAATATTAGTGAGCTCATATCTAACTGATCTGTGGGTCTTCCCTATTCTCTTTAGTCTGATTCTAAATTTTGCAATAAGAAGTTCGTGATCTGAACTACAGTCAGCTCCAGGTCTTGTTTTTACCGACTGTATAGATGTCCGCCACCTTTGGCTGCAAAGGATGTAGTCAATCTGATTTCGGTGTCGACCATCTGGTGAAGTCCATGTATAAAGTCGTCTTTTAGGTTGTTGGAAGAGAGTGTTTGTTATGCACAGTGAGTTGTCTTGGCAAAATTCTATCAGCCTATGTCCTGCTTCATTTTGTTCTCCCAGACCATGCTTGCCTGTAATTCCAGGTGTCGTCTGACTACCCACCTTAGCATTCCAGTCTCCTGTAATGAAAATAACATCTCTTTTTGGTGTATTATCCAGTAGGTGCTGCAGATCCTCATAGAACTGATCTACTTCTGCTTCTTCAGCATCTGTGGTTGGGGCGTATATTTGGATCACTGTGATGTTAAATGGCTTACCCTGAATTCGAATTGAGATCATTCTATCGTTTTTTGGATTGTATCCAAGCACTGCTTTAGCCACTTTATTATTAATTATGAAGGCTACTCCATTTCTTCTGTGGTCCTCTTGTCCACAGTAGTAGATCTGGTGGTCATCTGATGTGAAGTGGCCCATTCCAGTCCATTTCAGTTCACTGACACCTAAAATGTCTATATTTAATCTTGACATCTCACCAATAACCACATCCAATTTGCCCTGGCTCATAGATCTTACATTCCAGGTTCCTATGGTGTGTTGATCTTTAGAACATCGGATTCGTCGTTCACCACCAGCACCGTCGGCCGCTAGCCGTCCTTTCGGCTTTGAGCTAGCTGCGTCATCACATCTGGGGCTAGTTGAACGTATCCTCTGTTCCTCCCCAGTAGCATTTTGACCATCTTCCGACCTGGGAGTCCCATCTTCCGATGGTATACCGACATATCTTTGGTTGTACTGATCCATTTAGTTTTCATGGCAAGAATACTGGGGTGGGTTGCCATTACCTTCCCCAGGGATCGTATTTAGTCTGACCTCTCTGCCACGACCTTCCCGTCTTGGGTGTCCCTTCACGGTTTAGCTCATGGTTTCATTGAGGTGCTCAAGCTCCAGCACCACGACAAGGTAACGATCTCCTTTGCTGGAGCTCTTTTCTCTTACAATTATATAATTTGTTTCACTAATCTTTGTTCAAGTCAGATTTCCACTCTCAGAAACACACACAGAACACTTCAATCTCCAAGAGATAGCACACTGGGTTTCAGATTATATGGTACTGAGGTTTACTCTCATATACATTTGCATCATGTTCTAATTTGCCCTAAGAGCCTTTCCCCACTGTTGAGTTAAATTGCTATCCACCCTTCCTTGAGTTGGTAGAAAACTATACTGACATAAAATGACCCGTCTTAATTATTGAACCTTATTCTGCCTCTATGGACTCTCTTCTGGTTGACTACTGAAAGGTGGTGGTGTGATTTCACAAATTCAGAGCATGTTAAGCAAAGCAGTTATTTTAAAATTCTGCCTAACCCACCCACCCAGCACACAAACACATACTTCTGAGCATCAAGAGATAGCCACCAATCGCAAGGACAATGTAGGATGGGGTGGGGTGGGGCAGAGCTTGATGACATGCTCAACAAAGCAGAAGGCAGGTCTATTCCCCTGGCAACTGTGTAAGTCCTCTGTACTGGGGGTAGAGTATCTGGGGACCAGATGGAAGGGGATTAAGAGATTGTAGGGAAGCTGGGAAATTATAGAATAGAAACCAGATATCAAGAGATGGCAGGTGAGTCAGCTGACAGCTTATCTTGTATGTGGCAACTTAACCCAGTTGGAAAGAAATTGGGGAAGAAATATTTCAGATCACTCAAAGAGACTCCACCTTTATTAACTTGTTATATATGGGAAATTCCTCTTAGAGTTTCCAAGTATTAAGGTTAGCATTAAACAAACCTTACTGACATCTATGTAGTTCTTGCTTCTTTAATCTTGCTCAGCTCTGTGAGTCTTGACAGGAGACATGGCCCATCAGCCTCAAGTGGCTAATAGATGCTGGGTTGATCCTCTCCCCTACCCTATCACTTGATTAGGCCACAGAGAGCATGGGTGGTGAAACAAGTCAGCTTTGACAGGCCTTGAAACTACCACTGGTTGCTCTCAGCTTAAGAGGAAAGCATTATTTGAACACTGGTACCCTAAGGATGACTTAAGACTGCCTTGTGTGGGCTGGGACAAGATGACAACAATGTCATGGGCATGAGGCAGAATGCCGGGGATGCTTGTAATATGGTTAAACATGTGGAAAAGCCTTAAGTGCCTATGACTTCAATAAGATTTATCTGGAAGTAAAAGAGCAGAGGCTATAGCCTTAGGCTCCAATCCTATGCCAGCTTCAAACTGAGTTTGTCCAGAGGCTTACATGGATTCATCCTTGCAGCTTCCTTGAAAAGAGGTTATCGCCGCTGCCTCCTAGGATGTTATCTTGACATTCTAATCTAACCCGCTGCCCTGGTCTTCCCTTCTTCCAATTATTCATCAGAGCTGACCCTGCTTCTGAGATCAGTTAAGTGCTGTCACCCAGCTGGACATACATACAGCTTTAACTAACAATAAATTCCACTTAATAAATTTCATTTCTTTTTTATCACGGTAGCTGGTGACATAGTGTATGCGAGTCCAGAACAGCTGGAATGCAGTTAGAATGGATGGAATGGTTGAGAAGTTGCTGCAGCACCTGACTGCATCCAACAGTTACTGGACCCACAAAGATGCTATCTGGTTTGGAAAACTGCTGCCCTTCACAGAACTGGGGAAGGAATTGGTGGCAAGGGTGAGGTGAGTCCAGGAAGACAAATGGATGTGGAAGAACCAATGGAAGAGAATATCTGTAGCTCAGGGCTGAACTGCGGAGTCCCAGGTGCTCTCTGAGCTTAGTTGTTTGCTTGCAGATGTTTCATTATCCAACTAGGTAACATCATCAGTGCTGTGGATGTGGAAGAGGACAGAAAAATACTGAGAGTATAAGGAAAGGATTTAAGACTGACAGCTAGACGGTTCGTAGCAGTGTTGACAGTTGGAGTATCAGGACGCAAAGTGAGAGGACGTGGATGAAAAAGAAAATGTATTTATTTATATTTATTTATAATTTGATTTGTATCACCGCCCCATCTCCCCCAAAGGGGACTCTTCAAAATGGTTTGAAGGCATGGATATTGAGGAAGAGATGGGCTGGAATGAACCACTAAAGAGCTTTACCCAAACAAATCTCTGGCTATTTATTTATTTATTTAATCAATCAATCAATCAATCAATCAATGTATATAGCCATCCATCTCACATACATGACTCTAAGTGGCTTACCATAAAAATAGATAAATACATACAATTAAAAAAAAATAAACACACATAGCAGTTGAGTATCATAAAACAATCATTAACATAGCCAGAAGACAGGCTCTATCACACATCCAGGGCCCCAGGGTCAGGTATAAAATCAGGTTTTCAGGGCCTTGCAGGGGTCAGGGCTAGTCTTATCTCTGAGGGAATGGTGTTCCAAAGGGTGGGGGCCATGGCAGAAAAGGCTCTCCTTCTAAGCCCCACCAGCTGACAGTACCCGGAGCATGCCCCTCCTGTCTGATTGGGTAGGACAGGTAGAAATAATTGGGGAGAGCCGGTCCCGTAAGTAACCCGGTCCCAAGCCATGAAGGGTTTTAAAGGTGACTACCAGCACCTTGAATTGCACTCAGAAGCACACTGGGAACCAATGTAGCTTGCGGAGCAGTGGTGTCACATGTGTCAAATAACTGGCACCATTAACTACCTGTGCTGCCTGCTGCACATCATTCTGCATCAGCTGAAGTTTCCAAATGCCCTTCAAGGGCAGCCTTGAAAGCATGTTGCAGTAGTCCAATCTGGCTGTTGAAATACGGGAAAGGCTTAGGAGATCAACAAGTTTTTGGTTTTACTGGTTTTACTGGTTTTACTGTTTTGTTTTGTTTTTTTTTAATGCTGCACATATTGTTTTATTTTGGGGGTGTAAGTCACCCAGGGTTTGGCTTTAAGATGGAAAGTTTACCAATGTTTTAAATAAATAAATAAATAAAGTAGCAGTTAGCAACATCTGTAGGATCTGATAAAATCCCTGGGTCTCTTCCACTGAATAACTGCCATTATTTTTTGCTGTACAGGAAGAGATGGAGCTGAAGCTGACTGGGAGTGAGCTGCTGGGGCATCCCCTATGCTTGATGAGAGTTAAGGTGGGAGCTGAAGTGGAGAGGCTCCTATCCAACACAGGTCCCACGGGTATGGCAGGGTGACTCAAGGAACTCCAGCCACCAACAAAACAACAACCTTCAACAGGAGGAGCTCTGAACAAGGCAGGGCTAGCTTGGGAGGATAGATAGTTTGGGTTTTTCAGCACTCTCTAGGTGAGAGCCAGAAGGAGCAAGGAGGTAGTCCCTGGGGTGAGAGAACAGGGGAGGTGACCCCCAAACCTATGGTTCCAAGTGATACAGGTAGTCCTCATTTAATGTCCACTCATTCAGCAACTGTTCAAAGTTACAACAGTGCTGAACAAGGAGTTCTTACAATGGGTCCTTGTAGTTGTGGCTGTCGCAGCATCACGACTGCCATTTGTGACCTTCACTGCCAGCTTCTGACAAGCAAAGTCAACAGGGAAGCCAGCAGGATGTCACAAATGGAGATCACATGACCATCAGACACTGCGACTGAACAAGAAGGATTGGAATGAGAATTAAGGCTGGGAAGCATGTTTTCCATATATCAGCCTTAAAGAGTTTTTTTGACTGGGAAGGCAAGAGGTATATGATAGGTCACATGTGAGAAAGGTGAGCTGGTTTCTGGATTCTTGTGAAGTGGGGAGGACATGCAAGTAGTCTGATGAAGGAAGAAAGAGGTGAGCACATTTCAGTTGTGACAGGTTGTAGGCAATAAGGGGGTGCTGGGTAAGCTGTTATAGGAGGCTAGCAATCTGTTGCTGGTCCTTACTTTTGACCCAGATGCCCCACTCTTGGGTCCAGATGATTGGATTGTTGGTAACCTGGCCTTGAGTTGCTGATGGCGAATGCCAGGTCCATCTGTAATAAGACTACATGTATCCTCAATCTGATTGTGGATTATCAAGGCATGCATTACCAAAATATGGTTGAGTGAGGGAAAGTGTAGCCTTTCTGAGATTTGTCCTATTGGATTTTGAGTGCTTCAGCAACCTGGACTTCAGGGTCAGGGAAGGGAGTAGCAATAATCATAAGAGAGACTTCAACTGTGACCAGATCTCTGCTCCTGGAGTGGCATGGTGCAAATGTCTGTGTGCTAAGTTGGGCAACAGGAACAAGAAGGAATCCTGCTTATGTATCAACTGCCCATCTGCCCAGAAGGATCCCTTTCTACTTGCACTTGCATGCTTTCGAATTGCTAGGTTGGCAAGAGCCAACTTAAGAGTAATTATTAAGATTGATCATGACTGGCCATTAACAGATAAGCATATCTTTTAGTAATTTTTATCTTGAATGAGCTGACCATCCAAAAAGCTTTAGAAAACGTCTTGACTATAAATATTATAAATATGTTTGTCCCCAGTGATATACAGTCCAACACTACTTACTTCATTGAAATATTTCAATTGAAAAACAAAAGCACAGGTGCATTCCTGTCATTAGTTCCAATAACCTTTCCATGTCCCCAAGGTCTCCTGATAGACACTTAGGAAACACCTGTTGGACTTAACATGTAACAGACGAGAAAACATTGTCAACATAAATTAATATCAACACCCCCAAATGTAATTTTAGAGGCACCACACTGCATGTGTGAACTCCCTCCAGTGACTCTCTTTCTGTTCTGATTAGCTCCTCTGCTTCTTCAAGCCCACAAATATTGACCAAATTCATTTATGAAAATTGCTTAGAAGACTGTTAAAGTCAACAGGAAGTCAGTCAGTCAGCAGGTTTCTGCATGGATGGCTAATGATATGAGATAGTTCAAAATAGGAAGGCAAAAATTATTCAAAGAATAATCTATCAGTCGCCTGGGGAAGTTCAAAGATTTTTGCATGCTACATTTCAGCATGCAAATGCTTGAGTGAACAATCACACTGGATGTTGAAGACAGATTTCTAATGACTGGCTTAGATGAAATCTCCACGATTCTTCCTGCAGCTGATGACTGAAGTACTGTGCATTCCACATTGTGAAAGCGCAATCAGTTTCAGCATTTCATTTTTTCACATCTGGGACACCTGGGCACATCATGCTTAGGGAATCTCTTTAAAAATGAAAAGAGTTAACATAACCAAAGAGTAGTTGCATAGTGTGTTAATTTATTTTATATCCCACTCAACCAAAGGGTTTAGGTTGGTTGCCAAAAACATGAGGTGAAAGAAACTAAACTTTTCTCTTTACTGGCCTTGATTTGTAAGACACCAGATAAACATGCAGAATTAGACCCAGAGAAAGAGATACAGATTTGGAACAATTTTTCAAGTATACTTAATGTAAGGATTCTGGTACCTTTTGCTTCAAGGACAACCAGACACAAACCACACAGTCAACCTGCTGCCTGGCCCTGTGGTCAAATTGGTTGGGAATTCTGGGAACTCTAATCCAATATATCTCAAACAAAAGTTGACATTCAATTTGGGCACTCTTTCTATGCATGTCATAACAGGCCACTCTAGCTTTTGTACAGCCACCTGGCTTGTCATGCAATGAAATCTGTATCTGCAGAACCATGTCAGACAGTTAACATTGGTAATAAATTCGGGTGATCGTGACAAGCTTTGAAATGGGTTAATTTTACCCCTTTACCAAATGAGAAAGTGCTGCAGCCCTCAGTGGAGCCCAAACGGGATGTGTCTACGTTATATCTGTTCCGGAGCCATTAACATTAATTCTTGCCTAGTCTACCATGTCATTATAAAAGAGGGATTTGACAAATTCAGACATGTTAACATTGAAAATTGAATATGTGATGTGAATCTCAATGTGTTGACTTGCAGGAAGATCGGAGCACTTGCTTCAAGGCAAATGTCTCCTGGCTCACAAATCTCAGTATGTTTAGTGTGAGCCCAATTCATTAAGTGCCTATTTTCATTGCTAAAGTCCCCACACGAAACCATTCTCAAAGCTCCCTTTTGTCATTGTCTACAGGGAAGCTAAGAGTTGAAAGTTAGAAATATCAGTACCAAAGACTTGCCGAGCCACTCAAAGACGAAGGACGAGTTCATTCTCACTAACTTAAACTTTACACAAAGGAGTACTCTACTGGTTTCCAAGATTGAAGTTTTACCTCTCACTTTCCTGTCTAGCTACATTTAGCACAACAGAAGGAAATTAAATTGTCTAATACCCGAGTTGGGCTTCTACTTCAAGATCAGGATGATTCAACATAGACTTAAATGGTGCCCACTGTTTCCAGCATCATTTTGATTTAGAGTTGAAGACAAAAAGTTGTTTGTGCCTTAGAACAGTGATCTCCAAACCTGGAGACACATTTGGAATGCTAAAAGCGTGTTATGGGGCATTTTGACTAAAAAGGTTGCCATATTCGTTATGGTGGTTTATTGAAAAGGGATTTTGTTTACTTCACCCACAGTAAAATAGGAGAGCCGATGAAATATTTCTCAGTATGTAGTTGATCTGAAAGGAAATTTTATTTCACCACCAAAATAAACCAAAGCTACATATCATTGAAATAGGGGAATTTTTTCTTACTGAATAGTAGAAATACTTCTTGGTGCATATTTACTGTTGCGTATGTGCTTTGCATTGTTTATTTACTCATATTCTTCACGTACTATCTTTATAAAAGAACACAATCTAGGATTATAAGTAATGACTCAACATCCATTTCCTAAAAGGCAAATAGCTGAGGTTGATTCCCTATACTTTCTACCACCCCAGCTGACTTCTATGTTTTTTTATGGACCAGTAGGTACTCTCCTTTTTTATAATTCCATCTGCCTTGGGTTCCTTTCCCCATTAATTTCCTTCCCTGTGGAATCTTGTCTATCATTGCACTGAGTTTTTAATATTTGCTCTCTTGAAGTGCAAGATATGGATTTAACTCCATTCCTTAATGTTAAGAATGCTGGCATAATAATCACTTTCACCCAAAGTTCCCACCACTATCATTGCCTACCTAAACTTCACTTAGGATCAGATCAAGGATAGCTGACCCTCTGCACTCTGAAATGGAAAAAAATCCTTGAAATGAGTTCTTTGGTTACCTATATTTACTTCTCCACATAATCACCACCATTCACTACACACTTCTGCCAATGATGGACAAGCTTCTAGTTCTTCTTCATGAAAGAACTCCACGGTTGTCTCTTCAAACAGGTTCTGAGAGTCTTTTCCTCCTCTTCATTTGAATCAAACAGATGGCCACAAAGGTATTCCTTCAATTTTGGGAAAATGTAGAAGTCACATGGCACCAAGTCTGGACTGTATGGCCGATGAGGTAAGATGGTGAGATCCAACTTTGCAATTGCTTCTGGGGTGCCTTATGAATTGTGAGGCCTAGCATTGTCATGTTGCAGTAAACTTTCCTTTGTCTGCTTCTGAACTTGGCTTTATCACTGTTTCAAAGTCTTGAGTGTTGCGATGTATGTAGCCCTCGGAGCTGATAGTGGTGCCAAATTCAAGGAACTCCGTGTGAATAATACCATCTGCATCCCAAAAAACCCGAGTTTCCCTGCCAAAGCCTGAGTTTTGAACTGTTTTTTCTCTAGGTAAAGCTTTGTGATGATATTCTATGGACAAATCAGGAATGTATTTTCCACAAACGTTCTTATATTGAAGAACATCAATAATGTGACCCACACATTCCTGTGAAATGCCAAGCTTGACAGCAATCTCCATTAAAGTGATCTGCCGGTTGGCCTTAATCAGTTCATCAACCTTTCTCGTGTGAAACTCAGTTGCTGTCACAGATCATCCACTTCATTCTTGATCACACAAATCAGCTCTTCCTGGTTAACCATCTTTTGGGCCCTGTGCTCATGTCAACACAGTCTTCACCATTAACCACCTGTATTTGGTAATGAATTTCAATTGGAAGGACTCCTTTGACAGTCAAAAATTCAATCACAGCCTGTTACTTAAAGTCCACTGACAAGTATTCACTGCAGGCTTCCATTTCATGAACAATAGCAACACAACCTTTTCTCACAGCACCTTTCTGCCAACTGCAGTGATAGAAGAGAGGCTAAAGAACACATCAGAGCTTCTAGCATGTCAGTACTACCATCTGTTGGCAACATATACTATTGGAGGCATTATTTTTCACTCAACCCTCATAAGGTGCTCCAGAACCATCTCCTTCAAATAGAACTGATCCATCTGGCTCACTCATCTCAAGCAGGAATGTTGAGGATCCCCCTGTGTATGAGTTGGAAGGCAGAAGACAATATTTTTCCTTATGGTTCCATGCCTATGGATGTCTGCCCTTCAAGGTAGACCAGACTAGGAAACCAAAGTCATGCAAGTCATTACTATGTTGATGATTAGGAAGAAAAACATGATCAGAGAGGACTTTGAAGGTTGGACACTAGAACCAGAAAGAACTAAAGATTATAATTAAAGGAGAAGAGGCCCATCAATACAGAATGGAGCAAATTAATCTGACTTTGGAAGAATTCAAGGATATTTGGGAACAATGCACTAGTTACTGTGTTAAAAGGAAAGGAAAGGAAGATAAAACCGGGTTATTTGATTAAGGTTAAAATATGTATGTTGTTATTTCTAGTAACTCTTAATGGACTTTTGCTGATTAGGAGTGAACGATGAGACTTTAAAATTTGTTTATAATAAGAGATGAGATATGGGAAGAAGAGATTTTTTGTTGAAGTATCAGAGAAGGTGATAAGTTGCTGAAATTGTTTGTACTTGTCGTGATGAAGGGCGAAGTCATTTCTTTCTATATTTCTTTTCTCTTTTATTTTTTTTATTTTTCTCTGCATTTTTTATTTTTATATGTTTCTTAGTTTGTATTAGTTTTTTATCTTTGTACCTGAAAATTTCAATAAAAATTATTACTATGTAAAAAAGAAATGTATACTTATATTCTCTATATAACATATTTATATATAAAATATCTTCATTCTTTATTCTATTCTCTGTTTCCTTCTACTGTATTCTTGCTAAACCCTTCTATGCTCTCGCTATATCCTTCTATTACGAGCTGACCAGAAGGGAGAGTAAAAGAAGTCAAGATAAAAGGGCTGGAGAATCCTGACTAAATCATCAGTTGGTACCATTTAGGGCTGATAAACAGAAACTAGCTAAAGACAACATTCGTCTATCATGGCTGCATGGCTGGTACTAACAAACAAGTCTTTATTTCTTTAAGAAAGGAACTGACACATCAAAATAAGAAGGAACAATATGAGGCCAGAACAAAGTGTGAAAATTCATTGTGAGAATCAATACAGATACCCTGACCTCTGTGTAGTACTGTATAAACGATAGGAGCCTGGAATTGGCAAAGCTGAGATTCACCCACAAAGAGTCCTTTAGAATCTCCCAACTCCTTTCATCCACTTGGCTGATGGAGAATGGTATGCCCTCTTACTCTCTGCCTTTATTTCTTTGAGATATGTATATTGTGTGCATGTGAGTGTGTGTGTGTGTGTGTGTGTGTGTGTGTGTGTGTGTGAGAGAGAGAGAGAGAGAGAGAGAGAGAGAGAGAGAGAGAGAGAGAGCATGTTTCTGCCTTGTTTGGTGGGGCCTTTGCTGTTTATTCTCCAACGCTACATATAAGATCCTATATACAGGTAGTCCTCATTTAACAACCATTTGTTTAGTGATGGTTCAGATTTACAATGGTGCTGAAAAACACAACTTACTACCGGTCCTCACACTTATGACCATTGCAGCATCCCTCTTGGTCACGTGATCACAATTTGGACACTTGGCAACCAGTTTGCATTTATGACCATTGCAGCGTCCTGTGGTCATGTGACCACCATTTCCAACCTTCCTAGCCAGCTTCTGGCAAGCAAAATCAATGGGGAACCACATGATTCGCTTAACGACCACATGGTTCCCTTAACACCCGCTGTGATTCACTTAACAACTGCAGCAAAAAAGGTCGTAAAATCAGGTCAGATTCGCTTAATAACCACTTCGCTTAGCAACCAAAATTCTGGTCCCAATTGTGGTCGTTAAGCGAGGACTACCTGTATTTCATAACCAAAGCAGCAGTATCATAGCCATTTGGAAGTTCACAGGCAGACACACAATGCAGAAAAGAAGCTAAATCATAGCAGCAAAAACAGAGACAAAAGAAAGACACGAGAGTGAGGAAGAAAAATAATAATAAAATAAAAAATAAAATAAAATAAAATAATAAAATAAAATAAAATAAAATAAAATAAAATAAAATAAAAACCTGTGACTATTCCAAAATGGTTGTCTACAGAGGAGAGTGTGGGAACGAAGGAACTGAAAGAGCAGAGACAGTTCAAACAGAACACAGTCAAAAACAGCTGTGGGAGGAAACCAGAGAACCCCAAGGAAAGAATTCATTTTTGCAGCAGAGCTGGGTAAGCACTCTGGAGCCTGAAAGAACTTCTACACAATGAAAACAAATCAAAAGCAACAAGCGCAGTCGAGAAATCAGCAGGCATATGCAATGTAGTTGAACAGAAACAACAATGTATATACTGTAAATACTGTATATTTTCTTTCCTTTCCTTCTCATTTCCTTGTTTGTCTTATTTCTGTGGTTTTCCAGAATCTCTTCTCTTGCTCTTTCCAATTTCTTAATACTTCCTTTTGACAATTCAGCCCTTCATTTCTATTTAATTGGGGCTTTTTTATTGCACTTTTTCATTTGAACTTCTTTTTCAAGATGACGATCTTTCCACAATCGTTGCCTCTAGCCAATATCATAAGCCAGTGTTTCTCAACCGTGGCAACTATGTCTGAACTTCAACTCTCAGAATTCCCCAGCCAGCCATGCTGGCTGGGGAATTCTGGGAGTTGAAGTCCAGATATCTTAAAGTTGCCACGGTTGAGAAACACTGTCATAAGCTATTCACTGAGCTGACTCTATCTCACAAGGTTGCTAAAAAGGCAAAACAATTAGAAGAAAACCAGGATTAATATATTAACCACTGACGGATCACAATCTGCAACCATACTGCACTCTTTTCTTAACTCATGGCTATGTGCAGCTGGCAGCCCAGAACCGACCTTGGCTATCTCAAAAAGCTAGGCAGGTATTTGGATGAGATATTAGCAGGATGGTAAACTAGATTGGGAAGCTACAAAATACCCCAAAAGAAAGCAGTGGCAAAAAAAAGTCTGTATTGCTACCCAAAAACCCTATATGGCAGAGCTTTCCAAACTGTGTGTCGGGACACATTAGTGTGTTGGCTGCAGTGTCTGGGTGCGTCGCAGCTCCTGCTGCCTCCGAGCCCTGCCAGGATTCTGTGCAGGTCCTAGTGCCTGTCTTGTGCCTTGCTGCCTCCAAACCTGCCCTGCCAGGATTCCGCGCAGGTCCTAGTGCCTGCCTTGTGCCCTGCTGCCTCCAAACCTGCCCTGCCAGGATTCCACGCAGGTCCTAGTGCCTGCCTTGTGCCCTGCTGTAAGAGCGTGTCGCGAAATGATGCCCTGCTGTAAGAGTGTGTCGCAAAATGATACATGTCTAAAAAGTGTGTCACCAACATGAAAAGTTTGGATAGCTCTGCTATATGGACATATAGTTGTAGTCACCAAGAGTTCAAGGGAATCATACCAAACATGGGAATCCTTAAGAATAATGGGAAACGACCATCTACCAGTTAGTACAGCATATAAAGTCAAGGTAGCTGATGAAAAGTACAAGTGTCACAAATACTAATTTGTTCCTTAACATTTTCCATCAGTTAGAGCAGAGACAGAGAATCTCTATCAGTTGTAGCTCTATCAACTACAGCTTCCAGCATATTGCCCTATCAGCCAATTTGGCTGGTAAAGTAGAGATCCTTGGCTTTTCTGGATTATTGGGCATGGTTGGATTTAAATGTTGAAAGTGCTATCACTGTCCATAACAGAATCAGTACAAAGCACTAACTGACCAGAATGCTACTATTCTCTCTAGCCAATCGCCACATTAGAAACTCCATCAGTAAAAAATATATTTAACAATTCCACCCAACATGCAAGAATGTTCTTCCATTTGCAGTTCTCTTACAATAGCCCCTTATTTTACTTGTCTCCTCCACTTGGTAGCTTATGAACTTTTCTCCACAGCACTAGATAACTAGTGTAGTAGCAGGACTAGGAAAGGGAATCTATTTCCACAATATTAGGAAGCCATTACCAGCCAGATAGATAGTTCAGATGCTAGGCTTAAAGACCTACATCAATTTCAGAGCACAGGATTTGAAAAGAAGGAGAGGAGCACCAGCAGAGAACATCTTTCCGCTAGCAAATGTCATTTTATCTGTGGAAGATATCCTTAATACATTTGCACAGCTGTTTCTGGCACGTCAATTGCAGCCATTCCTGCGTCAGTCATATCTGGTCAGAGTTATCCTTGTCTTTGTTACATGTCGGCTACACGACCACAGTGAGTTCTATGAGGGCTACCCCTGAAGGCAATCTATAAACATCAGTTGGAAATCCAGAGATAAGGGTCATTCATGTGTGCCCAAACTTTTTATTGGGCACATGACGAAGAAAAAGCCTTCTACTGTGTGGCTTCCAAGTATAGACGGCACTCTATAGTTGTTTTTCTAAACTAGATTTAATTAATGTTTTGTTTTTTAGCTAGCTGCCTATAGGCAAAAATGACAGAACGAGCTGAAATAACAAATTAAGCAATCAGATGCCCCCTATGACTCCCCAGATTGATTCTGATGGGCTTAAGAAGTAGAGGTGGGGAACATAGAACTGGTGGAAACAGTGATTTATTTATTTGATCAACTTATATGACTGCCCATCTCCCCCCATGGGGAACTCTGGGCGGTTCACAATAAATAAGTTAAAATAAAATCTAAAAATATATAAAACCACAATATATACAATACAATAAATAATTGTAAAATCCAGATGGACGAGGTATTCATTAAAAGAAGGACATTAAAATTAGGGGATTAGCCACCTCCATGAGGAACTATCCCTTCCTCCTTCCCATGCCATGACATCTCATTGCACAAGAAGTTATGTGTCCTTTTAACCTTGAGTGCAACCTTTCATTGGGAATATGTCGATGAAGGTTCTCAGTCATCCAGGTGGAACAGTCTGTGGCTTGAATCATGTCAACTGGATTTCTATTTTCTCAGTAGAAACGTTTCACTCCTTATCCAAGGAGCTTCTTCAGTCTGAGTAAAGTTAGTAAGGGAATCCTTAAATATGTTTCTAGGGTGGCTGTGTGACCTTGCACCTGGGGCTAGGTCATGGTTATTTTGAGATGTTTATTTCTAAGTCCCTTTATCATCTAAAGGAGGATCGTTAAGATTACCCTGCTGCTGTTGAGCTTGCGAAATGGTCTTAATCTTCCTAGGCACAGAAGACAAAGCAGGAAGGAAGATAGGGGAAAGGTTGTGCCTGAGGCCCCCACCTCTATTCAAGGAAGGATTTTCCAAGTTGGCATAAATGGATTCCTTGACCCCTCTCTCAAACCACCTATCTTCTCTGTCTAAAATGTGAACATTAATGTCCTCAAATGAGTGTCCTTTTTCCTTTAGATGAAGATAAACTGCTGACTCTGGTCCTGTGATCATTCCTTACATGGCTGGCATGTCTGAAAAGATAAAACGGATATTTGGCAAACACCACATACCTGTATATTTCAAACCCACCAACACACTGAGACAGAGGCTTGTACACCCCAAAGATCAAACTCCAAAACACAAGGAAAGCAATGTAGTGTATGCAATCCAGTGCAGTGAGGAGTGCTCTGAACTCTACATTGGAGAAACCAAACAACCTTTGTACAGGAGGATGGCCCAACACAGGAGAAGTAACACCACAGGACCAGAGTCAGCAGTTTATCTTCATCTAAAGGAAAAAGGACACTTTTTTTTAGCCCCAGGTGCAAGGTCACACAGCCACCCTAGAAACATATTTAAGGATTCCCTTACTAACTTTACTCAGACTGAAGAAGCTCCTTGGATAAGGAGTGAAACGTTTCTACTGAGAAAATAGAAATCCAGTTGACATGATTCAAGCCACAAACCTTTCACTGGCTTCATTCACCCACAGCTACTAGGATAGCACTTTTCCTTTCTAAGAAAATGTCAGTGTGGTTTGTGTAAAATAAAACTACAATGGTAGAACATCAACAATTCATAAAAGACAGTAATTGGTACAGCTGATTGAAAAGAAAAGAGGGAGATCAAAAGACGGGGTTTTTTTTCTTTCATTTTTAGCAAAAACCCCTGTCCTCAGAGACCTGCCTAATTTTTGCTGGGAAGTTTATGCAGCATGGAAAGTACTGCTTATTTTCCTGGTAGCATAAGCAAGCTGTGGTACCATCAGCAGGACATCTTCATCAGAATGTAAAAACTAGGTTAGGAACCCCACTAGTGATTTCTAAAGTAATCCAATCATTGTTGTGCCACCCGTAATGAGGATAGGCTTTCTAACACCTCAGTAATGGCTGGCTGATGCTTAGAAGATGCTGCAAGCCATTACTGGAGAAATATGCTGGATAAACCTATGAGGAAACAGGTGGTTTCTCAGATAGTAAAGCACTTATCATCTTTCTGAGAAAGACTAGAGAAAGGGAAAAGTCAGATCCCATCCTGCCCATTCTAGCACTTGGGCCTCCGCCATGTCAGTCACACGCATCTTGGCCTGGTATGTAATGAAGCTCCACTGTTCCTCTCCATCAAGAACTATTCTGACCTAAAAGTTGCTGTTGCAAAGCCATTTACGCCCTGGGAAAGGAGGAAAAGCTCTTCATTTAAGGGGATGTATAGTATTATGCCATCCAATTACCTCCCCTTCTGCAGCCTTTTCCAATGCTCCAAATTGTCACTTGTGGTTTGGCAAACATAATGGTAATGCACAATTAAAGGATCCAGATGTGACAGGGTTTCAGCAGGAGACGTAATTGGAAGATAGCGATGGCAATCAATGTGAATTTCTGCCCCGTCGGTTTAATTTCTGCCAGTCCAGCAACTCATTCTGCTGTTGCCAGTGCTATCAGAATCAGTGGCTTTGCATATATAAGCCCCATTAGGCTTTGCTCTGCCAAATAACTAAATCAAGCTGGAGGAGAAAGAACAAGAAAAACTGAGGTGGGTGAGCAGTCCCCATTTTCTCTCCAGCTTGAAAAGTCCTGCTTTGAAATTTTTTATTGGAAGACTATCAACAAGCAGATATGGATCTCAGACAGTGAATACCATATACGCAGTAGCAATTGCATGTTTTTTTGTGCGACAAATGTCTTAGCAGTCGTCTTATTCCAGAATGTTTTTTCAGACTGCTGCTTCTGTAGAACATGCACACCAGCCTGGGTGTTAATCATGCATAATTGTTGTATAAAGACAGGGAACACCCCCAAGGTTCACCAAATGTCCCTTTGCACACCCTCTCTAGTGATTTTGCAAAAATCTGAAGACCAGCCCCATCAGGGTTTGAGAAACCTCTGGAGAAAGATGTGCCAGTTTAGCTTGAACACTCCAAGGCTAACTTTCAAAATGTCATTTCCAATCAACAGCCTCTCTCAAGGCTAATCTCAGGGAAATGATGCACTGTTAATCAACAGTTGACCTCATTTGGACTTGGGGTATTTAAAATTCTGTTCTGTGTATGCAACTTGATTTATAGGAAAACCTGCAGGTCACCTAGGAAAATCTTTTCTGTCCTCTCTCAGTTATTTATCACCCTACCTTTTCCTTCATATAACAGAAGGGGAAGGTTTTCTTGAAACATCAACCTTTTGACACTTCATTTCACTGTCCACATTTCTGGCTGCATCATGTCTGTGTAGTAATAACAGGAAAGGTTTTAGAGATTACAGTTCCACATAAAGTATCTACCATGTTAGATTTTATCGCATCAGGACAATAAAGTCTATTGCATGCCTGCACATTTTCCCATCACACAGAGATTCAGAGCCTTTTCAATGCTCTAAGCTTGAAGGCAGGATATCCATTTGAGTCCCTACTTATTTTCTCACTTCCTAGGTCAGTGAAATGTTTTTCTCCATTTTTTTTGTTTTGTTTTGTTATTTTGTCCACTGAACTCAGTGGCCCAGAAAAAGAAAGGATATGGGGAAACCTAAAATATTGGAATACCTTACTGACTTCCAATGTCTGTCATCTGATCATTCCTTTCAAATATTGAACCATATTTGAGGCAAAGATCTCTCAACGTATGGATCTGAGGCATTTGCCCCCATTGTCCCTCCAAAACATTTCTGCATACTTATGAACTTTATTTATTTGTTTGTTTGTTTGTTTGTTTGTTTATCATATTTCTTTACCACCCATCTCGTATTGCAACGACTCTGGGCGGTTTACAAACAATTAAAGATAAAGATTAAAATATCTTTAAAATAATGGTCTCATCATTGGCCCCATCAAGGAGCCAACCACCCCGATTGGCTATCCCCCCTCCCACCCCAAGCGAGGTGGCACAGCCAGGTCTTAATCCCCTTCCGGAAGGCCGGGAGAGTGGGGGCGTGCCTCACCTCCGGGGGTAGCTTGTTCCAGAGGGTGGGGGCCATGGCAGAGAAGGCCCTCCTCCTGGACTTTGCCAATCAAAAATCTCTCATGGACAGGGTCCGTAACATGCCCTCTCTGCCTGACCGGGTGGGGCGGGTCGATGTCATGGGGGTGAGGCAGTCCCTCAGGTAACCTGGACCCATGCCATGTAGGGCTTTAAAGGTGATAACCAACACCTTGAATTGGACCTGGAAGCAGACTGGCACCTAACTTTATTACAGACAAATGTTAGAAACTCAAAATCTTTTCTAGAAGGGTACCAAGCACAGAATATTCTGGAGGTGACGGACTCGACCGTGGGGGAGCTGGGGATGATGACGGCCGACAGGAAGCTCTGGCATGGGCTGGTCCATGAAGTCACGAAGAGTCGGAAGTGACTGAACGAATAAACAACAACAGAAAACCAAGCACAGAGCAAATTTATTCAGTGTGCTTCTACAACATGGGGAATAGCTAGTTCTACAACATGGAAAATCATTAGTTCAAATAATTATTCAATCCAAAGATACAAATTGCATTTTTAACAATGCTAAAATGGGCATATAGGAGAGAGCCAGTTTGGTGTAGTGGTTGAGGCACCAGGCTAGAAACCAGGAGACAGTGAGTTCTAGTCCTGTTTTAGGCATGAAAACAGGTGAATGACTTTGGGCCAGTCACTCTCTCTCAGCCCTAGGAAGGAGGCGGTGGCAAACTACTTGCCAAGAAAACTGCAGGGACTTGTCCAAGTAGTTGCCAGGAATCAACACTGACTTGAAGGCAGAAAAAAAATAAAAAATAAATGGGCATATACCTCATAAAAGATAAAAATGGCTTGCTTAGGGCTCTTCCTTGCAGCTGCATTAACATGGACCCCACCAGTCCTTGAGTCATCAGAATAATCTGGCATCATTTCTGCTGCCCTGATGGTCAAGCTTTATTCTGCCTCTGTGATGAGGCTGGCAATTTGGGCTGTCTTACAGTACTAACATAGGACAATTTAAGGGCAGAAAATGGTGGATTCCCTAGGCCCTAGTTTTCCTCCCACCCAGCATCATCTCTAGCAGGAAAAAATAAACAATTACTGTCCATAACATGCAGTGGGGTGAGCTTAGACACCTATAAGCAAGTACCTGGGATGGAAGCTTTGACCACTTTTCAAGCTGTCCAAGCAACGGGTCACCAGCATGGAAGTTCTCCATGCCACTGACTTGTCACTCAGACTATTTCTCAATATGTGCTTACTGCTCTTCTGAAAGACCACAGGACCTGTTTTTCTGAACAAGTATCCAACTCCTTTCTAAAAGATCACTGAATCTATTTCCAAAAGCTAGCCTACGTGACAGGTCACACACGTGGTGGAGGGACGCAGGCTGAAGCATGAGGAACTTTCTCTCCCTTCATTCTCACCAGTCAGTCAGGTACGAGCAAAGCAGGAAGTAGTGATCAATAAGTGCCATGCGGTCTGTGCTGGCCGCACCCAATTCAGCCCTTGCCCTTTGGCTGCGCCTGGGACCTGCCATTCAGGCTAAAATGAGAAACAAGTAGAGCACATTTATCAGTTTCACCCCAGCCCTCATTTATTCCAAATCAGTAAATGCTGCCAGGGGGTGTCAGGACTGGAAGCACCAGAGGTAGTCCATGAAATACAAAGAATGTCACTGGAATAGGCAAAATAATGCTGCTAACCCCCAAAAGTAACAAAACCAGTATAAAAAATGGCCATGTGAACCCCTTGTCAGCAGAAGCATCGGAAAACTTGTAACTTCATGTCAGACCAAACAAGCAGCAAACAGCTGGGTGAGTCCAGCTATCTTTCATGCTTTAAATCAACTGAAACATCTGCCCCCCTTTTTTAAGGATAGGTCTTTCCAAAAAAAAAATGCTAACCCTAATTAAAAAGAGCCCACATAATGCCTCACTGGCACTTTTCATACCTCAGTCAGACATTACAGAGGCTGATGGATCTGTGGGAGCCAGGGGTCCAGTCTCTCCAGCAGTACAAGCTAAGATGGTTATGGAGGGCAGTGCCCAGAAACAGCAACCTAAAATAGCCCATTGGAAGTGGGCAGATCTCATCCCCTCCATGTGCCATCGCCAGCATCATCAAAAAGGCCCTGTAGATCATTCATATGGCAAGACTTGTGTTGGGAGAAGGGAAACACTACTTTAAAACTGGAACAACTAAATACAATTTAGGCTGCCTCGGCTTCCAGGTGAGCTTCTATGGAGGACTAGACACCTCTGAATTAGTGGAGATGGCTCAGCGATAGCGAACACCGGCCAGTGGTGATTTTTGGCCAGCGAAAGTCTTTCTGGATAAAGGAGAGCCCGGGAGATCACCCATCTGTGTCCCGGACAGCTGCTCCTTGTGAGGAGACTGCAGGATGGAAGTCTTGTGGTCTTCTCATGAGTAGAGCAGCTGGGTGTCAAGAGAGAAACAGCTTGCTCACACTCTTACTGTGCAGCCTTTTAAAGGACACAACATTCGACCAACCCTCACTTTCTTAATCAGGATATAATCCATTTAAAGTTGAAAAGAGGTCTTTGAAAACAGCTGGACAAAGAAAACTTCTCAGTGAGTTAACCTTCCTTCCAGATTACAAAAAGTAGAGCAAAGAGGAAAATAATACTTTTAAAAAACTTTAAAATAACAGCAAAGAGCTTAATCAAGATTTTGACTTAGGAAGTTATAAATGGACAAAGGGGATGGTATAAATCTGAAAGATAAATATTTGGTGAAAGTGCTTTTGGCATTACTTGGAATTAATTAAATAAACAGACTAGACTTTCCTAGGAATGTTGATTGTTTGACAACAAACGGAAAAGATAATTGGTGGAAGTTACAAAATAAGGAGATAAGTGTAATATGAGATGGATTGTGTCATCTAAACTATGGAAAGACAGATTGCACTAAAGCCTTATGCTCTAAATTATATAAAGGAGAAGAAATTCCCCTGGCAAAGGTTGATGAATATTTAAAGAAACAAACTTTACTGAAGATCACAGAAAAACAGAAATAATTAATGAATGGATCCATTACAGTAACAGAAGTTTCTGAAGCTATAGAAAAGTTCAAAATAGGGAAAGCACTTGGACCAGATGGTTTACCAGCCTCTTACTATAAAAATTTTGAAGATAAATTATTACAACCATTGCAAAACATGTTGAATTCTATTTTACCAGATAAAAACACCAGATAGTTGGATGGAGGCTAATATAGCATTAATACCTAAAGAAGGTCAAGACTTGACTTCACCAAAAATTATCACCCAATATCATTATTGAATGATTATAAGTTATTCATGATGTTTTTAGCTGAGAGAATGAAGATGGTCTTACAGGACTTTATTTATGAAGATCAGTGTGGATTTTTACCTAAAAGACAGCTGAGGGACAATATTAGAAATGCATTGGATATTTTGGAATACTTAGAACAACATAATGAAAAGCAAGCAGCATTGATTTTTCTTGATGCAGAATAGGCATTTGACAATTTGAACTGGACTTTTTAAACATTTTGTAAGATATGGACTTTGGCAGGAGTTTTATCAAATGGGTTAAATCGATCTGTACCTCACAAAAGGCACAGATAATTGTGAATGGAGAATTAACAAAACCCTGTGAGATACAGAAAGGGACTAGACAAGGATGCCCCTTGTCACCATTGCTATTTATTTTAGCTTTGGAAGTATTGAACAGAGATATAAGATGAGATTAGAGAATTGCCAGCGTGAAGATTAAAAGAGAAACATATAAATTACAGGCATTTGCTGATAACCTGGTGAGAATTTTGGAAGACCCTCTGGAAGGAATAGAAATATTAATGGAAAAACTAAAGGATTTGGGGGTATTAGCTGGTTTTAAAATTAATAAACAAAAATGAAGATGTTAACAAAGAATATGAAAATGGAAAAATAAATAATGGAATTGTTGGAAAAAATTGGTTTTAAGATTGAGAAAAATGTGAAATACCTGGGTATCATTATGACTAACATGAATTGTATGTTATACAAGAATAATTAAGTTAAGACATGGAATGAAATTAAGAAGGACATGTTAAGATGGGATCAAATCAAATCAAAATCAATCAAATCAATATGGAATATGGAACAGATACAGTGGGGCAAAAAAATATTTAGTCAGCCACCAATTGTGCAAGTTCTCCCACTTAAAAAGATGAGAGAGGCCTGTAATTGACATCATAGGTAGACCTCAACTATGAGAGACAAAATGAGAAAACAAATCCAGACAATCACATTGTCTAATTCGGAAAGAATTTATTTGCAAATTATGATTATCACGGGAGAGGGGTGGGGCCAAGATGGCGATGAGGCAGCATTTGCTGGAAAGAGCTCCTCTAAAGTTTACTTTTTAGTAGTTTATTTTTATACTTTATTTTAAAATTTTTATATATTTAACTATTTTTAACTATTTTTAACCACTTTTATCATCATTTTATGACAGACAGGCAACTTTTTAGCTTTAATTTATCAACATTTTAAATTAGCTCTCAGGAATGGGGAAAAGGAAAAAGAGGCAGCGTGCGCACTCCGCAGCACAGAAGCCACTGAAGCAGCAGAAAATGGATAATTATACAACAAGTAAAGAGACTGCTGTAGTAAGTAACTTAACCTTGGACTCCTTATCAGGTAGAGCTAACTTACAGAGCTCAGTGGAATGGGATAGTCAACAGCTCTTAGAACTTTCCTCCTGCCTTACAGAAAATGTCTCCCCCTCCCAGACTACAGCAGCTTGCTCGGCAGCTGCTATGCTTATGCAGGAGGGAGTTGTTATGGACTTAAAAAGGGAGAATGCAAGAGACTTTATATCTAGACAGTGCTTGCTTACCGCACAGACAGTGGTTTCAATCTTCGAACTTCTAACATCAATTAAGGATCAGGTTGACTCCCTGAAGGAGTCCGTTGTAAAATTCATTAAGAACTATCCAAATAAAACAGAACGAAACAGGAAGATATCTACTACTACTCCCACCAACAGTCATCAAGGGGTTAATACAGAAAATAAAGCTGGCTCTACTCCCAAAACCGAAAGGAGAGGAAAGAATAGCTCTAAAGAAAATAGCTCTCAACCAGGAAAAAGGCAGAGAGGAGATCCATGTAGTTATTACTTACAAACCAAACAGATTACCTTGCAGATTTATGATAATAAAATGAATAGAGGGAGATGGGGTGATAGGAGAGCTGTTATGCTCTCGTTGAGTCTGCTGCTACGATGCGAACGCTCTCTGATAGACTTAGTGCATGCTGAATGGCTGCCATCCAGAAGAGACTATATCCGAGTTTTGTTAATATTTAAGCAGCCTATAGTTCCCAGCATGCTTTTTAAAATGAAGCCTTTCCTGAGTACTTTTTCAATATTTCCAATACGTGTTTTTAGCTCAGAGAAAGTGAGTCCTCTCCTTGATCAGTCTTTGAAAGGGGGTAATATTGCTTTAAGTTCTGATGGCAGTAGCAAACATACAGATAATCATGAAGTTGCTACAACAGCAATGACCCTGAGTGAGGAAATGCCAGAAGAAACGCTGATTGACTTATTTGGGGAGTTACCACAATCAGAGCAATCAGATGTTATACAAAGACTGGATGAATTAAGAGAGACATTGAAAACAACACAATCTATGGCAAAGCCATTAATAAATATGGCATTACTAAGTACTCAGGCCTGTGAAAATATATCTGTTCAACAAAATACTACTACTTCAACAGAAAAGAAATGTCTAGAAACACAGGCTGATTGTGAGGAAATGGCATTGCTCAATCCAGTCCCAGATAATTTGCAGAAAGTTAAAGTATCTTGTGTGTTAAAATCGGATGCTGGTGGTGGAATAGAACTGAGTCCTAAGGATTCTATTTCCAACCAAATGTTGTCTCAAATGAGTCCCGCATACGCTAGATCTACAGCATTTGAAGGAGAAGTTCAAAATGGGTTATGGAAAGAACTAAAGGCTGGAACATCCTTACCTGTTAGTGAGGACTTTGTTTGTTTGGATGCTGATTCTACTTTGACTCTTCAACCTGTTAAAGTATTTCATCATAATTGTCTTGCTCCCCAATCTCTGTTGGCGCTTCCCCATCAACAAGACAATGACGAAGGCAGACAACTTGTAAATCAATGTGTCTTCTTCGATACAGAAGGCATTCTAGACAACATCACCCCTGCCGATTGACTAAAAGCCTCATGTACTCTAACCCAAAATTTCAAGTCTCCAATGGGGCCGCCTGCCAACATCAATTGCAAGGTTTTTCTCCACCTACTGACTTGGAACATTGCCGGTTGGAAAAATCGAGTATCTGATGGAGACTTGTTGGAATTTCTCTCTGGCTTTGATTTTATAGCTCTTCAAGAAACTTGGCTGTCCAAAGAGGAAGAAAGGATCCACATTCCAGGATTTAATTCCTGGTCAGTCCCGGCAGTGAAACACAAGACTAAAGGAAGGGCATTGGGAGGATTGTCGATACTTGCCAAGGCTGAGTTGGGTTGGCAAGGCCAGGAACTGGTGTTTGGTTTTGATTCTCCTTTCTATTTGGTGGTTAAATTTTCGTATGAAGCAGTTGTAGTAGTACTAGTGAACATTTATCTGCCACCATATTCATCTCCATACTTTTCTCCCAACATTTGGGTAAATTTAGAAAATTTACTGTTGAAGATAAACCTTAATTACCCCAATGCTATTGTAATTTTAGCGGGAGATTTTAATGCCAGAGTGGGGGCTTCTTTATTTGATTTTGTACGACTGGGTGTTATTCCTGAGGACTACCTTATTAACAACCCACCCTGGCATTCTAGAGATTCCAAAAGGAACATGGCGGGTTCTCAGTTGGTCTCACTAATTTATAAATGTAACCTTCATATTTTAGGAGGCAAAGAATCTGATTTTATATATCCGTTTACATTTCATACAGGAAACTCTAGTAGTGTCCTAGATTATATTTGTGTTTCTCGAAATAAGTCTGGGTTATTTTCAGATATTCAAGCCCATGTGAGAGAAGACAGCGATCATCAGCCGATTACAGTTTATTTTGCAGCCAGATCAGATATTAGATCATTTATGACTTATGATAAGAGGTTACTAGCCAATATTGAAATTAGGCAAAACAGAAGACTTAGGTGGCACAAGGTAGATACAAAGGCAATAACAACCTATCTAAACTCAGAGCAGGTTCAGTCTTGGAGAAATTCTATTTCAACTCCTTTTCAATGCCCAGACAAGATCTTGACACAATATGCTCTTTTGTCTAGCTCGTTGAGGAAATTTTTGATAGATAAAGTTCCTGCTAGAAATCATTCTCAAAACAGTATGAACTGGTTTGATTCTGATTGTCTACATACTAGGAAACATTTAAGGGCAGCAATGCGTATGGCCCAGAGTTATCCTAGTATAAAAAATCAATCCAAAATGCTACAAATCAGGCGGGAATATAAGAAACTTATTGTGTCCAAAAAAGCTCTTTATACAGCTAAAATATGGGCAGACTTGGAATTATCAGCAAAAGGAACTAATTCAATATTTTTTTGGAATTCCGTCTCGGGTTTATTGAAGGAACGCAATTTTCAACTTGACATTCCTATACCTGCCTCAGTCTGGGAGGATTTCTATACAAGTTTATTTACTGAGTCAAACCAAAGACCCTTGCAGGAAAGTATAATTGATCCTACTTATTTTGAAAACCTCCCTCTTTGGCCCTCAGTGTCAGTGGCAGAAGTCAAATCTATCATCCATTCCTTGAAACCCAACAAGGCTCCAGGAGAGGACTTTTTACCACCAGAACTTTTTAAAACCCATACTGACTGGTGGGCCCCATTACTTGCAGGTTTGTTTTCTTATATAAACAACACAGGATTCATTCCAGTAGGATGGGAAGTAGCAATTGTTGTCCCTATATTTAAAAAAGGAAATAGGACTGAGCCACAAAATTATAGACCAATCAGTCTTATAGGAATTGCTGCAAAAATGTATGCCAAACACCTCTTGGGCAAAATAGAGGACTGGTAATTAGGACAAACCTCCTTGTAGAGGAACAAACTGGTTTTAGACCAGATCGCTCCACAATAGATAATTGTTTCACATTACATCATCTTATTTCAAAACAATTGGCAAATGGTAAAAAAGTGTTCGCTGCTTTTATAGATTTTACCGCAGCTTTTGATTCCATAGATAGAAACATTTTATGGAAGAAATTAATTAATTTAAATATGGAGCCCAGACTTTTATTCCTGGTAAAGGCCCTCTATTCAAATACTTATTTAAAAGTAAGAACTGGTGTAAATGGCTCTTTAACCAAAAGTATTCCTACTCATAGAGGTGTCCGGCAGGGTTGTATCTTAGCTCCAATGCTCTTCAATCTTTATATTAATGATATTCCAGGGTTTATGCGTACCGTAGATACTCACATGTTAAAAATTCATGGCATATTTGTGAATGTCCTATTATATGCAGATGATATGATTTTGATGGCACATTCACAAGTTGGCCTGAGAAGACTCCTGAAAAAGTTGAATGTCTATTGTGTTCATAACTCTTTAACTATAAATAAGTCTAAATCTAAAGTGATGGTTTTTGGTAAAAGAAAAAGGATGAAATATAAATGGCAAATAAATGGGGAGCCTATAGAACAAGTGAATTCTTTCACTTACCTAGGAGTGGTTTTTACTGATACTGGAGCCTGGGACAATCATTTCAGAAGGACCGCAGGGAGGGCTGAGGTCTGTGCCAAAAGGCTATCTAAACTGTATAATTATAAATATCCCGGCACTTTGACCCCTATTCTGAAAGTATTTAGAGCAAAAATTGTCCCAATGTTGACTTATGGTGCGGAAGTGTGGGGTCTTACAAATTCTGCTGCACTTGAATATGTTCAAACCCGCTTTTTAAGAAGTATACTGGGAGTTGATAAAAATACGTCAGCACCCGCAATTAGAGCAGAAACAGGTATCCACTCTATACATAGCCAGACAGTATCAAAGGTCTTTTCTTACTGGCAGAAGGTCCATTCAATGGACCATGATAGGCTTCCCAAATTATGCCTACTTGAACAAATGAGTTTGGATTTTACCACATCCTGGTTAAAACATCTCACTAAAGTTATTACACAATATGGATTTTCCATTCAACAGGTACTCATAACTGCACCGCAGGCAAAAGATATTTTTAAACAGCGAGCCCTGGATATCAGTGCCCAATTGGACATGGAGACATTGGCAAAAAATGGTTCATTAAAATGGTTAGCTAAGAATAAAACTATTTTTAAATTTGAAAAATACCTGTCGATGAGTCTAACACAAAATCTGAGAAGGGCCTATTCCAGGGCTAGGTTTGAATTGTTGGACTCTATGGTTAAATATGGACGTTTTCATCATTTGCCATATGATGAGAGGACTTGTGTATGTGGGGACCCAGCCATAGAAGATATTGCCCATGTTTTGTTCGACTGCAAATTATATGATTCACTTAGGATTAAATTCCTGTCTCCTTTGTTAGAAAGAACAGCACACTGGGATTCTAATCACAGATTATCTTATTTTCTTTCGGGCTCAAATACTTTTATTGTGAATAGGACTGCCAAGTTTGTAGACAAGGCAGTTCACCAGAGAGCCCATTATATGGAAAAGATTGGAGTGCCATGTAGGGGTGATGAACTCATTTGAATTCTGATTAGATATACATGTATTGTATTTATTATTATTTCAGGTTATTCAATTATCTTATTTCCTATTTTGGTGTATTTTTATCAATTTTATCAGTTAAATTGAATTGTATTGTATTCTTGTTATCTTATTTTATCTTTGATATGGTCGTAAGACTAATCAATAAAGTTGTTGCTTGCTTGCTATATCACAGTTAGAAAAAATATTAAAGTGCAGAAACATCATGCTGGCAGCAGAGATACCTATTGTGAAGGCCATGGTTTTCCCAGATGTAATATGCGGTTGTGAAAACTGGACCATCAGAAAGGTTGCAGAAAGAACAATGTGTGCCTTTGAATTGTGGTGCTAGAGAAAACTGCTGAGAATACAGCAAGAACAAACCATTAGAAGCTGGGTGAAGGAAAACCTTGCAAATAGCATCTATTTTGTGAATGAGAAGCCCCTTCGGCAGCCCGCTTGCAAGAATGCCCACAACATATTCTCAAGGCTCTTGAGTCCTTTTTTTATATATAGTAAATTTTATTAGGTTTCAAGAAAAGAATAAAACCTACAAAAAACCGCCCAGAGTCCCTCTGGTGGGAGGAGATGGGCGGTGACAAATCTAATAAATAAATAAATAAACAAAAAACTACAAACAAAGAAAAAAAACTAAAAAACTGCAAAAAAACAAGAGAGAATTTTTTTTAATTTACAAAAGATGTGGCTTCCGACTGTTAACAGCAAGGATATACAACATTTCCATAATCAATCTCTTACTCTATATTAAACCAAAACACCACATTATTTCTATAAGTCATTCCACTTTATCACATAATAAAAATCACTAAGTACAGTTACTCCTCCCCCTTATATTAAAATAAAGGGGAAAAATTCATATAAACCTCCTAAACATCTTTCTCCCCTCCAAAAGATAAAACATATTTAATTATTCCCTTACTACCACTATTCTATACATTTCCGTCCACTATAATAAGAATCAAATTAAAAAGCACATACGTTGTCTGCTATTATACTTAATAGTACAACAATTTAATAGTCCCAATCTTAATAAACCCAAAAAACAAAGACAATTCAAAACAGTAATTCCATATCTTTAAAAGGGAATAACATCAATCGAATCCTTAAAGCAAACCAAATAAACATTCTTTAACCATAATACAACAGTTTTAATAATTTTAATCTTAATAAACCCAAAAAACAAAGCCAATTCAAAACAGTAAATCCAAATCTTTAAAGGCAAATAGCATCAATCAAATCCTTAAAGCAAACCAGATGAACATTCTTCAACCTTTATCCCACTTCAAAATAAACCAGAGCAGTTACATATCCCCACAATGTGCACAGAGCTTTCCTCTTAAAAGAATCAAACAGCCCAACTGCCCCCCTCAAAGATTCCAGGTTCTTTTCATGGCATTCCACCAGGAGATCAATTTTACTTATGGGTTGCAGATCACTCTCTCCCTTAGAGTTCTCCAACTCCATTATCCAATCTTCATCCAGCATCTCAATAAAAATCCCAATCTCAATCTTAAAAAAAACCCTTTCTATCGCTCTTAAATTCCTCAATTTCATCCACCACATCCACAACCTGATGGCACATTTTAGATCTCATATTTTCCACAATGTCCTGGATATCTTGCATAAAAGTTTGATAAAAGTCAAAAGAAAGCTGTTTAAAATACTGGTGAAGGTCAGAAAAAATGTTTCATGCAGTAGATTATGGCACCCCCTAGGAGCTTAACCAGCAAAAGTTGAATATATGGAAGAGTTCCAAAGTGTGTTTAGATAAAGTGAGAGTGAGATAGCAGACTGTTCTGAAGGGAAAGTGAAAACAGAAAGCTGAAGGTTCAGATCAGCCAACTCAACGTGTAGGAAAATGCTAATATCTTCAAATTTAATACAAAAATAATAACAGGAAGACAATTGTTTACTCTCAATCTTTGGAATTTCCTTTGGAAGGAAAACGAAATCCAAAATTTAAAAGATTTTTTTAAAAAAAAAGTAATCCCAAAAATAATGCTAAGCACCAAGAGAACCCGCTTCTCCCTGCTGTAGAAAGCCTCTCTTGGGGTACATACTTTAAAAAACTACAAATTGGTGATTTAGAAATGAGGTGGCCAGTCTTAGTGTCCCTTTAAGGCAAGGGTGGGCAACGTCAGGCCCGCGGGCTGTATAAGGCCTGTGGGGCTCTCGCCTAAGGCCCGCGGGGCTCCCTGCCCCTACCACACGATTGGCTCCCGCCCGCAAACCCCACCCCCCAGTGCTTGTGATTGGCTCCCGCCCGCAAACTCCGGCCCCCGGTCTGCGGAAATCCCAGAAACCCCGCCCCCCACCCCCCCGGTCCCCAGTTATAAATATCCAAATGGCCCTTGGCAGAAAAAAGGTTCCCCACCCCTGCTTTAAGGCTACAGCACAGCTTGGAAATGGTGACATCCCAGCCTCCTGGCTGCTCTTACCAGTTGAGCACAAAATGCTGTTTGTGATCTTCTGGCTGCAAGCAGCCATCCGGAGGACAGATGGGATGATTCCAGGTATTCTCCTTGATCTGGAGAACGTTTCTGGGCTTCAGGAAGACCTGCCTGAGCCCAAAAAAAGTTACCGTGTTGTCAGCTCCACCGCTGAACCAGCGGGCACAGCCATTCAGTCCGCCATTCCCACTGGAAGCCAAGGCTCTTGAGTCCTGAATATCAGCGAATAGTTTGGCCAGGCAAAATCTTGCAGAAAAGAAAGGCATTTACTAAGTCATCTGAAAGACACCATATCAGAAAAATATTTCTTTGCTTAATCCATATTTATATTGCTTCCTACGGCCAAATATCCATATTAACTGACTTAATGTTCAATTCAATTAATGTTTTAAAAACACAAAGCATTTAAAATACAAGAATTAAAACACTCTATATAAAAATTTTGAAAAGGGGTATGGCATTATAATGCAAGCCCCACCCTACTTCTTCATGCATTGTGATGTTGCGTGCATACCCAAATGGGGAAGAGCTTGCACCACAACACAATGCTGTGGTTTGATCTGGTGTTAGGATTAGCCGGTGTAGTTCACCGTTTCCAGGGTACGCCCGATTGTATTATTGTTTCGACAATCTTCGGGGAGGCTCCTTCTGTGTACCCACAACAAAATCAAACCAGTGTAAAAGCAGACCAAATAGCCAGTCAACTCCTGCAAAATGGGAAAATTCAAGGGAAAAAAGAACGAGAACCGGCTATCAGGGCGGAAGAGCAAGAGAACGGATTCCTCAGTGCCCCTTTTACCATACTCAAATTAGAAGGAGCCACAAAGAGCCTGAAGCAAAACAGAGCCGCGGGCATTGATGATTTAAGGGCGGAACAGATAAAACAGTTTGGACCTAATACCTTGGAGTGGCTCTGGCAAATGAACAGCTGTATTACTGAACTTAGGAGTCCGAGGCTTTGGAGACAGGCTAGAGTGGTAGCCTTGTTGAAGCCAGGAAAGGAACCAGCTGATCCAAAGAACTATCAACCAGTGTCACTCCTCTGTCATCTTTACAAGTTGTTGGAGCGAATGATTCTTAATCGAGTGGCAGAGACTCTTGATGTAAGGATCATGAAGGAGCAAGCTGGTTTTAGACCAGGAAGGCCATGTTGTGGACAAATACTTAATCTCACACAATACATAGAGGACGGTTATGAAAGCAAACTAATTACTGGAGTGGCGTTCATTGACCTAACAGCGGCATACGATATGGCCAATCATAGAAAATTGCTGCGCAAGATAGACAACTTTACTGGAGACCATAAGCTCACCAGGGTTATAGGGAGTTTCCTTCAAAATAGAAGGTTTTATGTGACTTTGAATGGTAAGAATAGTAGATGGAGGAAGCAAAAGAATGGATTACCACAAGGCAGTGTACTCTCTCCAATTTTATACAATATATATACTAGCGACCAACCCGCCCCGGCCAACACACGAATGTTCATATATGGGGATGATACAGCGGTGGCCGTACAAGAACTGAGTTTCGATGAGTGTACTGAAAAATTATCACGGGCTCTAGAAGAACTGGAGCGGTATTATGATAATAATTACTTAAAACCTAATCCAAGCAAAACTCAAGTATGCGCCTTCCATCTTCGCAATCGAGATGCAGGGGTTGAATTGGATATTACATGAAGAGGGAACAGATTACAACACTGCCCAACACCTAAATATTTGGGTGTTACGTTGGTCAGAATGCTTTCTTTTAAGCAACATTGCCATTACCAAGGCTAAAGTATGTGCTAGGAATAACATCATCCGACGATTGACAAACTATGCATGGGAAGCCCAGCCAGCTACGTTATGAGTATCAGCTCTGGCCTTGAGTGTCTCTACTGCGGAATATGCAGCACCAGTATGGAATGCATCGGCACATGCGAAGCAAGTAGATATCGCTGTGAATGAGGCAATGCGCATAGTGACGGGATGCCTCAAACCGATGCCCGTTAATAAACTATATTCTCTTGTTGGCATTGCTCCACCTAAGATAAGAAGGGAAGTAGAAGCAGATGTTGAAAGAACTAAGCAAGTGACTGACTCTCGTCACCCTTTGAGCAGATATACTCCCCCAATTCGTCGACTTAGATCTAGAAAGAGCTTTATGGCAAGAACTAATATCCTAGAGGGGACCAAAGAACAGAATTGAATAAGTAAATGGAGGAATGAGCTTACCAACCTGAGTATTTTACCGAAGGAAGAAATGGCCACTGGAAACACTCTCCCTTATGCAGTTTGGAGGACAATGAACAGGATGAGGGTGGGGGTACCAAGGTGCAAGATGAATTTATTTAAGTGGCGGTTGCTGACTGACGACAATACATTATGTGAATGCGGAGAAACCCAAGACCCGGCGCATTTGATGGTGTGTCGATTACTGCCGGAGCCTTGTACTGTTGACGACCTACAGCAAGCTAATGACAAAGCTGTGGCGGTGGCTACATTTTGGCAGAGTAAAGTTTGATCTGGACACAAAATAAATAAATAAACCACAATGCTGCCTTTATCATTCTGACATTCTTTCCCTTCTCAAGAACACAGAAGCCACTGGAGAAAAGTCTCCAGGTTTGGCTAGCTCCACTCCTAGTGCAGGAGGGGGTGTAGGTCCCAGGGTTATATAAAGGTTATAGAAATCCATAAATTAAATGAGGGTGAGGACATAGAGGTATTTCTCACTATGTTTGAATGGGTAGCCGTGTCATATAAATGACCAAGAGAAAATTGGGTGGCTAGGTTAGCCCCATGTTGGACAGGAAAGGCTTTAAGGGTGCATACAGGTGGTATACGGGAGGTGGTGGATTACAAGAAAGTAAAGGAAGTGATCCTCTAGCACAGTAGTCCCCAACCTTTTTGGCACCAGGGACCGGTTTCATGGAAGACAATTTTTCCACGGACTGGGGGGGGGGGATGATTTCGGGATGGCATGGACAGAAGTGGTAAGCAGACAGGACGGCACAGACGGAAGTGTGCAGCCTGGTTCCTAACCGGCCACAGACCGGTACCAGTCCGCAGCCCGGGGATTGGGGACCCCTGCTCTACCATTATGATAAAGCATTTTAAAGGGAAAGAATTTCAAAGAATGGGGGACACCACAGACAAGGCCCACTTACTTATGGCCATCACTTTAATCCAGAGCCAGAAGTAGCAGGGAAAGAAAGACAGGACTGACAGCAGCTTATGTAAAAAAATGTAATGGTGCATGAATTGAGAAATCAAGTTTGCCTCCCCCAGTGCTGTTTCTGATGGCATTAGTTTTCATTTGTCCACTGGATGAATAGATAGATTCGATGATAGATGATAGATAGATAGATGATAGATAGATAGATAGATAGATAGATAGATAGATAGATAGATAGATAGAGATAGATGATAGATAGATAGATAGATAGATAGATAGATAGATAGATAGATAGATAGATAGATAGATAGATGATAGATAGATATCCATGTCTGTCTGTCTGACTGTCTAGATATATGTCCATGGAGAAGTACTTCAGTGCACCAGAGTGTAGATTGAACACTCATACATTCATTTGTGCACAAATCTATTCAGGAGGAATTGGCTCAACACAAAATTTCAGGCTGTGGCACAGCATCCATATTTTCCACTCCATCAATTTCTTTCCATGGTCAGTTCTGCTTTTTACAAATGTGATTAGTGTTTCTGAATTGGCTTTTTTCCATAACAGCAACTGCATGAAAATGTCAAAAAGCATTTCTCTCCAGGGGGATTGGATGCATGTGAAATCAAAGGTGAGTGAAAGGAAATTGCCTCCGGGCTCCCACCAGATGGAGCTCAACAGTCCCAGAGGCAAAAATGTGGCTCGCTATTTCCTGATCTAAATATCTGCAAAATGGATCTATGCAACTTATTATAGGATTGCTAGATTATTTTTGCCTTCTGCAGGTCGTCATTGAATTATTTGCGAAAACAAAATGGTGCAAAGAAGGCCCAGGAAGAAGGCATCCAATAAGAACAGAAAAAATTAAGAAAAGTTGTCCATGGGAAATCTGGCCAAACATCCACCTGGTACAGCATCCTGTGGCCACAAGATTACTACCAAGACATGAAGGCAATGGCACCATAAACAACAGTATTACTGAGATACATTCTATCTCTCATACTAGAGGTAAACTACAGCCACAGTAAAGTGAGTAACTGATCATCTTACTGTATATTCACTGAGTATGTTGAATCCCCATTTAAACTGTCCAAACTAAGGATCAATAGTATATCTTGTCACAGTGAAATCTGTAGGACATGGTACTTTTATATCACATCGTTCCATACTACTTGTAACACTGGGTTAATGCTTTAGATTGACCAATTCAGAAGTACCCTTGAAGATTGCTAAACTATGATTGTGGCTATACAGTAAATAAGGCATGTGCAGTACTTATGAAAGTGGAAGGAAAAAGGAAATTTATGAAAGTGGAAGGCCAAAGGAAGAAGGCCCACCAAGGGCAAGATGGGTGGATGATATTCTGGAGGTGACGGACTCGACCGTGGGGGAGCTGGGGGTGGCGACGGCCGACAGGAAGCTCTGGCGTGGGCTGGTCCTTGAAGTCATGAAGAGTCGGAAGCGACTGAATGAATAAACAAGTATTTATGAAAAGTCACCAGCCTTTGTTTATGGCAGGGCATAAACAACCAAAGTAGAAATTAATGAATTCAATTGTATTAAAAGTTTGTAGTGTAGTAGAATCGGATCAGAATCCTCTTCCTTCCACCATAAAACCTTTGGTTATTCATCCTTCCTCAGAACAATACCTATTGTATAAGCAAATTAAGTGATGCCAATCAAATACTTACCTAAGCAAGCTGAAAGGACAGTGACAAGGCATCATCTGGGAGTGGAGTTTGTTTCTTTTCTGCAAAGAGACTTGGGATTCATTATCATTTACCAGCATTTGAATAATGCTGAATAATGAGGAAGTCAAGAGTGAAATGTCCTGTCTGCATTTTTAAAGATGTAAGATGGAAACAATAAACAGAGGGTTATCATAGGTAGGAAGGCTCCACATATGTCACAAAAGACAACTTATTTTCATCTGCTTTTCATTCCACTGAAGTTGGGAAGGTGAACCAATATTAGGGGCGAGGGGCTTGCCTGAGATTACTTCAGCATCCCAACAGGAGATCCATAACTGCCAGAATATGACATTAGCATCATGGTCAATCTGGCTATTTCCCTTCATTCTTCCTTGAGAATTCCAGCAAATCAGCTTTTCCAGGAAATATCACTATAAACTACTCCTGTGAGATAAAAGGCAGTAACCTTCTCATCATCCAATGTCAACCATCAGAGGTATAAAACTGAAGTGGTTAAGGTGCTGGGCTAGAAACCAGGAGACTGAGAGTTCTAGTCCCGCCTTAGGCATGAAAGCTGGCTGGGTGACCTTGGGCCAGTCCCTGTCTCTCAGCCCTAGGAAGGAGCCAATGGCAAACCAGGAGACTGAGAGTTCTAGTCCCGCCTTAGGCATGAAAGCTGGCTGGGTGACCTTGGGCCAGTCCCATTCTCTCAGCCTTGGGAAGGAGCCAATATTAAACCAGGAGACTGAGAGTTCTAGTCCCGCCTTAGGCATGAAAGCCGGCTGGGTGACCTTGGGCCAGTCACTCTCTCTCAGCCTAACTCACCTCACAGGGTTCTTGTTGTGGGGAAAATAGGAGGAGGAAGGAGTATTAGGTGTGTTCGCCGCCTTGAGTTATTTATAAAAATAATAAAGGCAGGATAAAAATTAAATTAAATAAATATGTAGGTGCTAAAAATTTTAAGGTGGCCCCCTATAAATTTATCATTCACTTGTCATTTTTAAGATTTAGGTTGTACACCGTACAACAAAGACGAAGTGGTCCTTTACCCACGAAAACAGTTTCCCACCTATGGACTACCTTACATGAAAGTAAAGGAGAAACTGCAACACAACACTGTAACCAGAAGACCCATCAAGCAGCTGTGGTCTACAAGGGCTTCTATTACAGGCATCCCAAAGGGATATTGAGTGCAAATTCCAAAACCTGATTCTACAACTGGCCGACTTGACAAACACACGAAAAGATATGCAGGTACTGCCTGGAATGGGTAATTCCTCCAGGGCCCCAGTTGGCTTGTGAAGCTGCCATGCTCTCCAGTTTCTCTTTCTGTCAGGGAATTATTTGAAGATGACTTTAAAGAGTCCAGGGAATTAAATCTTGCCCTTTATTTTAAAGCTTCATTAGCACTATCACTGTTAAGAGGCTTCCAATGTCCTCCCTATTGTTGCTTTTTTATTGTTGTCAGATAAATGAGTCTGGACCTTGTTAAGGGATGAATGTACTGCACAAGTGACAGAGCAATCTTGGGAAAGAAAGCGTGCCAGGAATTCTAAGCAGGAGCAAATGCATGGCCTGCTATCCCAAATTATTATTCTCCTGTTCCCAGGGGCATCTGAACAATGTGAACAGGGAGGGGGTATCACTCAGTAGCAGCATCAGCTTTGCATCCTAGATTCATTCCCCTGCATCTCCAGGAAGGACTGGAACAACTCATGCCTGAAGCTCTGGAGAGCGGCTGCCAGTCACTGTCAACAGCCTTGAGCTAGATGGATCAAGGCTAGCCAGTTTTCTATATTCCTACATTCCGGATGCTGATAGCAGAGGAAGTTTCAGTTACCGCTGCATAAAGAATCAGCAGAACTCAACAAATACAGTCTACACAGAATAGGCACAACTGAAGGCTTCAGGGAAACAAGAGGAGGATATGTGATTTCAGACCTACCACTTCCTCCATAAGACAGCCAGTTTGGTATAGGGGTTAAGGCATCAGGCTAGAAACCAGGAGACGGTGAGTTCTAGTTCTGCCTTCGGCATGAAGCCAACTGGGTGACCTTGGGCCAGTCACTCTCTCTCAGCCCTAGGAAGCAGGCAATGGCAAACCACTTCTGAAAACTTGTCAAGAAAACTGCAGGGACTTGTCCAGGTAGTCGCCAGGAGTCATCACTGACTTGAAGGCACACACACACACAAATTCCTCCATAAGTTATACCCGGAGTGGCAGATATCCAGCCATTCCCAGTGCATTATTCTGAGAACCTTAGCAAGATGCACATAGCCAGTTCAAAAACCTACTCTAGACAGCAAAACATCTGGGCAGCTGGTGGAACCTTGGCCCATTTTTGCCATCCATCCCAGTCTCATTTGTCCCCCAGAGGCGTCCAAGAAGGGCTCTTCACCCACTGGCTAACTGGTTTATTAAATATATAAATTTTAGGATCATTCTTCAAATGATTTGTTGACAGAAGCTCATCTGCTTCCTAATTGAAGCCAGAGACAGCCCCAACTTTGTCTGCGATCCTCCCACATAGGTATCCTCATTGCAATATTAAAGGATAGCAGCAGCGCTTGCCCACTCTATAACAATTTGCTAGTGCTAGACAAACAGGTGTGTCAGACCTCCTGTATATAAGAGGAAGAAGGATGTAGAGAATTTGACAATTTCAATATCGTAGAAAGAGAGAAGGAGAGAGACCTTGACAACTTAGCAGTTACTTACTATATTAACTTGTGCCTCCAAGCCTGCTTAGATTATCTCAAGGAAGACATGCCCACAGTCAATATCCAAATCATCTCATGAAAAGCCAAGAATGAATGTAAGCAGTAGAGAAAACAGCTGCGCCTGGCACCGGCTCCTTTAAGTTCACAGTACATAACTGTGTACATAACAGTACACAGTTCACATTGCATAACTGCTTTTCAGACTCAAGGCCACACTCCAGAAAAGTATGTTAAAACTAAATTCAAAGAGATTAAAATACAGTCAATATGACTGTTTCTCATCTATTTAATTATGTTTCCCATCAATCACATGAAAATTACAATTCAGCAGCAAGTTTTACAAGGTTCTTACAGCTCACCAGCAGCCCTGAAATCTAAGGTTTTGCACTGTTTTAAAGTCAAAATGTTTTAACTCTTCATAGCTGTACCAATCACAATGAAATATCGTGGAAGACAAACTGTCCGTAGTGAAATCAGGCAGCACTTTTTTGAGAAGCACCTTGAACTTGCATGATTTGATACTCCCAGACTGGAGTCTGGAGCGTGGGTAGGCGATTTTGCCTAAACTGGAAAAGCTATGGCTGTGTAAACACTATTTGTATTCCTCTGGTGTGCCTTGCTGCTGGTTTTGCAAATGCTCCAGCCCTGTAGCTTTGAGAAACAGCCACCTTTCCCTCCTTCAGGCATTCTTTAACTCAGATGAAATGCTGACTGTTCAGGCAGGTGTTGCCATGCCAACTGGCATCTTTCAGGGATCCAGTCAGGGCAAGGCTGAAGGGACAGAGACTAGTGCCGTGACTGGGGACTTGAGAGACAAGCGGCAATGGCCTTATTAGGGGTCTTCTCTTGCAGGTCCCAGGAGAGCAGAACACATCTGCTGCTGGATAGGCCATGCCAAGCTCTCACTTGCAATAGCCTGTGCCAGAAGAAGAAAAGTAGACTCTGGTTTGCTGGGTGGGAAAGGAAGCTGTTGCAAACCATGGGAAAAGAAGGTGGGAGACAGAAGGTGTGCAATTCACGTAGACTGCCACACTGGGAGCTGCAATGATACTTCCTTTCTTTTGCTCATAACATAAATGCCTGTTTGCAGTTTATGCAGAAGAAGTCATGAAGTTGATATATTTGATCATGAACAGAAACATCCTGGCCCGGGGAAGCAAAATACACTTTAAAGTTTCTGAGAAGAAGCATAGCATTCCACTTCTGGACATAGTTAAGGAGATATAGACAAGCATTCTAGTGGGTATTGAAAATTAAGCTGGAGGTCAAAGGACATACATACATTAAACAAGGGTGATGCTCAACAATTATGCGTAAAAACTGTTGTGGTTGAGCTCCATTCTCAGTACTGAAATAAACCTTTAGGTTGCTTGTTTCTTTAATCAAATTAATTCAATTGTTATAGATCTCTTGTACTCTAAACTATCACAGATTTTGATTTATGACTAGCATTATAAAATTTATTAACAACAATAACAGCTGAACAAAGGTGTAAGATGCTCCCAAATTGCCAGATGCTCTGAATGATGGGAACGATTCTTGCTGCGTTTTGAAAGGGTGCTGAAAATTTATCTCCATCCACCTCTGTAGTCCTGTGAGTTTTCCCCCGGTCTTCCCAGCGGCCAGGCAATGCTTTAAGGAAAATTGCAGATGAGAAGCCCTCCTGACTGACATGCCTCACTCATTCTGGCAAGGGAAGAATCTGGCTATTCAGTACTGCAAACTGCAGCGCAAACAAACCTTTGGGCCGCTTCAGCTATAGGCTTCTTGCACTCAATATGTTGCCTTACTGCTCCTGGCTATCCAGATGGACCCAGCTGCTGGAAGTAAGAAACCATGCTCTGTCAACAAGATGATTGATTTTCCTCTGTTGACGGGTTTTGTTTTTAAACAAATCAGTCAACATGGATCTATGGTGAACCAATTTTCTCCTAGTGCTGCTGAGCCTGGAATGCAGGCCCTTTTTTTCCCCACCTCCCATTGTTGAGTCAGAGATGTGGCTTGATTATTTACTTTGTAGAAGACTCTCCCTGGGAGAAATTGTACTAAAAAGGATGTTTCAGACCCGAATCGTGGTTCAGTGGTAGAAGGTCTCGGGCTTGATCTCTGCCATCCCTGGTTGAAAGACCTCAAGTGACATAGTTTGCGAAACAGGCATATCTGAGATGTGCTGAATGGTGATTCAGCAGCATTACATGCAGAGGGGAGAAAAAATCCACCACCTCCAGACATATTGGTGTGTTCACGGGCAATTTGATCTGCTGCTTTTTTACAGGTGCTAAAAACTGCCTTCTCCTAGTGGAATGTGCTAATTAGTAACTAGCTCAGAGGTATTGGGGGGGGGGGTTCTCCATGAATTTTTACAAAAATGTGGGTCCTCTCCAGATTCAACACTTCCTTTGCTATCCTTACAAGGCAGAAAAAGCATTGAAACATTCAATCACTTCCTCTTTACGAGCCTTGCTTCTTTGGCTTGCTCTAGAACATCTGACAAAATTTGAATTACAGCAGCATCAACTGCTTTCTACCATGGAAAGGAGGGATATAAGTTCCATCAATAAATAAAGACACACACCAAAGACCCCACCTTCTGTTGTTTTGACAGGTGATTACATGGCAAAGATCACATCTAGTTCACCAAATTCACTGCCAGGTGGCCTTTTTTTATATGTGTAGGAATAAAAAGCCAGTTGGAGGTGGTTGATGATCCAGATGTGGTCTTTTATGACCAACTCTTTCAGGGTGTTTCCTGTACTATTCCCATGTACTTACTTAATGTAGAAAGGTAAAGTTATATGTTTGGCTGCTGTCCTACCATATAACAAATGGGCATTACAAGTGGGGTTCAGGAGTACCTACTATAGAACATAGGCATGGCTCTAAGAAACCCAGAAACAGAATATGTATTTGTATTTGTTACATATTTTCAACTCATTTTCAACTCATTGCATCTTATGTCAGTGTATTTTCTTTCCTCTTTGTTTCTTGTCCACTGAAGCCAACAAGCCAGTAAATAGCAGCATGTGGGAAAACCCAAATACTGAAATAATTCTTAGGATTATATTTTACCTGCATAGTTTTTATGCCTTGAACGAAGAACATTTTAAATACTGAATGAAAGTTTAGAAGAGGTACCCTCAAATCATAGGGACATTTCCTTTATTGTCCATCATTATAAAAGGCCCTGACCAATGTGGGCTTAGATACTCCATCCTTAAGCTGCTCCTGTCCTGTGCTCTTGCCAGCTTGATTCTAAAATAGCTTAAGAAAATCCTGTCCAGGCTAAGACACTTTGGCAACAGCTTACCAGGTATACAGTCCAAAGAACAAGCTACCCATGGGCTATTTGAGAGCTGGTATTAAAAACCATCTGCATCAGGTGACTAGAAAAACAATGAAATTGTGTACTGCTGGACTTATTTTTTTTAAGCCCAGGGTAAACTAGGTAGCTCAGGAAAAGAAAAATAGTAAAAAAGTTTCTGCCAGGTTTCAAATCAGCAACCTTCTACTTATAAGGCAAGTGTTAGAACCATTATGCTATTATAGCATTCTTGGTAAGTAGTAACAGAGCTCTGCCTCTGTGAAGTAGCCATTGAACTACTCGAGTTAGCTTGTAATAAAGTAAAATGCACCAGCCAAACAAAAAGTACCACTTGAGCCAACATAAGAGGGGAAACAATACTTTAAAACTGCAACAGGAAAACATCCCCATAGGTGGCACTTACAATGGGAGGGTTGAATACAGAGTGATTTCATCTGTCCTCCAAAAATGAACGCTGGCCTGTTCTGGAAGGAGGGTAGCCCCAAGATATAAAGAGGTTTGAAGGTGTTTCGGTTCTAGGAAGATTTTTTGGGAGTCCCACGACATGTCTCTTGGTCACAAACCACAATCCTCTTGTTAAAAAAGTGGGGAAGGTTGAACTGTCTCTTCTTCTCCTAGAGCAAGCAAGAGTCTAGTTTCAATGGTCTATGTAGCCCAACTCTAGTTCATTCTATGATTGCTCCTCCTGAGAGCAGGGGGCTTCCACTTTGCATTCCTATCTGGTTTTTTAATTCTGATCTGGGAATCTTCGACTTTTTATGCTTTTCCATCTCTACCTTTACCAGTGTATTGCTAAGTAGCTGAGCCTGGAGTATTGCTGGACTTAACTTTCTGCTTTCTGAATGTGTCTTGGCTGCCACCTGCTGTAAAGTAAGCCCATTGCACGTTCTCTGTGATCAAGGGATTGGCAAGAATTTTATTTGCTTAGTTTTAAATTAAAAAAAAAAAACTTTCCAAAATTCACAAGTTTTTTTAAGTAGGATGTAAATAATTCATGGATTAAAGAAAGGTAAATAAGTTTTTCATAATTATCTAAAATTTGATAGATTTATATCCCATTTTTTTTCCTCCAGAAGCTCAAGGGGGTGAACACAACTCTCCCACCTCCCTTTTTTCCCACACAACAAGATGCTGGGCTAAGAGAAAATGCCTGGCCCCAAGTCAGCCAGTGAGCTTCCATGGCTGAGGGCAGAGGTGAACTCAGGTCCACCCAGACCTTAATCACTTATAGCAGGGGTAGGGAACCTTTTTTCTGCCAAGGGCCATTTGGATATTTATAACTGGGAACTGGGGGGGCTGAGTTTCTGGGATTTCCGTGGACCGGGGGCCGGAGTTTGCGGGCGGAAGCCAATCACAAGCACTGGGGGGCGGGGTTTGCGGGTGGGAGCCAATCGCGTGGAAGGAGCGGGGTTTGCGGGTGGGACCCCCGCGGGCCTTATACGGCCCCTGGGCCTGACGTTGCCCACCCCTGACTTATAGCATACCAGACAATACCTTCTTGAATATTTGTACATTCAGCTTTATTTGCATAACTAAATTAAGATTATCTATTCTTTTTTTTCCTGAAGCCTTTCCAGACAACTGTTTTAACACACCAATACAATATCTCCTTTACACAAGACTGATGAGCTGTCCCAACAATGCCAACATACAGCCAATAATTTGGCTGTCCTTCCCCCATATCTTTCCTTGTTAAAGAGGATCTTGGGTGTTCCTCCAAACCTGCCCCAGTTTCATTCAAACTTCTGGATATTTCACAATGCTTCTCCATTCCTGGAAAACAGTCCTTCTCATGGAATTCCTTCATTCAGATGTTCATCTAATCATACTTCACTTTCCCTCCCACTCCTTCACAATTCACTTGATCACCTGGTAGCTTCCAGAGGGCTTGAATTTACAGTGGCCAGTAGATCATGTGGCAGAGTAGGAAACAAATTTCTTCCCTTGTCTTTCTGTGAAAGGCAGTATTCATCAGCTCCAAGAACCACAGAATCATTCAGATGAAATAGGAGAAGTATCTGAGAATGGTAACAAAAAATAATCATTGAAGGACCAGTTTGGAAAGCAACAACTCCTTCATTGATTGGTCAACAAACACCCCAGCACTTCCTGCCCATCGAAGTGGACCAAAGATCCTGTTATGAACGTCAGAATAGAAATGAATTTCTGTATCTTCCAGTACTAATCTGGTGTGTCTTACACAGCATTAGCAAGGCTTGGATGACAACACAAATAGCTCACCTGGAAACAATCAATTCGTCATCTTTATCTTCTGCTTAGCAGGCAGGCAAACAAGACACCATCTCTTGAATTTGGCCAGTGCAGATTAACTTAAGTCTGGGTTTTTATAAGAAATCCCCCCAAATTAGCAAACCTTTTCATGTGCAGGATGGGAAAAGAAACCTGAGGGTAAAGAAAACTGAATGTGGGAGAAAACAAAATTGATAGATTCTCCTCTTCCTGCACTCTGCCGTTGCTCCTCATGAGTTGCCTCTCCAACACTGCAGTCAGAATTGTGGGACAAATAGTCAATTGCTACAAGGAGCTGGATCTTTGCTTAACTCAGAATGCTACAAGCCAAAACTGCTTGCTGTAGAGCATAGCTTTCTAAACTGTGTGTTGGGACACGTTAGTGTGTCGGCTGCAGTGTCTGGGTGTGTCGCTGCTGCTGCCTCTGAGCCCTGCCAGGATTCCACATAGGTGCCTGCCTTGTGCCTTGCTGCCTCCAAATCTGCTGTGACTCCACACAGGTCCTAGTGCCTGCTTTGTGCCCTGCTGTAAGAGTGTGTCGCGAAATGATGCATGTCTAAAAAGTGTGTCACCAACATGACAAGTTCGGAAAGCTCTGCTGTAGAGGAACAATGCAGTTATTCCTGCAACTCTGCATTGTCCCTTACAGATGCCATAAGGGTGATCTTCATCCAGCCTGATCAAACATCTCTTGGCAACTGATTGCCCTTTGTATCAAAATCATTTTCCACTCAAATCTGAGCAAGCATCTCTTGGCAGCTTAGTCTTTTATCAGAATTACTCACACAGAGAGAGAGAGAGAGAGAGCCTGCAAAATAGTTCACTATTTTTACCTTTTCCATGACCCTGATCTTTTACTTTAAGCATATTTTTGGTACAAGGCCACTTCCTACCTTCTTTCATAGCACCTCATCATATTTTGTGTGACCTCAGTTGGGTATACTCCTGGAATAAAGGACTCCTTACAGTCAAATTTAATTCCAGATACAAGATGGACAGGCAGTTGCTTTATTCTTCTATTGCACAGAGCAGTGAACAGGAATATTTTTTGTACTCTGTATTTGTGACTATGATTGATTGTCTAGCTACCTTCAGCATGTAAGCTTAATAAACATGTAGTTCAACAGCATCCAGATTGTAGCAATTCTCTCCACTATATTGAAGAATATAATTTTTTAAATCCCTTTTTCTCCTGGCTACGATACCTGAAACTGGATAGACATGGATCAGTGAATCAGTGTTTGCTGTGATGTCACAGCAAGAAAAACAAAATTTAGTCCTGCAAATATATACTGTATATACATACATACATACATACATACATACACACACACACACACACACACACACACTGAACAGCACAACCAAGTAGTTGGCATTGTGTACAAGAACATCTGCACAGCGTATGGGCTAGACCCTCCCAAGTCAAGATGGGAGATTCCACAGAAGGTCATGGAGAATAACAGGCTAAGATCCTGGGGGACTTCCAGATCCAGATGGACAGGCAGGTACTGGCCAATCAACCAGACATTTGACCTGGTTCAGCCTCTGCCCCAGGACTTCAGTGAGGAGTCAGAAGACGAGCTGCCCCTGGTGAACCCCCAGGGGACTGAACCAGACGAAGACCCAGCACCACAGGGCAGTGGGGAGTTGGCAATACCTGAGGCTACAGGGGAGCAAGCTGGGGATGGTGGTTTGTCCCTTCCCTTTAGCCAGCAGCCAATAACCGAGGCTACAGGGGAACAAGCCGGGGATGGTGGTTTGTCCCCACCCTCTAGCCAGCTGGATCCCATCAGACTCCCAGCTCACCTGAATCACCCAAAGGGCAGAGACGGAGGCGTGTACGCCTCGCCTTAAAGGACAGAAGGAGAAGTGCCCGGTTAGCTGCAAGAGATTTATGCAGAGGAGAAGTGGAGTCTTTGCAGGACCCAGATGACAGCTCCTAAACTCTTAATAAATAACCAGCAGAGCGGTGAGTGGGTTGTGGGAGCAATGTAGTATATTGGCTTTGTGACCACTCCGGTTTCCTGACCTGATTCCTGATTCCCTGACCCTTCTTGGGTTATTGTTACTCTGACTTCTGGACCTGGCTTTGAGTTCTCGCTGACCTACTTGTTACCACCCCTGACCTGGCTTTGGAATATCGGTTATCTTCTGGATTAACTCTGACTTCGGCAAACGAACCCTGGACTTCTCTCTCAGCTTTTCCCTTCAGCGTGTCTTCTGGCTGTAATTGCTGCTCAAATTACAGCTGGTGAGTTAATTCCTGCCTGCAGCTCACAAGCAGAGGCTCTGTGTAACTTGATACTCGAGGCTAGCCAGCACAACATTGTGGAGGTAGACAAGGACCAGAAGACAGCGGTGGTGATAGATGTAGTGGTGCCAAGTGACAGCAACATCAGGAGGAAGGAGTATGAGAAGCTGGAGACGTTCCAGGGCCTGAAGGAGGAACTAGAGAGGATGTGGAAAGTGAAGGCCAAAGTGGTCCCAGTGGTAGTAGGAGCACTTGGGGCTGTGACTCCTAAGCTGGGAAAGCGGCTCCAACAGATCCCAGGAACAACATCAGAGCTCTCTATCCAGAAGAGTGCAGAGCTAGGAACAGCTGAGATCCTGCGCAGAACCCTCAAACTCCCAGGCCTCTGGTAGAGGACCCAAGGTTGAGGAAGACACATACCACCCATAGGGGTGAGGGGAGATGTTTTTAAATGTTCACACTGCTTCTTCAAATCTTTTACTGTTTCCTCAGTACAATTACTTGGGAGTAAACTCCATTGAACTGTTAATTCTTGTTTCTTTCCCTAAAAAAACAAATAAAACATGAGATTTTTGAATCATTGGTCTGCTTTGCTTCTGAATAAGATATATTGGAAGAAAGATTTGTAATACATTTTCCAAAGAAATCCAAACATCAAAAATGTGATTCCTCATAGTTCAACTTTTAAAATAGGATTGCAAGGAGTAGCCCAGTGTGACTATGTTTTAAACAAGGCAGCTTGTCATCTGTTGAATGATATACCTCAAGAGCTCCTGCCCTGCCCTGTTCTCATTGCTGCTTTTCAAAGAAATTGTTTAGCCCCAGGTAGCAAAATATCTTAGGCTACTCCAGACCATTGTCTAATCCAGTGTTTCTCAACCTTGGCAACTTTCAGATGTGTGGACTTCAACTCCCAGAATTCCCCAGATAGCCATGCTGGCTGGGGAATTCTGGGAGTTGAAGTCCACACATCTGAAAGTTGCCAAGGTTGAAAAACATTGGTTTACTCACTTCCCAAGTAAATTCATACCCAATACAGGTTAGGGTCTTTTGATTCTTTCTCCGCTTAGCAGTAAAAAATCAGTAAGAATTTGCCCTTGAAAGTCTTGAAACACTGAAATCCCACTGCTTCATTTTGCCTCCTAGTACAACCACCTCTGTTTTGCAGAACAGTAGAGTTATAATTAGGCTGACCATATTTCCTTGAGACGAAAACGGGACCCTAACGCATGCACGCGCACCAGCACGGTGACACACACGCAGGCAGGCGCGTAGGCAGGCACGCACTCTAACTTTGAAAACGGGACAAAATGGAGATTTTGTCCAGAACGACGGGACAGTTGGAAAATGTTAAAATAACGGGACTGTCCCGTTCAAAATGGGACGTATGGTCAGCCTAGTTATAATTCCACCATGTGCGTAACTCCTAGAGTATGTCCTCTTAGCATTGTTACTGTGTTTCCTAGCTGCAACTTTATTTTTCATGGCGGCCAAAATTTAGAAAACATAGCACTTTTGTATTTCTTTGTACAAATATAACATGCAATAACAAAAGTAAAGTTGCTTTCATTTCTTCAGAGCCCAAGTACAGCAGTCCTACAGTAGAGCCCAAATACAGTACAGGTAGGTCTCACTTAACTACCACAATTGGGACTGGAATTTCAGTTGCTAAGGGAAGCAGTCATTAAGTGAATCCTACCCGATTTTACAACCTTTTTGCGGCAGTTGTTAAGTGAAAGGATTCGTGCAATCATTTTAAAGAGTTTCCTCTTTGGCTCCTCTGCTTCCAAGTCTTTGCAGTCCTCAACTTCTGTCAGATTGTTGTAAGATACTCAGAGTCTTTGGAAATAGAGTAGCATATAAAACAAAGTAGTAGTACTAGTAGATTTATTTGTTTGCTCATTTCACACCTATCCCAAGGAACAATGGAAATCAATAAAAGACAGTAATCACAAAAAAACAAGATGTAAAAATTAGTTCACATCTTAAAACTCACACAAGTAAACAAGTATTAATACAAAAACAAAACAAACACAACAACCATACATAAAATTAAATGAACAAATGATGCTAAGAAGCAATAAAGGGGTCCACAAATTAAACTATGCCAAAAACCAACCATTCCACAACATTATGTTGTGTAATCCAAGCAACAATGTCATTTCTTTCTCTGAGAACGAATTATCTAATCCAATTATCTAATCCAAAGAAAAAATATCTTATCCAAAGAAAATTATCTAATCCAAAGAAAAAAATTATCTAATCCAAAGAACCAAGCATGGCCCTAGATATCCAAAGATGACTATTATATCTCCCTTTAATCTTCTCTTTCCAAGTTAAACATTTCCAGCTTTTTTCCTATTGGGACCAGGTCATCTGCAGGACAACCTCTCCCTGGGGGTATCTGCCTGTCCCACCAGATCAGATAGGATAGGCACACTCCAGGACTCGTCCCTTAAATGTTGCCATCTTGCAAGACCTAGGAAGTGTGCCTTTTCCACTGCAGCCCCTGCCCTATGGAACACCCTTCCCCTTGAGATCCAGCAAACCCTTACCCTTTTAACTTTCTGGAAAGCACTTAAAAGTTGGCTTTTCCCCCAAGTGTTGGGATAGGGTGAGATCAGAAAAGTAGGAGAGTGTTATGGCTGCATCAGGGAACTTGGTTGTGGTGTCATGTTTTTCTGCTTTTGGTTTTATCGTTTTTCTGTTTTTATTGTTTGTACATATCGTTTTATTTTTTGGTGGTAAGCCACCTAGAGTTTGGTTTTAAGATGGCTGGCCATATAAATGTTTGTAATAAATAAATGAGAATGTTGGGTATATATGGGGTGGGTAGGAGGTCTTTAAAGCTCTGGTATGATAGTTTGGACCCTGACTTTCATGAAAAATATTACTTGTTCATTAAAGCTATTAGAGACACAGAATGGAGAGACAGATTGCCATTACTTTTTCTCCATCTCGAGCAGTCTAGATATAAAATCTCCGCCATCTAAAGCATTTTAGAAATTCTGAGAAAAGGAAAAGGAATGGGGAAAAAATCATACATCATTTGCAGCAGTTTTATAAAAAAAATAAGTATGTAAATTGAAACTTTTAAAAAAATACATTAATTAAAAGAACAATATGGAATGACTGGACCATTTTTTTTCTCCTGGTATAAGGCACTTTCTTTAATTGGTTCCAATTAAAATGGCAGTGCAGAGCACACCGAGGCTTTAGGAAGGCAGGGAAGAGTGGGAACAAATTCTGGTGAGCAGGAAGAGACAGACCATGTTTTCAATCTGTTCTGGATGTAGCTAATGCAATTCCCCACAAGCCTTCCCACACGTTTAATAAATTACAGGTTATATGAGCCAAGCTCTAACTATCCAGACATTCTTAATATCTGGAGTAAGCAAGAACCCATCATTAAAAACAATTTTTAAATTAACTTCTTTTTAGGCTAGCAGCGCCACTGCCTAATTTTGCCTGGCAGCTGCACAGCATGCCACTGGATTATTGTCTTTGATAAGGGTGTCATCTTCTGCACCAGCAGGCTCTCCTTCCCCAGTGGGAGATTCCTTAACTCCATGTGCTGGAACTAACTCTTTGGCTGGATCAAGGACAGAGCAAGTCAAATGGGCAAGAGTTTGCAGCAGACAATCAACCAGGTGGAGGGGGAAAGGTGAAACAGATACAGGAAGGAACTGAAGGATCCATCCACCAGACATGCACACAACGTGAACACGGTAGAAGAATGCAGAAGAAAGAATAGATGGCTTTGTCTTGTGATTTTGCTGAATCAAATGTTTCAGCCACCCTTGTCCCTAAGTAGCATAGCTATATTTCCTTAAACACACACAGGGAACTGGAAATTGCTCTGGCTTCCCAAAAATCATTCAAATTCTATACTATTGAGCAAATACTGCAAGGAGGGTAAGAAATTACAGGGAATGCAAACGATGTCTGACATATGTCAGAGCGCCTTGTAATATTCAAGCTTTGAATGAATGTAGGCTTTTTGAAAAGCCTAAGTGATGACCTTGGAACATAAGGCAATCAAATATACTTTTAAGTAACTTGAAATGTCACCCTGCTAATATGAATAGATGTTTGTATATTCCTTGTTCAGTGAGAGTCAACTGGGGGACCTATATTGGTCCGTGAGCAGATTGTTCCAACTTCAGAGAAATTAATAAACTGTGGATCATTACCTAGAGTAGAAAAACACTTCCTACTTAATCTGCCTAGCTGCATTAACCACCCCAGAATTATTATTTGCCAGTACACTATATTTTTTAAAAAAAATTCTTTTAAAACTTGGCTGCCTCAGAAATTAAATATTGATCCTTTGTGTCTTCTGATCACATGTTAAAAAAGGTATTTTTAATGTTCATCTGTCAGGACTGAGAGATGGATTGGATGCCTCACTTGTCCTGTCATAACCCTTGAAGGAATTAAAAAAGGCAAAGAGAATAGAGTAAGTATCAGGCAAGATGCTAGAGTCTTCTTACATTTTGAACCTTTACTTCCAAATGCAGCATGCTCTCACTGGGGAGGGGGAAAAGCATTAAAAGGCTAAACTGGAAAGCTGAAAATATTTATTTATTTATTTATTATTAAATTTCTATGACCGCCCATCTCCCTCTCAAAATATGCTTCCCTCATCTTTTCAAAAAGAGGAGAGAGAGTTTCATTTTCCTAGATCTTTCTCTAATATCCTCACAGCAGGCGTTTTGCACTTCCCCACTACTGTACGTGTTGCTTGACTTCGGGATCAGCTCCAGATTTGATGGATCTCACAACATCATCTGTTTCTGAGAGATCAGTCTCTGTATTGCTGCCTCTGTTCTGGTTTACTGGAAAGTGCAGCAAAGCTGATATTTCCCTCTGAATTTCTGCAACACAGCAAACCTTGTGGATGATCATTTCTCCCACAGATGGGAACAACCTGGCTCCTTAGATTAAACCAGCCATTACTGTTTCCACCACTAACCCCAACACCTCATTCAGTTTCCTGTCTCTTTCAACATGCATTGGTTAGAAGTTACCTCAGATGGCAAAGCCATACCACCCAGCAGGACAAATCAGTGGGCATTTTCTGGGTCATACTAAACCAGGCACTGCCGAAGTGCAAATGGAAAAATGAGCTAAATTTTTAAACAGTTTTTTTCAAGTGGGTTTTTTTTTTTTTTTTTTTTTTTTGGAGTGGGGTGGGTAGATTGGAGTAGGAAATTTCTATATTTGTGCGGGATAACTTCCCTACTATAAACTCTCTGCTGCACAATTTGGATGTTATTTGCTGTCATATCTCTTCCCTGCTGTCTTTGCCTTAACAGAGATGATGGAGGGATGTTTGAAAAATTGGATTGTGGTGAAGTTCTTGAGGATACTAAATCTTGACAGGGTTAATGTGCTCTGAAGGGCTGACCACTATCAGGGGTGATAGTTTCATCCTGTTCTGTGAAAAAAAATGAAGCCTCAGCAAGCATTTTGATGCTTTCCAATAATATAGCTTATGGATGCCTTTTTTAAAACAGAATTTTGAAGTGACTTGAATTGATGTATTGTCGAAGGCTTTCACGGCCGGAGTTCGATGGCTGTTGTGGGTCTTCCGGGCTGTGTGGCCGTGTTCTGGAAGTTGTGGTTCCTAACGTTTCGCCAGCATCTGTGGCCGGCATCTTCAGAGGGCAGGAGCACAGATAGAAGCAAAATCTCTGAATTGAATCAGATTGTCCTTGAATCCAAGCGCATATCAAATTATGACCTCCTTGAATGTCCAATTCCAATCAAATCCAGGCTGATTTGCATGGTGTAATTTCAGTGTTTTAATTTACATTTTATACAATCTTCCCTCACATAGTTTTCCATCAGAACAACCTCTCAGATTTCTTTAAAAAAAAAAAAACCCTCCAGCAAATACATGTACTGAAAAAGGTGGATGGGGCTGGGTGCTAGCAAATGATTGTATTTCCAAGGTGAGAAGAATTTTCTTACCTTTCAGTGGGTGGGTCCTCATAGGCAGGGCACTGATTGGCTTACAGTCTTTGCATTCTCCTTTGGGCCAGGTGGAAGGGGGATGACCAGTAATTAGCTCATGGTGTTCTCTGCGTTCCAAGGTTGGCAGAAGTGAAGATAACCATGGTCCAGTTTCAAAATGCTTTTTGAGGGACTGCAGGTTGGAAATGCTTGTGGGATAGAAGTGGTCACTGAGGCAATGAAGAGTGTGGTTAATATTTCTTTGGGACAAGTAACACTCAAAGACCAAGTGCAGACTTCTGCCTTCTTATCTTACAAAAGCCTTCCTGACTCTGTTGCTCTCTATTGAGTTGTGATGCTAATCCATTCATTCCTAGCCAGCAGAGTCCTAAGCCTCTGGTAGAGAATTGTAGGAGGTAGCTCAAAATATAAGGAAAGAGCAACAAAATATAAGGAAAGAACAAGGAAGGCTATCTAAAGTAAATGTTTTGGAGGAATTTGTACAAGCCCTCAGCCCATCAATAGATGCTGCTAATGTGACTGCAGCCATGAAATTAAAAGACGCTTGCTCCTTGGGAGGAAAGCTATGGCAAACCTAGACAGCATATTAAAAAGCAGAGACATCACCTTGCTGACAAAGGTCCGTATAGTTAAAGCTATGGTTTTTCCAGTAGTAATGTATGGCTGTGAGAGTTGGACCATAAGGAAGGCTGAGCGCCGAAGAATTGATGCTTTCGAGCTGTGGTGCTGGAGAAGACTCTTGAGAGTCCCTTGGATTGCAAGGAGGTCAAATCAGTCAATCCTAAAGGAAATCAACCCTGACTGTTCATTGGAAGGACAGATACTGAAGCTGAAGCTCAAATACTTTGGCCACCTAATGCGAAGAGAGGACTCACTGGAAAAGACCCTGATGCTGGGAAAGACTGAAGGCAAAAGGAGAAGGGGACGGCAGAGGACGAGATGGCTAGATAGCATCACCGATGTAATGAACATGAATTTGAGTAAACTCCGGGAGACAGTGGAGGACAAGGCCTGGCGTGCTATGGTCCATGAGGTCACGAAGAGTCAGACATGACTAAACGACTGAACAGCAACAACAACAAATGCCCTATTTTCTGGGTCCTAGGAAGCCTGAGGCCACATTTGAATTAAACCAACCCTTCATATTTGGATAGGGTCCTTCTTAGTTCCATATTAGAAGCCAGTGTTTGGGATTAAGTACAGAATAGTATAACTAAGGAAGTCCCATCCATTTGATCAGTGGAAAGTAGTTTCTATTATCAAACTCTTAGCTGGACGGAGCAGGTCTCTGTGCTGGATCAGAGGGATGCCAGCAAAAAGAGGGAAAGGTCCATGATTGTCAAAGATCAAGCCCAATAGACCAAAGCATTTCACTATAAGGAGCCATCAATCATCCGGACAGGATATAGCAGTCTTCTCCAGCTTGGTGCTCTCCAGTTGTGTGCTGGCTAGGAAATGTGAGAGTTATAACCCCAACATATCTAGAGAGCATCAGATAAAGACAGTTGCTACATAGGTCCTCCAAATTCAGATGCAGTGTAGCAGGTGGTAAATTTCTCATTGACGAATCTGCCTGGCCATGGTGAGATGCAAGATGCCAGACCAGACAATTTACCATGTCTTAATTCTCGGGACTCTTATCTTCTACTTTAGGGAACACTGTTCTGTCTGAATCATTAAAAAAAAAAACTCTTAACCTGAATTGATCCCTTTGGGCCAAACCTGGCAGCTTCCTTGCTCAACAGAGGAAGAATTTCTTCACGGTTAAAATATTTTATTTTTCAAGTTTATATAACCGCCCATCTCACAAACAAGCGACTCTGGGGGGCTTTTGTCAGCCAAAGTGTCCCACCACAAATGGCACTAACCCCCGCTCCCCCAGGATCCCGAAAACTGCTCCAGCAGACGCTGCCAGCCTCCTCTTGAGTGAATGTACTTCCAAGGGCCAAAAGAGGCAGGACCTGAGCACACAGTTGCGGCGGCCACCTTGACCTTTTTGTTCCCCCCCACCCAGATGTCCCCGAATTGTCGAATCCAGGTGGCTGCACTGCCCGATGGCAGCTGAGCTAAACTGGATCCTCCCCTTCCCCGCCACCCCATAGTGTGTTTGTCAGTGTTGTCAGCCAGGAGGACCATTTCCAGCCGAGCAAAATGTCCGCTTTCCCCGTGGTCGGAACTTTCCGTTGGAGGGGGGCGGGGGGCCCTCAACTTGGTTGCTACAAAGTAGAATTAAACAAATCCATGGAAGACAAGACTGCCTGTCATAATAGTGGTATATCCAATACCAGAGGCAGTAAACTTACTAAGGAGCAAAGGTACTATTGCATTCATTTCCTGCTTGTGGGCTTCCAAAAATCAACATATGGTTGTCATTGTGAGAACATAACGGTATAAATAAACCTTTGGTATCATCCACACAGGACTTTTTTAAAGTTCTATCAAAGCCTTTTCCAATCTGGTACCTTTCAGATGCGTAGGATTGTTGGCCATTGTAACGAATGGGTAAGCAGGCTCCCACTCTCATCCCACATTCACTGACAACCAGATGCACCTGAGTTTCAGTCTTCATTCACTCATTGCCAGCATGGAAACTATATTTGCACAATGAACAGTTGCATGCCCTGGGACATAGACAAAGTCAGATTACCCAACCTCCTCCCTTTTTCAATAGAGGAAAAAGTTTTATCTTTCAAAACTGTAAGCAAAACTCTGGGGGGAAAGGAGCAAGAAACTATGTGCCAGGGTTGTGGAAGAAGTAGAAAGAGAAAGCTAAGATGTGCCTCCAACCCTCTGATAAAATTTGAATTTGCAGGGAGAAGGATTTTCCATGAAACACATTGGCACAAATTTCTCTAGGACAAGAGAGAATTATGTTGAATTTCTTTTCCTGTGTATTTTTAAGTTGCATTTATTATCTCTGATATTTATTGTCTCTATACATGCTCAGTCATTGTGTGTTTCAATGCAGCTTGGAGTATTTTTACATCAGAGTTGCCTCTAAGCAGGAGCAAACTAGCAACATCTTGTGGTTTGCTCAATCTTACCTTTTCCTATATATTTTTCTATTGGAAGTGCTTTTAAGATGCTGTTTGTGATTGAACAGATCTATATTTTTGTTTCTTCCATCATTGATTGTTTTGTATGTACCTACTTACACGTAAGAAGGTTTTTTTACTTTCTCTTTTTTCCCTTTTGTAATAAAGTTTGATGCTAGTAATCTCTTGTGAGATTGATCTATCTCCCCAACAAGGAGGAGGAGGTGATTTCCATAGCCACATGCCCCAAAATTACAGGACCAGAGGGTAGCTATAGAATTTATTCCATTATCATTTTTTCCTTTTACCTACCAGTAAGATATACAGTCTGTGAGACCTCTGTCTCTCTTGCACACCAGGGTTAGGCAGAAGGGCACAAACCAAAGAGATCCCCATGGAAGATAGATAATGGCAGTGAGAACTACCAAGCTGCTACATCAAAGCAGGAGGCAGAACTAGAAGGTTTCTGGGAAAGGAGTTTTCTGACCTCCAAACTTTCCCCCTATGGCAGGGGTGGGCAACGTCAGGTCCGCGGGCCATATAAGGCCCACGGGGCTCCCGCCTAAGGCCCGCTGGGCTCCTGCCCGCAAACCCCACCCCTTCCACGCAATTGGCTCCCGCCCGCAAAACCCCCCCCCCCCCCCGTGCTTGTGATTGACTCCTGCCCGCAAACTCCGGCCCCTGGTCTGCGGAAATCCCAGAAACCCCGCCCCCCACCCTCCTGGTCCCCGGTTATAAATATCCAAATGGCCCTTGGCAGAAAAAAGGTTCCCCACCCCTGCCCTATGGCCTTAGTCCTGCTACAGCTATGTTAGCTAAGAATGATGGAATTTATTGTCTAATACATCTGCAGAACACCAGATTGGGGAAGCTTAATCTAAAATAATGGCCATGTCTAGAATTGCACTTACCTTTCCGAATGCAGTGAGTAACTAGTACTGTACAAGATTGCAACAGTATTTCATATAAAATTATACTCTTTTGAAAAAATACCTGCCTCTTTTGAAAAAATTAAAATTCTTCTTTGTTCAAGACAAGCCATCTCCATAAATGACAATTTAAGAAGCTGCACCTTGTTTCTATGATAGAAATATATTCCTAATCAGTCAATCATCAAAACACCTTAGTGTATTCAGTAAATAAATTAGTCTCCTCCAGAGACCCTTGCAGAAGGCAGCAAAAATTAATTTTCTTACCTTGCATGTTTGCTTCACCTCTGCAGAAACAATCATTTCAGGAAGAACATTTTTATTATCTATTTTTTATCAAAAAGTAATGTAATTGCAAAGGAAATGAACCAAAACAAATCTTTCACAGAGAAGTAGCTTTCTTTAAGGTTTGCAAGAAGTATTTTTAATAAAGGATATAAGTCAGATGAAAAGTGGGAAGCGTTTCATATAGACACTGAAGCTGGGAGGTGGAAGCATTACAGCCTTGCAATTCATTCATACCTGGATTGGGGAGTTTGTAGCGCTCTGGGTGTTCCTAAACCACAATTCCCATGAGCCTCAGCTAACATAAGTAATGATAAAGATGTTGGGAATTGGTTTTCTGCAGCATCTGGAGGGCCCATGGCATGATTTACAGAACAGTCACCAGGGTAAAAAGGACCTACTGCACTAAGAACTGCATCTCTGCCTTCAGGTTCTTGCTACATCCAGATGACTCAGAGTAATCACTTAGCCTTATGATGTAAGGAACCAGAGATCGTAAGTGGCTTCCTTTGGGAATTCCCTAGTTTACCAAATATCACTGCAGCCAGATCATTCTATCCAGCTGTATATACACCTGCATGACCTGGGCTCCTGATCCTCTCTAGCATCACATTGTCAAGCCCTTCATGGCTGACAAGGAAGCAGGAAAGACACAGTCTTGATTGAGGTCTCTTTAATGCTAGTCCAAGGTAAGTATGGAATCTTGGAAACTCTAAGAGGAATTTCCCAGCCTTAGTTATAACAAATTAATAAAGCAGAGTCTCCTTGAAATGCTTTTCCATTTCTCTCAGCAGCTGGACTGAGTTGCCCTTTCTGAGATAAACATTCAGATTCATCCAGCTTTCCCATAATCTGTCATAATATGTCACTGAATCTGCCTTTTGCCCAAGATGAAAATCATTACCTTGAATCATGAAATGTCCCTTGTGGTATTATTCTCTTCTTTAGTTGAATTAAGAGGGATGGGATTGTCCTTCTGCAGAAGGCCTAAGTAACTCAGATCAAAGCAAATGCCAGGTGAGCACCTTAGCCAAGTAATTCATTTTAAAGTTAAAACAGCCGACCCCAACTCCATGTTGCTTGGCTAAAATGCTCACTTTTGGTTTGATCTGGAGCTCTCATACACTCACCTACCACAGAATATACCACTACTATGTTGGTGGAAAAAATGTTCCAACTGTGAAGCATCCTCAGTTCATCTGGAAGACAAATGTATCTGTGAATAAGCTGGAACAGTTGTATAAAAAAAAGCACCCGCAGTAGTGATCATGAAGCTATAAAATCTGGGAGTGATGGATAAACAGTTGGAAAAGAGTCATGCAACTTTGTTTTTGTACATAACTGCAGTTAGTCACCGCAGACGGTGACTGCAGCCATGAAATTAAAAGACGCTTGCTCCTTGGGAGGAAAGCTATGGCAAACCTAGACAGCATATTAAAAAGCAGAGACATCACCATGCCGACAAAGGTCCATATAGTTAAAGCTATGGTTTTTCCAGTAGCAATGTATGGCTGTGAGAGTTGGACCATAAGGAAGGCTGAGCGCCGAAGAATTGATGCTTTCGAACTGTGGTGCTGGAGAAGACTCTTGAGAGTCCCTTGGACTGCAAGGAGGTCAAACCAGTCAATCCTAAAGGAAATCAACCCTGACTGCTCATTGGAAGGACAGATGCTGAAGCTGAAGCTCAAATACTTTGGCCACCTAATGCGAAGAGAGGACTCACTAGAAAAGACCCTGATGCTGGGAAAGACTGAAGGCAAAAGGAGAAGGGGACGGCAGAGGATGAGATGGTTAGATAGCATCACTGATGTAATGAACATGAATTTGAGTAAACTCCGAGAGACAGTGGAGGACAGGAAGGCCTGGCGTGCTATGGTCCATGAGGTCACGAAGAGTCGGACACGACTAAACGGCTGAACAGCAACAACAAAAAACTGCAGTGAGATTATTGTATGTACAAAGATGGAAAGATTTGGCATTACCCACAATGGAGGAATGGTTGGTGAAAAAAATGGAACTTGCTGAGATGTCTAAATTGACTTCTTTGATCAAAGAAAAGACAATATCTATGTTTATTGCTCACCGGAAACCCCTTATAGCCTTTTTGTGTGAAACGGAAAAAAATGAACTTATGATTTATGGTTTTGATGATTAAACAGAATAGAGTATAGAAAGAAGAAAGGTTTGATGTAGCCATAGAGTAAGAGGCAAACTTATAATTGTCCTTACAACTGCTGTAAAGAAAATCAGAAGCTACTTTTTTCTTTCTTTTCTATTTTTTCTTTACTTTGTTTTTCCATTCTTGCACTTCTCTTTGATTTCTTTTTCTTTCTTTTCTTTTTCTTACTTTTTGTGTTAGTTTTTATATTCTTTTTTAAAAATCTACAAAATCTATTTGGGATCTACTTGACTCCAGGGCCAGCCTAATTCAAGCTGATTCTTTAGGCTATGGACCATGACAGGTAGTGAATTGGGGCCAATCCTACCTGCTGCCTAATGCCCTGCTACCTGGAGCAGCCATTTCATTGTGTCTTGGGCATTCTACTCTCTGGAGTAGCTTATGACTCATTCAGCCATTCTATAAGCTTCACTCTGAAAGGGTCCTCAGAGATGGATTGTGAGGATCTATAGAGGTCACCCCTGCCACCACCTTACAATGTGTCACTTAATGAGTAGTTAAGCTATGCCCCCTAAGGAGAAATAGGACAAGTAGGACTCTCAACTCAACCTGTGCTGCCAATGTTTCCAGTGCTTTCTGAGCATCTCTCTTCTCTTCCTCTGCTGCCTCTGCCATATTTCCAAGGCCTGGTTTCCTTTCTCCTTGCTTGCATCACCTTACTGTCTTATACCCCCAGTACCTGCATTGACTAGATTCTATTGAATTGGGATTATCACCCAAATCCTTATAAGCAGGCAATGATTGCAAAGTAAGGGCTCACAGATATTGAGCCAGAATTTTAAATACTGCATCATTGTGGATAGAGGAACCCTCTGAGAATTGCTTCAGGCTTCTGCTATGATATCTAGAAGAGTATAGTTGATGCTAAAAGAATGATGAACCATTGAGCTGCATTGTGCACATGCCTGAGTAACTCAAATGAATTAGAACTCCAAGAAGTTGTGGCCTCAGAAGGCTACTTCAGGTGGCACCAATAAAATAACTTGTTTTTAATGTGCATAAGCTAGTGGACTTCTATCCATATCCAATGGGATTTTATAAATGCATTCAAATATCACCTGACAGCTCAAGCATGAAGTCCACATTTTCAAATTACTGTATTCTCCATTGGGCAAACCAGATGAACATGTTAAAGAACTATCCTTCAGTCCTTGTGCCAGTAGAAAAGTCTGCTAGCATAGACTGTACTACCCTCATTGCTGATCTTTATTCTGCCATAGGAATGAGGCTGGTGACTGGTATGGTCCTTATCAATTTAACATGGCAGAAGTTAAGGGAAATGACTGGTCAATTTCCCTGGCTTCATGTCTACTCCCATGAAGCATCACCTGCTGATAGGAAAACAACCACCAATCCTTCTCCCTAATGTGTGGTGCAATGGGTGACCATAGATAGGTGCTTGGAATGGTATGTTTAGCCATCTGTTAAGTTGCTTGACTAACAGGTTACAGCAGTGCTTTCCAAACTGCCGCTGTTGGCGACACACCAACGGCGGCAGTGGCGGCGGTGCAGGGGTGCGTGCAGGGGCGGGGGCATGCACAGCGGCGGCGCGGGGGGCGTGCGGCGGTGGTGGTGTGCACGGCGGCAGCCTGGCTAAAACAGGGAAGCGCTGATGGCGCGCCACTGCCGCCGCCGCTGTACACACCACCACCACCACACGCGCCTCCGTGCCACCGCCGCTGCCACTTCGCGACACACTAAGCTGTGTGTTGCGACACACTAAAGTGTCGCGACACACAGTTTGGAAAGCTATGGGTTACAGGAACACAAGTGTTCTGTTCCTGTGACGTGTCAATCAAGCTATTTCTAAATGCAGGTCTGTTGCTATTCTGAAAGAGTGCTAAACCTGTGTTCAAAACTATTATCTTCATCATGGAAGCCTAAAACTCTGGACCTTTCACCAATATCCATACACACTTGGCCACCTTGTAACTAGAGATCTTCAGGACTCAACACTCATTAGCATTTTTCCAAACTTCTCTTCTCTTTTGAAAGAATCCTCTTGAAATTGAAGGTGAACTATTGGGAGTAAGTGGAAATGCAGGATAATTTATCTGCTTAACATTGTTTTTAGTCCAGGATAGTCTGGATGTGGCAAGCTGCTCAAAGTACACCAAGAGGAGAGCTCCTTGTGCACAGACATCCATCTCAGCTACCAAGGACAATCACAGGTGAGATGCTTCAAAGGCAGTGAGGCAAGCTTCTCTGAGAAGTCCAATGATAAAGTGCTACTGCTCCACGGAGGGAAATGAGATTGGCATTCCTACAGGATAGCAAGTAGTGATTGACATTCCTAACCTCCAAAGTATGAAGAAGGAGCCACTCACAGCTAACAGATGTAAATGGAAGGATAGCATTGCAGGCAATCCCACTGATCTTTGCCTGGCAGGGTACTTTTACCAGTAACATTTTTACATTTTTGCTTGTATTTAACAGGGGGTAATTGTATATAGATATATTATATTATATTATATTATATTATATTATATTATATTATATTATATTATATTATATTATATTATAGATAGATAGATAGATAGATATAGAGAGGGGCGTGGTGGCTCAGCGCGTAAGACACCAGGCTTGTCGATCGGAAGATCGCAAGTTCGGAGGTTCGAATCCCTAGCCCTGCGTGCAGAGTGAGCTCCCACACTAGCTCCAGCTCTTGCCAACCTAGCAATTCGAAAGCATGCAAATGCAAGTAGATGAATAGGTTCCAGTTCAGTGGGATGGTAACAGCGTTCCGCACGCGTCATGCTGGCCACATGAATGTGGAAGCGTCTTCGGACAACGCTGGCTCTTTGGCTATCAAACGGAGATGAGCACCGGCCCCTAGAGTCGCACGACTGCACAAATGTGCGGGGGGAACCTTTACCTTTTTTAATTGTATATAGAGGGGTGATAACTCTGAAAGCAAACCTGCAAACTCTGTCAATGCTGGCCTAAACATTTCCCTGAATGGGAAGTCAGACTATTTCAATGACAGAGTATTCATACAGCTCTGCTACCTGTCAATGACATGATGGGAACAGCCTTCACTGCTCACTCTGTGAACACCCGGGAATTATGAAAAATGGCAGAAGCTGAAAGGGTTATAATCCTCCATCTCTGCCTGTTCCTACACTACTCAATAGTCATCATGCTGTCTTCAGGGGCTTTCCAAGATTTTCCAGCTTCAGAAACACCAATCACAGAAGCTAGTGGAGAAGAGACAAGGTTTTTTCCAAAGAGATTGGAGTCCTCTCATGCAAGAGTTATTTAACCCTCAGCATCAAAGGACAAATATTCTCAGAATCTTAGACTTGTTGATATTTCTACTAATCTGTTGAAGGTACTGACCTCCACCCAGCCAATAAATATTTTCATCTATGATAAATGAAGCATGACTTGTATATGCCAAGTACAGAAAACAAATATGTTTTCCTACAGACAGGATCCTACCTACCAAGGACTTTGGTATGATCATGTTCCCTCCCTCATTATCCTTATTTCTTCTATAATGGAAGAGAAGCCCGAACTTATGTCTTATTGAAAACTTATTAAGATGAATCTATTTCTCACCTGGCATTGAAACTGTTAAAAGCAATGAAAAAGAGGCATACAAAGTAAATTGGTAGCTTCTATGGACTACTCATCTGTGTCTCAGTATCCTTGAGCAGATGGTATCTTTACTATATATGGTCTTCAGTCGGACCCATGTTCAAGGATGAGTACTTGGTGGGAAGGACTATGAGGAGGACACATTGAGAGATACCAGAGGCTGGAGGAATTGTCTGATGCGATAGACATAGCCCATCTTAATGGAGCACAAAACAGTGGAGATTACTATGGTATTGTATCACAGTGATCATAGTGCACACATCTGAATAAGCACAAAGTCTTAAGAAGCTGTGCCATGCAACACCAAGTCCTCAGATCCAGTTTCTGCATGAATTTACCAGATGATCTCTTGGTCTCACCCCTACATTTGCAATATGGAGAATACTGGAATGTTGAAAAAATCCTGAGAACATTCTATGCATATTTGTAGGTACCATATATAAAAATTATGAATGGTGCTATTATATCAGGCCTTCAGAGCAGATGTCCAGAACCTCACTTAGCAAAATGAGCAATAATACCTAAAGTCAGTACGGTTTGTTTACCATAAATTAATAAAGTACAAAAGAGGCAGGGCTTGGATTGCAACACAGCTTTTACTATCTTGACTGTTTAGACCAGGGGTCCCCACCCTGTGGGCCGTGGCCTGTTAGGAAGTGGGCCACACAGCTGGTGAGCGGTGGTGGTCCGTGCGATTGGCTCCTACCTGCAAACCCCGCCCCCCATCCGTGCAATTGGCTCCCACCTGCAAACCCCACCCCCGTCCGCACGATTGGCTCCCACCTGCAAACACCACCCCCGTCCGTGCGATTGGCTCCCGCCTGCAAACCCTGCCCCCCAGTCCGCATAATTGGCTCCCGCCTGCAAACCCCACCCCACCCCGGTCCATGGAAAAATTGTCTTCCACAACCGGACCCTGGTGCCAAAAAGGTTGGGTACCCCTGGTTTAGACCCATTGCAGATGCTGCTGTCCAGAGCCTCACTTAGCATATTGAGCAGTATAGCCCTAAACTCAGTATGTCTTAATAAAATAATGCACAATCCCATGGGGGGAGTAAAAATGAGACCATTAGATAAAACATTCATAAGTTGTCAAACTGCACATTGATTATTACAAGTAGGTTCTAAAATAAAATATTCCTCTGCAGTATTTACTATGCATTAAATCATCTCACGAGAGCCAGTTTGGTGTAGTGGTTAAGGCATCAGGCTAGAAACCAGGAGACTGTGAGTTCTAGTCCTGCCTTGGGTACAAAGCCAAGTGGGTGCCCTTGGGCCAATCACTCTCTCTCACCTCTAGAAAGAAAGCAATGGCAAACCACTTCTGAAATCTTGCCAAGAAAACTGCAGGGACTAATCCAGGCAGTCACCAGGAGTCAACACTGACTCAAAGGCACCAAAAAAATAATCTTGTCATACCAATCTGATCTATTTTTACTAGACTGACCAGTTTAGTTGACCATGGAAATGTAAAACATAATGTACCTGACCTCAGCGAAATTTCCACAGAGTCTTCCATGAGATACTAGCATAGAAGATGGTAAAATGTGGGCTGGACTATGCTACCATTAGATGGATACAGAGATGGTTGCATAATCCTATCCAATGAGGATACATCGATAGTTCTGTGTCAAGCTAGAAGAGTAAAGTGGCATATCACAGAGCTCTGTTTGAGGCCCTGTGCTATTCAACATATTTATAAATAACTTTCCTGAGGGATTAGAAAATACGATTATCAAATTTGCAGACAACACAGTGATAGGAAGGATAGCAAATACCTTAGGAGACAGTATCAAGATTCAGCAGGATCATGACAAGCTGTAACAATACTTTGTCAGAAATCTGTGCAGAAACCAGCAAGATGAATTTGAGCAGGAAGAAATGCAAATTCGCACATTTGGGTAAGAAAAGTGATAGGCATGCATATAGGACTTAAAGGACCGTACTGGGCAGAAGGATACATGAAAAAAATCTGGAGGTCTTGGTGGATTCCATGCTGAACACAGGCCAAAATACATTGCAACGAACACAGGCCAAAATACATTGCAACTGCAAAAAAATGCAGTCCTGGGCTGTATCAACAGAAGTATGGTGGTAAGGTCAAGAGAAGGCATAACTCCTCTGCATTTGACACGTTCCTAACTGTTATGTAGATGCTCACAGTCTTGTTACTCAGATTTATTGAAAGGAAAAGGGGTTAGATTGCAGAATCTTAGAAACTTATTTTTAGCACTCTTTATCAATCGGTATATGAAAGCAGGGGCTCTTTGATTCTTCTGGTCATCTTTCTGTCTCTTGGTGCAAGGGGGATGTTGCTCCCTGTTTGTCTGATGATAAGGAAGGAATGCGTAGATATTCACCTGTCATGTTTTGCAAAATGCCACTCTCGTTTCCCGTCTCAAAGAATTCCGTTACATTAGACAGGCGAAACTTGAATATTGCATCCAGTTCTGAGAACCACATTTTAGAAAGATGTTGACAAAATACAGCATGCTCAGAGGAGTGGAACCCAGAGGAGAAGGAGGCTAGAAGGAAAAGTCTCTAAGGAATGGATGGAGGCATTTGGTATGTTTAGCCTAGAGAAGAGAAGATTGCAGGGAAACATGATAACTTTCTTCAAGTGTCCAAGCAGTGCTTCAGTAGAAGACAGGGCAGAATTGTTCAGATTTGTTCCAGGGGGGAAAAAGTCAAGGAACAATGCATTTAAATTATAAATTTCAGTTGGACATCAGGGAAAGTTTCCTAATGGTGAGACACTGGAACAGATGACCTTTGGAGGTGGTGGTGAACTCTCCTTCACTGGAGGTATTTAAACAGAGGCAAGGATGCTTTGGTAGCAGGTTCCTACTCTGGGGTGAGGGTTGGATTAGATGATCTCCAAGCTCCTACCTTCACATTCCATGTATCTATTATTCTGCCTCTTTGTGTGGGTGGATGCTGTTTTATCCACATGAGGATCCACTCCTACATGAGACTTGAGTGCTAATAAAGGCCTTCTACCAAACTATCCAGGCCAATTTTCATTAGACCAAGTTCTCTACCAGAGTTCTCTCCGTTGGAAGTGGCAATTTCTATTTCCCCCAGGTCAGTGGTAAATATCAAGAAGAATCTGTTAGCATGACAGACACGTGCAAAATGCTGAAAGCCCCTCTAACTACTTTGCCCATAGATTTTTAAACAACCATCTTCAAGGCAAAAAGGACTCACGTCCCACCCTTCCTGTTGTGCAATTCTCTATATTTAGCGAGCTAATTAATAACTAACCAGCATTCTCTCGCAAGGCCCTGCAGACGGCTTGGATTTACTGGACTAATTTCCCTCCTAGGCAAAGATTCCAGTAATGCCATTCGGGCAAATGAGCTCTCCTGCTGAATGTAATCCATCTGTCCTCACCTGCAGCCACAGTGCAGAGGGGACTATGCTATTTGTGGCTGGCTGCATTTTGCAAAAACTGGAAGAAGGCTGATTAAGGGGACTTGCATCCTTATGGGGCAGAGAAAGCTAGCTGACATTTAAAGATTGTGTCACCAACACTTGGCAACTTAATGTGCGCTGTTCAACTGTATGCACGGCTTTAAAGTGAAAAGCACAAGAGATTAAGGGAAGGATTCCCAGCACAAATTGGCTGCTGGAAAGGTCAACAGTGAGCATAAAAAGCTTGCTTGGAAATACCTGCTTGATGGGTTCATGGAATAGGGGGAGAAATAAAAGTGCCTTCTGGAGCTGAACTAGGTCAGGGGGTCCTTCCTGACCTGAAGCAAAGGCAAATTTTTCACACTGTCAAAATAGCAATTCTCTATGGGCCTTTTGTAATTTTAGGCTGCTGAAAAGAAACACCCCCTGGATTAATGATGTACAGATTAATCCAGTCTATTTTAGTGTCTTCATTAGGAAGCTAGCATTCCAGTCCATTGGTTTTATTTTTACAGATTCTCTTTAAAAGATCTATGTGGGGGGAAAAAATCTGCATCCATTTTTGCCTGCAACTTTCCCTAACATATGGAGTTTTCCCTTTTATATGCAGTTTCCCCTAATGTGATGGTAATGACATTGTTCACATAGATGCCTCCACGATACTGAATTTTAAAGTGAATTTCCCTGATACCATTGTTTGCTATATACATTTCTCCAAAGCAGCCTTTTAAAATGGAAATTGCCCCAGTATAAGTTCTTTTTAATTGAGCGTAACTTTTAGAACCATGCATGTTTTTCCAGATGCATCTTTCACAAATAAATGGTTTCTTTGTGCGGATGTGGACCATTCAATGCTGCTGTCACAGCTGGATTGGAATCTGATCAGATGCATCTCATATATCTGCTCTGATAGAAATCAATGGCAAATTTATATTACATCTGTGTAATGAGAGAGAAGGAGAAGTCATGTGAGGCTAACAAGACAAAAGTGTGAACTCTGAAACCTATCTTTGCAAGCCTGTCCCCGCCTGTTGCAAGCAATTATATGCAAAAGCAGTCTTCCCCTCTACCAAGATAGGCCAATTTGTCATTTCCTTCCTAGGAATGTGGCCATGCCAGTGTTCTTGTAGAATATGTGTGGCACTTCGAAATAATCTTTGCCATTACTTGAACTGTTGGGATATACTAAGAAGAGTAGATGAGTTCACTGCCTATTGCCATTGCCACCCCATAATAGCCAGACAGTTCAGCCAACAGCTCAGAGGAGTTGTTGAACTGCACGTACACATAAGAGGACACTCTCCTGTGTTGCGTGGTTCAAAGCCTCATTCATGATGTCTCACTGTCTCATTTGTAGGATGGGAAGGTATATTCTTTTTAAATATGTGGTTGACTTATGGTCATCCGATGACCCACCTGCTTGATCCAAGCCCGGCTCTTAAGAGCTGCATGCATAGTTGACTTCCACTTACACAAGAAAAGGGCATTTTTGAGGAAAAAGTCCAACCCCAGAGCACAAGTTGAACTCTTGAAAAGAGAAATGAGCCAAGACAACACAGCATGTTTAGCCCCTAGCACTCAAAAGCAAAGGTTCACTCATCATTGATTCCAGCAAACGACGGGAGAGAAGGCAAATAACGAAGCTAATTACCTCACAAATGTAAGACTGGCTTAGCATCAGCATTATTACCGCCAATGGCAATAAAAGCATCTTGGATGCAGGAGGACAGCTGGAATCTCAGCTATAAAGTAATTCAGGCTGCCCGCCTCTGCTCGGCAAGGCCTTTGCTTGACAGACTCAGAACTAAATAAGCAGAAGGCAAAATTCATAAGGGAAGTGCCTTTGTCAGGCCAAGAGCAGGTCTGCAGAACAACTGCAAGCTTTTGAGTTTTGAAAAACTCCTCCCCAGCAAGATATAGTTAGAACAACAACAGAAAGTGGTAGAGGGATTTGATGATGGTCAAATCATATCCATAACCGGTTAGATCTTGATCATCTCTCTTTCCTATGATATGATGCAGATGGATTTAAATCTGAAATGATAGATGACCTTTATGAGGTTTCTAATTACACCACTAAGTTTGAAAATCAACATTTGAGAATATTCTTGAGGGAAGTGTGGAGCAAATAGATCAACTCACCCAAACAAGAAATAAGAACGTTTAGCATTTGACCCTAAATCTCTTCTTAGAAGGAATGAGACCAATTCATTTATATTCCCATTCTGCTGCACTAAAGTGGGTAGAGCAGGGTTTCTCAACCAGGCTTTCGTGGAACCCTAGGGTTCTGTGAGAGATCACTAGGGGTTGCCTGGGAGATCACAATTTATTTTAAAATTATTTCAAATTCAGGCAACTTCTCATTAAAGAGGTAAGTTTCATTCTTTATTTTTAGTTTAAGTACACTGTTAATGCATATATACAGGCCTACCCAGGAAACAAATATAATAATTTTGGAACCTCTGGCCTATATTTGAGCCTGAATGTGCAGGGGTTCCCCGAGGCCTGAAAAATATTTCAAGGGTTCCTGCAGGGTCAAAAGGTTGAGAAAGGCTGGGGTAGAGGAAAAAGTCTGACACAAAGACTTTATAAGGTAATTCTTTGGGTGGGTAGAAGGAAGGAATAATTGCAGGTCATAGGCAAGAAAGAGCCACAAGAAAACTGGGTGGGGGTGAGCTAGTCAAGGTTGAATCGATCCTATAAAAAGAATCAAGATAGCCAAATAAAGTCACAAGTTCCAGCATAAGGCAGAGAGGTTCTTCTGTGAAAAGTAGGGACCTGTACTGCTGTTCCCATTCTTCAGAAGTAGAGTGTACCCTTCAAATGTTTATGAACTAAAACTTCCAGAATTTAATGTGGCCACATGAAGGATGATGGGGGGGGGTGTTTTCAGCAACATCTAGAACTCCACATGTTATTCACCACTGCCTTATTGAGCAATCTAGGTAAAGCCTTCTTGCCAGCAAATGGAGCTTCAGGCATGGTGAATCTCAAAATATGAAACCAGCATGTACATCCAGTCTTAGCCTCATCTCAAGACACAAGAGTCTTTAAGGAATAAGGGATGTGAACTGGCTCAAAAAAACCCTTCTGGCATTGATGCAGACAAGCCTGTCTCTAATTTCTTGCACTTAGGACTTGCCCGGTATGAACAAACGTAGGTGAGTTTTGAGTTGTGTATGGAAACCTACACTTCTGCCAGGATACAGGATTTTTTGAAAAGCAATGCAAGCCAATTGTTGGGTGGATACACAAACCAGGTGAAAACCAAAAGCAGATATGATACACTGTTTTTGGCATGGTGTGCAGGAAACTCAGGCATGTTATGGTTTCCTAGAGTTTCTTGGTTCCCAAATATCAAAAATATACCCCTCCCCCAAAAAGCGTTTCTTGAGAACAGCAAACTCTGGAAGCTTCATCTAAAGCAGTGTTTTTCAAACTCTGCAACTTTAAGATTGGAGCCCACAAGATAGTTACACTGTACGTAGGAGGCTGGTCCGTTCTCCCGTGGCTTTATTTTTATTTCATTTTTATTGTACTTGTCTATTTTTAACTGTTTTTTTAACTGCTTTAACTGCCTGTTTATTGTACACCGCCCAGAGTCACATTTGTGAGATAGGCAGCTTTATAAGTCTGATTGATAGATAATAAATAAATAAATAAATAAATAAATAAATAAATAGTGTGAGCTAGTATTATTTATTTATTTATTTCATGTCCAGATCAAACTTTACTCTGCCAAAATCTAGCCACCGCCACAGCTTTGTCATTAGCTTGCTATAGGTCAACAGTACAAGGCTCCGGCAGTAATCGACACACCATCAGATGCGCCGGGTCTTGGGTTTCTCCACATTCACACAATGTATTGTCGTCAGCCAACAACCCCCACTTAAATAAATTCGTCTTGCACCTTGGCACCCCCACCCTCATCCTATTCATTTTCCTCCAAACTGTATAAGGGAGAGTGTTTCCAGCGGCCATTTCTTCCTTCAGTAAAATACTCAAATTGATGAGCTCATTCCTCCATTTACTTATTCGATTCTGTTCTTTGGACCCCTCTAGGGTATTAGTTCTTGCCATAAAGCTCTTTCTAGATCTAAGTCAGTGAATTGGGGGAGTATATCCACTCAAAGGGTGACGATAGTCAGTCTCTTGCTTGTTTCTTTTGGCATCTGCTTCTACTTCCCTTCTTATCTTAGGTGCAGCAATGTCAACAAGAGAATATAGTTTATTAATGGGCGTAGGTTTGAGGCATCCCGTCACTATGCGCATTGCCTCATTCACAGCGATATCTACTTGCTTCGCATGTGCCAATGCATTCCATACTGGTGCCGCATATTCCGCAGTAGAGACACTCAAGGCCAGAGCTGATGCTCGTAACGTAGCTGGCTGGGCTCCCCATGCATAGTTTGTCAATCGTCGGATGATGTTATTCCTAGCACATACTTTAGCCTTGGTAATGGCAATGTTGCTTAAAAGAAAGCGATATGTCCAACGTAACACCCAAATATTTAGGTGTTGGGCAGTGTTGTAATCTATTCCCGCTCCACGTAATATCCAGTTCAACCCCTGCATCTCGATTGCGAAGATGAAAGGCGCATACTTGAGTTTTGCTTGGATTAGGTTTTAAGTAATTATTATCATAATACCGCTCCAGTTCTTCTAGAGCCCGTGATAATTTTTCAGCACACTCATTGAAACTCAGTTCTTGTACGGCCACCGCTGTATCATCCGCATATATGAACATTTGTGTGTTGGCCGGGGCGGGTTGGTCGCTAGTATATATATTGTATAAAATTGGAGAGAGTACGCTGCCTTGTGGTAATCCATTCTTTTGCTTCCTCCATCTACTATTCTTACCATTCAAAGTCACATAAAACCTTCTATTTTGAAGGAAACTCAGCAATTTTCTATGATTGGCCATATCGTATGCCGCTGTAAGGTCAATGAATGCCACTCCAGTAATTAGTTTGCTTTCATAACCGTCCTCTATGTATTGTGTGAGATTAAGTATTTGTCCGCAGCATGACCTTCCTGGTCTAAAACCAGCTTGCTCCTTCATGATCTTTACATCAAGAGTCTCTGCCACTCGATTAAGAATCATTCACTCCAACAACTTGTAAAGATGACAAAGGAGTGACACTGGTCGATAGTTCTTTGGATCAGTTGGTTCCTTTCCTGGCTTCAACAAGGCTACCACTCTAGCCTGTCTCCAAACCCTCGGACTCCTAAGTTCAGTAATACAGCTGTTCATTTGCCAGAGCCACTCCAAGGTATTAGGTCCAAACTGTTTTATCTGTTCCGCCCTTAAATCATCAATGCCCATGGCTCTGTTTTGCTTCGGGCTCTTTGTGGCTCCTTCTAATTTGAGTATGGTAAAAGGGGCACTGAGGAATCCGTTCTCTTGCTCTTCCGCACTGATAGCCGGTTCTCGTTCTTTTTTCCCTTGAATTTTCCCATTTTGCAGGAGTTGACTGGCTATTTGGTCTGCTTTTACACTGGTTTGATTTTGTTGAGGTTTGGTTGGATCCCCACCTAGATTTTTAAGCAGTTTCCACGCACATCTGCTATTCTGTTTCTTATCAAGGTTCTCTACTAACATACACCATCGTAATCTCCCCTCTTCAGCAATTGCTTCTATCAGCTGTTCCCCAGCCTCAATTGTATCCTCCCTAAAAGGATCTTGATCAAATAAGGACTGGTATCTATCTAGCAGAGGTTTGGTCTCCACGTGGTGGCTGAGGAATTCTGAGAATTCAAGTCCACACATCTTAAAGTTGCCAAGTTTGAAAAACACTGATCTAAACTTTAAAAAAAGATATTGCTTTAAGAAAAAAAATACTTGCATAGTTTACAGCTGAGGCAACAAAATGTAGAGATGCTAAGGATTGCTCAGAAGTACTTTGAGGGAGATGAAATGTTCTTTATAGAACATTTTTTTCTTTCTTTGTAGAAATTCTTTCTTTATAGAACTCCCATTGGACCATGGAGAAATATAGAATTTTGTTAGAACGTATTGGAGCGTACAAAATAAGTGATAGGAATACTGTTAAGAATAATTTACATTGCCGTTGGATAAATACAGGTTATTCTTGTAATATGATTATTTTTAAAAATAGCTCTGCTATAATATAACACTGTATATGGAAAAACAAGTATTAATTTAAGAGCACATAGAGACACATGTAATTGAAAGTTAATAGCTTTAATTAAGCTTCCAGTGTATCACTGAGAATCAGCACATATTAACTGCCAGTAATGTTCTATTTTGCTTTATTGTTATATTATAAAACAATATTTATTTCTAACTTTTAATCTGAAAAAAGGGCTTCTGAGAGTCTAGGTGCAAGGTACAATCTGACCAGACAAATGGGTTGGAGGTTAAGGATACAGCTGGTACCAGGAACAAAATGGAATGGCTGTGGTTCGGGGCTCTTTGGTTTCCAGAGAATTGCCATCTTTGGTCTCGGATGGGCTTGCACTGCCCCAGACAGACCCTGTGTGTAACCTGGGGGTTCTCCTGGACTCACAACTCCTGCTTGAAGAGCAGGTGGCAGTCGTGGCCAGGAGAGCCTTTGCACAACTGCGTGTTGTGTGCCAGCTACGCCCATTCCTGGACCAATAGGCCCTTCTCACAGTCACCCACACCCTAGTCACCTCCTGTTTGGACTATTGTAATGCGTTCTACATGGGGCTGCCTTTGAAAAGTATCTGGAAGCTTCAGTTGGTTCAAAATGCAACAACCCGCATAGTTTTGTGCAAGCCTAGCCCATGTGTCACCTCTTTTGCGGGAGCTGCATTGGTCGCCAGTTTGCTTCCGGGTCCAATTCAAGGTGCTGGTTATCACCTTTAAAGCCCTACATGGCTTGGGGCCAGGTTATTTGAAGGACCACCTTTTCCCAGTTATATCCACCTGGCCCACCAGAGCGGGGAGGCAGGGTATGTTGTGGGTCCATTCAGTTAGGGAGGTACATCTAGTGGGGCCAAGGAAAAGCCTTCTCCGTAGTGGCTCCCTCCCTTTAGAACATAATTCCCCCAGATATAAGATTGGCCCCCTCCTTGCTCCTGTTCCGGAAGGCCCTGAAGACATGGTTCTGTCAACGGGCCTGGGGACCCCAAGCTTCGGAGCCAATCAAATGGCTGGTATGAATGTGTTTGCTGCTGCTGGGGGGTGTCTATTGTATTTTTATGGTTTTTAATTCTGTAAGCTGCCCAGAGTCACCATGTGTGAGTTGGATGTCCTTATAAATTTGCTTAATAAATAAATAATATTTTTTTTAAAAAAAAAAATTAAAACTGGGAGAGCCAGTTTTGTCTAGTGGTTAAGGTGCTGGGCTAGAAACCAGGAGTCTGAGAGTTCTAGTCCTGCCTTAGGCATGAAAGCCGGCTGGGTGACCTTGGGCCAGTCACTCACTCTCTCAGCCCAACTCACCTCACAGGGTTGTTCTTGTTGGAATTATCAGGAGTCAGCATTGTCTCATATCTCTACTGTGCTTGTGGGATATTACCTGAGTCACCTGATTTACTCTTCCTCCTCCTCCTTGGTTTGGGGATTCTCATTCTCCATTACGCTTTGGGCACACCTGCAAGCAGGAGGGCTGCACCATGCAGCTCTCGTCCATTTCATCTTGCTTGCACGCAGATCTACTATGAATCTACTCGTATCCAGATCTACTGAATAAATGTAAGCTATCTCTATTTTTCTTCATCTAACTAATGTGTGAAGACTCTTGAGATTTATTACGCAGCATAAAATATGATTAAGAAATTGAAACCAAAGCATCTTTTATAAAAAAAACTTGTATTGAATGATATTGCTCAAATAACACAAGCAAAACATAACAGCAAGCATAACAAAGACTTAAGAAGACTGAAGAAATAAAGAAGTGAAGACAAAAGCACATAGCAACAACAGCTCTTACATTTTATATCTTCTATGTTAACCAATCAGAAACTGACTGATCAGCTCTGTGAGAAAACCTTGTGATCAGGCTAACCAATTGTGTGCCTGGGATATGTAAACAACTTAGCTTATGTGTAGACAGCCAGGCACCACATCTTGTGACTGTTGTAAACTCCTCACTACTAGCCCCCACCTTTTTTCCTGTGAGTGATCCTTTTAAAATACAAGCCTCAGCATACAAGAAATTCTCCATAATTTAAAATAAACTCAACAAAGACTGAATTTATTTCTGAACGCAATTAAACTTAAAGGGCAAGTTCCCTGCTGGTTCACACTTCTACTCTGCAAGATTGTTGTTAGCTGCTTGGAGTACTTTTATTAACCTTAAAGACTCCATCATCTGTGGGGAAAATAGGAGGAGGAAGGAGTATTAGGTATGTTCACCGCCTTGACTTATTTATAAAAATAATAAAGGCAGGATAAAAATTAAATAAATAAATAAAACAAAAGGTTTGGAGTGGGCAAATTTATAACTTTGATAGGGTTAGAGACTTTGATTGTACTCACCCACTGATTATGATTATGGTTTTGTGTTTTAATATAGTTTTAATAATGTTTTTAGTATGGTTGTATGTTTGTTGTTTTTTATTTGCAGTTGTTTATTGTTTGATGTAGTAGTTAAGGTACCAGGCTAGAAACCAGGAGACCGTGAATCTAGTCCCGCCTTAGGCACAAAGCCAGCTGGGGGACCTTGGGCCAGTCACTCTCTCGCAGCCCTAGGAAGGAGGCAATGGCAAACCAATTCTGAAAAACTTTGCCAAGAAAACTGCAGGGACTTGTCCAGGCAGACTCCAAGAATCACACACGATTGAACGGATAAAAAAGGGGGCAAGCCATAAATATGCTAAATAAATACATTAGAAATTAGAGCAGAGCTTTCCAAACTTTTCATGTAGGTGACACACTTTTTAGAGATGCATCATTTCGCGACACACTCTTACAGCAGGGCACAAGACAGGCACTAGGACCTGCGCGGAATCACAGCAGGTTTGGAGGCAGCAGGGCACAAGGCAGGCACTAGGACCTGCGCGGAATCCTGGCAGGGCTCAGAGGCAGCAGCAGCCGTGACACACCCAGACACTGCAGCCGACACACTAATGTGTCCTGACACACAGTTTGGAAAGCTCTGAATTAGAGCTTTCCCTGGAGAACAACAGCATCACAAAGCAAAGCAGGTAATAGATAGTAATGGGGTGGTTTTGAGATTAAAAAGAACTAAGCAACATATCTATCCATGAAGGTTCCTCCTTTAGTCTGACAATGGCGGTCATCATTGGACTGAAAGGCCAGAGGGCCACATGTTCCTTTCTGATATCTGCACCAGCTAATCTGCTTCCAGAAAAGAATCTGAGTATGTGACACAAACCTGTAGTTTGCTAGAGTCTGCATCTCATTTGGAGAAAATTTTCATTTCCAAGGTTGTGCTTTATCTGAACTTGCTGGTTCCCCAGACAAATTTTATCTTTTGAATTCCCGGCCATCATTTCGTTGCACAGCCAAGGCAGCTGGCAACCCCCGCCCCATCCTAAGGGCTTATCTCAAGCAGGTGCTCCAAAGAAAACCAGAGAAAGGAGGCATTGCTTATCAGACAGCTTGTACTTTGGAAAGAAAGGCTGAGCCCAAAGGAAATTACTGAGAGTATATTGATGGAGGATGTGAATGTAGCAGCCATCCTTCATCTTGTCACAGGGGGATTTGTATTGAGGTTGTCTGATGGATGCCAACGTTCACTGGAGAAGGCACAAACAGCGATAGGCCTGGAATGGAGTAGAAGCAGAGAGCATGATTAATCTTCCGTCTCCTTCTCATTAAGCCTCACTGCTTCTTGGGAAGTGGGCACCATCCAATTCCATGACACAAGGGACAGCCAAGCCTGACTGTGAGGAGCCAAGTTACTTCCATGGGCCTGAAGATCACAGAAAGCCCCTCAGGGCAGGCAAGGTCCAGGAAGAGCAGGAATTTCAGAAATGTTCTTTGTTGTTGTAGAATATTACAATGGAATCTTCAAATCCTGTAGAGCAGGGGTCCCCAACCTGTGGCTGGGGCCACACTAGTGGGCCGCAGCCTGTTAGGAAGTGGGCCGCGGGGCTCCCCCTGCAAACCCCACCCCCGGTGCACGCGATTGGCTCCCGCCTGCAAACCCCGCCCCCCCGGTGCACGCGATTGTCTCCCACCTGCAAACCCCGTCCCCCCGCTCCGTGGAAAAATTTTCTTCCACAACCAGACCCTGGTGCCAGAAAGGTTGGGGACTGCTGCTGTAGTGTTTCTCTCTACCATATTTTATTCCAGACAAAATCAAGGCATGAGTATTTTTGGTTCCTTTCTCTCATTTTCTTCTTTCCCAGGCTGAGTAATCTGCCCTGAACTCCTCCCTCAGTGGTTCTTTCCACCTTTCTCCATTTGCAAGGCCAGGTCTACATTCTGTCACACATACTGCAGTCTGGCAGTCTTCTATCAAGCAGAGAACATCTAGAACTTGGTATACTAGCTTATTGGATCCATGTACAAAGGTAGTATCTACAGCTGAATATCACATGCATGTTCAAAAGCAGGAAAGGAGCAACTGCTTCAAACCCTGTTGCTAAAGAACTTCCTGGAAGCCTCTGGCTGGCTGCTGTCAAAAACAAGAAATGCTGGCCTTATGTTTTACAGTATGTCAACTTTCCCCAACCTAAGTGCTGACTGCATCTAGCTACAGCAGCCTTTCTCAACCTTTTGACCCTGGAGGAACCCTTGAAATATTTTTCAGGCCTCGGGGAACCCCTGCACATTCAGGCTCAGATATAGGCCAGAAGTTACAAAATTATTGTATTTGTTTCATGTATAGGCCTGTATATATGCATTAACAATGTTCTTAAACTAAAAATAAAGAATGAAACTTACCTCTTTAATGTGAAGTTGCCCGAATTTGAAATAATTGTTTAAATAAATCATGATCTCCCAGGGAACCCCTAGTGACCTCTCACGGAACCCTAGGGTGCCACGGAACCCTGGTTGAGAAACCCTGAGCTATAGGGTCAATTCTCAGCAATGACCATAATCACTGATGGGAACTGTGGGTATTTTTCTGTTTGTCTTTTGACAAGGATGCTTAGGAAATGGCAGGATTGGGAAGGGAGAAAGAACACACCATCTGAACCTATAATTGAAGCTGCACTTTCAAGAGAATAATACAACCCAAGACCTTTCATCCAGACCATGACATTTCTATAATAGACTTCTTGTATTTTTTCTGCCAGCCCTCTTACTGTATCTGTTGGCCGAGTTTGTTTACACTGACTTAAGCATGTAACAGAAGCATATAGAAAAAAACTGTTTACTCCATCTTAAGCAAAGAAGAAAGGAAACATATATGCATATTTCAGGCTACTTATCTAAGTTCGGGACAACTGCATTTTTGCAGCTGCAGCACAGAGAATTTAATGAAATGGTTTCATTTGGTTAATTAGTCTGCACTGACAATATATAGATTTATATTACAACATATAAACAGTATGTAATTGCATATTCTTGTATCTCCAACATTATGTGGATCAAAATGTGCCTTACTAACATTAGTTCAGGTTGAGGAGCTGTAGAGCATAGAACACAGCAAGGAATAATGGCTGGACTCAAACCGAGCCATTTTATAAGCAAGACTTTCATTAGACTGTGAACCAAAGCAGTTTTCCTTTCCCAAGTAGGTATATATGACGCGCTGTCAAATAGGTGCTGTATTTTCTCCCTGAGCATGTGTTATGGAGATTGCGGGCGAAAGAGGAGGGGCCGCTTTCCAGGGTGAGAAGCGCTTTCACAGCACGGAAGACCTTGGGCGCCCGTCCAAGAAGGTCAGGCCAGACCCGCCTTAGGGCGCCTGGGGTTTTTCCCCAGAGAACTGTTTAGTGTGGCTTAGTTTGGCAAGATTCTGTGTAAGGTAGAACAATAAAGATCTAGAGCTTAAATCCGAGGCTCAGCATTGTTCTTTGCCTAACCACGACAGCATGCTATTATTTTTGCTCTTGCGGCCTGCAGGTGATCCTGGTGGTTATGGAGTAAGGTTAGAACATATTGGTCCTTTCAGTGTTGTGACCAACTACTAGAGTAAAGTATTGACATGACTGGTGGCCTCAAGAAGACAACAAATGTCCTCTAATTCTCCTTGACCCCTGCACATACTGTGGCAAGCAAATTATCCTCCTCTGAGGATTCATCCAGTTGGGATTCATTCTGTTAAGAAGGTGACTGTGGGTTACAATACTTCATATAGTCCCTCTCAGGGAGACCTTAAAGCTATTGCAGCTATTTCATCTAATTCGTTTATCTGCTGCAATCTACTTCATATATCAGTTAGCTAATGGAATTTGAAATGAATAAATGCCATGGAGCATAGTGAAATTCTTACCAAGATTGTTGGTAAGATAAGCTGCAAGGTCAAATATTCATCACTGGGAACACACACAAGATCCCCAATTCATTTATTGACATTCAAGCATTTTTATGGCCCTGATCTCTTGTTAGTAGCTCCCTAATAGCAAAGGCCAAACACCTCTTTTACTAGGGCATCAGTAGCTTCAGATGAGATAGAGAGCAACCTAACCTTGGAGGGGTTTAGAAAATTCCACTGTGAAATAAATATACTAGCTCTTGGCTCTGACTTTTAGCGTTCTACAGAAATTCCAAAAACAGTAAATGCAGATCTTGCACTGAAAAGCAATAATACCAACAATAAAAACTGGACATTATATTCAGATCACCTTCTATACTAGCCTTTTTCAACTTTTTGACCCTGGAGGAACCCTTGAAACATTTTCCAGGCCTCGGGGAACCCCCGCACATTCAGGCTCAAGTATAGGCCAGAAGTTACAAAATTATTATATTTGTTTCATGTGTGGGGCTGTATATATGCATTAACAGTGTTCTTAAATTTAAAATAAAGAATGAAACTTACCGCTTTAATGTGAAGTTGCCTGAATTTGAAATATTTTTTTAAATAAATTGTGATCTCCCAGGGATCCCCTAGTGGCTTCTCACAGAACCCTAGGGTGCCGGGGAACCCTGGTTGAGAAACCCTGCTCTATACACACAGAGAGAGCGAGAGAGCGCTGAGGAGTTGTACAACGTTTTGTGTGGTTAACCAATTTGGAAGGAAGGTTAACATTATGCAGTGCTGGTCTGTGAATTGCACAGAGGCTTATCACACCAGGGCAAGATAGCGTCATACTAAGTCCCAGTTTAAACATTGCTTCCCTATCACATGGAAAGCTTCCACCAATACAGGAGACTCTTATTCTATAACAGTGTTTCTCAACCTTGGCAACTTAAGATGTGTGGGCTTCAGCTCCCAGAATTCCCCAGTCAGCATGAATTCTGGGAGCTGAAGTCCACACATCTTAAACTTGCCAAGGTTGAGAAACACTGTTCTACAGTATATAAAGAGAGTGCAGTATGAACATTAATGGGGACAGAGTGAACATGCTCATTCCCCTTCCATAAATTACATTCATAGTAATCCATAGATTACTGTAATGCGCTCTACATGGGGCTACCCTTGAAGAGTATCCGGAAGCTTCAGCTGGTCCAGAATGCAGCTGCACGGGCCATTGTTGGTGCCCCTAGATCGGCACACATAACACCTTTATTACGTGAGCTGCATTGTGTACCAGTTTGCTTCCGGGTCCAATTCAAGGTGTTGGTTATCACCTTTAAAGCCCTACATGGCATGGGACCAGGTTACCTGAAGGACCGCCTCGTCCCCAATACATCTACCCGTCCCACCCGATCGTGCAGAGATTAGCCCCTTCGCTCCTGACCTTCCGGAGGAACCTGAAAACTTGGTTCTGCCGCCTTGCTTGGGGCCAAGAAAGAAGTAGTCACTCTTGGGGATGGCTAATACCTTAGAGAGCCCCTCTCCTACATTGGATTGAGTTAGATCTTTTTATTATTCTTGGATTTTAATCTTGTTTTATATCTTAGTATTGTTATATTGTATGTATATTTTATGTCTTTTGTTTTATTATCTTGTTGTAAACCGCCCAGAGTCCCTCCAGTGGAGGGAGATGGGCGGTGATATAAGTTTGAGAAAACAAACAAATAAATAAATAAATGTAAAAGTCACATGTGCAGATAAATACTGAAATTCTCCAGAATTTCCAAGGCATTAGCAGCTGTGGGAGTAAGTTTACTATCCAGAGAAATAGACCCTGTACCTCTATTACCAGCATGTCAGATCTGCTGAGCTCAGTATGGTAAAACATCCAATATAACCATCACTTGATAATCCTTGTTCACCTGCATTTTAATAAATTATCATTTCATAGCCCAGGCCTTCAATCAGGAGGCCAAGCTCTGAATGCAAATGTTTCTATCCAGCCATTTGCTAAAGCTCTGATCTGGCTTCAGGAGCTATAGAATAAGAAAGCCCAGGAACAATGCTCATGGCAAGATTGATCACATCAGCAGAAAGTAGAAGAAACCAAGGACTTTTTGCATAACCTCCCCTTTCACTTCCAAAAATAATACTTGGATGTCAGGCAAGCCAGAAGTATACAAAAAGTTGTTTGTGCAGTGGTGCCAAAATCTGTCTTCCAATTTCAAAAATATTTCTTTAGAATTTCCTTTGGTGGACTTGTGAGTTTTTTTATTGTAAGACAGTGGAGAATGTTGCTGGGACTTTGTTGGTGGTATATCTCTCCATCCATCATTCCAGGGTTCCTCAACCTCAGCCATTTTAAGATGTGTGGACTTCAACTCCCAGAATACTCCAGCCAGCACTGGCTAGAGTATTCTGGGAGTTGAAGTCCACGCATCTTAAAATGGCTGAGGTTGAGGAATGCTGCATCATTCTACAATAGTTCTCCTTGGCTGCCTACCCTTTCAGATTGGAGAAAGCTCTATAGGACAAGTACTCTTAAAGCAATGGAAGCCAGGGAGACTGGGAAATTTATTGTTCGGTCAAAGACAGAATACTAGTACACCCATCACTAACACCTTGTAATTAATGTGAGCAAAACTAAGCATCCCACCCAGAAGAATTTCACTGAAAATTGTATCTTTTTTGAAAACTAATTTTGAAAGCATTTTTTTCATTCAGTTAAATGAGAATACAAAAAAAATGTACAGCACAGCAGTTGCATGCATTAATGAAATAATAATGGCCTAATAATACAATATTAATATTGTATTATTACAATATATAATACAATAATTATAATTATTAATAATACAATAATACAATACTTTTTAATTACTTTTTAATTTAAATACTTTTTAATTTAATTAGGTGAATAATACAATATTCACCTAATGCGAAGAGAGGACTCACTGGAAAAGACCCTGATGCTGGGAAAGACTGAAGGCAAAAGGAGAAGGGGACGGCAGAGGATGAGATGGTTAGATAGCATCACTGATGTAATGAACATGAATTTGAGTAAACTCCGAGAGACAGTGGAGGACAGGAAGGTCTGGCGTGCTATGGTCCATGAGGTCACGAAGAGTCAGACACAACTAAACTACTGAACAACAACAACAATAATACAATCTTATTCATATCTACTCAGAACTAAGTCCTGTTGAACTCAATGCCTGATACATGCAAATGCGTGGTTAATGACAGTGGTTCTTAAACTTTTCAAGACCATGGAACTCAACTTTTTGGGTTGGGTTACCCAACGTTTTTCTAATGAGGAACACTTATTTCCTTTAGAAAGGAAGGGAAATCAAAGAAATATTGAAATAGAACATGTTTTAATAAAGCTCTTTATTCCCTTATTTGTGCTCTTAGCGCTCCACAACGCCTGCTGGGCCTGCCTTCTTGACCATTGGACTGTTGATCAGTCTCCTCCACTCAATCTGCCAGGGCCAGACTTCACATGCTGGGATAGACAAATCCCCTATCTCACTGAGAGTCGAAGACCTGTCAGCTACCCTTATATGGCTCCCCCCTTGTAGTTTTGTAGGTTTAGCATTTGTAATAAACTTCTCCTTGTAGTTTCTATCCGTATAGTTCTAGCATTTGTAATAAACGTAATAAACACCTTTAGCATTTCTAATAAACTTCCAATTTTGTAAACATAGGTCCTGGCATTCCATGTTAATTAGTTTCCACTTGGTAACATAATAGTATGTAGGTTCAAGAATGTGTTAATTGTTTAGAGAAGGTAGTTTAAAGAATGTGTTAGAAGACATGAGCTGTAAAAGAAAGAGATAAGAATGTTTGTTCTTTAAAAAGGGTGTCAATGAATGTTCTTTTGAAATGTAATGTGTTAATGCCATCCAGAGCCAGTGAGGAAAGGTTGGTTTGCCCTCAAGGTCTCAGCTCTCTAAGATAGATAACCAGGGTGAAAGGAATTAGGGAAGATCAAAGAGTGATTTATTTTGTTACTGCCTTATGTTACTGCCTTATCAAAGAATTGCCAATTATTTTCTTTCCGTGCCTACATCTGGGAATGCCAGAAAGAAGATGCCAGGAAGGAGATGATAATAAAATCCAAAACAATTGTCTGTAAATTGTGGGATTGGACGCTATGTCACTGACATGTTAACTTCTTTTGCCTTTGATCCATACACTATATAATCTCTTGTTGAACTCCATGGGATTGTCAGCCCACCTTCGCTCAACCCAGGTTGCATGTAGGGAGGGGGCTCACCCAGCTTCCCTGCTTGGCCAAATAAAAGCTGTTTTTCTTTTGAAACCTCCGTCTGAGTCTCTGTTTGGTAGTTTGGGATCTCAGATTCTACAGGAATCCAGAGGTTGGCCATACACCCTCACATTTAATACATAAATTATCAATCTTAACAGGATGTATGAGCATGCATATGATGGATATTTCATTAATATCTAGAGAGAGATTTGTTAAAGAAAGTTTCAGTGTAATGTTCACTCTATTTTAATATTTGATCTTGATTGTCATGAGTGCTGAAAATTAGGAGCTTCAATACCTTTTCATTTAAAAGCTCATATTCTAGAATGTCTAGTTATGCTTTTTATTTTCTGCTGTTTTAATGTGATGTTTGAGAATTGGTCTGCCAACATCTCTTCATTTGTGGACAGTATATTTGTTTGGCAATTGAAATTGAACAGATCCAAAATCCACAAAAGAAATTCTTCTATTGGATCCTGGGATTGGGTTGTGGAATAACTTCAAATTGTCCAATGGTCACTGGCATTCTGCAGAACATACTTTAAAAAACTCTGATTTTAGGATAGCAGTCTTATTAGTCAAAGACTCTTGTTTTATTTTCTAAAAGTAGGGTTTTTTTTCTTCATTTATATTTGACTATAATTTTGTATCTCTATAACAAAATAGTTGCTTTTCTGTAGAACCACTGCAGTTGTTCTCTTCCTTATTTACAGACCGTTCCTGCAAACAAAGCTCTTCACCAGCCGCATCAAATGGAGACAAGCAACCCCCACCTCTTCAGTGAGAGGTCATGTCCTTTGGAGTCACAGAAAGGCCTCAATCTTAATAAATGCATGACTGGATGTTTCATAACAGATGGCTCTTAGCACCTACTGCTTGCAGCTATTCTACTCTTTCCATCTTCAATAGATATTTTGTGGTAACATACATACATACATACTGTACATACATACATCTGGAGAAGTTCCAGGGCCTGAAGGAGGAACTGGAGAGGTTGTGGAAAGTGAAGGCCAAAGTGGTCCCAGTGGTGGTAGGAGCACTCGGGGCTGTGACTCCTAAGCTGGGAAAGTGGCTCCAACAGATCCCAGGAACAACATCAGAGCTCTCTGTCCAGAAGAGTGCAGTGCTAGGAACAGCTAAGATACTGCGCAGAACCCTCAAATTCCCAGGCCTCTGGTAGAGGACCCGAGGTTGAGGAAGACACATACCACCCATAGGGGTGAGAAGGGAATTTTTATATATATAAACACACACAAACACACACACACACAAACACAAAGTAAAAGCATTAAAATGCACATGTATGCAGCACAACTACCATCTTTAATTTTTTTTAAGAAAAAAACTTGTTCCTACCCTGTTGCAATCAAATAGCTTCTATACCCTCATTTATTTATTTATTTATTTATTTATTTATTTTCTATCCCACCTTTATTATTTTTATAAATAACTCAAGGCGGCAAACATACCAAATACTCCTTCCTCCTCCTATTTTCCCCACAACAGCAACCCTGTGAGGTGAGCTGGGCTGAGAGAGAGTGACTGGCCCAAGGTCACCCAGCCAGCTTTCATGCCTAAGGCGGGACTAGAACTCTCAGTCTCCTGGTTTCTAGCCTGTTGCCTTAACCACTAGACCAAACTGGCTCTAGTTCATTCATTTGCATCTGTAATTGTAATTTTCAAGCACTGCTGTCCTATGCAAATTTACTTTCTTCTGAACAGACATTCTTATTTATGCAGTTATACATTTTCTATTCTGTTCATTCTTTGCCAAAGGCAATACAGTACCATAGTAGTATATATTCATTTTTAAAATACTATAAAACTTGGTACTAGACCATAGCTTTCCAAACTGTGTGTCGCGACACTTTAGTGTGTTGCGACAGAACCCGGAAGTGGACATGCATGGCAGCGGCACGGGGGCGCACGTGGCGGCAGCGTGCACAGTAGTGGCGGTGGCAGCTATGGCAGCGGCACACCATCAGCGCTTCTGGGTTTTAGTGGAAAACACGAGGCCGCAGCTGCTGCCACCGACGCCATGCACGCCGTTGCCACCGTGCGTGCCCCTGAGCCGCCGCCATGCACACCACCGCCACGCGCGCCCCTGCACCACCACAACTGCCGCTGTTGGTGTGTCACCAACAGCGGCAGTTTGGAAAGCACTGTACTAGACAATACTGGCTTTTACCAGTATTGCTGAAATAACACAGCAGTTGTTATATTTACCCAGTATATACTGTAGATGGTTACTGGTTTGAAACTTAACAAACTTTTTTAATTCCTATTTTTCTTTTCCTGAGCTAGCTACCTTTCCCCTTGAGCATTATTTTTTAATAAACCAAATTGCAGAATCATTTTCAACCAGATCATTTAGATGTGCTTATGTGGGTTAAGAGCTATCAGTTTGATGGAGGATTCTTTACTCAGGACAACGCTTATTCTGAGTGGACAAATGCCAAAGATCTCAGGGAAAAACTTTAAGGAATGTTATACGTTTTTCTATGCAGTCATAAATAGCTATATAACAGACTAGCAGGTTAAAGTACCTCTGGGTATACCTTACGGTAGTTTCATGTACATTGATAAACAAATTTATTTATTTATTTATTTATTTGTTTGTTTGTTTGTTTGTTTGTTTATTTAAATGTATATGACTGCCCATCTCCCCCAACGGGAGAGTTCTAGAATTTATTTTCACTGCAAATGAAGAAGACAGTTTTAAAATATATATTATTTGTGTTATACTGTACTTACCTCTGTGCGCTTGACTTATGGTGCATAGATTTGAAATCTGGCTCAAAAAGGTTGTGGAAAAGAAATTTGTTCTACACCCGCCTACCAAAAATTTGAGGGAACTTTGGTCAGAGGGCCAATCTTTGTGCTTTCCACAAGCCAGTTGGAAGAATTGCCGTGCTCAAGTTCTTGGGCAGTCATGAGGTAGAGAGAGTATGATTCTGAGGGATTGGGTGACAAAAACATTGTGTGGTAATGCCCTCAGCTTTCCTGTTTCTTTCCAGATATATTTAGGAGTCAAACTCCCAGAATTCCTAGCTGGGCATTCTGGGAGTTGCAATCCCAACAAATCCAGAAGATGCTGGATTTGGAAAAGGTGGTCTAAATTTTAAATATATTCTTCTGCTCTTTAAAAAAAAAAGCTATTTCAAAGTAATTAGAAAATCTGAAAAATTGCAAACGTTACTATGATTCAAGGATGAGGAACAGCAATTTGTAAATCTCTTAGTCTTTTAAAATTAAAGCAGCCTAAACAATCCATAAATAAATTTCAGAGTGGAAAAATTGACATTTTATTTATGCCATCCCACAAACAAATGCTGAGCTATCGTGAATGCTCATTCAAAGTGTGTGTGAATCTGTATGTATATTAAAAATGAGTGACAGAAAAGTTCACTCATTTGCATCTGTAATTTTCAAGCACTGCTGTCCTATGCAAATTTACTTTCTTCTGAACAGACATTCTTATTTATGCAGTTATCCATTTTCTATTCTGTTCATTCTTTGCCAAAGGCAATACAGTACCATAGTAGTATATATTCATTTTTAAAATACAATATTACTATAAAACTTAAATGACAGAAAATACTATAAAATCAGCTAATAAAAAATGAGCAATCTAACATTCATTTAGATTTTATTTTAACTTTTCAAAACTTTATTTATTTATTTATTAGATTTATCACCGCCCACTCCCCCAAGGGGGACTCTGGGCGGTTTACAATAAAATATAATTAATTAAAATACAACTATAAATAAGTTAAAATAACATTCAAATAAAACTTATACATATAATATGATAAAATCCAAGTGGCAGAATTTTCTTAAAACCGAGGGAAAAGGGGCTCTAAGGCCACCCTAAGGTGCTAGCCATCCACAGGAATGTACACTCTTCTTCCTGCCCCAGGCAAATTGACAAAACCAAGTCTTGAGGTTTTTTTCCAGAAGTCCAGGAGCGAGGGGGACTGTCTTATCTCTGGGGGCAGAATTTTCCACAGGGCAGGGGCTACTGCAGAGAAGGCACACTTCCGTGACCCCGTTAGATGGAATTCTTCTCCACAGGTGTCCCTGGGCACATTGAATTTGGTGACTGAAAGGATATTGTCAGTACGGATATTATTTCGGGAACAGGTACACTGGGGATGATGGGAGACTGGGGAAAAATTCTGCAGGGAAAGATTGCAAGAATGTTGGGCTTTCTTAGCCTGGGGAAAAAATAACAGAAGGGAAGTAAGATAGCACTTACAAGTCCCTGAAGGAGAAGGCTGTTCTCTACCATCCCAGAACACAGAATAATGGAGTCAAGTTGCAACATGGCATATTCTGATTAAATATTAGGAAATGCTTCCATATAATAACAGCAATTCAACAGCAAAACAAATTACCTAGGAAAATTATGGGCAGTGGTTGGATAGCTATTTGTCAGGGACACTTAAATTTGGACTCATGTAATGAACAGGAGGTTGCACTCAGTTGCAACTGCCAAGTCAAAACTCTGAGATGCTTTTGGGAGGACATTCCAAAATCAGAGTACTACCACAAAGAAGGACCTCTCTGTTGTAAATGTATGTCAAACCTAGGCTGACCATACATCCCGTTTTGAATGGGACAGTCCTGTTTTTTAAGCATTTTTCAACCGTCCCGTCGTTTTCATAAAAATCTCATTTTTGTCCCGTTTTTCAAACCTGGCGGGAATGGCGCGGAAGGAGGATCCGAGCTAGAGCATGGACCGTGGGGCGGGGTTTGCAGGCGGGAGCCAATCGCATGGACCGGGGGGCTGGGACCCATCTTTTTCATGAATACGGAATATTATATAAGACCCCATCCCATTTTGCCATTCTGAAATATGGCCAGCCTAGTCATACCCTAATGATATTTCTCATTAAAAAAAATATTGGTTGTACGCCACCAGAGTCACCTTGTGTGAGATGGGCAGCCATATAAATGTGTCAAATAAATGGGTGGCTATTATTCTGCACAACAAAGTAAAACCAGAGATAGCATTCATTCAGATATTTGAACCTTTGACCATTCAAGACTTATTGGGATGACTCCCACACTTTACATTATGCAAGAAGCAAATAGTTAAGCAGTTGAGTTCTTCCAAAAATCGTTAAATCATGGCTCCATCGAAGTTGGCAATTATTTGAGGTTGAGGGCCACTTTCTGTTCAGTTGCATTTGAAGGCTGCACCAAGAGTGGATGGTTCCCATTACTAAGGATAGTATCAAAGGAAGAAAGGAGGTGAGATCTAAAACCCTCCCCCCAAAAAAGCAGGGCACAAATCTTTTATTAATGAAAATTTTAAAATGGTGGCCAGCCAGAAGTTTTCAAAGCACCAGGAGAAGGTCATAAAAGCCAACACTGCACACTTTCAAACTTTTTTTCTGCTGTTCCGACAGACACGGAGACTGGAAACACTCCGGAACAGAAAAGCACACCTTCTCTGCTCCTTAACCTTCCTAGTGCGATGCAGAGATACCAGGACCATTCCAGCTTTTCTCAGAACGAAAAGGACCTTCAAATCGTCACAAGCCAGACGCATTTACGACCGCCTTGAACAAGCCCTCCTGCGCGAGAGAATTCACACAACCCGCCGAAACCTTGACATCACAGAAAAAGATCTATTCGACACACATATGAGCCTTAGTCACAAAATGAGAAGCCAGGATTGGGACAAGATTGATACCATATCCTACAGAAAAATGGAAAAGGACATCTTTGACTACACAAACAGACAAAAGCAAAAATTCAACAAATGCCAAAACAGTCAACCAAAACCGGCACTGGATACTTCACGCATTGTCATCAATTTGACAGAACGCCTGCTCTCTCCTGAAGAAACCTCCATCCTAAGCAAAGGAGGAAACTTTGCAATTACACCCACCAGAATTCCAGTGGAAGATATCATTGCCAATGTGGAATCAGCCATTCACCAACGTCCAGAGGAAGAAGCAGAAGAAATAAGGGGTGAAGTGGCAAGAATCCTAAGGAAAGGAAAGCCCCCCACCAGCAACATTACTAAGAAGGAGAGAAACGCCATAGAGACCCTCAATTCGGACCCAGACATCATCATCCTTCCAGCGGACAAAGGCAATGCCACGGTAATTATGAACATAGATGAATACAAAGACAAAATCAGAGAATTACTAGACCCCACCACATACAGAACAATAAGACGGGATCCGACCAGCAAAATCATGAAGCAAACCAACACACTGATAAAGAGCTCCTCCCTGCATCCCAACGTACTACAACGTATTTGCAAGACAGAAGCTCTCTCACCTAGACTATACGGACTCCCCAAAATCCACAAAGACTCGATCCCACTCAGACCCATTGTAAGTGCCATTGGCTCCCCGACATATGAATTATCCAAACATTTGGCAACCCTTTTACAGACCCACATCGGACAGACTCCATCCCACATCAAAGACTCAGGACACTTCATCAACAAAATCAGCACCCTAAAACTCAACCACACGGACAAACTGGTCAGCTTTGACGTGGTCTCCCTGTTTACCAAGGTGCCAGTAAGGGACACCCTGGCACTCATCAAGCAAATCTTCCCAGAAGACATTACAGCTTTATTTCAACACTGCCTAACAACTAGTTACTTTCAATGGGAGAATGAGTTCTATGAACAGATGGATGGCGTTGCCATGGGAAGCCCCCTGAGCCCAGTCATAGCAAACTTTTACATGGAACACTTTGAAAAACAGGCTTTGGAATCGGCTCCCATTACACCAACAGTCTGGTTCCGGTTCGTGGATGACACCTTCGCAATTTGGAGTCATACTGAAGAAGAACTGGAGAAATTTCTGGACCACCTAAACGGCATCCACCCCAATATACAATTCACCATGGAAAAAGAAACTGATGGCAAACTTCCATTTTTAGATACGCTGGTCATACGCAATCCGGACCTCAAACTAGGACACAAAGTATACAGAAAACCCACCCATACGGACCGATATCTACACAAAAATTCCAATCACCACCCACGACAAAAGAGAGGCATGATCAAAACATTGGTGGATCGTGCTAATCGAAACTGTGAAACCCAATTTCTCAACAATGAACTTAACCATCTGAATTGGGTCCTACAGGCAAATGGCTATTCCAAGAATGAAATAAAAAGAGCCATCAAACCAAGAAAACAACATCCAACTGAAGAAAAACAGCCCCCCACAAACAAAGTATTCCTGCCCTACATCAAAGGAGTCACTGACCGCATGGGAAAACTGATGGAAAAACACAACTTTCAAACAGTCTTCAGACCCACCAGAAAAATACAACAAATGCTAAAATCAGCAAAAGACAAAAGGGACCCCCGCACCGCTGCAGGAGTATACCGTATACCATGCAGCTGCGGACAAGTATACATCGGAACCACAAAACGAAGCATTCACACCAGGATAAAAGAACATGAAAGACACTGCAGACTACAGCAACCAGAAAAATCTTCAGTAGCTGAACATGCTCTCAAGCAAACGGGACACAAAATCCTATTTGAAAACACAGAAATACTGGACAACACCAAAAGCCACTACACCAGATTATACAGAGAAGCCATTGAAATTCACAAACACCAGCACAGTTACAATAAAAAAGAAGAAAGTTTAAAAATTAGCAAAACCTGGCTTGTTGTTGTTTATTCGTTCAGTCGTTTCCGACTCTTCGTGACTTCATGGACCAGCCCACGCCAGAGCTTTCTGTCGGCCGTCACCATCCCCAATGGTTGAGTCCGTTGCCTCCAGAATACCATCCATCCATCTTGCCCTTGGTCGGCCCCTCTTTCTTTGGCCTTCCACTTTCCCTAGCATCAGCTTCTTCTCCAGGGTATCCTGTCTTCTCATTATGTGGCCAAAGTACTTCAGTTTTCCCTTTAAGATCATTCCCTCAAGTGAGCAGTCTGGCTTTATTTCCTGGAGTATGGACTGGTTTGATCTTCTTGCAGTCCAAGGCACTCTCAGAATTTTCCTCCAACACCACAGTTCAAAAGCATCTATCTTCCTTCGCTCAGCCTTCCTTATGGTCCAGCTCTCGCAGCCATAGGTTACTACAGGAAATACCATTGCTTTAACTATGCGGACCTTTGTTGTCAGTGTGATGTCTCTGCTCTTAACTATTTTATCAAGATTTGCCATTGCTCTCCTCCCAAGAAGTAGACGTCTTCTGATTTCCTGGCTGCAGTCAGCGTCTGCAGTAATCTTTGCGCCTAGAAAACCTGGCTACCAGTCCTGAAAAACACAGCCTGCAAAAGGTCAACGAACTCAGTCCAACCACCAGGACATGGGAATACTTCTCACAATGAACATGCTAATCACGCTCATCAGCCACTCGTTAACATTTCAACACAACAAAAAACCCCACCTAATCTCCTATAATTTAGCTCTATAAATAGAACATTGCCACTCTACCTGGGCACAGAGATTTTGCTTCTATCTGTGCTCCTGCCCTCTGAAGATGCTGGCCACAGATGCTGGCGAAACATTAGGAACCACAACTTCCAGAACACGGCCACGCAGCCCGGAAGACCCACAACAGCCATTGAACTCCAGCCGTGAAAGCCTTCGACAATACATTTTTTTCTGCTGTTTATATTTTTAGGTGACTAAAACAAAGTGACTCTGATCTAGCTACATCTATATAAAAAATAAACCTCCAGATGGTTCACCATCTGAAAGCCACTTACTACAGTGCACATGTCTCATCACAACACATCCACCAACTTCTTGGGTACCTTACTCAAAAGGGAATGTTTATGAATGATGGAACAGTTTTGCCTTTGGACCCCCATAGGTTCCACTGAAATGGTAGTGAATTTCCTGGGGGCTAGTTTGCCTTCTGATAATGGGTGTTAAGGTCATGCCACACATGGCAGTGATTTTATGACTAGACAAGTCTCCTGTGACAGTCATTTTGTGGATGCATTCACCACACACTCTTAAACTTTCAAGAGCAGCTCAAGAAAATTATGTACTACTTGCTTAGGGTGATACTACATGGATAATACTCAGGTAGCAAAAGAAGAGCCATTTCTTTATAATGTTTGCATTTACTCATTTGCACATTGGATATTAAGATGATATTTAATATTTAATATTTCTCTTTCCTCTTTGAAACAACGTATCTGAGCTTATATATACCCAAAATAATATTTCCTGTGCGTTTAAAGGGTTGCCAATATTTTCAAACATTGGACATACTGATCATCAGCCATCTTTATAATTGTGTGAGATCTCAGAAAGTTATCTAAGTTCTCATGTCTGTAGCTTGAATCATGTCAACTGGATTTCTATTTTCTTAGTAGAAACGTTTCGCTCCTTATCCAAGGAGCTTCTTCAGTCTGAGCAAAGTTGGTAAGGGAATCCTAAATATGTTCCTAGGTAGCTGTGTGACCTTACACCTGGGGCTAGGTCATGGTTATATTGAGATGTAATTTTTAAGTCCTTTTATCATCTAAAGGAGGGTCGTTAAAATCACCATGCTGCTGTTGAGCTTCTGAAATGGTCTTAATCTTCCTAGGCACAGAAGACAAAACGGGGAGGAAGATGGGGGAGAGTTTGTGCCTGAGGCCCCCACCTCTATTCAAGGAAGGATTTTCCAAGTTGGCATAAATGGATTCCTTGACCCCTCTCTCATGAACTAAGTTCTCATGAACTCTTTCTTAAGAATACCAAATTCTCATGGATATACAAAAATATCTGTGTCCTTGGGCAAGATCTCATGAGCTTTCAACATTCTCAGTTGGGATTGGATGATATCAGAGAAATCTTCCAAGATTTGGCTACTTCATTCCATTTCAACTATCTATAAAATAATAATAATTCATTGGAGAGGGAGGTGATGCGAGAACGAAATGCTGCAGCTGTGGTATGAATACAAAGCAGAAGGATGTTTTCATCAAAAATGCTAAAGAATAATAAATAACATGCAATTACATTGTTGAATCATTGCTCTGACTTTGAAAGGGAGGCCAGCTTCCTGTAGAATTCTAGAAATCGAGAGATGGGTGAGGCCTTACAACTCAGCTAAACTCATGCTCAGAGTAGAATTTTGTGACTATTGGTTGAGAATTATTTGAGATGCTGCTGCTGTCAAACTTCACATAAGCATGGGTTGATTCACAATTCTTCAGATACTTGACCCTGACCCCCACCTCACACATTAACTAACAGCAGAACCCTCAAGAACTCAGCTCAGTTTGATATTGCAAACTAGAAGAAGTCATATCTATAAAAAGGATCAGCTACTATAGCATGCAAGAATCCAGCCATATATGTCTCTGGGTCAGCCCCAGGGTTTATATCCTAGGTCTCTTTCTCGTACTCTTCTGTGGTAACAAACCCTTTGATGCTCTTTTCTCAGGCTGGAATATGGCAGGTACCTGTAGTATGTTTGTTTGTTTGTTTGTTTGTTTGTTTGTTTATTTATTTTTCAAATTTATTCCCCGCCCATCTCCCATGCAAGGGACTCTGGGCGGGTTACAATAAATAAAAATTTAAAAACTATACAAAATATCTAAGTTATCTATGTTTAGATAACTCTCTTGGCTGATCTGAGGTTCTTTGCTCCCTGTCTTGCCTGTTAGAGTTATTCTATGCAGAATTCAAATGGATTTCTCCACTGTGATATTCTAGCTTGTAAAGACAGTAATTTTCCACACGCCTCTACGAATGTTCTCAAAACATTCCACCGATAAACACCAGGTGTGGCCTTGGTCATAGCCAAAACATTGTATTACGTGAGGTAGTGATATCAGTCCAAAAAAAACCTTATCTCATGGGAACGGTTTCCCGGAGGGAAGACAATGTGCAACACTGCCATCTCATGGCGATTTATAGTAAGTACAACTCTTAATGCATTGTTAGTTTGAAATGTCCTGACCCACATATAGCCAATCAGAATGCTGAAACAAGTGTATATCTCAGCTATGAACTATGGGTCTATGCTTCTTGACTTCTTGACTTTCTGTCTGTCATGTTGCCATGTACTCTGTTCCTGAACTGTAACTATGCCTGGCCTTTTGTACCTGGCCATGGTTTTCTTCACATCTGCTGATGGAACTCTGCTCATGCTTTGTTGTTTTTCCCTTTTTGCAATAATGTAACTCATATTCATTATTGCCTTATGCTACAATAAAATATTGTTAGCCCTACACGCTGCACTCTGTTTGGCTTACTCTGCGCCTGGACCCCATAAGCCAGCAATATCCCACATTGCCAGCTTTGCCTTCATCATCTCAAACATCTGCAGTGATATAATGTATGTGATCTATTTCCCCTCCCCAGATTGTACCAACAACCTAATTTATCCAGTTTTTACACAGCTACAATATTTCGATCAAGCCAAAAGGGCACAAATGGTGTTTATAGCAAGCAGCCACTCCAGTAGTGAAGTGAGCATTCTTATCCTCTAGGAAGTGGCCGGCAGGCATGTCTGATTGGCTTGCAGAGGGAGCCAGGCCAGGCTCAGAAGTGAGGTGCCAATGAGAAACCCCTGCCATGACCTCTTTTGATCAGCAAATTCTGGTAACATTAAGGAATAAACAATGTTGAAGGGAGCCAATGCTGATTTTCCCAATCACTACTATAAGATTGTGTAACCTTTCCCCTTAGTCTCTTCCCATCTGCATTACTTATGGTAGGTAAAGGCAAAGGTTCCCCCTGCACATTTGTGCAGTCGTGTCCGACTCTAGCTGGCGGTGCTCATCTCCGTTTGTTAGCCGAAGAGCCAGCGTTGTCCGAAGACGCTTCCACGGTCATGTGGCCAGCATGACACGCGGATCCTGATAAAACAATGACAGATCTACCAGGAGGACACCTGCATAGGGAATGCCTCAGAGTCATGAATTCTTCCTTGGCTATTCTTTTTGTCAGTCAAATTAAGAAGCCTAAGAGCTCTCCCAAAGCTCTTAACCTCTTTTGCAATCCTTTGTTCCTGCCAGAAGGAACACCATTAACCAGCCCAGCCACCTGGGCAAATACATTCTCCTTCTTTGTCCCTTTTTGCTTCTCTTTTGTTCACCTTCTCAACTTTCATTTTCCCCCATTTTTCTCAAGTGGGCACCGTTGGACTAACGGAACTAATTTTTCAAGGCAAAAATTCCCTATAAAAGAACAAAAGAGGAAAGTGTTTCTTTACTAACCCAGTATAGTTTTCTTTCCCAACCTTCTTATTTTTCACATGGGATCCCCAGTTCTCTTGGATAACATCCAACCCAGCGATGCAGGCTTAACGCAGCCGAGGATTGTCAGGAAAGTTAACAGTGTCTCTATCTCTCTCCCTCTCTTCTCAAACAGGTATCTCTTTTTCCCCTTTATTCCCAGAACTTAATCTTCCTTCTTTATCCTCTGTTCAAAAACTAACCTTGTCCCTGTGCAAAGTGTGTGTGTATGAGTGAATGCTACATCTTTAACCTTCCTCCTTCTTTGCTCATGCAAGAAGCCTTAAAGAAGCTATGCCGGCATGCCTTCCTTTTTTTCCCCTATATGCTCTCATACTAGAGCAGGGCTTTCCAAACCGTGTGTCACGACACAGTACTGTGTCGCCTGGGGGCCCCAAGTGTGTTGCGTGACAACCCGGAAGCACTGATGAAAATGCCCTCGTTTCCGGCAGGGAGGCGAAAATCGCGCGGGCACGCTGCCAGGCCGCTTCCCTGCTGCACAGCTGATTGGCACGGGGGGACTGGGGTGGAAATTCTCCGCGCCGATCAGCTTTGTGGTGGGAAGCGGCCCAGCAGCGTTTTTGCCTCCCTGCCGGAACCGACGGCATTTTCGGGGTCCCCGGAGCCTGCCCTTTCGAAGGGGCAGCAGCAGTGGCAGCGGCGGGCCATCAGTGCTTCCGGGTTCCAGGATGCTGCTGCTGCCGCGGCGTCAACCCAGAAGCAACGCCGCCGGCGCTTCCGGGTTTTTGCGCACTGGCCGTTGGTGTGTCACCAACAGCAAAAGTTTGGAAAGCCCTGTACTAGAGAGTTTTGTGATTTATATTGGTCTGGGCCTCATACTAGGAGCCTCAAGACTGTCTCCCCTTAAGCGGGGCACCTGTATGGATATAACGGTATATGGGAATGACCTTGGGAGGAAAATGCCACAGACTAGGCAATGGTCAGATAAGAGGCAAGATAAGAGGCAGATTTCTTTCTTCCAAGGTGACTTTTCTACCAGTCTAACCTACAGTTCTTGATGGTTTCTTATCCAACCAGCCCTGGCCATACTCAGGCTCCAAGCCCAGACAAGTTCAGGTGCCATCACCTGCTATATACCAACAGCCTTTTCTTAGTTGCACCTAACTGCAGCATAGACATGCCCTAGTAACCTCTTTCCTGCCATGTCCACATTTTGACATTGAATTCATCTGATCCCCAGCCCATACCTGAGTCAGCCTTAAGTTGTGCTGGTCTACACAAACTGTTTTCCTCATTACCCTAACAGAAGTTTTGCCAAGGATACAATCTGATGTCTTTCAGCAACTGATCAATCAATGCCTCATCATGAGTTTCTGGGTGGTGGGACCAGCTGGCACCTATTGTCTACTTTAGGCTAGTGTGAGCATGCCCCTTCCACTCCATCCCTGAGCATTGTTTTCCAGAGCCATTCTGCCTTAAATAATGGGACAGTCTATTCCTTTCAAACTGGGTACTGTTTTTGAACATGGGCTTAGCATTCTAGGATAACACTAAACCTATGTTCAAAAGAAGCCCAACTATCAGATGACATCACCTGCATAAAACACTTGGGCAAAATCAAAGCAAGTTTTGACAGATGGCTAAATCTGCCAGTCTAGCTATCTGTCAAATCTCTCCTCCTCGCATGTCTTAGCCTCAACCTATTCAAGGACAGTGTTTGCTGGATGTTTCCCCACTGGCTTGTGATGGTTGATGGGAAGGGATGAAAACAAAGCTAGAGGAGTCTTCTAATCCTGGTCCTTAACATGCTTGTTGTTATGGCTGAAATGAGATGAGAGTTTATTTCCAGGATACTTTTCTCTGACCTTGAAAGCATGACAAGGACCAGGTTCAGTTCCCCACATTACATAATTCTGTCAAATCCAGAGGAACTATTCCTCCCCTAAACAAAGCCCACCACCACCACTTATCCTTTCTTTGCTGAAAAGAAAGAAGTATTGTTCACCATTAACAAAGGCAGAATGATTGGCCCCTAAACCCACCAATGATTCTCTGCTTGCTAACAAGAAACAGTAGCTATTTCCAGCACCCCTGCCCCCTCTAAAAAGCACAGTATTTCTTAACAATAAAATGGCTCTCCTTATACAATCAAATTTATCCAGGTTTCCCTATTCAGTCCCAAGAGCCTAATAGCAAATCAGAGCCCTATAATTTCTCATCCCACAATTCAGAATAAAAGATCGTCCTTTCTATTGTTCTCTGTTTCTCTTCCTTTGTAAGCTGAAACCCAATGATCATTGTTTCAATAAAGTGTGATCCTCCTCTTCAGAGTTGCACTCCATCTTTCGCATCCGCAACACTACCATAAATAAGGACAGCACCATTTGCTAGCATTGTTCCTGTGGTAGGTAGGGATTGCCAGTAGGGGCAGAAAGTATGCTAATTTAACTTTTTCATGGCTCTGTGACTGATGGATAACTCTTTATGACAGCCATGAGGAACAGACCTAAATGTATCAGGATTTACATATTTACAATGTTTATGTTCTGTAAAAATTCTTATTATAACACATACATTGCTTAGTCTTGACTGTGATCATATCCACTGATTAACATCAATCTTGTTTCTGAAACCTGGGGTTTGTGGGGGCGGGGAAAGATCATCTAGAGACAAATATAATGAACGAAACGGATATGTAAAAATATCTGTTCCATTATCCCTGTTCATAAAACCCAATAGCTCCCATTTCTTCTCTGCAGTAAAAGTTTTACTAGAATCTCCCAGAAGAGCTGGAAAGTGTTCAGGTCCATGGAATGACTATTTCTCTTCGATGACTATTTCACATTAAAGAGATGCTCAAATAACTTCCGGCCACTTTACAGCCCAATCAACTCAATGTCAGGAGAAGGGCTCTGAAGATATAGAAGCTCAGCTCTCTGTACTTCTCAAAAGGCAGAAGTGCAGAAGCCACAGGGCCAGCCTAAGAGCAAAGCAGAATGAAAGCTCAGTGGTGCCCATATGCTAACCAGCTATTTCGAGGTTGAGTAGTAAATAAAGACCAGTCTGGATTCTTATCCTGTTTGGAATCACATTGCATGTACATAGACACCTGCATTTCATCCCAACCAATCTTCTCTACTTTGATCTCCTGATATGTTCAAGTACAACTCCTATCATCCTTAACCAGTATTAAGATTGGGATTATAGTCTAAACTGTCTGCAAGGCATCAGGTTGAAGACTTAGGCTGACCATACGTCCCGTTTTGAACGGGACAGTCCCGTTTTTTTAGCATTTTTCAACCGTCCTGTCATTTTGATAAAAATCTCAATTTTGTCCCATTTTTTAAACCCAGTGGGAATGGCGTGGAAGGAGGATCTGAGCCGGAGTTGCCGATTGGAGGCAGCCCAGAAGAGGAAGCCCTCCCGTCTATCAGCGCATGGCAAAGGAGGGACCAGGGGGGCAGGGTTTGCAGGCGGGAGCCAATTGTGTGGACCAGGGGGCAGGGTTTGCAGGAGGGAGCCAATTGCGTGGACCGGGAGGCGGGGTTTGCAGGCGGGAGCCAATCGCGCGGAACAGAGGGCAGGAACCCGTCTTTTTCATGAATATGGAATATTACACAAGACCCCATCCCATTTTGCCATCCCAATGTCCCGTTTTTGTCTCAAGGAAATATGGTCAGCCTATGAAGACTGAGAAGCCCCTTCCATATATACAGACTCTGCCAGTGCAGAATCAGCACCATGCCCTTGTTGCTACATCAGTCTTGGGAGACTTCCAGCAGTGGAGGCAATTAAATTCTGCATTACCTGTGGCTCTAGACAAAATGTTGCAAAGACTGCAGCATTTCCTCTGAAGCTGCAGATATGTAGTTCTCCACTGTCCCATCTTCTAGGTCCTCAGAACGCTCTCCTCCTGCCTGAAGGCAATTCACCATTTTGTACCTTTCCCTTGTCCTACCCAGTAGACACAAAGTATATTTTTGCCACTCCAAAAATGGTGTCCCCCCTGCCCCCCCCCCTTGAAAACAAATGTGGCAAGACAACAAGAAGGATGAGGGGGCACTGGCTGGAGAGCTGATTTCTGTATGCCCCAAATGGCCAGCTAGAAGGAGCTTTGGTCAACTTCATAGCAGCAGCAGTGAGGACATTTGTGGGGCAGTTCAACAGTTTCCAGGGCAAAAATGCTGGCTGTGTGGAAATGCCTTGTTAAGTGTTGCAAACTAAATCCAATAATTTGGCCATATTTGCATAGCTCTAAGCAAAATTCTCTGGCAAACCAGAATAGGCTTGAGACAACACAAAGTATATATGCACACTATACAAGAGATAGATAACCTGGTGTCCTCCAGATGTTTGACTTCAACTCCCATCAGTCCCAGATATTGTCACTAATGTGGGATTGTGGGAGTTGTAATCTAAAATAGTGGAAGATAGCGGATTACCTATTTCTCCACTATGCACAGCCCATTTTATGCAGCAAGAGAGTCCTGGTCCCAAAGCCAACTTCTGTATGTGCTTGCTAGACACTTTGGGTACAGAATTCCTCATTAGTTCAATGCCCTGAGTGAGCCCAGCTGATTCATTTTTAAGGCACAAAGGAGAAATTAACCATTAGCTTTTCAGTGTGATTCCTCCACCATTATTATTCCAACAACTCAAGCATATTACACATACTGTAGATATGCCCACTCATAACTATCATATAATCAGAAGAGAAACCAAGTCTTAGACCATAGCTTTCCAAACTGTGTGTTGGGACACGTTAGTGTGTTGGCTGCAGTGTCTGGGTGTGTCGCAGCTGCTGCTGCCTCTGAGCCCTGCCAGGATTCCGTGCAGGTCCTAGTGCCTGCCTTGTGCCTTGCTGCCTCCAAACCTGCTGTTATTCCGCACAGGTCCTAGTGCCTGCCTTGTGCCCTGCTGTAAGAGTGTGTCGCGAAATGATGCCCTGCTGTAAGAGAGTATTCACAAGCTCACGTACTTAGTGAGGCCATTTGATCCCATGATGATGGCAGGATATTTATTAGCTTTTGAAGGGGGATTGAAAATCTATCATGTGTGGCAGATTAATCGTAATATGTAACGCTGAGTTTTCTCTCTCTGTCTCTCAATACTCCCACCCCATCAAACTGCTGTCTCCAAACCTCAATTCCTGATCAAGATTTGTCAGCTTCCCATCTGATTGATTGAGTGATTGCACTGCATTGCATTTTTAAGATGTCCAAAAACAAAACTCCTCTGGTATATCACATTAATGGAATACAAAAACTTTCCAAAACTTGGGTTAGCTTTCCATCAGCAACCTGCTGTTTTTATTACATCTTTGACAGAGTTCTGCCTTCCCGAGTTCTGCTGCTGACTTTTTTTTATTGTTTTATTGTTCTCGTTTAAGACCGTATGTTATTTCACTGTGTGGTTTTTGTTTTTTGTTTTTTTATTGTAAGCTGTTTAATTTTTTTTTTAAAAAAAAAAAAGCATAGCATTTGAATAATAAGCTAAGAAGCAGAACATTCTTGTAGTCTATGCTGCAGGGGAGAAGATAGGACACTGCATGAGCAGAACAGCAAAAGGCTTCTGTGTGTTATCAGTTCTCAGCCCAGGAGGAAGAATGAGAAAACATACAGTGAAACAAAATATATGGAAAAGGTATAAAAATAACAGGGTCAGTCAAATGTGGCACTGAGTTAGGCTGCTTTTATTTCAATTGCGTGGGCTGGTCCATGAAGTCACGAAGAGTCGGAAGCAACTGAACGAATAAACAACAAAAACTAAACCTGAGAGAGAAGCAAAATGATTAACTCAATAGGCCTCAGTATTTTAAAGGGAAGCCATAACGTAAACAATAAACATTGAACACTATTTATATAAACTCAGTTGAGAGGTTTGTATTGATTGTGGCAAAGTGTCCCCAAACAATTGCCAAAGCGCATCAGAGAGAGAGGAAGCAGACAAAAGTGTGGTTAATATCTCCTGCAATACAGCAGTGCCATCTTCTGGCCTTTATCCCCTCACGGATGAAAGGGAAAAGAAGGGACTTCTTCAATCTTCCCCCAACGTAGATAAATACATGGCCATCCTCTTCCAGGATAAGCAACATTATGCAAAGCACAGAAAGAGAAGAAGTGATAGTAAGCAAAAGAAATTAAGGTATGAGATGGAAAAAATGGAAACTTAGCTAGTGTAAGCCGCTTCTCAGAAGCAAACGTTTCTCCCAAATAATGACTTCATCTGAGGTATTAGAGAGTAAACGATTTATTGCTTTACATGAGTAAGCCTTGCAAAGGTACGGATGGTTCCCTGTTTCCTGGCTTGGGTTTTTATACCCTCCCGCCGGAGCATCCACCCCTCCCTGCTGTGGGTTTTCCTTTGGTCCGATTCAGGCTTCCCTCTGTCCTCTTGGTGTCATGTTGAGGTCAAGCCCTTGAGTTCTTTGTTTCCCTTATCCAGGAGGTGTAGTTAATAGTTCCTTTCCTGAGTCGTTTGTGTCTTTTGTCTATTTCATTATCCCTTTCTGCTGCTTGATGTGTTTGGGAAATGGCAGGACCCTGGGGGCATGCCAGGGTTCTGACATGCCGCCCCCCCCCCCCAAGACCTTCCCCCTCCCTTATTCTTCGTCCAGAGCCTTTGGGTTTCTGTTAGTCGGTGCTCGTGATATCTGTAACAGAACAACATGTTGTTAGTACGGGATTCACTGGGGTTTTTCAGGAAATTTTCGGTGGAACTTTCTAATTAAATCTGGGGCTTGCATGTGTTCAACTGCTACCCATTCCCTGAAGCCTACTGGTAAGTGCTGCCACTTGACCAGATATTGTAATTTTCCCCTGTGTATTCGTGAATCGCAGATTTCTTCAACTTCGAAGTGTGGTTCTCCGTTCACTATTGTTGGTGCTGGTTCCGTTGTTGCAGGATGCCATTGTTTTGATGGGTGGTATTGTTTTAGGAGACTTATATGAAACACCGGGTGGACTTTCTTCAATGTCTTGGGCAGTTGCAGATGTGCTGTTACTGGGTTGATGACTTTTACTATTGGAAAAGGTCCGATGAATTTTGGGGCCAGTTTGCGAGACAGCTGTGTGGAGCGTAAGTTCTTGGTGGATAAGTATACTTGGTCTCCTTCTTTTAATTCCCATTCTGTTGCACGTTTCTTGTCCACATATTTTTTGTAGGTGGCCTTCGCTTCTCGAAGTGTTTGGAGCATGACAGGCCAATTGGTAGTTAGTTTGTTTACCCACTCGTCTGCCCGTAACGGTGCGTGTGCGTCCTTCCTTTGAATCATGTCTATTTCTGGGATAGCTGAAAATTCTTGTCCTGTTGCTATTTTGAATGGTGTGAACCCCGTGCTGTGGTGTACTGAGTTGTTATACGCTACTTCTGCAAAAGGTAGTAGTTCGACCCAGTCGTTTTGCTGGTAGCTGATGTAACATCTCAAGTATTGTTCCAGTATGGATACCAGTCTTTCTGATGCTCTGTCTGTGCACGGGTGGAATGCGCTGCTCAGTCCTTGTTCAGATCCAATTAGTTTTAGGAACGCTTTCCAGAATTTAGACGTAAACGTGCTCCCTCTATCGCTAATGATTCTTTCGGGTGCTCCATGTAAGCGGTATATGTGTTGTGTGAAGAGTTTGGCTAGCTTGGGTGCTGTTGGTATTCCTTTACAGGCGATGAAATGTGCCTGCTTTGAGAACAGGTCCGTGATCACCCATACTGCCGTTTTCTTTTTGCTTTCAGGTAGGTCAACTACAAAGTCCATGGCTATTTGTCGCCATGGTTGTGATGGGTCTGCTACTGTTTGTAGGAGTCCCGTGGGTTTTCCTGTGGCCCTTTTTGCTGTTGCGCACACTGGGCAGGTTTTCACATAGTCCTTTACATCCCGGCGCAGTGTGGGCCACCAGAACTTGCGCCTGGTGAGGTGCATGGTTTTCACGAACCCAAAGTGCCCCACTGCTTTGTGGTCATGATTGATTTCAAGTACCCATTTTCTCATGCTGGTAGGCACGTACAGTTTGTCGTTGTTCCACCATCCCCCATTGTGCTCATGTAGTAGGTGTTTGTTTTCTTCCCACCATGTGTCATTCGTTGTTGCTGCTTGTATCTCTTTCTCCAATGGGTTTAGTGTCTTGGTCTCTGCTTCTTTCTCCCGTGCTACCGCCCTGTGTCCTTCCTGTTTGTTTTGTAATTTCTGGTTGTCAGGTGTGTCTGTGTTTCTGTTTGGGAATAGGGTTTCTGTTATTTCTTCTGTTTTTCCGTCATGTTGTGGCAGTCGTGATAGGGCATCTGCCAGGTAATTCTTCCCCCCTGGGAAGTACCTCAGGGTGAAGTTGAAGCGGCTAAAGAATTCGGCCCATCGAAGTTGTTTTGGATTCAATCTTCTGGGCGATTTTAGTGCTTCTAGGTTCTTATGGTCTGTCCATACTTCAAACGGTACCGATGCCCCTTCCAGCAGGTGCCACCATGTTGCTAGTGCGTGTCGTACAGTGAATGCTTCTTTTTCCCATACATGCCAGCATTTTTCTGTGTCTGTGAATTTCTTTGATATGTACGAGCATGGCCGTAGTTTGTTGTTTTCATCCGCCTGCAGTAGTATTGATCCTACTGCGTTATTTGATGCGTCTGTGTGGATGATAAATGGTTTGTTTACTTCTGGGTGCTTCAATATAGGCTCTGCTGTGAATAATGCTTTGAGTTCCTCAAAGGCTTCCTGGCATTCTGGGGTCCACTTTATTTTGGCGCATGGTCGTGTTGCCTGTTTTCCGCTGCCGTTTTTTGTTTTTAACAAGTCCGTTAGTGGCAGTGCTATTTGCGCAAAATTTTTGATAAAGTCTCTATAGAAATTGGCGAATCCTATGAACGCCTGTAGTTGGCGTCTGGTTCGCGGAGGTTCCCACCCCACTACCGCTTGTACTTTGGCAGGGTCCATTTCGATGCCTTTACTTGAGATTCTGAACCCTAGGAAATCCAGTTTTTCTTGGTGAAATTCGCATTTGTCGAGTTTGACAAATAGTTTTGCTTCCAGTAATTTTTTGAGGACCGCATTTACTAGTTGTATGTGTTCTGCCATGTTCTCGGAGAAGATTAATATGTCGTCCAGGTAAATGATGACTCCTTCGTACAGGAACTCGTACAAGACTTCGTTTATCAATTTCATAAAAATTCCTGGTCCCCCCGCAATCCCAAATGGGAGGACTCTGTATTGAAATGAGCCGAGCGGGCAGTTGAATGCAGTCTTCCATTCATCCCCCTCCCGTATTCGGACTCTGTAATAAGCTTCCCTTAAATCCAATTTAGTGAAAATTTTCCCTTTAGCTAGCTGGGCTAGCATGTCCTTTAGGAGTGGGAGGGGGTATTGATTTGTGACTGAGATGGCGTTCAGCCCTCTGTAATCTGTGCATAGCCGAAGTGAGCCGTCCTTTTTCTTGCGAAACAGTACGGGGGCCTCCAGAGGGGAGTTCGCTAGTTCAATGAAGCCCCTTGCTAAGTTTTTATCTATAAATTTACGTAGCTCTTGGAGTTCCCGTTGGATCATAGCATACATTTTCGGCTTGGGAAATGTGGCCCCAGGGATCAACTCTATGGCGCAGTCCGTTTTTCTGTGGGGCGGTAGCTGGTCACACTCCTGTTCATTGAAGACTTCTCTGACAGGTATGTAATTTTTTGGGAATGTTGTCTTTGTCCCTTTCTGTGATTTTTCTCCCCTCACAGTTCCTGCAGCCCCTGATTCCATCCCTTTTTCTTCAGTGTCCATAATGTCACTGCAGTATTTTCCATCTATAAATTCTATCTCCCCTGATACCCAATTGATTTGGGGGTTTCTTTCTCTTAGCCATTTGAGACCTAGGACGATGGGTTGCGTGGAGATGGGGGGCACAATGAACCGTAATGTTTCTATATGTGTGCCAATTGACATCTTCACTGCCTCTGTGAAGTGCCCTACCGCCCCCCCCCTTCATTTCTGTCCCGTCTAATTGGCAGAATGTGATGGGTGATTTTAATTCGAAAAGTTTTAGTCCCATGTCTCTAGCTATTGATGGGTGCATTAAACATCTGGTACACCCTGAATCCAACATTGCTGCCCCCACAACCTGCTCCCCCACGTCCAAGGTTTCTAATTTTACCTTGACTTGCATTGTGGGGCAGTCTTCGGTTGTTAATGTGTCGCTGTGCCCTTTACTGAAGGCCTGTCCTGTGGCGCACTTTAGGGCAGGCCGTTGTCGTTTCCCGCTGGCATGAATTCTTCGTCCGTGGAGTCGTCTGTTGATAACACTGGTTCCGTGTGCTTCTGCCATTCTGTTGCTGCCTTCGTGGTTGATTGTTTGAAGGGGGGGGCTTTGCGTGACTTTTCCCCGAGTCTGGTCTTTTCCGGTGGTTGGGTGTACTCGTTGATTCTGTGACCCTCTCTCCCGCACTTAAAACATAAATTGTTCCTGGCCCGCCGTTCTTTTTCATCTGCCCATGGTTTCCTGTCATATTCTCTTCTGCGGTGGTATTGGCTGGGTTGCATTGGTCTTCCCGGTATTGCAGCTGTTGGTAGGAGCATATGCGCATTTTTGTGCTCTCTACCTTTCCTGCCAACTGGACCCACTCATCAAGTGTCTCTGGGTCCCCTCTCCCTGCTGCCATGTCTAGTATTTCCGGTCTCAGTCCCATTTGGAAATACTCAACCTTGAATGATTCAGGCCAATTCGGGAGGCGGCTGACCAACTTTTTGAACTCTAGGGCGTATTCTGCCACTGTACGGTGGCCTTGTCGAAGTCTTTGAATTTCTGTTTTTGCTGACATCCTGGACAGGGTGTCTTCAAACCTTTTGCGCAGGGCTCTCATGAACCAACTAAAGTTGTGTAGTTCTTTTGCCCCGGTGTCATGTAATGCTGCCAGCCATTTTGCAGCTTCTCCGATTAAAAAGTTTGATACATATCGGACCTTAGCCTCCTCGTTGAGGAATAGTCTTTCTGATTCTTCCATGAACCCCCACACATGGTTCAGGAAGCAGGCTAATTTTTCAGGGTCCCCATCAAATTTAGTCTTTAATTTTGTCATGATGGTGGGTTGGTGAATTTGATAGGGCGTGGGGTTACTCACGTAGCTATGCTGGGTGGCCGGTTCATCACTTTCCTCCTCATACACCTCTTCCTCTTCCTCGCTTTCTCTGGCACTCTCAGCGCCGTATGCTTCTTCAGTTTGGCTGTATCCGTATAGTGTGTCTTCGTCTCTTTCTTGGTTCTGTGGACCTCTCAACAAGTTCTCTAAGGCAGTCTGGATTGCCGTTAGTTTGGCATCCATGCCTTCAAGTCCCATTTCCATTCTGGCCGCCCTTTCTTCTAGTGCCACGATTCTCTGTGACTGAGAGATTCGTGGCTTCACTGGTGGCTTCTTTAGGGCTGGAGCCATGCCTCTGCCCACCCCAATTGACCAGTCCGCTGTTGCGTGGTTTGTGCGCAGGGTGGGGGTGCTGGGGGGTTTGGACATGTCCTTCTCCTTGCCTTTTTTCTCTTTCTCCCGTCCAGTGGTTTTTCTTTGTCCCCCTGGTTCTGGTGCTGCTACTGGTTCTACTGTGTTGCTTGGGGACGATGTGGCTTCTTCGTTATTTTGGAGTCTCCCATCTTGCTCCATGTTGTGTTGTTGCTGCGCTTCTTGTTATTTGTTGTCTGTTGCTTGTGTGCGCTGGTCTCCTGGTCAGACGTCCCGGCTGCTGTTGCTCCACCGCCGAAGCTTTCTGCTGCTGAAGGCTTCACACTGCCGAAGCCTGTTCACTGCTGTTCTCCGCTGATTGCTGATTACTGCCTGGTTGCTGCTGGGGAGCGCTGATCGTTGCTGCCGTTTTCCCGCCACGTGGTCTCTGCCATCGTTTGCCGCCGCGTGGTATCCGCCGCCTGCCAGCTGCTAGGGAGCGCCGGGCGCTGCTGCCGCTTGGCTGCTGCCTGCCAGCTGCTGGGGATCGACGCTCTTTGCTGCCACGCTGCCGCCGCCTCTCAGCTGCTGGGGAAGCCGGTCTCTGCTGCCGCGCTGCCACCGCCTCTCAGCTGCTGCGCTGCCGCCGCCTCTCCGCTGCTGCGCTGCTGCTGAAAGCTCTTCGCTGCCTGCAGGTTCTCCGCCGCTGAAGACTGTCAGCTGCTGCGCCGATCAGCTGGTCCAGCCGCTGCCGCTCTGCCGCCGAAAGCTCTTTGCTGCCTGCAGTTTTTTCCACCGCCGAAGGTTGTCAGCTGCTGCGCCGATCAGCTGTTCCAGTCGCCGCTGCTCCGCCGCTGAAGATTCTCTGCCGCTCGCAAGTTCTCCGCCTCTGGTGTGAGCCGATCTCAACCGTGGAGTTTCCCTGAAGGCTTTCAGGTTCTCTCCCAGGAAAATCAGCTAGGCACGATCCGTACCTTTATGTAAGCCGCTTCTCAGAAGCAAACGTTTCTCCCAAATAATGACTTCATCTCAGGTATTAGAGAGTAAACGATTTATTGCTTTACATGAGTAAGCCTTGCAAAGGTACGGGTGGTTCCCTGTTTCCTGGCTTGGGTTTTTATACCCTCCCGCTGGAGCATCCACCCCTCCCTGCTGTGGGTTTCCCTTTGGTCCGATTCAGGCTTCTCTCTGGTCCTCTTGGTGTCATGTTGAGGTCAAGCCCTTGAGTTCTTTGTTTCCCTTATCCAGGAGGTGTAGTTCATAGTTCCTTTCCTGAGTCGTTTGTGTCTTTTGTCTATTTCGTTATCCCTTTCTGCTGCTTGATGTGTTTGGGAAATGGCAGGACCCTGGGGGCATGCCAGGGTTCTGACAGCTAGTTTAAAAGGTAAAGGTACCCCCCGCACATTTGTGCAGTCGTGTCTGACTCTAGGGGCTGGTGCTCATCTCCGTTTGTTAGCCAAAGAGCCAGCATTGTCCGAAGACGCTTCCACAGTCATGTGGCCACATGACACGTGCGGAACGCTGTTACCTACCCACCAAAGTGGCACCTATTAATCTACTTGCATTTGCATGCTATCGAATTGCTAGGTTGGCAAGAGCTGGAGCTAGTGCGGGAGCTCACTCCGCACGCAGGGCTAGGGATTCGAACCTCCGAACTTGCAATCTTCTGATCAACAAGCCTGGCGTCTTACCCGCTGAGCCACCACGCCCCTCATTAGTTAGTTTACTCCAACACTATTTACTATACCTTTCCATACCTCTCCATACTTTTCTATCCTTTCAGACCATCTTTGCCTGCATCACATCTACATTATTTAAACATCGCAACTCATTCTTGTTTCAAGAACTCAGTTCTATCCAACCACAACTTTCTCTTGATTCAGCCACTTTTCATTCAAATATATTTTGTGATTTGATCTTCATTCATTCTCCCCATATAACATATAAATCATGTCAACATTGTTTCCTACTGGGCACTCACTTCTCTATTCACTTCGTATGCATTCAACATTCATTCATTTATTCTTCATCTATCTCTTCCTGTTTTACCACCCACATTAAGTACCCTTCTTCTTAAGTACCCCATTCCCACTCGTTTTTGTTTCTCCTGATAGCCAACTCTAACTTCCTAGCATGCTCTTATACACAGCCATTTTCACTTCTTTCAATATTAATTCCTCACATACATATTAACTGCTACTTTTCTACAGAATTTGTACATTTTAAAATTCCTCAATCCATTTTCCCATCCTTAGTAAACATTCTACAAATCAGTCTACTTGCTCTAGTTTTTCACTAATTATATATAACTTGCAACTGGTCATTCCTTTTTCCCTGTCAAACACAATTATCTTGGCCTTTGATATATTACTTCTCAAATCTATATTACTTATTGTGTCATATATTCTATCTAACATTCACTGCAAATTCTAAGGCAACTATGTAGCATGTTCTGTATACAAAAGTACATGCACATCTACATCTCCAAGACACCTCTAGCACAAGCATTCCTTATACATTTATCCAAAAATACATTAAACAACCAAATGGACATTACACACCCTTGTCTTACTCCCCACTCTACATTGAACCATTTGTAAGAATGCCACTTTTTCTCACATATGCTTTGCTTCCACCATATATAACAGTACCATCACTCCACAACCATTCCATAATTCAAGCCAATTCACTTTATCAAATGCTTTCTCTACATCAACAAATGTACAATAAATGATATTTTTTACATTCATATGCTCAGTGTCCTGCTGATGAGCAAAAATCTGATTTCCATATCCTTTGTCAGTCATAAAGCTATACTGCACTTCCCAGATTTGGTTCAGTGTCACCTCTTTTACCCTGTTGATCAGAATTCTGGCAAACACTTTCCCAGGCATACTTAACAAGCTACACTCATGTAGTTTTTACATTCGTTTTTGCTACCTTTCCCTTTATTTATTTATTTATTTATTATTTCAATTTATTCCCCGCCCATCTCCCATGCAAGGGACTCTGGGCGGGTTACAATAAATACATTATTACAGAGGAACAATAATGACATTCTTCTAATTGTCAGCCACAGATATGTTTAAAATTTTGCACAGTACTCTATAAGCGAATCACATCCATATTTTAACATTTCCACAGTTACCTGCTATACCCACACTTTACTATTTCTCAACATTCTCATGACATTTATGACTTCTTTTCATCCATTTTTTTCATGGACAATGACTCTGATAGCATAGATGGATGCAAGGTCCAAGACCAGAGACATAAAAATAAAGCATAACAAATACCACAAAACAATAAACAGTCAAATATACAAAGGGAATGGTGAAATTTACAGTATAGCAATGATAATGATAATGATAATGATTTGTGTGTGTGTGTGTGTGCCTTGAGTCCGTGTTGATTCCTGGCAATTGCCTGGGCTAGTCCCTGCAGTTTTCTTAGCAAGTTTTTCAGAAGTGGTTTGCCATTACCTTCTTCCTAGGGATGAGAGAGAGTGACTGGCCCAAAGTCATCATTTGGCTATGTACCTAAGGCAGGACTAGAACTCAAACTCTCCCAGTTTCTAGCCTGGTACCTTAACCACTACACCAAACTAGCTCTCGATAATTATATTTATTTATTTATTTATTTATTTGTTTGTTTGTTTGTTTGTTTATTTATTTTTTACATTTATATCCTGCCCATTTCCCTCACAAGGAGGGACCCTGGGGGATTACCAATAGATTAAAAATTAAAACATAACTCAGAAAAAAAATGGGTAGCAGGTGAATCAAGTGAAAATCAGAGCACACATCAGATTCTTACAGTTCTCAAGACTGCCATTCTGTACCATATGGCTACCAGATCTAGGCTGCAAAAATTCAGATATTCGTTAGGTGACAGCAAAGGACAACAGGTTTCTTTGTCTTTCTGCTACCATCCAATGGTTATCTCATCATCTGGATTTTGCAATCAATAACTGCTAGCTTTAATAATTGGCCATTTCTGATTCTGCTGTCTAGCTATCGCCCTCGCCCCCCAAAAAAGAGCATGTCATCCTCATTTGTTGTTTATTCGTTCAGTCGTTTCCGACTCTTCGTGACTTCATGGACCAGTCCACGCCAGAGCTTTCTGTCGGCCGTCACCATCCCCAGCTCCCCCATGGTTGAGTCTGTCACCTCCAGAATATCATCCATCCATCTTGCCCTTGGTCGGCCCCTCTTCCTTTTGCCTTCCACTTTTCCTAGCATCAGCTTCTTCTCCAGGGTATCCTGTCTTCTCATTATGTGGCCAAAGTACTTCAGTTTTGCCTTTAATATCATTCCCTCAAGTGAGCAGTCTGGCTTTATTTCCTGGAGTATGGACTGGTTTGATCTTCTTGCAGTCCAAGGCACTCTCAGAATTTTCCTCCAACACCACAGTTCAAAAGCATCTATCTTCCTTCGCTCAGCCTTCCTTATGGTCCAGCTCTCGCAGCCAAAGGTTACTACAGGGAATACCATTGCTTTAACTATGCGGACCTTTGTTGTCAGTGTGATGTCTCTGCTCTTAACTATTTTATCAAGATTTGCCATTGCTCTCCTCCCAAGAAGTAGACGTCTTCTGATTTCCTGGCTGCAGTCAGCGTCTGCAGTAATCTTTGCGCCTAGAAATACAAAGTCTGTCACTACCTCCACTTTTTCTCCCTCTATTTGCCAGTCATCAATCAAGCTCGTTGCCATAATCTTGGTTTTTTTGAGGTTTAACTGCAACCCAGCTTTTGCACTTTCTTCTTTCACCTTCATCATAAGGCTCCTCAACTCCTCCTCGCTTTCAGCCATCAAAGTGGTATCATCTGCATATCTGAGATTGTTAATGTTTCTTCCAGCAATTTTAACTCCAGCCTTGGATTCCTCAAGCCCAGCATGTCGCATGATGTGTTCTGCGTACAGGTTGAATAGGTAGGGTGAGAGTATACAGCCCTGCCGTACTCCTTTCCCAATCTTAAACCAGTCCGTTGTTCCGTGCTCTGTTCTTACCGTTGCTACTTGGTCGTTATACAGATTCCTCAGGAGGCAGACAAGATGACTTGGTATCCCCATACCACCAAGAACTTGCCACAATTTATTATGATCCACACAGTCAAAGGCTGTAGAATAGTCAATAAAACAGAAATAGATGTTTTTCTGAAATTCCCTGGCTTTCTCCATTATCCAGCGGATATTGGCAATTTGGTCTCTAGTTCCTCTGCCTTTTCTAAACCCAGCTTGTACTTCTGGCAATTCTTGCTCCATGAATTGCTGGAGTCTACCTTGCAAGATCTTGAGCATTACCTTACTGGCATGTGAAATAAGTGCCACTGTTCGATAGTTTGAACATTCTTTAGTGCTTCCTTTTTTTGGTATGGGGATATAAGTTGATTTTTTCCAATCTGATGGCCATTCTTGTGTTTTCCAAATTTGCTGGCATATGGCATGCATCACCTTGACAGCATCATCTTGCAAGATTTTAAACAGTTCAGCTGGGATACCGTCGTCTCCTGCTGCCTTCTTCTTCTTCAGACTGAAGAAGCTCCTTGGATAAGGAGTGAAACGTTTCCACTAAGAAAATAGAAATCCAGTTGACATGATTCAAGCTACAGACAATTCCACCTGGATGACTGAGAACCTTCATAGACATACTCCTGCTGCCTTGTTATTAGCAATGCTTCTTAAGGCCCATTCAACCTCACTCTTCAGGATGTCTGGCTCTAACTCACTGACCACACCATCAAAGCTATCTCCAATATTATTATCCTTCCTATACAGATCTTCTGTATATTCTTGCCACCTTTTCTTGATCTCTTCTGCTTCTGTTAGGTCCTTACCATCTTTGTTTTTGATCATACCCATTTTTGCCTGGAATTTACCTCCGATGTTTCTAATTTTCTGGAAGAGGTCTCTTGTCCTTCCTATTCTATTGTCTTCTTCCACTTCCGCACATTGCTTGTTTAAAAATAATTCCTTATCTCTTCTGGCTAACCTCTGGAATTTTGCATTTATTTGGGCATATCTCCCCCTATCACTGTTGCCTTTTGCTTTCCTTCTTTCTTGGGCTACTTCCAGTGTCTCAGCAGACAGCCATCTTGCCTTCTTGGTTTTCTTTTTCTTTGGGACGTTTTTTGTTGCCGCCTCCTGAACAATGTTGCGAACTTCTGTCCATAGTTCTTCTGGGACCCTATTTACTAAATCTAGTCCCTTAAATCTATTCTTCACCTCCACTGCATATTCCTTAGGAATATTAGTGAGCTCATATCTAACTGATCTGTGGGTCTTCCCTATTCTCTTTAGTCTGATTCTAAATTTTGCAATAAGAAGTTCATGATCTGAACTACAGTCAGCTCCAGGTCTTGTTTTTACCGACTGTATAGATGTCTGCCACCTTTGGCTGCAAAGGATGTAGTCAATCTGATTTCGGTGTCGACCATCTGGTGAAGTCCATGTATAAAGTCGTCTTTTAGGTTGTTGGAAGAGAGTGTTTGTTATGCACAGTGAGTTGTCTTGGCAAAATTCTATCAGCCTATGTCCTGCTTCATTTTGTTCTCCCAGACCATGCTTGCCTGTAATTCCAGGTGTCGTCTGACTACCCACCTTAGCATTCCAGTCTCCTGTAATGAAAATAACATCTCTTTTTGGTGTATTATCTAGTAGGTGCTGCAGATCCTCATAGAACTGATCTACTTCTGCTTCTTCAGCATCTGTGGTTGGGGCGTATATTTGGATCACTGTGATGTTAAATGGCTTACCCTGAATTCGAATTGAGATCATTCTATCGTTTTTTGGATTGTATCGAAGCACTGCTTTAGCCACTTTATTATTAATTATGAAGGCTACTCCATTTCTTCTGTGGTCCTCTTGTCCACAGTAGTAAATCTGGTGGTCATCTGATGTGAAGTGGCCCATTCCAGTCCATTTCAGTTCACTGACACCTAAAATGTCTATATTTAATCTTGACATCTCACCAATAACCACATCCAATTTGCCCTGGCTCATAGATCTTACATTCCAGGTTCCTATGGTGTGTTGATCTTTAGAACATTGGATTCGTCGTTCACCACCAGCACCGTCGGCCGCTAGCCATCCTTTCGGCTTTGAGCTAGCTGCGTCATCACATCTGGGGCTAGTTGAACGTATCCTCTGTTCCTCCCCAGTAGCATTTTGACCATCTTCCGACCTGGGAGTCCCATCTTCCGATGGTATACCGACATATCTTTGGTTGTACTGATCCATTTAGTTTTCACGGCAAGAATACTGGGGTGGGTTGCCATTACCTTCCCCAGGGATCGTATTTAGTCTGACCTCTCTGCCACGACCTTCCCGTCTTGGGTGTCCCTTCACGGTTTAGCTCATGGTTTCATTGAGGTGCTCAAGCTCCAGCACCACGACAAGGTAACGATCTCCTTTGCTGGAGGTCATCCTCATACAGTACATAAAAATCCACCAAGAAATATGCACACAAACACACACACAAATACTCATGGCTACTAAGAAGCCACATAGTCCTCTAGCCTTAGCAGTCCAAGGGTTACATCATTTATTGTCAAAAATGCTGTTGGTTGGTTGGTTGATTATGTGCCATCAGGTCGGTGTCAACTCGTAGCAACCACATAAGTAGACCTTCTGCAGGATGATCTGTCCGCAACCTGATTCTTCAGGCCTTCCAACAATGCACCCATCACTGCTGTAGTTGAGGCTATCCACCATGCTTATAAACTAAAAGATGTGACACTAAAGGAAAAAGGATGAGGAAAAGAGAGAAAGGACAAGGCAAAGCTGATTGATTGATTATGTGCCATCAAGTCATTTTTGACTCCTAGCGACCACATAGATAGATTTTCTCCATGATGATGTGTTCCTAACTTAGTCTTTCAGGTCTTCCAACAGAGTACCCATCGCCACTGTAACCGAGTCCACCCACCTTTCTGCTGGTCATTGGTTTCTTCTCTTTCCTTCTACCTTTCCCAGCTTTATGGACTTCACAAGGGAACTGGGTTAATAGCCTAATGTGTCCAAAATATGATAATTTGGGTTGTACAGGAGCATTATTTGTCAGGCAAATAATATGCAAATATTAAAGGTAGAAGTCAATATCCTTCAGTGGAAAGGAGCTGAACTGCAGCGCAAGAAATGATTATGCAACAGGAACTCTGGTAAGGAATCAGCAAAACAAAGGACATCTTTGACATATGATTCATCTTCTTATAAAGAACCCCCCCCCCCACCTTACATACATTCCAGATCCAATATCAAAAATATGCAGTCCTGTTTTGCTTTTCCTCGTTATCGGATTTTCTGGGGGGAAAAGCTGTGAGAAAATCTGGGAAAATTGGGAGATGATGTAGGAATTACAGATGAATAACAATGTTGTATATTGAATAATAATGTTGTGTATGTATGTATGTATGTATGTATGTATGTATATAATGTTGTATAGTCAATAAAAGAGTGGGAAAGGCAGTACTAGGGTACAACCTCAAAAACGACAGAATGCTTTCAGTTCGAATCCAAGGCAAACCATTCAACATCACAGTAATCCAAGTCTATGCCCCAACCACTGATGCCGAAGAAGCTGAAGTTGACCGGTTCTATAAAGACCTACAACACCTTCTAGAACTAACACCAAAAAAATATGTCCTTTTCATCATAGGGGACTGGAATGCTAAAGTAGGAAGTCAAAAAATAACCGGAATAACAGGCAAGTTCGGCCTCGGAGTACAAAATGAAGCAGGGCAAAGGCTAATAGAGTTTTGTCAAGAGAACACGCTGGTCATAGCAAACACTCTTTTCCAACAACACAAGAGACGACTCTACACATGGACATCACCAGATGGTCAATACCGAAATCAGATTGATTATATACTTTGCAGCCAAAGATGGAGAAGCTCTATACAATCAGCAAAAACAAGACCTGGCGCTGACTGTGGCTCAGATCATGAGCTTCTTATCACAAAATTTAGGCTTAAATTGAAGAACGTAGAGAAAACCACTAGACCACTCAGGTATGACCTAAATCATATCCCTTATGAATATACAGTGGAGGTGAGGAATAGATTTAAAGGATTAGATCTGGTAGACAGAGTGCCTGAAGAACTATGGATGGAGGTTCGTAACATTGTACAGGAGGCAGCAACTAAAACCATCCCAAAGAAAAAGAAATGCAAGAAAGCAAACTGGCTGACTGATGAGGCTTTACAAATAGCTGAGGAAAGAAGGGAAGCAAAAGGCAAGGGAGAAAGGGAAAGATATAAACAACTGAATGCAGAATTCCAGAGAATAGCAAGGAGAGATAAGAAGGCCTTCTTAAATGAACAATGCAAAGAAATCGAGGAAAACAATAGAATGGGGAAGACTAGAGATCTCTTCAAGAAAATCGGAGATATCAAGGGAACGTTTTGTGCAAAGATGGGCATGATAAAGGACAAAAAAGGCAGGGACCTAACAGAAGCAGAAGAGATTAAGAAGAGGTGGCAAAAATACACAGAAGAACTATACAAGAAAGATCTTAATATCCCTGATAAATACGATGGTGTGGTCACTGACCTTGAGCCAGACATCCTAGAGAGTGAAGTCAAGTGGGCCTTAGGAAGCATTACTAACAACAAAGCTAGCGGACAAGACAGTATCCCAGCTGAGCTATTTAAAATCCTAAACGATGATGCTGTTAAAGTGCTGCACTCAATACGCCAACAAATTTGGAAAACTCAACAGTGGGAATTGGGAAAGGAGTACGACAAGGCTGTATATTATCACCGTGCTTATTTAACTTATATACAGAATACATAATGAGAAATGCCGGGATGGATGAATCACAAGCCGGAGTTAAGATTGCCGGGAGAAATATCAACAACCTCAGATATGCAGACGATACCACCCTAATGGCAGAAAGTGAAGAGGAACTAAAGAGCCTCTTGATGAGGGTGAAAGAGGAGAGTGCAAAAGCTGGCTTGAAACTCAACATTAAAAAAAACCAGATCATGGCATCTGGTCCCATCACTTCCTGGCAAATAGAAGGGGAAGAAATGGAAGTAGTGACAGATTTTATTTTCTTGGGCTCCAAGATCACCGCAGACGGTGACTGCAGCCATGAAATTAAAAGACGCTTGCTCCTTAGGAGGAAAGCTATGGCAAACCTAGACAGCATATTAAAAAGCAGAGACATCACCTTGCCGACAAAGGTCCGTATAGTTAAAGCTATGGTTTTCCAGTAGCAATGTATGGCTGTGAGAGTTGGACCATAAGGAAGGCTGAGCGCCGAAGAATTGATGCTTTCGAACTGTGGTGCTGGAGAAGAGTCTTGAGAGTCCCTTGGACTGCAAGGAGGTCAAACCAGTCAATCCTAAAGGAAATCAACCCTGACTGCTCATTGGAAGGACAGATGCTGAAGCTGAAGCTCAAATACTTTGGCCACCTAACGCGAAGAGGGGACTCACTGGAAAAGATCCTGATGCTGGGAAAGACTGAAGGCAAAAGGAGAAGGGGACGGCAGAGGATGAGATGGTTGGATAGCATCACCGATGTGATGAACATGAACTTGAGTAAACTCCGGGAGGCAGTGGAGGACAGGAAGGCCTGGCGTGCTATGGTCCATGAGGTCACGAAGAGTCAGACACAACTAAACGACTGAACAACAACAAACAATGTTGTATAGAGTTCTATCAAAATATTAGTGTATGCCCCATGCTGACATCACAGTAAATGGTCCTCTAGAAGCAACCTTAGAGATAAGTCTTTCATGACCTTATCTATATATAACCACCCAGAATCCCCTTCGGGGGAGATGGCGCAGTAATAGAAATTGAAAAATAAAATTTAAAAAAAATGCCTGGGCTGAATCTGAGAGCATTTTTAATGCAAAATAGATACCTTGCCAGTGACGTAAGGTCCTTTCCTGATTGTCAGGTTTGAAGATCTACACCAGTGTTTCTCAACCTTGGCAACTTTAAGATGTGAGGACTTCAACTCCCAGAATTCCCTAGCCAGCATGTCAGCCAGTGGGAAAAGCATCCACCAATCAGGAAAGTACAGCAGGAATTTGGGGTCAGGCTGCAGGACTCTGTCATCTCTAGGCTCCTTCCTGTGCCCCTCCTCCAACACTCCAGACCAGCGTTTCTCAACCTTGGCAGCTTTAAGATGTGCGGACTTCAACTCCCATAATTCCCCAACCAGCCAGGCTGGGGAATTCTGGGAGTTGAAGTCCGCACATCTTAAAGCTGCCAAGGTTGAGAAACACTGCTCTAGACTCTACAGCAGTTAGTGACCTCACTGATGAGACATGCTACCATTTAATTTTACTGTGTTTTTATAGTGATTTTATATGAGTTTTAAAGATAATTTCAAACAGCTTCAACATCACTGGAAAACAATCAACAATGTTTTAGTATACATTTTTCATCAGTTTATCTAAGTGCATTGTTGTTATTTCTTTGGAAGTTTTAAATCAAATTACACATTTTCTGTCACTGGAATGCTCAATCTACCAGAGTTGAAAAGTAGATGCATTTTGTTGCCATATCTACCAATTTCATATGTATATGCCACAATTCTGTGCTAGATCACAGTGCAGTAATTTCCAGTACTGAGATTTTAGATTTTTTAAATGTTCAGTACATTGCTTGCATTATTAAATTAGAGGTGGTTTCTTTTGCAATTAGCTTAATATTGTACTTTATTTTGATTGAACTCTACAGAGACTGCTGGATAACTATGTACTAGGGCAGGGCTTTCCAAAGTTTTTCCCGTGGCGACACACCAACCGGTGTTGGTGTGTCACCGCGGGAAAACCCGGAAGTGCGGCAGCACGCAAAAACCCGGAAGCGCTGCTGCTGCTTTCGGGTTTTGCACGCTGCAGTTGGTGTGTCGCCGCGGGAAAACCCGGAAGCGCTGATGATGATCAGCGCTTCCGGGTTGTGTGGTGACACACCAGACTGTGTGGCGACACACTTTTGTGTTGCGACACACAGTTTGGAAAGCTCTGTACTAGGGAGTTAAAGGAGTAATAAAAGTAGGTAGAGAAGTTGCAGAGAATCTGAGTGAATTTGTTACATTTCTGGGTTCACAAATAAAGGCACAATTTGTTTAACCATACTCTGATGAATAAGCTCTATTGAGCTGCGAGCAGATAAGACACAATGTTATAAACTATAATTTACAAATCAGAATGGCTGGCTTCACAAAGCACACTTAATCAAAAACAAATAAGCCATAGTGTGATGTTTGAATCTAGTCCCTGTGTTTTCATTTTTTATATAATAATTTTATTAAAGATTATAATTACAACAGTAAAAACTAATACAAACTAAAAAAAGAAGAATAAAAAGAGTAGAAGGTGCAGAAAAGAAAGGAAATAAGAAAGAGAGAAAGAGAAAGAGAAGAAGGAGAGAGAGAGAGAGAGAGAAAGAAAGAAAAAGAAAAAGAATAAAGTAAAGAAAAAGAAAATAAATATATAAAGAAGTGACTTCCCATCTTTATCACAAGAATAAACAATTTTAGTAACTTATCACCTTCTCTTAAAATACAACAAATGATCAATCAAGAGAACAAATGTTCTCTTCTTCCCATAACCCATCTCTTGTCTGTAAACAAATCCATAAAGCATCATCGTTTCAGTCCTGGTGTCAGCAAAAGTCCATTAAGGATTACCAGAGACAACAACATATCTATTTTAACTAATCTATTTAATTAATATTATCACTATTATTAATTTTATTATTATTAAATTTTATTGTTAATAATAATTATTAATGAATATTAATATTATTGCTGTTAATTAATTAATTAATCTATTTTCTTCCATTGTAATTGAGATTGAGTCTTTCCACCTTTGAGCACATAAAAGTCTTGCTGCAGTTATCATATATAAAATCAAAGTTCGATATGATTTTTCCAATTGTTTATCCATCAGTCCCAAAAGGAATGTCTCTGGTTTCGACTGTATATTAATCTTTAAAATCTTCTGGATTAATATATGTATTTGAGTCCAATTTTTTAAATCTTTTTTTACATGTCCACCAAAGATGATAAAAAGTCCCTTCTTGTTGTTCACATTTCCAACAAATATTTGAAGCCTCATTATACATTTTTGACAATCTTTCCAGTGATAAATACCATCGGTAGATCATTTTATAAAAATCCTCTTTAAGGTTATAATATAATGTAAATTTCAGCCCTTTCATCCACATGTTTTCCCATTGTTCCATTTGTATATTGTACCCAACATTTTTAGCCCACTTTTTCATACAATCTTTAACTTGTTCATCCTGTTTCAAGTCTCAACAAGAGCTTATACATTTTAGCAATAAGATGTTCATCATTAGTACATAACTCGATTTCAAATTCAGTTTTATTGTGTTCAAAACCAAAAAACCTTTTATCAACTTTAAATCTTTCTGTTAACTGTACATGTGAAAACCATTGGCACATACTGTATATCCTTCTGATGTCAAATCTTCTCTTGATTTTATTTTTAATCTGGGTGTGAATAATCTAATATATCACCGTAAATTAACCGTTTCTGCTTAGTTGCTATTTCTCTTCTGTAAAATGCTTCCTGTGGTAATAACCATAGAGGTACAGTATTTCTGGACACAATCTAAGTTTGTATCTATTCCAAAATCTCAGGATGGCACGTCTAATAAAATGATTTTTTAAAATCTACATTAACTTTAACTTTATCATACCATAAATAGCCGGGCGACCCAAATCTCAAATTATATCCTTCTAAGTCCAATAACCTATTTCTCAGAATCACCCATTCTTTCATCCAAACCAAACAGCAAGCTGCAAAGTATAGTTTCAAATTGGGTGAAGCTAAACCTCCTCTTTCTTTAGCGTCTTGCAACACATTGTATTTAACTCGCGGGGACCAAACCCAGGTTTTCCAGAACCCTAGGAGAGAGGATGCCATCCTTAACTCGGGGGGGATGCTATTCCAGAGGGTGAGGGCTGTGACAGAGAAGGCACACTTCCTAGGTCCCACAAGAGGACAGTGTTTAATGGAAGGGTCCTGGAGCGCACCCACTCTACTGGAATGTACTGGGTGGGCAGAAACGATTGGAGACAAACGGCCCCTCAGATATCCAGGCCCTAGGCCATACAGGGCTTTATAGGTAATAACTGGCACCTCGAATTGCACTCGGAAGTCCACTGGCAGCCAATGCACTCGTATAGCAGTGGCGACACATGGGCACACCAAGAGACGCCCTTTACTGTTTGCACCACTGCATTTTGAACCAGCTGTAGCTTCCAGAAGGTCTTCAAGGGCAGCCCCATGTAGAGCGCCTTGCAATAATCCAATCGCTTCCTAGGTCCCAAAACATGACAGTGTTGTGGAGGGGACCTGGAGCACACCCACTCTGCTGGGATGTATTACGTGGACAGAAATTATTGGAGGCAAGCAGTCTCTCAGATATCCAGGCCCTATGCTATACAAGTTGATACTTTCCAAGGAATTTCTTTAAAAAAAAAACACAGCCTCGACATTCAAAGAATTGATAGGAAAACAGTTCCAGGATATTATCTCAAGAATACACATTGAAATTGTTCTTATAAATAAATCAGTGAGTGAAGAAAGTAAGAAGCAGCCCCCTAACCTATTTGCCAACCTCTCCAAATTTACAGTATCTGGATTATTTGTGCTCGGCCAAGGCATCAGGTGCCATCTTTCCCTGCCAACATCAAGGGACAAGCAAATCTTCTTCCAAAGTTATTTCAGTTTTGGCATCCCAATGATAAGGAAACTGCTGTTACATAGCTAGGTTTTTTTTCCTTAGCACATTTGCATAATGTAGCATAAACTTGCTAATTACATTAGGAGCCTATTAAAATAACAAGAGTTCAACATGCAAACAAAGTAATTTTACTATTCAACAGAAAGAAGATAGGAAAACATCAAGGCAGCATTGTCAGGGTTGCTGCCGAGACCCTTTGGCTGCATTGCAGATTCTGTATTTATTGTTTTTCTCTAGTGTCTTATTTTATTACTGCCTTTTGCATAAGTGGCCTTCAACCTGGGAAAGGTAGCATCTAAGTACTTTGGCCACATAATGAGAAGACAGGATACCCTGGAGAAGATGCTGATGCTGGGGAAGGTGGAAGGCCAAAGGAAGAGGGGCCGACCAAGGGCAAGATGGATGGATGATATTCTGGAGGTGATGGACTCAACCGTGGGGGAGCCGGCGACGGCGACGGCCAACAGGAAGCTCTGGCATGGGCTGGTCCATGAAGTCACAAAGAGTCGGAAGCGACTGAACAAATAAACAACAACAAATATTTAAAAGTGAAAGAGTTCAATTCCTGAAATAGACCTAAGAACTTAAAAACCCTTTGTTTTTAATGACAGAATCTCCATCTGAGGTGACTGAGAAACTCTGAAGAGTCATCACAAAGCTATTCCAAGCTACATTTGGAGGGTAAGTGAGATCCAATTCCTACTACTAAAAGTACAATCATGAACCCTCCATATAGTACATCACATGGTGCTGCTTCCAGCAGGAAATGTGTACTGGGGTTCGTTGGATGATGCGAGGTACAAGCATTTAAGTTGGTAGCGCAAAACTGCAAAAAAAAAAAAAACCCCAACACCATTTTTGTGACCTCTAGGTAAAAAGTAAAGGTTCCCCCACACAGTCATATCCATCTCTAGGGGACAGTGCTCATCTCTGTTTCTTAGCTGAAGAGCCAGCGTTGTACGAAGTCGCTTCCGCGGTCATGTGGCCGGCATGACGCGCGCAGAACGTTGTTCCCTACCCACCGAAGTGGTACCTATTCATCTACTCTCATTTGCATGCTTTCGAATTGCTAGGTTGGCAAGAGCTGGGGCGAGTGTGGGAGATCACTCCGTCACGCGGGTCTCGGGTCTCGAACCTCTGAACTTGCGATCTTCCGATCGACAAGCCTGGCGTCTTACCCGCTGAGCCATTGCGCCCCCTCGTGACCTCTAGAGCACCCCAAAGTAGTTGGAATTAAGCATTTGGATCTTTTTGTCTTTTGCATTTTGAGGGGCAAAAGGATGCCCTGAGTCTTGCCGATACATAAGGTACTCATTTCATTCCTTCAAACTCTGAAATCTCTTCCTCAAACAGACATGGGCCCTAGATGATTTTGAAATGCAACCCTCAACTCATTCCTGTGTTATATCCTTTCCTCTCATGTGGGTAGTCAACAGAGAGGACCGTTAGAATGTCAAGGGGAGGGGAATATTTTTTATCTAGAAAGCGCTATATTCCCTTGGGAATGTTCTATAAAAGTGGTTCATCTTTATGAAAGGTGAGGCTTAAGCAAATAGTAGGGGGGACCATTGCCCAGTGTGGTGGAGTCAGGCATTATATCTCTTTTGGATGCTCTTGTCCAAAAGAGAGTAGCTGGAGGCTAAGACAGTAACCAGATGTCTGAGTTCCTTGCTTACAGAGGGCTTTTGAAATTAGTTCAAGAGCCATATGATATTAGACCAAGGACCATTTCTGGCCTAAGGGCTGTGGATTGCCCACCTATATTGTAAGGAGTGAAATCTATGCAAGCTTCCAAGAGCTGCACAAATCAAGAGAAGGAAGGGGAAAAGGGGTTGGGGTCTACCACAAAGAGCAGAAAGAGAGGTTGTTTTTAAGCATAAAGAGTCCCTCTGGTGTTGCTGACAAGTTACCCTATAATTCATTAGCTTGGGTTATAGATTGACGACTTTGAAGGCTTTCAATAAAAACTAATTAATCTGTGGCTAATTCTTTATGTTTTGTGAAGCTTGGCCAACGCAGCTGAGGAACAACCATTTATTTATTTATTTATTCTATCTATCCCACCTTTATTATTTTTATAAATAACTCAAGGCAGCAGACATACCAAATACTCCTTCCTCCTCCTATTTTCCCCACAACAACAACCCAGTGAGGTGAGTTGGGCTGAGAGAGTGTGACTGGCCCAAGGTCACCCAGCCGGCTTTCATGCCTAAGGTGGGACTAGAACTCTCAGTCTCCTGGTTTGCCATTGGCTCCTTCCTAGGGCTGAGAGACAGGGACTGGCCCAAGGTCACCCAGCCGGCTTTCATGCCTAAGGCGGGACTAGAACTCACAGTCTCCTGCTTTCTAGCCCGTTGCCTTAACCACCATCACTGAGCAGGCCCCTTTCTTGGGTGTGTGGAGAAAGTAGATAATCAAAAAAGTAGTCCTTGCCAGGAGGGGGCAAAATCAGGCCATTTCTCATCCTGATAAAATGCCTCCAACCATGCCACTCACTTATAGCACTCACAGCTCCTATTATGTCATGGGCTCCTTTTGTTAGGAGCATGTCCTAAAAGGCTCTGTGATACCTGCTCATCAAGTACAGTATTACTGGATCGGGTTGGACTAGAATATTGTTGTTTTTATTGGGCTTCTTTTTTGCATCCACTTTTAATTGAAATGCATTTACAAGATCCTCTAAACACCAGAATTCTCCCGTGAACGCTCTTCAGGCAATAAGCTTCCCAGTACAAAATTGAAAGGAATTATACATATATCTGTCCCACTCCCTTTTCGCACTGAAGATGTTGCCTAGCCTGGAAATGAAACGTCTGCAAGAAAACAACAAGGCTCAGAGAGCACCAAGGACTCCACAGGAATTATACAGTTGGTCAAAATGAAAGAAACCAAGAATATCATCAGGAGATATGAAGCACCTTGTCCAGGATATGTGGAGCGGCTATTCCACCTTACAAGAATGTTGAGTGCCCTACTGGAAATTTGCAGAACATTTTTGTCAGTTGCATTAACTGGACAGCTGTCTTTCCCTGAGTTAAATTGGTCCTTGGAAAGAAAATGAGGGAGGGGGGGAGATGAGCAATTGCAAACTGTACTTCCTTCTTTCCATCCACTGAGAATGGGGCACAAATTTCATTCCTGGAGGGAATTCCATCAATCTGGAAAAGAAAGATTGAAATGATTGACAAGATTTGGCAAGCACATATTGATAGCTTAGGGCACAACCAGACATTTAGGCACTTACATTCCAGTACACTGAATTATCCCATAATCCCATAATCGTTGTATTGTCAAAGGCTTTCACGGCCGGAGTTCAATGGCTGTTGTGGGTCTTCCGGGCTGTGTGGCCGTGTTCTGGAAGTTGTGGTTCCTAAATCTTTGTTTAATATAAAGATTATGGGATAATTCAGTACAGCAATTAATGGCAAAACCCAAAGTTCCATGTTCACCTGTAACTTTTGGAATTAATTGCAAAAATACTTTTCAACTCCCTATATAACTTAAAAGTTTGCATTTAAGTAAATACAGAATAGCCTTTTCAAAAGCCAAATTTAATGTGTTTCCATCAAATGTGCTACTGTATATGGTAGATTTCAAAAGATCCCCATCTCTCAAAGATTTTGTCCCTGTAATGGTGTTGATCTTGAAACGGTAGATCATATTTTATTGTATTGTGAATTTTACAAGAGCTTTTGGCAGGATATTATCTGGCCTATTTGAAAATCAAGACCAGGAAGAGATACTGTATTTCTGAGTATGTTAAAATTTTGCTTGCAGATGAAAATCCTAAAATTAAAGAGGCAACAGCCAGATTTTTAACTATGGCTATAAAAACAAGGTCTTTAGTAACACATTAATAAGCTGGGGTTTAAAATCTTTCATGTAATATTTATCAATTATTTTATTTGTTAAACTCTTTCATCTAATGCCAAATTTTAGATTATATTTGTCATTTGCTATTTGGGTCTTTTGGCCATAAATAAAATTATTATTATTATTATTCTAGTATGCATGTCGATGAAGGTTCTCAGCCATCCAGGTGTGGCTTGAATCATGTCAACTGGATTTCTATTTTCTCAGTAGAAACGTTTCACTCCTTATCCAAGGAGCTTCTTCAGTCTGAGTAAAGTTAGTAAGGGAATCCTTAAATATGTTTCTAGGGTGGCTGTGTGACCTTGCACCTGGGGCTAGGTCATGGTTATTACTTAGAAATTAACATCTCAAAATAACCATGACCTAGCCCCAGGTGCAAGGTCACACAGCCACCCTAGAAACATATTTAAGGATTCCCTTACTAACTTTACTCAGACTGAAGAAGCTCCTTGGATAAGGAGTGAAACGTTTCTACTGAGAAAATAGAAATCCAGTTGACATGATTCAAGCCACAGTCTAGTATGCATGATCTTTCTTCTCTCTTTAGCTATCTACTCAACAAATTGTCAGAGAATGCTTTTGTCCCTATCCTTCTCTCTGATCCCACTTTCCTCGTATGCCTGATACAGAATATAGTAAATAAGAAAACGTTGTGATGAATGCAGTGGTACAGCTAGGGCTGGACTCTGGGGCCAAAGTCTAGGCAATCACAGTCAAGAGGCCCCCAAATGTCTACTAGCTGAACATTAGCTGATAGGGACTGCACACTGTCCTTGTGTTTGATACATGGACTTACAAAGGCTATGACAGAGCCCAATGGAGAGGCAATCTATGGCATTTGGAGTTGGTGTTCCTGAACTCCAACTCCCAGCAGCCACTGGGGAGGAATGCTCCATATTATAGGTCAGCAACATGGAGGGTCACAAGTTGACTCCTCTTGGACTAGAATGCCTTTCTACAGTACTTATTTGGGAAAGTATATAATCATGAAGGAGTAATGAGCTAGGCAACAACATAATCATAGACATAGACTTCGCTACTTTTCTTTTTAAAATATAGCATTATTTTCTGCTACAAAAGTATGGTTATTCTTAAGAAAGCCATATGGCTACCAAAAGGAGTAGAGGATTGTAAGACCATTAGTCCAGAGCCTAAAATTGCCTAGCTATATCACTGAGGCTCAGCCTGGATCTGACTAAATTTAGTTCTATCTGACTAAAGCCACTTTATCTGCAGGCCTGCAGAGAAACAGACCACTGTAAAACTGACTAGAACACTTCCCTGTCAGTAGAGTAATACCAGTCATCCTCACATCCTGACTTCTTAAATTCTCTCCAAGGGCTGATTAATTCCAGCTCAATGCATATACCATGGTTTCAAAGCAGTTTGAACCACAGAATACAGTGACATTTCCTTTAAAGCTAACCAAGAAAACCTCAAATGGTTCCCACCATCTACATCAGGGGTGGGGAACCTTTTTCCTGCCAAGGGCCATTTGGATATTTATAACCGGGGACCGAGGGGTGGGGGGCGGGGTTTCTGGGATTTCCGCGGACCGGGGGCCAGAGTTTGCGAGCAGGAGCCAATCACAAGCACAGGGGGCGGGGTTTGCGGGCGAGAGCCAATCGCATGGAAGGGGCAGGGTTTGCGGGCGGGAGCCCTGCGGGCCTTAGGCGGGAGCCCCGCGGGCCTTATACGGCCCACGGGCCTGACGTTGCCCACCCCTGATCTACATGATCTTACACTGAAGTCTTATTTAGAATAACAGTAGATGCCTTTAAATGCACCAGTGTTAGGGTTGAGGGTTCCTCTGTTGTATATTTTCAATTCACTGTCAAGAAAGCTTTTATTGACAGGTAGGGAAAAGTGCATACACACACACTCACAGAGAGAGAGAGAGAGATGCACACACATGAATGAGGCAGTACTCTCCTTATGGCTGGGACCAACACTTCACCCTGTTCCATCCAACACAATTTCCTTTTGAATCCACACTTTTGGTAGATGTAGCTCCCTGGTTATTTTAACCACTGATTTGCCACTCTAAAAATAGCTTCCAGAGGTGGGGTATTGCTTGGTGTATTGGGAGAGCCTTTTCTGCTTCACCCTGCAACCTCCTGTGCCTGTCCATTGTTTGGGGGACTACTTCCGAAGACAGGTTTAGCACTATTCAAAAACAGCAATATTCTGGAATAGCACTCAATCCATGTCTCTAAAGGCCCTGACTATCACAAAACCCTTGTGCAGAACTAGGGATAGTTTTACGTCAAAATTAGTCCCACACAAGGGAGACCGATTGGTGGATATTTATTTCCACTATCAGCCAACACCAGGTAGGAGGGACTCTACCAATCACTTTCCTTAATTTGTCCCTCATTAAAACTGTAAGTACTACCCCAATCATCTGCCCCATTCCTGAGGCAGAATAGGGCTTGGCCAATGGGGCAATGCAATTTATATAAGCATATTTTTCTGCCAGCTCAAGGACTGAAGAAATGCACTTTAACACAGCCATAAGAAAGAGCCTGTACATTTATTTTGCACAGCATATATCAAGTAACACTTGTCCTCCATGGTCCCTGCTCAGAAGTCATTGCATGGGGGAAGAGAAGTGGAATAGATACATGATGCATAATCCGACAAGTAAAAATAGAAAAGCTGGTGAATATATGCATGGCAATCTATGTACGCTGGAAAGAACATATCTAAGCATCTCTTTACATCACTGAGTAGTTCAAATGTAAATTATGTTTGAAATTAATGAAGCAAAAATATTCATGGGAGTGAGTTGTTAGAACAAAGAATGTTTCAAAATTCAAGAGCAGCATTTTTAAAAAAATGATTCTATTATCATTGAATTAGGGGAGTCGAGGCATGCAATTTATCAGTGCTAAAATGTTCAAGGTGCTTTAAGATAATCAAGAGTGAGGGTAATGGTATGTCAGAAATTTCATTTGGTGGTACAATTGCCATTAGAGCCATGCTTTATTAAGGCGGAAGCAGCAGCAGAAGGGGTAAGATTTATTATCAATGGAAAGGTAGGTCTCCCTGTTGTGCATAAATCTCAGCCAAGGAGCCATGATTAATGTGTAGCTGAGAGACAGCACTGCTGCATTCTGAAACATGTTGCATCTGCATTTGTTTTTATTTTTTTGCCAGGAGTCTACTGGGAAAACAGCTTTTCACTATGAAGAACATGAAGGATATCGTTCTTGTCCAAACTGCAGGGCCTATCCAAGTCATGCTCTCCTCTCACAACATGGTGCCCCTTCCTCATTCCAGGTACCCAAGCCAAGTGGAGTAGCATAGCTAACTATTTTAGGGGCCAAGAAAGATTGTGCAGCCTGCTCCATTCTGTCTTCCAAGAGAAGGAAAAGCTAGGAATCTACTGCCCAGCAGAATTTGCCTCCTGAGATAACCCTTTCCCTTGGCCCCTGGGATGAAATAGGCAGTTTTCTTTCTGGGAATCAGACAAATGTTTGGCAGAAGAACCTTCTCCTTTGCTTTTCGGCAAAAAGGGGGTAGACGGATCATTTGGTCATAAACTGCAATGGTGTAGTGGTCTGTGGGAATATCTTTGCAAGACAGGGAGGAAGAGCCGCAGCCACGGCAATGGTCATATAAGAGACATCTCAGCCCAAGGGAGGAATGGGGGTGTGGAAAGTGTCTCGGAAGGGACCCTCCCTAATTCCCTGGAAAATAAAGGCAAGTGGGGAGAGATGTGCTTTCAGACTTGCAAGATTCTGTTACTGTAACCTTACAAAAAAGGTAGTGTTAGTACTCATGGTTTTGGTTACTTGTCTAGACTACCTCAAAGGGCTGACATCTGGCCAGCCATTATCTAGTCCAGAGCTTTCCAAACTGTGTGTCAGGACACGTTAGTGTGTCGGCTGCAGTGTCTGGGTGTGCCATGGATGCTGCTGCCTCCGAGCCCTGCCAGGATTCCACATAGGTCCTAATGCCTGCCTTGTGCCTTGCTGCCTCCAAACCTGCCCTGCCAGGATTCGACGCAGGTCCTAGTGCCTGCATTGTGCCCTGCTGTAAGAGTGTGTCGCGAAATGATGCATGTCTAAAAAGTGTGTCACCAACATGAAAAGTTTGGAAAGCTCTGATCTAGTCCATTAGAAACAACTTCATTGGATTATTTCCATGCTTAAACATGATCTATATCCCTCAGCATTGTAACCACACCTTTTTTGAGACTTCCCACTGGCATCAGGTGAACTATGGGAACAGCATAGAATCGGTTTGATCTAGCAGCCAGACAATTCTCATCTCCTTTCATCCTGAGTTTAATGAGGGGTGCTGCATGGCCTTTTGTGACTACCAGCTTGCCAGCCACAACAGCAGCAATGGGCTTGTTGATGAAGAAAATGCCATTCCTCAGCTCTGCATCGTCAAACAAAGCACAGTACTCAGAATGTGATGGGAAGGAATGAAAAGATTTCAATTAACGTTATTTCAAAAGGCTCCAATCATTACACATTGACAATCTTTCTTATCTGCTCTATATCGCATTAAATTAAAATGATTAAAATTAATTAATTCAAGGACCGTGAAAGGACGCTTCAGCCAGCCACTTCTTTGCACGCAGAGAGCTCAATGTATCCTCTTAATGACAGGAGTGAAAGTTGAGATTTTGTCAGCAAGGAATGATTTCAGCCTGGGATTTTATGGCTTACCTTTTTCACAGAGTTTTACAATGCCTGTCTTTTCTCCCCATTTCTTCCATCATTTTTTCTTTTTGAAGAAACTCAGCCAAAGTGGAAAATTCAGAACTTCTGTATAATGCCTTTTGATTGGAGACAATAGAATCCATCCATCAGAAATGGATTATATTGCATTTTATGTAATTCTGTCATAATTACCATCATCATTTCCATTATTATTATTATATCAACTTTCTTAATATCTCTGCTTTGGGCAACAACAGTGGCATCTCTTCCTGTTGCTTTCCAATATGCCACTACTCTCTGTATCTTCTACTAAAAGTGTATGAAAATCCACCTTGCCATTTCTCCAAAGTCTACTTTCCTTGCAAAAAATATTTCTGTTTTTCTATGATATTCTCAGAATACTTGAGAATTTCTTCAGAATTCTACTTGGTAGTGTTTTTGAGCAAATGTAATTGTTGGAGGTATGGCATGAAGGTTTTCTGCGTCACATCTTTCTGTCACTCTGTTGCTTTCCTGACTGCTCATTCTTGTCATGACAGTAATTCTCTCCTTATGTCTTCCTTTCAAATTTTATAGACATTTGGGAAGCCTGAGAGGCTGCAGACTGCTGTAAAAACATGCTACAATGAATGACAGGGCACTCATAGACATTCCTTAGCCAACTTGTAAAAAATAATACAAAAATATCACACTTCATCCATGAGAATTTCACCCAAATTCTCTTCATCTTTGAAAAACAATTCAGAAGCAAATTCTTTTTTATCAGATTGAGAATTGGTAGGGAAAAAAAGGTGTAGGATAACTTATTTTTGCGTGACATTGCTGGATATGGATAAGTGAGGTGGTTTCACTTTTTTTTCTCCATATGTGGAATGTCTTGGCCTATGGCCAGAAGCATCCACAGGCGGATCAACATTTGCAAGATGATGGGTGCAGCATCTCAATTGAAGTCACCCCTACCATCTTATAGATTTTGACCACCACCACGACTTCTTGCAGATATTCCTGCCTGCGGCAACTGATTGTTGGATTTACTCCAGGCCATTTTCTACCAGCCATCCAAGGCTTATATTCAGCATGGGCTATTTATTTATACCCCAATAAGCTAACATGTCATGACAGGGATTAGTGAACATGGATTCGTACATGGCCTTTCCTCTTCTCTACATGCCCTTAACCTCTGGTCCTTTTCACAACATGCTATCTCCTATCTTCCTTCTGTGCTGATCAGTAAGAGCCAGAACTGCATTACGTGGAAGGAAAACATGTGGATTTCCAGCACAGGGAAAGAAGCAAAAGCACCACTCTGCAGCCCAATACTGGACACAGTATTCCAGGTGTGGTTGGACCAATGCAGCATAGAACAGAACTATCACTACCCATGATATCTGCATTATACCTCTGTTGATGCAGCCCAAAATTGCTCTGGGTCTTTTGGAAGGTACAGCAGATTGCTGACTCATGCTTGTTCTGCAATGCACCAGGACACACAGATCCTTCTCACAGGTCCTACTGCTGAGCCAGGCACCACCCACCTTGTATCTGTACATCCGATTTTTCCTACCTAAGTGCAGAACCCTACATTTCTCACCACTGAGCTGCATTTGCTTGAAAGGGCCCACAATCAAATCCATCAAGATCCTTTTAAGCCCTAATCTTCTGATTTTTTTTAGATTTTTTATCCCACCTTTATTATTTTTATAAATAACTCAAGGTGGCGAACATACCTCATACTCCTTCCTCCTCCTATTTTCCCCACAACAGCCCTGTGAGGTGAGTTGGGCTGAGAGAGAGGGACTGGCAATACCCCACGCCAGCTTTGTGTCATCTTCAAATTTGCCAAGCATCCTTTCTATCCCATCATCTAACTTATTTTAAAAATGTTGAGGAACACTAGTCCCAGGACAGAACCCTGAGGTACCCCATTGGATACATCCTTCCATTGTGACATGGATCCATTAAGCAACATCCATTGGGTATGGTTGTTTCATGACAGTCTAGTTTTCTACTGGCTCAAGGATAAGTAGATAGGACTTCAGATCAACAGTGAGATAGACCTTTTGCCACCCATCACTTTGCAGGTAAGTCAGGTGCTGCTATGACTTGGAAAGAAAAGCAATACACGAAAGATCAGGATCAGCAGTGGGGACAAGTTTCATGTACATATGGTTTACTGCCAATTCAGAGATAGGTGAATAGCACTATAGCTCAAGGGGGGGGGGGGAGAAACAGAATTACACACTCCCGTTCTGTTACAAAATCAGAGGGGAATAAATTGTCCAAAAATATTAATGGAATCCAAAACATTTGGGATTAGTCAAAAAGCTACCACAAATTTAAACGTCGTCTATTGATATAGAAAGTTTTTTTTACCATGAAAACCTTAGCTGTTAAATTGATAGGATCTTTAGGGTTCTTTTGTGTAATTGTTTTACTCCTTTATACACATTAACCAAAGTTATGGAAGTACATTAAGGGATGGATAATATTATACAAAAGTTGAGGTTATTTTGCATTCATGGTATAGCTATTAACACTTCTACAAAGCCAGAGGACGTTGTCTTTGTTCTCCAGCTCTGTGATTACTGTACAAAGAACAAAGAAGCCATCTAGCATTCTCACTAAGAGGATTTTGCCCAAGCCTAACATTGTCACAACCTATTAAAGCAAATGATGCTTGGCATTTCACAAAAGGGGGAAATGCTTTAATTTGATTGTGAGAGATAGAATTTCTCATCTCCATGGTTTCTATTTCAGTCTGATCCTACTCTAATGGCATAAGTACTTTCCAACCAGCGATTATTTCTAAATCTTCACACTTGACAAGGGAAACATGACATTATTTCCCTACCAAGGAGTTACAATAGCTTTTTTTTTTTTTTGGTGGCAGAAAAAAAGATGAAAAGGAGAGGGTGGAAGTGAATCCTCTCAGGAAAGGACCAGCAATTTAAGAGATGGCAGCCCAAACTTGAACGGATGCCTAGTAGATCCTGGATGGAACCCAGGTAGTGATTGAATTCTGTGTCTCTGATCTGTTGCCCTTATACATAAGACCCTTTGGCAGTCTAACAAGTACCTCTAACCAGATAAGCCCCTGGAGACCCCCACTGGATCAAAATGCAAACACAATGGACAATAGCCAAGTATTTTTTTATTTTTAATAAGGAAAGCCAGAAGGGACATTTGGCTAAATTTCTGTATAAACACAAATCCTTTCCTCCCTCGAGGTTAATTAGAGAGGAACTTACTAAAGGCTTTTGCTTTAGAGTAAAGGTCTCAAACCTGTGGCTCATCAGCCACATGACAACCCTCCAGATCGTTTTCTACAACCTGAAACAATACTGTCAGTGCTGATTTTAATATATATATGTATACTGTATATATTTATATATATATTAATTACTCATCAACCCTGATAGTGGTGTCTGGCTAATAAAAAATGCTGCTATCTAAGTGGCCAAAGTGAAATGACTCTGTTTCACAACTCTGTTTTGCAGGAAAGGTTTGCTGCTGTGGTTTTAATTTAATTCAATTTTTGTTTAATGGCAAACTGTGATCCTTATCGTCATCACTAGAGACTTTTGTACTAATGTATCAAAAGGCTTCAGGTTGCAGCTCTCAGGGTAACAAATTAGTCCTAATCTGGCACTCGTGATGATTTGACTCTTCCTTGGGAAAAATGAAGAGAAAACAGGGCCCATTGCTGAAGTGAAGAGTTTCCAGGACCCAAGAAAGAATCAATCCCATGTAGGCTTCTAGGATCAGTTACACAGACTCTGTTAGAGTCTTGATTTTATTTTGGATGTGCTCAAAGCTTTGCCCAATTATTTTCACTGCTCTTTTTCCATGAAGCTCCATTTTTTATGAGTTTATCTATTATTCCTTTGTTTACCTTTTCTCTTGAATCTAATTCTTCTTCTCTAAACCTCCAAATCATCTGTGCCTCTTTGTATTGCAGTGTGTTTTCCAATAATGTGAAAAGTATTTTAAACAAGGTTGTTGTCTGAGGCAAAGTAGGAAATGCACCTGGACTCAGATTAAGGTGCATCATGCCCACAGTATAAGAGTCTCTCCTAAACACCTTTCCCCATCCGTAGCAGTAAACATACAATGAAAACATACAATGAAAAAAGGAGAGTGCTCTACTGCCCTTCCTTGATACCTAAAATCTCCTGCCTATGGAAACTGCCTCCCTGGGCTTAATTGTAGGCCACCCATAGTCTAAATCAGTGTTTCTCAACCTTAGCAACTTTAAGATGTGTGGACTTCAACTCCCAGAATTCCCCAGCCAGCCTTCCAGAATTCCTTCCAGCCTTCCAGAACTCCCAGAATTCCACAGCCTTGCTGGTTGGGGAATTCTGGGAGTTGAAGTTCACACATCTTAAAGTTGCTAAGGTTGAGAAACACTAGTCTAAATTATTTTATTTATTTATAGTGTTATTTATACCCCACCTATCCCCTCCCTAACGGAGGACTCTAGGCGGCTTACATACATATCTATATATACATTTTTATGATTATACATTATACAATATCACCAAGTGTGTAATTCACCCACGCACCAGGAGAGGGGGTAAGGGAACCGGCTCTTCTAAGGCTCTGGACTACAATTCCCAGGATGCCTTGAGCCGGCTGCTGACGTCCTGTTGATGTCACATCTGGGTCTGTCCTCACCGGCACAATTCAATCTTCAATCTTCCTCCGCTCTTTTTTCCTCCGGTGGAACGATTCCCGACAGGACGCCAGCACATTTTTCCCACGTAAGGTGGTACCCATGTATCTACTTGCATTAGCTTTCGAACTGTTGGGTTGACAGGAGCTGGGGCAAGTGGCGAGAGCCCACCTTGCCACACGGAGATTCGAACTGCCAATCTACTGATAAGCAGTCCTACAGCATCAGTGGTTTAACCCACTGAGCTACCGCGCCCCTTATATTGTATTAAATTCACCAATCCCAGATGCTGCTGGGAACTACTCAAGACTTACAGGATCCACTCCCCAATATGGATTATCAAACTAAATCAGTGGCCATTTTCTCGGCCTCTCACCTAGAACCCTTTGGCCCCATTGGAGATATTGAAGTGTAAAGGGATGTATCTTGATCTCTTTCATCGTCTCATCTAGCAAAGTGGTTCTCTTGCACATACAGATGTAATTCATGTGTTTAGCACCCACAATTTGCCAATTTTCAGGCTGCTCAACTCCATTCTAGCTAGTAGTTTGTTGGACATGCTCAGCTAGGATATTCTCATGCATAGAGGCAAACATAACACATGCTTGCAGGTCACAGGAATTACTCCCTTAATGCCCTTAGTGCTAAGATCTGCAAGTAACCACTGTTTGGTTGTTGTGGGTTTTCCAGGCTGTGTGGCCGTGTTCTGGCAGATTTGGTTCCTAACGTTTCGCCAGTAGCTGTGGCTGGCATCTTCAGAGGACATCTGAAGATGCCAGCCACAGCTACTGGTGAAACGTTAGGAACCAAATCTGCCAGAACACGGCCACACAGCCCGGAAAACCCACAACAACCATCGGATTCCGGCCATGAAAGCCTTCGACTATACATAACCACTGTTTCTTTGGACACCCTCTGAATCTTCTCCATTAAAGCCCCATGAAGATCTTCCCTACTGGTTTCTACTGAGAAACATAAACTCTTCCTATAGAGATGCATGGCTATCCAGAGGCCTCTGCAACCTGGTGCTTTCCTCCAGATGGGATAAACTACGACTCAGATCATCCCGCCATTATGGAAGTTGGCTGGGAATTGACTGGCACCAAAAATCAAAGGAGGCTTTTAATGGTTTTGCGCAGCTGGGAGTGACAGTAAGAGTGGATAGGTCTGGAATTTTCTGGGTGTTATTTTAGGGATGGGGAATTGTTTTGCTCTTTAAACTCGTTAGAACTATTTTAAAGCTACACAGCGTTTTTTGTTTTTTCCTGTCTTAAAGGGGCAAAGAGCTGAAATCCAGTGATGCAATAAGCTGCTTCATTTAGACAGAATTAGTATCCAAGAGAAGCTTTCGCCAACTTGAATAACCTAAATTTAATTAATAAATACGCATGAGTAAATTGTAAGGAGATGAGGAATCAACTTCTGTATTTCTATGGGTGGTATTCAAGTAGATCATTCTCAAAACAAACATGGTATGTATCTTGTGAGTTTTGGTTCAAGGAGGAAACAAAACACAGCTGCTTCAAGTGGAATCATTACAAACGTTCTATAGTTTTAGGGGATGTGAATTTTTATGCAGTCAAGTTTGAACTTATTGGTTTGACTTCTTTGCTGCAGTTTTTCCGTCCCTTTAGCACTTCAAGTGTAAAAAGAAGAGTTGTTTTGCTGAGCAAGGGGGTCTGCCGCATTACTGTTTTGCTCTATGTGCTACTTGAGGATGTAAACCTAATTTGCATTTAGGATGTAGGCAGCCAGGCAGAGAGGAAATGTTTCATGTATCCTAGGATGGGCACTCTATCCTGACCAGTGTTCTGCTCATTCTTTCCTCTTTCTATCAGGCAGAAATTACTGATGGGTCTCTGGAAACATGCAGCCCCAATGCATATCTGCAAGTCTTAACATTCTGCCCAGGAGGATGTAGTTCTGAACAGCCTTTTGCTGCCTCCTTGTGGTGCTTCTTGTTTTTGTATCTCTTTACAATCCTCCTGACCACCCTTGGGAACTACTGTCACAAAAAGAGGCTAACTCCCTCCATTCAGCTATTGTCCTCAGTGAGGCCAGCCACACACCATGAGAGGGACTGTAGTGCATCAGGAGATAGTAAGGAGGTTGTTGGGAAATGTCACATTTTTAGCAGAATGTAAGGGGGCGTGGTGGCTCAGCGGGTAAGACGCCAGGCTTGTCGATCGGAAGATCGCAAGTTCGGAGGTTCGAATCCCTAGCCCTGCGTGCGGAGTGAGCTCCTGCACTCGCCCCAGCTCTTGCCAACCTAGCAATCCGAAAGCATACAAATGCAAGTAGATGAATAGGTACCACTTCGGTGGGAAGGTAACAGCGTTTTGTGTGCGTCATGCCGGCCACATGACCGTGGAAGCGTCTTCGGACAACACTGGCTCTTCAGCTAACAAACGGAGATGAGCACCAGCCCCTAGAGTCGGACACAACTGCACAAATGTGCGGGGGGAACCTTTACCTTTACACCTTTGACGTCTAGAACAAGCTTGTGTGTGGTTGGAGAGTCTGGAAAACACAAAAGGGAGGCTAAAACACTTGATTCGGTCATGTTAAGCACAAACAAGAGTCAGATTTCTTTTCTTTTTTGCTGCAAATGTTTATTGAAATCCAGCTTATGTGTCAAACACAAGGGAAACAACGCCAGAATAAGATAAAGTTCATTTGTTTCGAGGCAAGACTTGAAATATCAGTCAAGATTGTTAGTTCAAGAACTGGATCACTTCCCCTTTTGACTCTGTTAAATATTTGGGGTCTGCCTTTGCTGAGAAAAGTCAATGAGTACTTGAGAAAATGCATAATTCACATGTAACACTTGGCATTTGTGGAGTGCCTTCACCTTTGTTAGCTAAGCATTCTTATAGCTGCACTATGAAAAATATTTTAGGTCAATATATTTTTCTTATTATGATGGATGCACTGGATATCTCTATAAGTGCCCAGAAAGAAAGCTGAGATCTCCAACCTTTCTTTAACAATCATTCTGATTTTTCAAAACATACCATAGTTTAGGAAAGGACAAAGGAGAAAGACAGCTGTACTGAAACAAGCTTTTCCCTCTGCTACCTTCTAGGTATCTTGGGCATGCACTTCCCAAAATTCTCAGCCAGCTTGAGAAAAGTTAGTTTATGAATATAAACTCCCTTGGTTTTAGAGGCATTGTCTGAATTGGCATTACTTTCCTAAAAGAACCCCAAAGCTCCCAACTTTTTTGCATATATCAGATGAAAGGCTTTTATCCACACACATTGCAGAGAGATTATTAAACAGTAAGTCCAGAAGTCAACAAAGTAAAGTCTGATAGCTCTCAAGGCAATGATGGTAGAAAGAACAGGCATTTCAATCAAATATCTTCTGGCAGAGGGAAAAAGCTGTTAAATTGCAAAAATTCTGTTTTCTATCTTATCACCTACTGAGTTTGCTTTCTTCATGGAAACAGATGGGAAAACTATGTGTATACTTATGACACTGAATGATCAAACACCATTTGAAATTGATCTGTCAACATTACAGTTTCAAACTGGAAAGAAGCTGCTATCCTCCTATCATCTGATCCATTTGGGGTTGCCAACAATCCTCTGAAAGCAGTTCACACAGGAGTGGGTAGTTCATGGTCCATAAGTGTCTTCTGAATCCATTTGTTGCACTTTCCAGAAGCCCTCAAAATTACTACTGAAATGTAGCAGCAAATTGCCAAACAAAAGAGAGGTGTTATTTTCTGCTGATTATCAGCAGGAAGCAAAACAAAGAGTGTCTAAGCCAACTGATAGGTTTAGCACATCCCCCAAATTAAACACACACACACACAAGCACACATATACATACATACATATATATATGGAAGCCACCAAAATCCCAGTCCCACCTCCTTCTCTACTGTGGCTCTAATACCCCAAAAGTGCAATCTCTGTCCTCCCAAAATTGCCCACTCCTGTTTTAATCTTATGGCATGATAACCAGTTGAATCCTCATCAAGCTTTTATTCAACAGGGAACATGACACAGAATCCCCATTTGCACAAATGACTGACACAGCACAGGGGCTACAAATCCTTTTCACCATGCTACATTTATAGTGGTCATTGAAGAAAACAGTATGAAAACATAAGACATGTGGGAGGGAGGTCATGAAACCACAGTGAAAGGACTGCTTACACGTGTGCAACAGTGGCAATTGCATGATGCTACAGGACAAGTCAGATACCACATAGAAACACAGATCCTCAATGCAGATGGCACAGCAAGCCTCAGTGCAAACTTGTTGGGCTGCCTTCTTCTGTGAGGGTTTTGAAATCCATGGACAATGCCAGCTCCTCAGCCAGTGGGGGTCTCTGCCATTCATCCCGGGTCAAGATGTAACCCACAACTGCCCCAAAAGCTATTAGGAGGAGGCCCAAGATGTTGGCAAGGATTCCTTCAGGGACAAAGAGGCTGTAGGTATCCCTGTAAAAGCAGGAGGACAATATTAGAGTTTTTCAACACTGCTGAATTAATGTACTCTTCCCCCATTCTTGAGTTGGCAGAAAACCTATACTGCTTTCATGAAATCCACTGTTCCTATTGTTAACCTTCTTTTGCATCTAGTTCTAATCACTGCCAGTCACCTGTTTTGCTACAAAGTAGCAGATAACAAAACCTAACAGATTTTACACACTACTTCCTCGTCAGTACAACCAAGGAAAAACTTAAGCATTTCACCCATAAACTGGGGACAAGTTGAAGGCAGCTCAATAGGGACATGGCAGAAAAACTATGATGCCAGGGCAAGTTTCTGTTGTGGTTAGGAGTGGCTATGAAAAGCCCTCAGTACAACTTTTTCTCCCTCTCTTCTTCCTAATCCTTTTTTTGTTTTATTTTCAAAAATACCATACTAAAATTCAGGGAACTCCGATATGTAAGACCAGCAACATGGATAATATTCTAAATCAGAGATGGAAGATCTTTAGTTCTCTGTACGCTATTGGATTTTAACTTTCACCAACAGCATTTGGCAGTCCACAGGATCTGCCTTGAGTGTAGGAACTAGCAGGGAAACAAGATTTATTTACTGTGGAGTCCTTGGTGCTCTCTGAGCCTTGTTGTTTTCTTGCAGATGTTTCATTGCCAAACTAGGCAACATCTTCAGTGCGAAACAATTTAGATTTATTTAGTCCAAGATTCTCAGCCTGGTTCAATTCAATGATTCAGAGAAATGCACACAGAAAAATAAATCCTTTTCTATAAAAGGTAAAGGTTCCCCCCGCACATTTGTGCAGTCGTGTCCGACTCTAGGGGCCGGTGCTCATCTCCGTTTGTTAGCCGAAGAGCCAGCGTTGTCCGAAGACGCTTCCACGGTCATGTGGCCGGCATGATGCACGCGGAACGCTGTTACCTACCCACCAAAGTGGTACCTATTCATCTACTTGCAATATTTAAATATAATATTGGAAATAGTCCTCTAGAAACTGCCTCCTCCCAACTGATTTTGCCCATCCTATGCACACTTCCACAGAGGAGATGCTTAAGGTCCCATCTCTAAAAGACATCAAAGGGATATGGACCCAAAGACAATCCTTCTTTGTGATGGCCCCAGTGTTATGGAACATCTTGACTAAGGGGTTAGCCTGGTTTTTCATAAAATGTCAAGCCAGTTCTGAGTAGACTGTGGGGAGATGATTTGGATTTGAATTGTTCTATTACTAGAATTTGAATCTAATGTGGTAAGTAGAATTTGGGGATGGGGATGAAAAAGCTGGACTATCATTTTCATTTTTTGTACTTCTATTTTGATTATATTTGTAGTCTGCATGTTGCTTATTTGTGTTGGTAGGTGTGGGGTTTATACTGGGATTTTACTTTATGATAACTGTAAAGCATTAAAAGTCTTGGGAGCTACAATGTCAATAAAACAAATATTTATTTCTATTGTTGCTTTTATAATGTGTCGTAACCCACCCAAATTTTTTTTTAATTGAATTGGGTGGGCCATAAAAACAAACAAATAAACAAATAAATGGAAATCCCCACACTACATTTTTATGGACACCATTAAACCCAGTTTCACCATGCACAGCAGCACTGCAGAAGTTAATGTGCTACATAACGTAAGAATCTTCTGCTCAGGATCTGTTGACTAAGGACCAAAGAATTTCATGGAAGTCCTGCTGGTAAGACATAACATCTCTCAGCTACTGAGATCCATATTTTTTGTTCCTCATTGCCACAATTGGTCTATAGGATTGTTCTTTTGCGGCATTAAAATATAATGTAAGGCAGCCTTCTCATACTTCATGCTGCCCATAGACCCTGGGCAACAACTCCCTTCATTCCCTGCCAGGATAGCTGCACTGAGTTTAAAGTTATAGTCCAGAACATTTGGAGTGCATCAGATATGGTTGAGGCTGACACAACCAGATAAATGATCCATGAAGCACTCTGCTTCTGTAAGCCTAATTAACACATATAAAACACTACCTTGCATCCCATTAACACATGTCTAATTATACCACCATACCAGTAAAAGGGCACTTTCTTGTCAAATTTAATACACAGTGGTGCTTACAACGTTTGTGAACCCTTTTCCCAATATATCTGCATAAATAGGACCTAAAATGTGGTCTGTTCTCCACACAAGTCCTAAAACTAGATAAAGAGAACCCAATTAAACAATGAGTCAAAAACATTATACTCGTTCATTGATTTATTGAGGAAAATGATCCAAAGCTACATATTTGTGTGTGGCAAAAGTATGTGAATCTTTCAGTAATTCAGTAATTGTGCTCCTCTTGGGCAGCAGTAACTGCAACTAAACATTTCTGATAACTGTTGATCAGTCCTGCACATCAGCTTGGAGGAATTTTAGACCGTTCCTCCTAACAGAACAGCTTCAACTCAAGGATGTTGGTGGGTTTCCTCGCATGAACTGCCCACTTCATGTCCTTCCACAATATTTCTATAGGATTAAGGTCAGGACTTTGACTTGGCCATTTCAAAACATTAACTTTCTTCTGCTTTAACCATTCTTTGGTCATATGACTTGTGTGTTTTAGGTTGTTGTCTTGCTGCATGACCCATTTTCTCTTGAGGTTCACAGACAGATACTGTACCTTGACATTTTCCTGTAGAATTTGCTGGTATAATTCAGAATTCCTAGATCCATCATTGATGGCAAGCTGTCCTGGTCCAGATGCAGCAAAGCAGGCCCAAACCATGATACTGCCACAACCACGTTTCACAGATGGGATAAAGTTCTTATGCTGGAATGTGATGTTTGCCTTTCACCAAACATAACACTTTTCATTCAAGCCAAAAAGTTCTAATTTGGTCTCATCCATCCAAAGAATATTCTCCCAATAGCCTTCCAGTGTATTCACTTGGTCTTTCACAAACTGTAGATGGGCAGCTATGTTCTTTTTGGAAAGTAGTGTCTTTCTCCCAGTAACCTGCCATGCACACCATTGTTGTTCAGTGTTCTCCTGATGGTGGTCTCATGAACACTGACATTCACCAATGCAGGAGAGGCCTTTAATTCCTTAGACATTTCTGCTGGTGTGAACTTGGTTGGTCGACCAGGGGAGGGTAACAATGGTGTTGAATTGCCTCCATTTGTACACGATCTGCCTGACAGTGGACTGCTGGAATCCAAACTCTTTGGAAACAATGTTGCAACCTTTTCCAGCAGGTGAGCATCAACAAATGTTTTTGGGAGGTCCTCAGAAATCTCCTTTGTTCAAGCCATGACACGCTTCCACATACAGTTGCAATCGAAATTATTCAGCCCCCATTGCAAATCAGGTTTTTGTTTGATTTGTTCATTGCAAACAGCTGAAAGTCTGTAAATTTTGACAATAAACCTGATTTGCAATGGGGGTTGAATAATTTTGATTACAACTGTACCTATGTTGTGAAGATCAGACTTCGATCATGAATACCCAGAATTCTGTTCTTTAAGGCAGGACTTCCCATGCTCACACCTGATTATCATCCCATTGATTGAAACACCTGACTCTAATTTCCCCTTCAAATGAACTGATAATCCTAGAGGTTCACATACTTTTGCCACACACAAATAAGTAGCTTTGGATAATTTTCCACAATAAAGAAATGAATAAGTATAATGTTTTTACTCATTTGTTTAATTGGGTTCTCTTTATCTAGTTTTAGGACTTGTATGGAGAACAAATCATGTTTTAGGTCATATTTATGCAGAAATATTGAAAAATCAAAAAGGTTCACAATCTTTTAAGCACTACTTTATATGTTAGGGCTGGTCATTTCACATCTCACCCATTCATTCACTCACTCACTCACTCACTCACTCACTCACTCATTTTACAGGGCTTATAAAACTGCTCCAAACAGAACCAACTCTAATCGAAGAGACTCCACAGAACCAACTCTGACCCTGAAAATCTAACAGCAGAAACTCTGGGGAAGGAAGAGGAAGAAACAGGGAAGAAATGGAGCCAGGTAAAGGAAATGTTAAGACAAAGAGAAAATTCACCAAAAGAAAATTCTGATTTCGACAGACATCATCTCTGAAAATCTCCAAGGAGATGTAGCCAGTGATCAACATGAAACAGGCTGATGCTACGGGTGTTTGATCAAATGTAGTGCCATAAATCAGGAAAACACTATCAAAAGAGGCTGGCAATAACATTGTCTGGATCACCTTTCCCACCAACTGTCTTCCAGATTGCATTGGATTGCAACACAATTCCCAGGCAACATGGCATTTGGCCAGTTGGAAATAGTAGTCCAATTGTATTGTAGTCCAACAAACCTGAAGGACCCAAGGTAATACAGAAGGATAGTCTGTGCTCTCCATGAAAATTAAGCAGGCAAGGACTAAAAAAAACAACACAGATTTAGCACATTCTCAGCCTCAGCACCACTCATGGAGAAAGATGCTTGGAAATTCAACAAGTGTACAGAAAGTCATAACCCACTTAGGAAAAACATAGTTTACATCTGGATGAAGGACAATCACCAAGTAATCACCATTTGCAAAAAAAATGCTGAGAACAGACCACAAATATTCTCACCAAGGTAGAGGCTACTTGATCATGTAACATTATGAGATGGTTTATAGATCTGTTAACAGGTTGAGTTTTTGGCTTCAACTTCATTAGCTAAATATGCAAAACCTCAGTTAATATTTTAAGACAGGAAAGAACATCCAAGGGAAACAGTGCTACGTTCCTAATACAAATGAGCATCAAGAGCTGGACAAAGCAGAAACATCACTATTTTCCAGAATGTCTGGATTGTTTATTTTCCATAATATCTGAACTATACCAAGCACCTTTACTTCACTTATCAACTGTAAGCAAGTATTTATATTTCACATCTTTGCTCTCAGCCTAGCATTGGCTTTCCCCAGAAAAATCTAAGCTGAGTAAAGAAGGCCTCACAATCACGAAACTGATCAAAGTATAAACACTGTATATGCATAGATTAACAAAAGCATCACTTGCTTTATTTTGAAGAGTAGCAGTTCCAGAATACCCAACAGGGCAGTGGTGATGGAAAGGATGAAGAGGAAGGCTCCAAAAAAAACATGCTGTGGTTTGTATCTACTGCGGAGTGAGAACGATGCTCCAGGGAAGAGGAAGATGTAAAATCCGAACAACCACTGGGGAGGGAAAGAAAGCAGAATTCAAAAATCACAAATACTGAACCTATAGCAGCTCTTCTCTTCCACGGAACTTAGCCTTGCTTGCTCTAGATCTTGCCTAAAGTATCAGAAGCCAATGAGAAAATAAATCCCTAATGACGCCAAGCCCCATTAAACTCAAATTGGAGGTTCACATTACCCCACAATTTGAAAAATCTTTTTCTCTAAAAAATAAAAGCAACCATGTTGGATGAGATCAAAAGCTTCACTAGTCCATCATCCTATTTCTCCCATCTGATGGCTTTGGGAAGGCCACAAATAAGACATAAGGGCAATAGTCTTCTCCTACCGTTCTTCTGTATAAAGTTATTGATCTGTGGAGTCCTTGTTGCTCTCTGAGCCTTGTTGTTTTCTTAAAGACATTTCATTGCCAGACTAGGCAACATCTTCAGTGCGAAAAGGGAGTGAGACTTGCTCTCTGTTTATATACCATGGCTTGTCCTGCTTGTGTTGGTGGAGGTGTTGTTCTCTCCTTAGGAGTTCCTTGATTGGGCTGTTGTTTGCTGCTTGGTTGATTGACTGAATTAATAGTTCCTTGATTATGATATATTGTGCTGTTTGATTGTTCCTCTGGTGCTAATCTTGGTGTTAATCTTTGCATATCTGGGTGATGATTGCTGGCAAGGGGGTGTTCTGGTCTTTTGGCTTTTCTATTGTCTCTTATGAATGGTATGTAAATGTTGTTTACCTCTATATGTCTGTTGATGGCTGCTTTGTCTGAGTGCCAAGCTACCACAAATTCTCTAGCATTTTTGAATTTCGCTTGGTTTAAGATGCTCACAGTTTCCCAGTTGAAAGTATGGTTGAGTCTGTCCATGTGTTGTGAGTTTAAGGAGTTTTTATCGTGTCTTCTGACTGCTAGTTGGTGTTTGTGGATGTGTTCTGCTAGTCTTCTGCCGGTCTGTCCTACATAGTGGCTGCTACAGTCCTTACACTGTATGTTGTAGATATTATTAAGTTATTGATCCTTAGTAGAAACCATTCACTGCTTTATCCTGTTTGTATCAGTCTAACCTTCCTTAGAAGTCATTGAGGTCAGCACTCTATCTGATTAGAGCCCTCAGAACATCTTTATCACAGAATAATATACAGCTTTATAATAGAGCTTATAGAGCTCAAGTGGAAATACATAAAAAATTTCTGATTTAATTAGGAAAAAAGTAGCAATAAAATATAAGCACTAAACTGTTAAAACTATTTAAGACAAAGTCACTCCTAAAGCTCCTTTGCAATGGTATAAAAGAAATATATACTCAGTCATAAAGAAAAGTATAAAGTAACCCTAATATAAAATAGCATAAAATATCTAGATAAAATTGCCAAATTATATTGTTCCTAATCAATCTGATCCCTGTTATGCTTCACTGTTTGTTTCCTAGCAATACAAGATCCAAAAGAAAATTTGGCAAGTTTAAAGGTGGCATCATCATTATGGACTGCAAGAAGAAATGAAATATAGGATTTGTCTAGCCTACTGGAGAATTCACTTCCAAGTGGAATTAAATACAGGGGACAATTTCATCATAAAATTGGCAGTACGGCAGCACATGGCCTAGAGTTTTAACTGTTAAGAATGGGAGGGAAAAAGCCTCTCTGTGAAGTGACAGCATTGATATCTTCCTTCCAGCAAGGCAGTGTGTTAAAACTTGCTCGGGTTTGTTGTTTATTCGTTCAGTCGCTTCCGACTCTTCGTGACTTCATGGACCAGCCCACGCCAGAGCTTCCTGTCGGCCATCGCCATCCCCAGCTCCCCCACGGTCGAGTCCGTCACCTCCAGAATATTTGCTATTTGCTATTGCTAGGGTAAAGGCCCTAAAATATTTTGCAGGAACAAGATTGTACAGATGTTTAGCCAGGGCAAAAGGTTTACCTGGGTTCCCCTTCTCAAAGCAAAGGAAACTCCTAACATTATCTCTCTGCAAATCAGTATCTATCATTTACTGTTTGGCAATTTCTTTAGTTTTGGGAAAAAACAAAGAATGCAGGGCTGCTAGAGTTAGGCCAATATATTGTACTTTTTTCCTCCCAAGACCTTCTTAGAAGCTGCGTAAAAATTATTTAATGATGTCAGTGAGGATAGGCCCTCCGGGATAAATGAATGGAGAACATTCCATACCTTGCACTACAAATGACATTATAACTCAAGGGGTGAACTCAGCCTGCATATTTGCAATGAACATTTTTTGCCTCAACATACATCATTTTACATTCATTTGCACTTAACATTTGCCATTTTATTGCCTATTCATCAAGTTTGGAGAGGTTGTTTTCAAACCTGTTGCACTTTCCTCTTACCATCCTGAATAATTTAGTATCATGCTCACACTTGGTCACCTTACTGCTCACTACCAGCTCATTTAGATTAAAAAGCACCACTTCCAGGCGAGATTCCTATGGAAACTCACTTTGTGAGAACTGGTCAAGCTATTGCCAGCCACTCAAGCAGAGTTCTTCCTTGATGATCTCATGTCTTTTCTGAAGGAAAAGGTAAAGGTAAAGGTTCCCTCCGCACATTTGTGCAGTCGTGTCCGACTCTACGGGCCGGTGCTCATCTCCGTTTGTTAGCCGAAGAGCCAGCGTTGTCTGAAGACGCTTCCACGGTCATGTGGCCGCATGACGCGCGCGGAACGCTGTTACCTTCCCACCGAAGTGGTACCTATTCATCGACTTGCATTTGCATGCTTTCGAATTGCTAGGTTGGCAAGAGCTGGGGCGAGTGCAGGAGCTCATTCCGTCATGCGGGACTAGGGATTCGAACTTCCGAACTTGTGATCTTCCGATCGACGAGCCTGGCGTCTTACCCGCTGAGCCACCACGCCCCTTCTGAAGGAAAAGATACAATGCATCTAAAGCTGATATAAGCTAGAATGCCCTCAAGCGTGGCTCTGGTCATGCACACCTTTTGTACGGTGGGCAAAGTAGAATGCAACAGGCCTGATAAGGATCTTTCTAAACTTGATGAATAGGCAATAAAACAGCAATAATACTAAAAATAGCAAAGAAATAGAAAATATGTATTGAGACAAAAGATCCTCATTCTACTTATACAGGCTGAGTTCACAGATTGCACTACGCCATATTATCTGTAGCTTGAATCATGTCAACTGGATTTCTATTTTCTCAGTGGAAACGTTTCGCTCCTTATCCAAGGAGCTTCTTCAGTCTGAGCAAAGTTGGTAAGGGAATCCTAAATATGTTTCTAGGTAGCTGTGTGACCTTACACCTGGGGCTAGGTCATGGTTATATTGAGATGTTATTTTTAAGTCCTTTTATCATCTAAAGGAGGATCGTTAAGATCACCATGCTGCTGTTGAGCTTGTGAAATGGTCTTAATCTTCCTAGGCACAGAAGACAAAGCAGGGAGGAAGATGGAGGAGAGGTTGTGCCTGAGGCCCCCACCTCTATTCAAGGAAGGATTTTCCAAGTTGGCATAAATGGATTCCTTGACCCCTCTCTCAAACCACCTATCTTCTCTTGGAAAATCCTACGCTAAGAGAGGTGTATTTTAAATGCCCCCTACCTGATGCTTCATCTCAATGCCAACACCTTCCATGGTCCAGAGTCCAAATACAAAACCTAAACAAGCAGTGTGTCCTCAGACCAGCTAGTCTACTTTTCTGCCCTCAAGCTTTTTATTAAGCAGACGCTTTCTAGGGAAGAAGTATGTTCTCATATGTATGTATTTCCAGGCGCAAAGATTACTGCAGGCGCTGACTGCAGCCAGGAAATCAGAAGACATCTACTTCTTGGGAGGAGAGCAATGGCAAATCCTGATAAAATAGTTAAGAGCAGAGACATCACACTGACAACAAAGGTCCGCACAGTTAAAGCAATGGTATTCCCTGTAGTAACCTATGGCTGTGAGAGCTGGACCATAAGGAAGGCTGAGCGAAGGAAGATAGATGCTTTTGAACTGTGGTGTTGGAGGAAAATTCTGAGAGTGCCTTGGACTGCAAGAAGGTCAAACCAGTCCATCCTCCAGGAAATCAAGCCAGACTGCTCACTTGAGGGAATGATATTAAAGGCAAAACTGAAGTACTTTGGCCACATAACGAGAAGACAGGATACCCTGGAGAAGATGTTGATGCTGGGGAAAGTGGAAGGCCAAAGGAAGAGGGGCCGACCAAGGGCAAGATGGATGGATGGTATTCTGGAGGTGACGGACTCGACCGTGGGGGAGCTGGGGATGGCGACGGCCGACAGGAAGCTCTGGCGTGGACTGGTCCATGAAGTCACGAAGAGTCGGAAGCGACTGAACGAATAAACAACAAATGTTCTCAAAGGAGTTCAGACAAGCCCAAGCCCCCCATGTACCCCCTCACCTGTATAAAGTAGAACCCAAATGCAGTGATGCCACACCAGCTGTGCAGGCTGTACATATCTGGAAAGCCTTGCTTCTTGTGGTACTGGAAGACAGCAATCAGACCTAAAGGGAGAGCAAGGCAGGGAGATTCCTTAAAAGACTCCCCTTCTTTCCTAACCTACCACTATCCACTTCATAATGTTGAGACAAGGACAACCCACTCTAGAAATAGATGGGAAATAGAAGAACGGCAGGTCCACCATTGTCTGGGATGAGGAAAATAGCCCTTGGCATCCCAAACCTTTTCCAAGCCAGGAAACAAGTTCCAAAATCCCCTCTGCCTTTTGCAGACATTATAGGACATCTTCCGCCAACTTATCTGGGAGCCAGGGATAGGAGATGGATTTTCATTACAGCATTTAAATACAGGATAAAGAATGGGTTTCAATTACATAGAAAAACATATTCCAACCATGTATGAAGAAAAAAATCTAACAGAAAGAGCAATTTGATAGCAAAACCAGTTCCCTAGAGAGGTGTAGGCTCACCTCCACTGGGTGTGTTCAGCTGGAGGCTGGACAGCCATCTATCCAGGATGCTGTTATTTGGATTTCTGCACTGAGCAAGAGGCTGGACTCAGTGACGAATAATCTGAAGGATCTCTGAGCAGGGCACCCTTGTAGTACCATGGTGAGGCCCCCCTCTTAGCAAAGTCTCCCTCAAGTCAAGTTCAACTCCTAGCAAATATACATATACTGTATACCCATATAGTTCCCTTGGCAATAATATGAAATGGTTTCCCACTGCCCTTTTTTTTTTTTTTTACTTCTCAGGCAAAAGGCAGAGATCTCTTTCTTTTCCCTCTCTTTATAAGGGTGGAGGACATGCTGCAAAGTGAAGTACCAGCTCAAGCGGCAAACAAGCTCCCAGTTGCATTCTTGTGAGATGAAAATGGCAGGCCGATGGAGTCTCAGTGAGCACTCTGCTCTACACCACCCAAGCCACCCCACTAGAAATATGTTTTAGATAGATAAAGGAATGATGCCCGTTGGTTTCATCTTCAATTCATGAGACCCAAAAGATGTTGCATGCTATGACTTGCTGAAGAATAGCACTGAAATAGAAGCTCTCAAGTAATCTGGGAAGCCTCATCTCTTCTCTTGAGCCTAACATCCCATGGGAACATCAATGATGACCTTTGGGGACAAGGTTCAGACAGTGTGATAAAACAGGGGTACCCAACCTTTTTGGCACGAGGGACCGGTTTCGTGGAAGGCAATTTTTCCACGGACCGGGGGGAGCGGGGTTTGCAGGCGGGAGCCAATCACGTGGACCGGGGGGCGGGGTTTGCAGGCGGGAACCAATCGTGCGGACTAGGGGGCGGGTTTGCAGGCGGGAGCCAATCGCACGGACCGGGGAGTGGGGTTTGCAGGCAGGAGCCAATTGCACGGACCGGGGGGCGGGGTTCGGAGACCAGCATGGCGGCCCGGTTCCTAACAGGCCACGGACCGCTACCGGTCCACGGCCCGGGGACCCCTGTGATAAAAGGCTTCAGTCAGGTTCATTGTGCCTTACCAACCAGTGCAATGATAAGTGCAAGGACATGGATGATCCCATGCAGAATCTTTGTGGACCGCTTGCTCTCATTCCTGAAGACACGGTAGACCAGAAGGGCTGGAGGATAAGAGGAGGAAGTAGGAATTAGGTGGGTGGCTGGCCAGTTCCCCTCGCTTCGTTACTCCCTGACCAGAATAGATTACAATCCTTGGGATATCAAGCAAAAGCATTTTAATTGATCCAAGGATTTTCAGTAGATCATACTTTGAGCTGCTTCATTTTTTATTTATGTCTTCACACATATCAGGTTCATGTATTCAAATCCTAAGTGTGAGATTTGAATATTTTAAGTAAATATATGCAGTCAAAAGGGAATTTAAGACAGCAATAACTATGCAGTTCCCATTATATAAATTAAATAAATAATAATAATAATAATAATAATAATAATAATAATAATAATTCTACAAGCTACCTGGTTGATTTGGGTAAAGATGAATCATGGTTGTCAATGGCAACAGCAAGGAGGGGTGTGAACACCGCAGGAGATCACCAGAGGCGGCATACTGAGACTCCATAGGCTGTGCACAGGTGCATAACGCCTCTGTGCATGCAGATTGAGGGTCTCTGTGCTCTAGCTGCTAAAACTCCTTCTCTTGCTTTCCATTGGCCACTGTCCCATAGATAAAGAATCCATCCCACACTCCATTGCATGAAGACCAGGAAAAAGTCTGCCCATCCCATAAGTACCAGCAATGACCAGGATGCTCCTGGCTGTTTCCCAGTGTTTTTGTCCCTGGCTTGCTCCTGAATCATTATAAGCTCTACGTCAACTAGGCAAGTGAAATGGTTTCTAGCAATGCGATCAGGGACATTGTATCTATTACTCTCTTGTCTGTCCAATTATTTTAGTTATGAAAGGAAAAGCACATACCTTTTCCTTTCAAAATAGCAAATGACTTATAAGGAACTCTTTTCGCCATCCTATTGGGGATCTGGGTTCAGCTCCCTTTAGGACAGAGCTTTCCAAACTGTGTGTCGGGACATGTTAGTGTGTTGGCTGCAGTGTCTGGGTGTGTCGCGGCTGCTGTTGCCTCTGAACCCTGCCAGGATTCTGCACAGGTCCTAGTGCCTGCCTTGTGCCTTGCTGCCTCCAAATCTGCTGTGATTCCACGCAGGTCCTAGTGCCTGCCTTGTGCCCTGCTGTAAGAGTGTGTCGTGAAATGATGCCCTGCTGTAAGAGTGTGTCGCAAAATGATGCATGTCTAAAAAGTGTGTCACCAACATGAAAAGTTTGGAAAGCTCTGCTTTAGGATGTGTCCTATAGTAACTGAGGTTCTAAAAAATGTTTGTATATATTTGCACCAGTGGAAACAAGAAGGAAAAACTTTGAAATATATTTTTTTTAAAAACAAAAAGCTGTCAAAAGCTATGGCTGGGTGCTAAGCCAAATCACAGTTCGTGGGTCCCCAGCTGGAAGGAGGCCTTCTGGGCCTCTCCAAGCCCCTCTCGTTTGTGGGAGGAGGCAAAAGGTCACACCTAGTTTACCCACTTTCCAAATTCTGAATCCAGCTGCATCCAATTGTATCTATTTCCTTGGATGACAAATCTCATCCACATGCCTTGCATGTGAAAGCTTCCTATCAGAGCAGACCTCCCATTCCTTTCAAAATTCTTACCATCACCTTGAAGAAATATCATTCCAATGACCATGCACAGAGGGTGGACGTTAAACAGTAGTTGAGAGCTGTCCCAGGCAATGCCACCCCGATACTGTCCAATCCAAGCTGCCATCACAGTGATGACCGCAAGGCCCAAGATCTGTGAGGTGGCCACTACATAGGTCAGTCCCTTTGGGCTTGCAGGTCTAGCAGGAGAATCCTCCATCTTCTACTTGAGCAGGAGTTACTTCCCAGCTGATTCTTGAGCTGCCAAATTTGGGAAGAGGGGGGAGAAGAATCAACATCCAAATATTTTTTTTCTCCATCTTGCTTGAGTTCTGACCCATTGCGGATCCAACAGGGTTTTTCTTTCCTCTCCTGGATTAGAAGGCCAAAGGGGGGAAAGAACACTGAGCCGCTGGCATCCCTATAGCACTGAGGCCTTTGGCATTGCTTCATCACATCATCTTTTACCTTTTATGTTTTATTGATCTTATTGTAATTTGATTGTTTGAGCCATCCAGAGTCATTGAGAGTCGGGCGGCATACAAGTTTAATAAAGGATGATGATGATGATTTGCATTTCATAGGTTATAAGAATGCTAGCAAATAGAGAAGAATAGGAGAATAGTGTTTCAGTGTGAGATGCAAACAAGCACTGTACAAAATCAGTTAGAGGTTTGAGGTGGCAGCGCATGGGATACAGTGTTTTTTCAGGATAAATGACTGATAGCCAGAGGCAGCAGCCCCCTTATTAAAGGTGGGGAGAAAAATATGATTGGAGAACAAATGGTGCATGAGAGGAGGACTGATACTAGAAGATCTTTATCAGTGAACCACACGATTCTTAGCCAGAGACAGAAGTTTTATTAGATCATAATAACTAACTAGATTAAGGTAATTGGTTTAGTCCCATTTCTGTTTCTGGCAAATGCCAGCTCCGTGCTGTGCAACATAGCCTCCAGGGCAAAAGTGTCTCCAGAAAAAAGATGTAAAGAATCAAAACCTGGAAAAGCAGTGACATTGCTAAAATCAATGCATCGGTACCTAAATTAAGGGGGACTGGCCTTCTTCACCACCGCCATCCATGATGTGCAGTGGTTAAGGTGCACGACTAAAAGCAGGTAGACTCAGGTTCAAGTCCGCCATAAGCCAAGGGAGCTCATTGGGTGGCTCTGAGCCAGTCACTTGCAGCTCAACCAACATTGCAGGGTTGTTACAGGTAGTCCTCGCTTAACAACCACAAATGGGTCCAGAATTTTGGTTGCTAAGTGAAACGGTCATTAAGTGAATCCGACCCGATTTTACTGCCTTTTTTGCAGTGGTCATTAAGTGAATCACCATGGGTGTTAAGCGAACCAAGTGGTTGTTAAGCAAATCACGCAGTTCCCCACAGATTTTGCTTGCCAGAAGCCAGCCAGGAAGGTTGAAAATGGTGAGCACGTGACCACGGGACGCTGCAACGGTCATAAATGCGAACCGGTTGCCATGCGCCGAAATCGTGATCACGTGACCATGGGGATGCTGCGACGGTTGTAAGTGTGAGGACCGGTCATAAGTGGGTTTTTTCAGCATTGTCGTAAGTCCAAACCAACACTAAACGAACGGTTATTAAGACGGGAAGGGCAATAGTTCCTCCTGGGGGTGGCTGGCGCCGTAGAGCCCTCCCGATTGAATGAGATCGCATCGCCACATGGATTTTATATTTATTTACTCTCTATTTATATTTGTTGTCTGAGTGTAATTTTATATTTGAATGGTTTTTAATTCTGGTTTTTATTGTAAACCGCCCAGAGTCCCCCTTTTGGGGGAGATGGGTGGTGATAGAAATATGGAAAATATAAAATAAAATAAAATAAAATAAAATAAATAAAATAAAATAAAATAAAATAAAATAAAATAAAATAAAATAAAATAAAATAATTAAATTAAATTAAATTAAATTAAATAATAAAATAAAATAAAATAATAAAATAAAATAAAATAAAATAAAATAAAATAAAATAATAAAATAAAATAAAATAAAATAAAATAAAATAAAATAAAATAAAATAAAATAAAATAAAAAATAAAATAAAATAAAATAAAATAAAATAAAATAAAATAAAATAAAATAAAATAAAATAATAAAATAAAATAAAATAAAATAGGACTACCTGTATTGTGGGGAGAAGAGGAAGAAGAAAACTATGCATTCCGCCTTCAGCTCTTGAATGAAAGACAGCTTATCAATCTAATTATTAGTGACTGGAAACCCTCTATGGACTTTTTTCTTAAAAAAGAAAAAAATGAACTTGTGATTTATGGATTTGATGATTAGAAAGGGTAGATTATGGAAGGAAAGAAATTATGATGTAACTTTAGAGAGAGAGGGTAAAATACAAATGCATTTATAGCTGCTAAGATGATTGGAAGCCACTTCTTTATAACTTTTTCATTTCTCTTTTTCTTTTTCTTTCTTTTTCACTTTTTCTTTCTTCTCCACTTACTATTTTTCTTTATTTGTGTTACTTTCAACTTCACATTTGTACTGTTTTTATTCTGTTGAAAACCTTTTTAATAAAAAATACATAAATATAAAAAAGAAATCCCATGCTTAACAGCTTGCTTTCCCCCCATGAATATTTCTTGTGTCTTTCATAGCACAAGCATCTTTCTCTCCCACAGTGCCAACACACATGTGGGTGCATTTGCAGTATCAGTTTTTTATTTGGCCATTCTAATAAGAGGTGAGGCAGTTTGGTGCAGTAGTTAAGGCACCAGACTAGAAACTGGGAGACCGTGAGTTCTAGTCCCACCTTGGGTACAAAGTCAGCTGGGTGACCTTGGGCCAGTCACTCTCTCTCAGCCCTAGGAAGAAGACAATGGCAAACCACTTCCGAAAAACCTTGTCAAGTCATTGGTCTATGCCAAGTTTGGCTGGACTCTCTGGCATGCTTGCTATCTGCTCAGAGGCTGGGGCTACAGCCAACTGCGCCATAAAGGACAGGTCTACCAATATGATGCTTACATTTCCTGTTGCAGTCATGGTAAATGAATAGGGCAGGCAACATTTTTTTTACCCTGGTGAGCACATCTGCAAGTATGAGATGTCTAGGCACTATTATGAAACATACATATTTACTAAAACCTAAATTGCTAAGAGTGCTTGCTGCTACCTCCTTTTCTCTCCCTGGAGGATGCTCTCATCTTCAACTTATTCCTTCCTTCCTTCCTTCCTTCCTTCCTTCCTTCCTTCCTTCCTTCCTTCCAGCCCCTCCATCATTTTGCACATCTGAAGGGGAGGGAAAAAAAGGGGGGAATGTGGTGGTAAAAGGTGCCTCCCATACACATGTGAGCTGCAGTCACTACCAAACCTATGAGATCCCCCTGTGAATGTAAGAAAACATTCACATGAATGAAAACATGAATTGGCCCTGAGTGGCGACAGGAGGAAGAATCAGTCAGGAACCTGTGGCCTAGTAAACCAAATTGTTTATATTCACCAAACATATCTCCAAGATAGTATAGCTAGCATGCTGACCTAGTAGGAAGTGATAAAGAATTAGAACAGGTGTGTCCAACCCACGGCCCTGAACAGCTAGTAATGCGGCCCCATCGCTTTTTGGCAGCACGTACATTTGTGAGAAACTATTTTCAAGGATGAAGCACACAAAGAGTAAAATTAGAATTAAAATTTCTGATGAGCACCTTGAGAACTCACTGAGAATTGCAACCACTTTCATCGAACCAGACATTGATGCATTAGTTTCACAAAAACAAGGTCAAATATCCCACTAGTTTTATGTTGCTCTTTTTTTTAATTTTATAATTAAAAATATAAAAAAATAAATGAAGTTTTATTACTTATATACATTAACTATATTAAATATTTTATGTGTGGCCCAAGACAATTCCTCTTCACTTCACTCAATGTGGCCCAGGGAAGCCAAAAGGTTGGATACTCATGAATTAGAAGGTCCTCCAGGTGGGTTTATCAAAAACATTCCGTCATGCTGTGATTTACACTGTGTCTGCCTTTTTCCTTTGTCTTGTCTTTGCAACGTAGTAGGCCAAGAGTATATAAGTTGTGGCTGCTCAACAAGCTGCCATTGCTTTGCTGGGAACCCAATGTATACTGATTGACTGTTTGCATGCTAATACATTTATGTTGTATCTTCAAAGTTATTGGGTTGCTTTGGGTGAGCCAGGTTTTGGCCAAAACAGTTCCTTCCTGCCTGCCTGCCAAGATTTTACTTCTGACCACATTCAGCCTTTATCATGTCTAATCATTTCTCTATTGATTTAATTGCCCATAAAATAAGATACCCAATTTATAACTTTACATGACTGATACACGCAGATGGGTCAATTATTTTCCCCCTGCCCTGTACTCCCTTCCCTTATTCTAGCAGTAACAGCAGAGACAACAGAAAAGCAGGTGGAGACAAGGCAAAGGAAAGGAGTAGCTACACTGGGAAGGGAATAATGTCAAGGGCGGGGGAGGGGGACACAAAACAAGATAGAGAAGAAAAATCCTGATTAATTTTTAGGGAAAATGGCAAAGGACACAGAGAGGAAAACTGTCAACTTCCCACATACACAACTATCAACAACTATAGAAAGAACAAAGGCCCCTTTATTTATTTTTTGAGCAACGTTTTTTGAGGTCTACAGTCATGCTTCCCATCTAAAGATATGGCATTGATACGGTGATGTCATAGGAGACAAAGGTGATTTATCAGTCCCTTTTTTTCATTGGGGAAGACAATGAGATTTGTTTTACTAACAAATATGTATTAAGCTTGTTTCCAGTTCTTGGTGGCATTATTTGGCAGGCTCCAGGAACTGCTTAAAAAAGGGTGGGGGTGACAATATATTATTCAAGGGCTATCTACACTAGTCCAGAAAATAGGAAATGGTACAGGTAAATACATTGGATAATCTTCCTCCTTGCTTGCTAGGTAGTCGGCTGGATTTCTCACTCACACTTTCCTTTCATATTTAACCTGCTCAGCCCATAGGAGGAGACATATACATGAATGTGGGAAGTGACCAAGACAGCACAAGAATGACAAACAATGTTGTCCTCTATCTGCCCCAAAGATTCCTCACTGTTGATTGCAAAGTATCTTTTTCACTTAGGATTCCATTGTGAATTATATGGACAAATATAGCAAGTCCAGGGGAGGTCACATATCCACAGCAGTGCAGATGGAAAATGAAACCAAGAAGCGTCTCATCCCCATTACATCGACCCGCCCCACCCGGTCATACAGAGAGGGCATGTTACGGACCCCGTCTGTCAAAGAATTCCATCTGGCGGGGTCCAGGAAGTGGGCCTTCTCTGTAGCAGCTCCTGCCCTCTGGAATATGCTTCCCCCAGAGGTGAGGCAAGCCTCCTCTCTCCTGGACTTCCGAAAAAAGCACCGTGCCTGGGACGGGGAGGGGAATAGTCATTCTTGGAGATGGCTGGTACCGTAGAATGGCCCCTTATATATTCACGGATTAAAATAATATCTCGTTGCCATCTGAATTTTACTCTATTTATATTCTGTTTTTTAGCTGTAGCCATTTTAATGTATTAGTTAGAGTTTATACTGAATTTCAGATTTTATTTTTATTGTAAACCGCCCAGAGTCCCTCCTTGGGGGGGAGATGGGCGGTGTTAGAAATTTGAACAATAAATAAATAAAATAAAAATGTATATGCACCCATACATACTGGAGGGGCGTGGTGGCTCAGCGGGTAAGGCGCCAGGCTTGTCGATCGGAAGATCGCAAGTTCGGAGGTTCGAATCCCTAGCCCTGCGTGCAGAGTGAGCTCCCGCACTAGCCCCAGCTCTTGCCAACCTAGCAATTCGAAAGCATGCAAATGCAAGTAGATGAATAGGTACCACTTCGGTGGGTAGGTAACAGCGTTCCGTGCGTTTCATGCGGCCACAGGACCGTGGAAGCGTCTTTGGACAATGCTGGTTCTTCAGCTAACAAACGGAGATGAGCACCGGCCCCTAGAGTCGGACATGACTACACAATTGTGTGGGGGGAACCTTTACCTTTACCCATAAATACACATACACATATTTCAGCAGGAAGCTGAAAATAATGATTATCCCAGTGGTATTCTATACTGTGTAGAAAACCACAATATGTTGCAAAGTATGTCACTTACTGACTTGGTAAGTCCAAGGAGTCTACTGAAGGTGGAGTGGAATATATTCAGTAACCTTCTTAGCTAGTAAAAAAAAGGATGATGTCTTGTTTTAAAAATCAAGAGAATCATCCCCAAAGACTAACCTTACAAGTCACAACAGGATCAATAGCAACAAAATCAAAACCTACCACAGCAGGATGCACTAGGCTATAGACCAGGGGTGGGCAGCGTCACGCCCGCAGGCCATATAAGGCCCGCGGGGCTCCCGCCCACAAACCCCTCCCCTTCCACGCGATTGGCTCCCACCCACAAACCCCGCCCCCCAATGCTTGTGATTGGCTCCTGCCCGCAAACTCCAGCCCCCGGTCTGTGGAAATCCCAGAAACCTCGCCCCCCACCCCCCACCCCGGTCCCCCGTTATAAATATCCAAATGGCCCTTGGCAGAAAAAAGTTTCCCCACCCCTGCTGTAGACCAAGAATTAACATTACTGTTCCAAAACACTGCAAACTAAGTCCACCTCAGTAAGCTTCTCTGATTCTTGTCTTTTTTAAAAATATATTACATTTATTTTTCTAAAACTTCAATTCCCTAATACTGTATATCATTTACATACATAAGAATCAACAGGTTTCTTCCCATGTATTGTTTCTCTATCCCATTAGTAGTTTAATGAGAAAAAATGGAAAGTATAGTAGACAAGAAAAGAGAATATTCCCTTAATCAGGACCTTTTTCAATAGCGATTGCTTCAAAATGCCACAGATAGAAGAGGACCCACTGAAATTATGGTTCACTGTTAAAAAGGATCAGAGTGATTAATACTTTTAAAATATAATCCCAAGAGTAATTTCAAGCACCAGCCTCCAGCATCATCTTTATTTCCAAGAATGCCAGCGAGCCTCAAATGGGCGACTGACTTTCTTCCTAATAAACAGGATGAGTTGCTGCAGCCCGGTGTTAATTTTGGAAGCCCTGAAACAAAGGTAAGCAAGCAGAGATAGTGGCAGGACGCATTCTGGTAAATCCATGGTTTTTATCTGGTTATATTGCCCATGGCAGTCATTTTGTGAATGAGCAAAGCTGCCACAGCAAGCCTTTTGCACTCACAGAAGGTTTTTAAAGTTCCTGTTGTGTTCACCAGCCCATTAAGATCAGGAAGAACCCCGTTTGCCATCAATTTCACCGATTATAAAACAACGGAGAATTACATTGGCAAGAGGTGCAGTGAGGAGGATATTAGGGTTAATTAATTTTAATTAATTTAATTTAATTAATTAATATTCTAGGTTTCTCAAAGTCTTTAAAAGGGTTGATTCTTATTGCTTCCGCTATACATGCCACCCCAGATCTTTTAAACCTGATCTTTGTCCTCAAGTGGAAAAAATAATCATTGCAATTTGCCGGGAAGAAACAGTAAGCATGAAAGTAATTGCTCTACCAGCCCCACCTTTGTTTTACAAAAGCAAGATGTTGAAAGATACAGGCAGTTTTAAGAGCTAAAAGGTCAACAGTGTGCACTAAACCTTGTCCACTAGCAACAGATAAAAAGAGCAACATTGAGACACTTGGTACCAGTGATTTCAAATTTTGAATGTTGAATTACTTCCCTTAAACTCAGGCCTGGCATCCATTCTCATTCATCCCCCCTTTTGCAAATTCATTTAAATTTTATACCAGAAATTATTTATACTGCTGTACTACTATTCGCTATGGTTTCTCCAGTAGTAATGTATGGCTGTGAGAGCTGGACCATAAGGAAGGCTGAGCCCCGAAGAATTGATGCTTTCGAACTGTGGTGCTGGAGAAGACTCTTGAGAGTCCCTTGGACTGCAAGGAGGTCAAATCAGTCAATCCTAAAGGAAATCAACCCTGACTGCTCATTGGAAGGACAGATACTGAAGCTGAAGCTCAAATACTTTGGCCACCTAATGCGAAGAGAGGACTCACTGGAAAAGACCCTGATGCTGGGAAAGACTGAAGGCAAAAGGAGAAGGGGATGGCAGAGGATGAGATGGTTAGATAGCATCACCGATGTAATGAACATGAATTTGAGTAAACTCAGGGAGACAGTGGAGGACAGGAAGGCCTGGCGTGCTGTGGTCCATGAGGTCACGAAGAGTCGGACACGACTAAACGACTGAACAACAAAACTATTCCCCCTCCCCACCAAAGTCTGTTATGCTATTCAATTGACTGCCAATAGGTAGGAGACAATTTATGAAAGACTTACTTTTTTCTGAGATCTCAGTTCCAATTCCCAGGCTGGAAAAAAATGTCTCCTCTGCACCTAGCTCAAGAGAACTTTTACCCAAACAAACCAGAATTGAATTCTGTAGATAACCGTCCTCTTCCTTCACTGTGCTGATGACTCATACGAATCACTCCTCCTGTCATTCCAGTTTCACAAAAAGCACCTGGAGCAAAATTGATCATTAAACTCTAAGGCAAACAGACAATTTGCAACCTTTTGTGGACCGGGCACCCAGAGGCTTACAGGTTTCTGCTGTCTGCTAATCCCTTTCCTTTCTACTGGTTTCAAAGCAGAATCTTATTTGGTCCTTTCTCCCAGCCAGCATTTATGTTGAACCCAGTCTTTGAAAGCATTTGAAATGGTTTTGTAGAAAGGAGAGAGGCATGTGCAGGTGAGGTAAGGCTGCCATTCTTAAAACGAGGCAGCCTTGATTAGCTGGGCCACAGCAGCTAAAGCCTCACCTTCAGCTAACACTGACTCAACTTAATGTTTATCTTCTCCTAGGAGGAAGGAAACGAGTAAAGGACAAGGAAACATACACATATTTCTTCCAAATAACAAAGACTGAGCAGGACCAGGAAAAAGAACCCCACAGCACAATTCAAATTGCATTTCACTCACTGCTATTTGACCAGCGTTTCCTCACTTGATTTTTAAATGTTGCTCCACAACTTGAGACAACTATAAATGCCAGAAAAGCAACTGTCTCGTGGGTTTCAGATACCTCAGTCCCAATTTGCATGAGTTTCCTGTGCCTCCTTTTAAACAAAAGTTTTGCTTCTTTTTCAGAAGTTGCATAACTTATTTATGTTATTATTAAGCCTGTTACGGTGTCAACTGACAAAAGTCTTCCTGCACAAGTGGGTGGGAAAGGCATCTCAAACAAGTACATACGAATCAATGGGTGGTTGTTTTTTTACTGTAAGCCCCCGCTCAGTTTAGGGTATCAGGTTCATAATTTGCAAGCATTAATAGTTCACAAAATATCTCACCTTTCACTTTCAGGAAAATCTTGGTGGATTGCTGGCTTATACCCCTCCAGGCTGGGGCTGGGGGCTTGGCTACTCTCAAATATGTCAGTAGCCAAGGATCACCATGGTAACCACCAGCCAATGCTCAAATAAATGAAAAGGCAACCTTGCTCCTTATTTATCAGGACAGCTGGAGAACCAGAAAGCCAGTGATGCTAAAGGAAAGGCATAACTGTGGGGTCCTCCTCATCAAAGAGTTTATTTAGGATGGTTCTATCTCACCCTTTTCAGGCTGACACGCACAGGCGACTTTTTCTGCCTCCCTCGTTGGATCCTCACAGCAACCCCGCAGGGTAGACTAAGCCGAACGAGGGTGTGGTTTTAAGTGACCAGGGTGGGTCGCAATACCACAGCAGGCTTGCAGGTAGTAGGGAGGGAGGGCCCTCTCCCCTCTGAAAGTCTGCTCCCTTCCCGTTATACCCACCGAGCATGCGAAGACTCACCTCACCTGGAAGCGGCTTCTGCTCCCCAGAGCGCCAGCGAACTGCGTCTGCCGCCCCGGTGAGGTCCCCCGATTCCGAGGCGTCCTCTCCCACGCCGACCGACCGACCTTGCGTTTCCTGCGGGGGGGGGGGGGGGCTAGAAAGAGCCACGTTGCCACAGAAACCCAAGCGGACCGCGCTGTGCTGGGCGAGAGCGCCAGCAGAAGGAGAAAGACTGGGGAGGGCGCGGCTGGGGAGGTTCCAGCGTGAGAGAAACGCCTTGCGGGACGCGCGCGCCTTGGATCCCCCAGACCACCTCGGGTGGCTTGACCGCCCCTCCGCCCCTGGCTCCCCATTCCCCTTTCTCTTTGTCGTTTAGCTTTCTAAGGCGGTCGGTTTGTTCGTTAGCATCAGAGCAACAAAGAATCAGCTGCCACTTTGAAGAGCATGGAAACATATGGCGCTCTCCAGAGGCACCATTTGTTGGTGCATTTATACCGCGCCTTTTCTCTCTAAGGTATCCCCATGAAAACATCCCTATTAGGTAGGTTGGACTGAGGGAGACGGGATCCTAAATCACCCAGAGGGCTCCTTGGTGGTGTGGGCCCTTAACGTTTTGAGTTGGGGTGTTCCCAGGCCAGGTGCCAAAATCTAACCACTGCACTGCACACAGTTGTGCTTTAAGGAAGCACACACTTTAAAGCCCACGCTTGGAAAGTCCACACTTTAGAACAGTGTTTCTCAACCTTGGCGACTTGAAGAGGTGTGGACTTCGACTCCCAGAATTCCCCAGCCAGCAAAGCTGACTGGGGAATTCTAGGAGTTGAAGTCCACACCTCTTCAAGTTGTCAAGGTTGAGAAACACTGCTTTAGAACATCCAGAGGTTGCAATGTTTAAAAGGCATCTGACAGTTGGCATATTATACTTTCATGGATTACTGTATCTGAAGAAGTGTTTCATAATCCACAAAATGTGCACTGTGTTCATGTATATTTTTAAAGGCACCACAAGCTGTTTCACATGACGTGCATAACTGTATTTAGCCTAATACCGATTTACTCCATTTTTTCCGGTTTATGCAACAAATGGAATCGTAACTAACCAACAGGGGCTGACTTCAGACCACAGATTAGTTGTGTCCGATTTGTGCTTCAGTGTATGTAAGTCATATGGTTTGTCATGACACACATGTCATTTGCCACTCCACCACCCCCTGCAGAAGCCTATGTCAATGTAGTTTGTATATGGGTATATTTAGTAGTTTGTATATGGTCCCTCTAGGACAGTGCATTTTGACTTCTGCCACCTCTCAGGATGTATACCTAAGATTCTGCATCTCTTTCCCTGCTAAAGTCCCCTTGGTGGGGGGAGATGGGCGGTGATATAAGTTAGAAATAATAAATAAATAATAAATAAAGCCATTTTGCTGCACTTGAGCATTTTGTTCATAATCCTCAGACCTTGAGCACTTGAACATTCTCAGACCTTGAGCACATTGCCAAAAAAACATGTTCACACAATACATTAAACCTTAAAGCCAGGACTTCTGGTGGGGACATGGCGGACTGAACAGCTGTGCCCGCGGGCGCAGCGGGCAGAGCTGACAGCACGGCAGTTTTTTTCGGGCTCAGGCAGGTTTTCCTGAAGCCCAGGAGTGTTCTCCGGAAAAAAGGAAAACACCTGGAATCACCCCATTTGTTCTCCGGATGGCTGCTTGCAGCCAGAAGATCGCAAACAGTGTTTGCATTCGACTGGTAAGAGCTAGCTGGGAGGCAGGGAGTCACCATTTTCCAAGCTGTGCTGTAGCCTTAAAGGGACACTAAGACAGGCCACCCCATTTCTAAATCACCCAATTTATATATATATTTAAGTATGCGTACCTTAAGAGAGGCTTTCTACAGCAAGGAGAAGCAGGTTCTCTTGGTGCTTATCTTTATTTTTGGAATTTATTTATTTTTTTAATCTTTTTAAGTTTTGGACTTTGTTTTCCCTCCAAATATTAAGGAGGATCGAGAGTAAATAATTGTCTCCCTATTACTATTTTTGCACTAAATTTGAAGATATTAGCATTTTCCTACATGTTGAATCGGCTGATTTGAACCTTCAGCTTTCTGTTTCTACTTTCTCTGGGAAACTGTCTGCATATCTCACTTTTGCTTGTGTAAACACATTCCGGGACTTTTTCATATCTTTGACTTTTTCTGGTTAAGCTCCTAGGGGGCGCCATAATCTACTGCGTGAGACATGGAAGATTTTAAACAGATTCTCTCTTACTTCCACCAAGGTTTTAAACAGATCCTTTCTGACTCCTACCAAGTTTTTATGCAAGACATTGTGGAAAATATGAGGTCCAAAATGTGTCATCTGGTTGGGGATATCGTGGATGAAACTGAGGAATTCAACAGTGATAGAAAAGTTTCTTCTAAGAGTGAGATCAGGATTTCTATTGAGATGCTGGATGAAGATCGTATAGTGGAGTTGGAGATATTGGAGAGAGCGAGTTGCAATCCACAAGTGAAATTGATCTTCTGGAGGAATGCTATGAAAAAGAAGGGGTTATTATGTATGGGAAGCTTTCTGAAGAGAAGTCGGAGTTTTTGAAGGGGGCAGTTGGACTGTTTGATCTTTTTAAGAAAAAAGCTCTGTGCACATTGTGAGGATATGTAAATGCTCTGGTTTATTTTGAAGTGGGCTAAGGGTTTAAGAATATTTATCTGGATTGCTTTTAAGGTTTGGCTGATTTCATTTATCTTTTAATGATTTGGATTAAGATTAATAAGGTATAAAATGTCTACTTGGAGGGTTTTGGGTTTATTAAGATTAAGGTAATTAAAATTGTTGTATTAAGTATAATGGCAGACAATTTATGTGCTTTTTAGTTTGATTTTTATTATAGTAGACAGAAATGTATAGAATAGTAGTAGGAAGGAAATAATTAAATAGATGTTATTTTGGGGGAGGGGGAAGTTGTTTAGGTTTATATGAATTTTGCTTTTTTTTCTTTTAATATAAGGGGAGGGAGTAACTGTACTTACTGATTTTTATAATCTGCCAATGTGGAATGATTTATAGAAATAATGTGGTTTTGGTTTAATATAGAGTAAGGGATTGATTATGGAAAATTTTTGTATATCCTTGCTGTTAAGTCGGAAATCACACTTCTCTGTAATTTTGAAAATATTTTCTCTTGTGTTTTCACACCTTTTTAGTTTTTTTGTAGTTTTTTGTTTTTTCGTAGCTTTTATCTTTGCTTGAAACTTAATAAAATCCTTATTAAAAAAAACCCTAAAGCCAGGTTAACACAATGCAAGTGTTATGTTCATATGGCATGATATGCCTCAATAGTCCATGGTGTGGCAAGCTACACCAGAGGCTTTATCTAACGTAGAAAAAGAAAGGTCGTTTCCATATTTCTTCTGTGTGTAAACTCCAAGGGTTGCAGACTTGTACGTCAGCTGAAGTGGCCAGCCAAAAAGAAAATACAAGCCAATAAAAAGGTGGTTGATTGAAGAGCAAAGACTTCTATCAGAGATGCATTAGGCTACTTTGCCAGTGTGTGAAGATAACAGCCCATCCTTTCTATACATTCAGGGTGCTTAGAAATTGCATTATTTATGGACAAAGCACTATTTCTTCTGCAAAGCAGTAGGCACAGGAAAACCTGCTGCTCCTTTTGCCTTATTCCTTTTCTCCAGATCTGTTAATTTGCTCTAGGCGTGTTTTTCTCTTTGTTCACTTGTAAGCATTCTTACAAATTATTTCATTGTGTGCAGATGCTTGTAATCTCCAGGTACGCCATTGCCTTCAATCTTGGTTTTATTGAAGATGGGCGCCTCCTCAGCCATTTCACCCTAAGGCGCAAGAAAAAGCTGTTGGCATTGATTCACCTATACAGAAATTTAGTCTCAATGTAGCAGAGAAAAAGCAGAGAAATATAATTTGTGATATTACCAAAAGTTACATGTTTTACAGTATTATGGTTTAGCTTGTTTATTTCTCAAAGTTATTGGTGGCTTACAAGAAGGAATAAAACACAGGATGTATAGTCAAAGGCTTTCACGGCCGGAATCCGATGGTGGTTGTGGGTTTTCCGGCCACACAGCCCGGAAAACCCACAACAAAACACAGAATGTCTAATACAGAAACAAAATACCCAAAACCCATAGAGTTTTGAATTCTTAAAATCCTTACATTTAAAGATTTTAGGCTCCTGATGCTTATCTAGAACAAATTGTCTCCATGGTAGGAAATATGTAGAGCAGATAAAATCACATTGTTCTGTAACATTTGTGAACCATGAACTGTCATAAAATCCACTTTAATGAGTACAACTTACTCCATATAAAGTCCAATAATAGTTCTTTTATTCTTGCATTATTCGGACAGAAAGCAAAGCAGTTGTTGAGTTACAAATAATAAATGATAAATGAATACAATTATAAGATTCTCTAGAACTTATTACAATACTATATTAGGTTAACCATCAAATAAATATCAATAACCATGCCTCACTAGGTTATCCAAGTTGCTATTCGCATTCACCTCATCAAGTTTTCTTAATCAGTATCTCATTACAGAACTAAAATCTCTTAATCGTATCTCTTCGATACCAGCAACAGTTACCGGACTTAGTATCTAAACGATACTTACATCCACTCCTAACAGTTGGCCAGACAATGTTAGAGTGGGCTGGGAGTCAGACATCAGGGCGCCCCCTGTTCCCTGTGGAAAGTCTCGCACCTCGAGGTCTTCATTGCATGTTATCCCTTTTTTATACCTGACTGTGTTAAATCCAACATTTCACAGTCAGTGTCAGAACTATACGTCAGAACCATACACGTCAGTGTTTGTTCTGACCTGGTTCTGAACTTGTTGTTTTGCAGAGACCTGACATTCCTTATTCATCATGTTCTCTTATCTGTCTGGTGCCTCCATACACCCACAGTACATTCACTATCTGTTCCAACCGTTATCTGTTGTTGGTAACACATACACACCTCATACATTCCTCATTCCGTACATTCCAGCAACGTGGACACCCTAGTACATAAACAGGGCAAGCATGGCTACTATCTGGTTCTATTGAAACTATGATTTTATACATATTTAGGTTTATATAGACTTAATATATATACTCAATATATAATTTCATTACAGAACACCTCATGAAATGATGCTCAACCTATTTTAGATGGGATCCATTTTAGATGGAACACCATCATTAGAAGCTAAAGGGTTTCTGTAATAGGAAATGCTTTCTTCTTGGCTCCATCTGGTTCACAATCTGGTTCACAATCTGCTCAGACATTATCTAGTCACTATAAAGTTCTTGCCACCTCCTGCCTGGAATACTGGAATATGAGGCTGCCCATAAAAGCCATTTTAATTAGCTCAGTTGAAGATTCTGGTGGTTACAGTATTTTTGAAGTAGAGTAAGCAACTTTTTTTTTTCCTCCCAACTTTTTGAAGGCCATTTGGTGATGTATTCTGATGTCACCAGAAGAATTGTGAATCAACTACTGACATTTTTAACCTGTTTTGGGGCCTGGAGGTGGATTAAGAGTGGGGATAAGAAGCACCTTTAAACTTCTCACAAGCCTTCAAACAAGATGAAACACTGCCAAAATTCAGTAGCACAATTTCATCCTGCTGCACCACATGCAGCCCATGGGCTGTCCATTCCTGCTTATGACTGAAATAAACTTAAACTCAAAATGCTCAAGCAGCATCTCTTCACATATCAGCTGCCAGTTCCTTCTCTATCCCTCTTTCATTTAAATTAAAGGAAGATATTAGGGAGAGCGCTTCCTCAGTAGTGCCGTGTTGGTTTGAAATGACCTATCCAAACAGGTTCCCTACATTCCAATGGCAGACAAAAACTTAATTTAACAAGTTCACCCTTCCTAACCCAGTACCTTTCAGGCATGCCGTTTCTATGATCTCCTGACAAGGAAATCTGGCCTATCATTCCAATGCCAGGCAAAAATATTATTTACAGAAATACTTCTAACAAATTTAATCAAGCAAGTTTTAGACCATATTAAAATTTCTACACTTTTAGTATTTTAGAATAGCTGGAGTTTGGAATTATCTCCAGGCACCCTAAAATTGTTTGTGCCTGCTTCTGGGATGAAACAAATAATCATAAGAATAGCCTTCAAATTGTTGCTTTCTCTGTTCCTACAAAAGACAAAATATTAAGGAATACAAACCTTTTAAAGAGTCACCTCACAGGGTTGCTGTTGTCGGGAAAATATGAGGAGGAAGGAGTATGAAGTATGTTTGCCGCCTTGAGTTATTTATAAAAATAATAAAGGCGGGATAGAAAATAAATAAAAATAATAAAAATAATAACATAATCTAGCAGACATGTCTTTTGATATTCAAATGTCTTTGGACAAAATCCACCTCCAAAGTGGGAAAAAACTACTGCATCCATACCTTACAGAGTATATTCATAAGTTTTATTCTGATTTAACGTTAGAACATGATAGTGTGATTCATCCTTATATTTCCTAGCTTGCATTAGCCTCTAACCTTAATGGGATCCATTGCTGTTAAAGGGTCATTTCATTGTTTCCTTGTACTTTAGGCAAGGGCCAGAGACAATGAGGCTGGGCTACAGGGAAGGGATTCTTTTTTATGCCTTTTTTGATTCTCTCTTGAGTGGTTTCTTCTTTGTTATTTTAATCTCTTCCCATAAGCCTTCTTTTTCTGTAGCAAGTACAGTATAAACCACAGAATCTTCTTCATCCTTACCATTACTGTCCTGCTGCTATGCCAACACTGTTTTTCAAAATCAAACAAGTGGAATGATGTTTTATTTATTTATGCTTCTGTGGCATTTGTGTTAAAATCAGTTTCATTGGTGTGAGGGCCCTGTCTTAGCTTTGATTTTGCCTGGTCTGAGAACAGAAACAGCATCAGTTACTGAAGCACTACGACACAGAAAATTTATTCCTTTCAACTTCAACATGAAGCCTCTAGAAGTTATTCTCCAGCATAGACTTAGATATCATCAGTATGCGGGTGATACTCAGTTATACACTCATTCATTCATCCATCCATCTATTCCAGGGCTTTCCAAACTGTGTGTCGCGACACAATACTGTGTCGCCTGGGGGCCCGAAGTGTGTTGCGTGACAACCCGGAAGCGCTGATGAAAATGCCCTCGGTTCCGGCAGGGAGGCGAAAATCGCATACGCACGCTGCCGGGCCGCTTCCCTGCTGCACAGCTGATCGGCGCGGGGGTGGGGTGGGGTGGAAATTCTCCGTGCCGATCACCTGTGTGGCGGGGAAGCGGCCCGGCAGCGTGCGCGTGCGGCGAAACTTTTCGCCTCTCTGCCGGAACTGAGGGCATTTTCGGGGTCCCCGGAGTCTGCCCTTTTGAAGGGGCAGCGGCGGTAGGCCATCAGTGCTTGCAGGTTCCAGGACACCGCTGCTACCGCAGCGGCAACCCGGAAGCACTGCTGCCAGCGCTTCCAAGTTTTTGCGCGCCACAGTGGCGGCGGCGCTTCTGGGTTTTTGCACACCAGCCGTTGGTGTGTCACCAACGGCAAAAGTTTGGAAAGCCCTGATCTATTCATTCGTTCTATCACATTTATATCCTGTCACAATCACAAGCCAACTCTTGGCAGCTCACGACAAATAATAAATAGCAACAGAAATCAAAATTACAAAAACTTACAATGAAAAATACAAAAACTTACATACCTCCCAGATGCCCTCTGGAAGAGCTCCATTCTCAGCTGCTTCCATAAGGCAACCAGAGTTGGAGCCAAACACACTTCCCATGCAAGGCCATTCAATCCAGGGCCACATGGGAAACGTAGTTGAGGCACTATCCCTGGGCCTGGAGGCTATAAAGGTCTGGATGGGGAGAAACAGACTCAATCCCATCAAGAAAGAGTGAATGTAGGTTTGGAAGCCAAGTCCACTGATAGTCCATCTTTAGTTCAAGATGGGGCTGCACTCCTCCAGATTGAACTGTCTTGTAATCTGGAGGTGCTCTTGGACTCTACTTTGCACAATTCTATCTTGTACAGCAGTCACAACTAGCCTAGATCAACAGACCCACTGACAGCTACTCATTCCCAGGACATGTGGACATCAACTCCCAGAATTCCCCAGCCAGCATGGCTGGCTGGGGAATTCTGGGAATTGAAGTCCACACCTCTTAAAGTTGCTGTCCAATGATGCTGTCCATGTTGGCTGGGGAATTCTGGGAGTTGAAGTCCACATATCTTAAAGTTGCTGAGGTTGAGAAACACTGGCATAACCTATATCATTATAGCTCCAGTCAGATTTCTGGAGTCTGTTTCCTGTTCTGGCCTATCTCAAAGAGCTGACAGTTACCCTTGAGGCATTAATAGTTTGAAAAGTTGATGGTTATTGGTTTTTGGATTTCTTTCTTTCTTTCTTTCTTTCTATTCTATTCCATTCATTTTATTTTTATTTGTAAGCCATTCAGACCCTTCTTGGAATTGAGTGGCATATATACTGCAGAGATAGACAGACAAACGCTTCTTGTACTTATCAGCCAATTGCTGCTTTGAAGGGTTTCTGAAGTATATTAGTGACTGCAGCAGTCATATCTAAAAAGACACAACCTTACAGCAACATAAAAAAGGTAAAGGTTCCCACACACAGTCATGTCCGACTCTAGGGGCCGGTGCTCATCTTCGTTTCTTAGCCGAAGAGCCAGCGCTGTCCAAAGACGCTTCCGCAGTCATGTGGCTGGCATGACGTGCGCGGAATGCTGTTACCAACCAACCAAAGTGGTACCTATTCATCTACTTGCATTTGCATGCTTTCGAATTGCTAGGTTGGCAAGAGCTGGGGCGAGTGCGGGAGCTCACTAGTCAGAAGTTATTCTCAAAAGATATGCAAATTAACTACTTAGAAGCAGTTCAAGTAAGCTTATGCCCATTCAAGCAGGAATAGAATTAAATCTGATCCCAACTGATTGCCTGGTAGCTATAAACTACTTCCTATGCACCTGTATCTGCCTAAGACATTCTTATATGGTATTTAGCAACACGATGGCCTACTTTACAAGGTTCTTGTAAAGATCAGGAAAACTGTACTATACCACAGATGCTATTTTATTATAACAGTTCCTGGGGGAAAAAACTGATCACTTTCACTCTACACCCTATATTTTGAAAAGTTCTAGAAATAGGCCTGGGCTATTTCTGACACTTTAAATGGAGCTGGACTACAACAACCAGGTTACGGCAGCACTTGGCAGCTCCTATCTGGAATACCTCCATTGGGAAGGGCAGGAATCAGTTCCAATACTTAGACTAGCTTTGCCTCTGTTCATTTCTCTGACTTCTGAACGAAGCCAGAGCTCTGCTCCAGTCTTAATGCACTTTTCTGATGGTGAAGTTCCTCTTGGCTGTCATATTCAGCTTTTCTTTTTTCTGCCTTTGAAGACACGGGTAGCTCCCTGCCCAAAACAAATAGCAGGCGGGATTCTGAAAGACAAAAATATTGCATACTGGCTTGGTTAAAAAGGTAAAGGTTCCCCCCACACATTTGTGCAGTCGTGTCCGACTCTAGGGGCCAGTGCTCATCTCCGTTTATTAGCCGAAGAGCCAGCGTTGTCCGAAGACGCTTCCACGGTCATGTGGCCGGCGTGACGCACGTGGAACGCTGTTACCCACCCACCAAAGTGGTACCTATTCATCTACTTGCATTTGCATGCTTTCGAATTGTTAGGTTGGCAAGAGCTGGAGCTAGTGTGGGAGCTCACTCCGTCACGCGGGGCTAGGGATTCGAACCTCCGAACTTGCGATCTTCCGATCGACAAGCCTGGCGTCTTACCCGCTGAGCCACCACACCCCCTTATACCACAGCCTTACACCACACCTTACACCACACCTTACACCACAGCCTCTTACTGGCTTGGTTACAGTAGTACAATAAACAAATGAATACAGGCTAACAAGTCCTGCTAGTTTCTTAGATTTCCAAACAATCTGAACTTAGAAGACAATATTAGTTTTGCAGTAAGCAGACCCAAAGTGGGCAAAGGTGCTTCAGAACATGCATGAGTACCTTCACTATACCTGTCAGCAGCTCCTTAAAGGAGCCACACCTTTTCCAGGACTTGCAGGATTTTTTTCCCCTTTGTTCAGCAATTAGCTCAAAGAAAAAATCAGTTCTTTCATCAAACTGTTTGTGATTTGAACGTATTTAACTTCTCTTAAAAATTTCAGACATTGTGAGATTGGTCCTCTGATTGGTAAAAAATAAAAATAGTGAGTCTTCAAGGAAATATATCCAAGCATTCAAATTATTAAATTATGCCAATTAAATCCAGATTGGCTGGTTATCCGATTTTTGCTACTTTCTGAACCAGAATTCTACCAATCGTTAACAGAGTTGAATAGCAATTTCATACAAACAAAACACTATAACTAGTATCTTAGAAGCTGAACAATTCTTCGCTTTATTCTGGCACTCAGAGATCTTAACATTAAATGAACAGAAATAATGCCATTATTTAAAAGTACAATAGCTGCAGTGCAGACCAACAATTCTGAAATGAAAAAAATGTGAGCAGTGCTGCGAATATTCATAGGACAGAGGGTAGGCAGATCTGCTACAAGGATGTAGGATTTTAAATCAAATAATGAAAATGAATTATCAACTGATTCATGGTTTATGTTAATTTTGACAGTTCCAGTGAAAGATGAGATTGGACAGGAATTCCAGTAAACTGACATCAGTTTGCTGAAAAATATGCATTCGGCCAAAGAGTCACAATAAATACTACCTTGTCTCCACCAGTGAACTAAAATATTTGAATTCTGTATTCATTGAAACAAACATAGGTGTTTCTGTGCAAAGTCAGGTGGATGCTCATACCAAAAGGTGATTCTAACTCATCTAAAAAAGCAAAGCCACCAACCTGGATCTATAGAGCCATTTTTTCAGATGCTGGAAAGTCCACAGTACACTCTGTCCCAGACTGAAAGCCACTTTCCATTATACTCTCATTTGGACCTATTTCCATGGCATCAACAGGTGATTGTTTTGAGTCTTCCACAGTCATATCCATTGACGCATTGCTTTCTTCTGACGAAGGCCTCATTTTCTCTTTCCTATTGCAGAAATATAGCTCAGTCAAAATACTGAAAAATAGTTGGCAAGAATATTGTAAAAAGGTTTTAAAATCCATGCCAGTCCTCAGTGATGTTTTTTTCCTTTTAAGCAGTCAGACCAAAGACATTATTGTTAGTGACTTAGCTTGGACTTTGAGCAGGGAAACCTAGATTCGAATCTATATTCAGTCATAAAGCTCATACAATGACTATGATTCAGTCACTCACTCTTAGCCCAACTTACCTAATCAAGTTGATGCAGAATTAAAGGGTATGTGTGTGCAAGAACTATAAATACTGCCTTGAGCTTCTTGGAAGAAGAAAAATAATTCATAGTGATCACACCAATAACAATCATAACTAGGAATTGCTCTTCTGATTTTTAGGTTTTCTGTAATTCCACAGATCAAAACATTTCTAGAGAACAGCAACTAATTTCAAATGTACATTCTGCTGTACATTTTAGGCATTTACACATTTACCTTTGTGCTTTCAGGGATTTATCAAAGCGAAAATCAGATGGATACCGATGAACTGTGATTAAGTGATCCTTGCGGTCTTTGCTGCTCTTGAATTTCTCTGGACAGCTCTCTACCAAACACTGGTACTGGAAAGAGGCACAAAAACCAGTAAGGAGGCTGATCAGCATTGTGTGTTCTGCTCTTGAAGTTACTAGTCTACTGGTAGGGAGTGTACTAGCAGAAGACCTTAAGTTCAATCTTCCCAACCCAAGTAACAAGTTTGGGAATGACCTTAGTGTCAGCAGCTGACAGAGTCCAACAATACTTCATGAATCCATGAAGTGGACGAAGTATAAGGTAGTTTTACTCTTGTCAATGCACAAGAAAGAAATGAACTACAAGCAGAGCACTGCTTACGTTCCTAAGCTTTTTAATAACTGGATCAAGACTGCATGTCTTCTATATGAGGTATTGTTTGTGGCTATGATGGTAACATTCTTGATTACAAAAACACAAGCTGCAGCTGTTAATGCAGAGCTTTCCAAACTGTGTGTCGGGACACATTAGTGTGTCGGCTGCAGTGTCTGGGTGTGTCCTGGCTGCTGCTGCCTCTGAGCCCTGCCAGGATTCCGTGCAGGTCCTAGTGCCTGCCTTGTGCCTTGCTGCCTCCAAACCTGCGGTGATTCCGCGCAGGTCCTAGTGCCTGCCTTGTGCCCTGCTGTAAGAGTGTGTCGCAAAATGATGCCCTGCTGTAAGAGTGTGTCACGAAATGATGCATGTCTAAAAAGTGTGTCACCAACATGAAAAGTTTGGAAAGCTCTGTGTTAATGTAACTAGATTTACGTTTGTACTGAAGCTACTGAATGGCAGGCAACCTATAGGTCACATGGCCACTTACCATATTCTGCTTCTCTGCCATTATCTGGAAGAGGGAATCATGCCACTCCAGAATGTGAACATCTAGCAAATGTGTTGAAGGGAAGGCCCGTTTGCAAGAACAACACACATTCCTGTGCAGCATGTTGTAATGATGCTCGTAGCTCTCCAAGGTGTTGAAAACCTGGCTGCACCCACCAATTTGGCAAGAAAATTCAGAGGTTCTGAAAGGAAACATAGAAAACGAGTCTCTGCCAAACTGGCATACTAGAAATGTGTTTATTCAGTGCGGTTTTATTTACATTCTTTGCAGTGGTTGAAAGTTGCTTTGGAAGGCTTCTTATTCTTAAAGGGACAATGTAAATAATAGTAAATAGAGTAGAATCATTCCCCATCATCGTGCCTGTACGCTAAAACGAGGGGGGTGGGATTCAATGTGACTCTCCCTTATTGACTGAGCTTGTTTCTGCTGAACATTTTATAATGCAGGCACAAGAGCGAGCGAGGAGCCTCTCAGTCAGAGAGAAGGAAGGAAGGAGCGGAGGACCGTGTGGTTCCTACGGACACCTTTCCCGGGGTTTACCGGGGCCTTTCGGTATCCTTCGTGACGTTCTCCAGGAGACCTTGGAGGTACATATGCCGGTGGACGTCGCCGTCCTGGAGAGGAAGAGAACAGGGTTACAGCCATCGCTTCAGATGCAAGGAAGAAATGCGGCGGGCCGCTTCTGAGGCAAGCCAACCCCGGCTGTGAAGGCAGAGCAAGGAGGCTCCCTACCTCGAAGAAGGAATGGTCTGCGGGGTAGCGGACCCGGGTGGGACGGAAACGGAAAGGACCTCTCTCCCCACCAGCCATTCTGCCCGGCCGCCGTTTCTCACCCTGAAACTAGCGCACTTCCGCTTCCGGGTCATGCCGAGGATGGTTGCTGGAAGACGAGGTGGCGGGCCAGGAAAGGTGGAGCCTTTGGCGCCTTGCTCCTAACTGTATGGCCCTGCCTTGCAGGGTTGTTGTTACTCCCCTGGTGAAGCCCTGAATGCTGCTTTCTCATTATGAGCGAGTTTCGGATTCATCACGACGTGAACGAGCTCCTGAGCTTGCTGCGAGTGCGGGGCGGCGGGGAAGGGGCTGAGGTCTACATCGACCTGCTCCAGAAGAACCGCGCCCCTTATCTTACCACCACCGCCTCCGCCCTCGGAGCCAAGGTGGGTCGGCCGGAAGAAACGAGGGTCGGAGGGGACGGGGGGGAGCGGTCAGCGGAGTACTTTTGGGCCCGGGAATATCTAATTTGATAGCAAAAGGCCTTTTGTATAGAAGAGAAGGAGATATTTTGAAGTAAACGCCGTACAATGATCACTGATAGCTGCGTGTGCCCACCCGGCTATTCCTCGGGAATAATAATGTTCAACGGTAAAGTGTTTTTAAAAATCGATTTTAAAAGGGCTGACTGGCCCAGCATAAACTCTGGTGAGACGAAGATACCCATAAAGCCCTTCTGGGTCCCAATGACCCAGAGGGGGCCTCTCCCACCCTGCTTCCAGTCATCCTGGATGGGGGGCCAAGAGGAAAAAAAATCTGCAGGTTTTTCCCCTCACACCTGGCCTAAAAGAGCTACTGGTCTCCTTCAAAATACAGAAGCTGTGTTTGTATTTGCTGGCCTTGCTGACCATCTTTTATCCCAGAGTGAGCCAGGTAAATCCAGATTCATAGAATTATGCAGAGCCATTTAGCCCATCAAGTCCGATACCCTGCTCAGGGTAGGAACCAAAATTAAACTATTGGTGTATACACATGGTGATAGCAAGGATGTTTTCGCCAAGATAGAAGAAACATGGGGAGATGTGGTAAGTGATGTTGGTCTCTTTATCTTACGTCTTTAACTTTTTGGCTTCCTCCTTTTCTTTTGGATAATGTTGCTTACCCCAAAGAGGAATAGCCTGATGGATTTTTTTTTAATCTGTTCAGTCATGTCCGATTCTTGGAGACTGCCTGGACAAGTCTCTGCAGTTTCCTTGGCAAGGTTTTTCAGAAGTTGTTTTCCATTGCCTCCTTCCTAGGGCTGAGAGACAGTGACTGGTCCAAGGTCACCCAGCTGACTTTGTGCCTAAGGTGGGACTAGAACTCACAGTCTCCCAGTTTCTAGCCCAGAGCTTTCCAAACTTTTCATGTTGGTGACACACTTTTTAGACATGCATCATTTCGCGACACACTCTTACAGCAGGGCACAAGGTAGGCACTAGGACCTGTGCGGAATCCTAGCAGGGCTTGGAGGCAGCAGCAGCAGCCGCGACACACCCAGACACTGCAGCCGACACACTAACGTGTCACGACACACAGTTTGGAAAGCTCTGTTCTACCTAATGCCTTAACCACAACCCCAGGCTGACTCTCTATGTGGTGGGTATGTATGTGCAGTAAATATATAATGCAAATGCAACCAGAGAGGGAAAATCTATAGCAGCTTTTTTCCTGCCACCACAGGATCACAGTATGGCTACCCAGCAATTCTGCTTCGTGCCAGAGCAAAGAGGCTTTGTTAAGTAGAAAAGCACTCTGGAAGTCTAGATATAAATATTTGTGTATTTCCTCTTGTAGTAAATAACAACAATACTGTTACTGTTGGCTGTTGTTTTATTTTGGTTGTTTTTGTACACCACCCAAAGTCACGCTGCTCAAGTTGGGCGGCCATATAGATTCCTTAATTAAAATTTTAAAAGTAAATAATAATAACAATAACATGTACTCCCTAGGTTAAAATTGCAGAGTTTTCTCGGACTCCAGAAGATTTCTTAAACAAATACGATGAATTGAAATCAAAGAACACAAGGCATCTTGATTCACTAGTGTATCTGCTGTCCAAGCTTACAGAAGACAAAGAGGTACCAATCGAAGAGAATATTTGTAGCTCAGGGTTGAACTGTGGAGTCCATGGTGCTCTCTGAGCCTTGTTGTTTTCTTGCAGACGTTTCATTGCCAGGCTAGGCAACAACTTCAGTGCGAAAAGGGAGTGGAACTTGCTCTCTGTTTATATACCCTGGCTTGTCCTGCCTGCGTTGGTGGGGGTGTTGTACAAAGTGGTAGAAGGTTTACTTTAGATAACCCATATAAAAACAATTCTAATTCTTATTTAGTTGTGTTGGTAAGAAGAATAGAAGACCAAGCATTAAAGGAGTCAAGACTAACCATGGTTGTTAAATGGGGTCCAGAAAGGAGTGGAAACAAGGAAGAAGGAAATTCTCTTGCATTCCCAAACTAACAGCATTGAGTTGAGGAATACAGCAAAGCAAAATAAAAGTCTAGTCTAAGTAACAGTAGTTTTCCAAGGCCGTGGGCAGAATAATTTCTATATGTATGTGAGGTGTCCTGCCTGCTGGTCAGCTCCGTTCTCCCAAAGACCACGCAAGACTCACGGGCTTGGTAGTAAACGGTTTATTTCATACGCAGAATGAACACTAAAAAAGGTTAGGATAGCTGACAGGAATGAGCTCGGCTATTTAAACCCTTTTGACAGGACTCCCGCCCCCTCCCCACCGTGGACTCCCCTATGATTGGCTCAGGCAAGTCCCAATTGGTGCTGAAGCGCCCATTATCCTCGAGGCCTGATTGGCTGCCGTTTTCCCGCTCTCGCTTCGGGTCTGTCATCTCTGTCTGTCAGTTGTATCTTTCTGTCAGTTGCTTTCTCTGCTGTATGGCAGGACTCTGGGATCATGCCAGAGTTCTGACAATGTAGCACCAGAGTCTTTTTAATTGGAGATGATGATAGAATTCAGGGGATAAAAGGGATCTTGGAGATTATCTAGTCCAGGGTTCCCCAAAGTGGTCAATATTGACCCCCATGGGTTGATGGGACAATCCGTTGTTGTTGTTGTTTATAGTACTATTAATTAAAGTAATATTAAATTATTTTCATATAATAAATGTTTGGGGGTCGATGAACAATCTGAAACTTCATGAAGGGGTCGGTGAGCTGAAGAGTTTGGGGACCCCTGATCTAGCCAACCCCCTGTCCAGAATAGGAATCCAATAGTATAGCATCACTGACTGACAGTGATCCAATCTCTATTTACACACCTCTGGAGAAGGAGAGTCTACCATCTCTCAAGATAGTCTGTTCCATTGTTGAACAATTCTTACCATTAGGAACTTTTTTCTGATGTCCAGCTAAAATCTCCTTATAATTGAAACCTATTTAAATGATGCAGGGGATCTTCTGCACAAAGAGAATAAATTCCAGCCTAAAAAAACTTTTTAAAGTAAGTTTTTAAAATAAGAACATCCTTATTCAAGGATGCCTCAGAAACTGAGTGAAGTCATTAACAGGCACTTCCCATAAAGCTATAATCAAGAGCATCTGGGCAAGAGAGCTTTGTGCTACAGAACCAAAAGCTGAATACTTCAAATATATAAGTTGGGTACAAAACTCATCTTGCCATACCCACAACCAAACTCCATAAAAGGATACTCTAATTAACAAAGGGGTAGTAGATGCCCAGATATGTTGGTAGCCAGAAGCTTAGGAAATAATAATGCAGGAAATCATCCATGTGTATGTGAAAGACTTTGGAGCCTTCATTATTTCTGAGTTCTGCTTTTGGGGCCATTTTTTTAGACTCTACAATACTTGCAGCAGAATGCAAAGGAAAGGGCAGAACTTGCAGCAAATGCAGCAGCCAGTAACAGTGGTAGCAGCAGCCTCACTTTCTCTGTCCCCTCAACAACGTCCAAAATGACTGTTCAAGAACTGGAGGAGTTACGGAAACAGCTGGGCACTGTGACAACCGGCTCCAGCTCACAGCAGGTCTCTGAGATTCTTCCTTTGCTTGTTTATTTGCTGTATATAAACCATGTAATTGCAAGGGTACATGCATATTCTTTTTGATTCCAGATTTATTGGAGGGTGGGGAGTGAAATTTATTTTCCTAGAAAGCAGTTGTGATTTACTTCTACTTTTAGAAAAATTGAAGCCATGGGGGAGTGCTTTTTCCCTCTATTTTTTAAATAAGATCATAACTTTGGAGGGAAAAATAGAAATTCATGTTATAAGTTTCTTTGCAGACTTAAAATTTTTCCCTTTTGCTAACATAGATGCTTCACTCTAAGAAAGATGTGGAATGCCTACTACCACCATTATTACCACTGCTGGTATTTGAATGTCAGCTGTTATTGCCAAAAACGTCTAGTGGAATTATTTTGATGTTGGAGAATGATGGAAGAGATTGCAAATAAAATAATTGCTAAAACCTTTGATTGTGAATGAAGAACATATCCCCTGTCAAGAAACAAAAATTGGGGTATCCAATATTATACATTCATCAAAAGTTGTAGGGAATCATGAGGAAATTATATATACTCTAGTAACTTATTGGGTGGATAATGCAATATGTTATATGTAGGCTATCTCTGAAAATCCTTCGGCCACTTCTCTTACTCAAAATATCCCTGAAAGGTTTCTTATAAGCTAGTTACTTATCTAGTATTCTATTAACTGCCCTGGCCACCAATTCATTTCTGAGCCCAGTTCAATATCTCGATGTTGATTTATAAAGCCCTGAATGGCTAGAGGCCAGACTTGAATGGCTTCAGGAATGCTTCCTCCCATATGGACTAGCCTGGCTCTTCATTTTCGGATGAGCCTGCATTTTGAAAGAGTGGTTGTGGATGCTTAGAATAGACTAAACAATGTTATTTGCCCCCTTTCAATTCTTCAATTATATGTACAACTTTTGAGCTCATTGTGGAATGTGAAGGCAACATAGACTGGATGAGAAGTGTGGTATTCACTGGTTGGGGTGGGGTTTAAAGAAATGTTTTTGACTGCTGTTTTTCTTTGGCAGCCTCTTGAACTTGTACGAAAGGCACTCAGAGAAAAGCAGAACAAGAAAAATTCTGGCCAGCCTATCCCATCATTCCCTTCCTGGGTGTATGAGAGACCAGCTCTTATTGGAGACTTTCTCTCTAGCTCTAGTTTAAGCACAGATACAGCTGTGCCAATAGGTGAGTAAAAGTGGTAGATTGTAAGACTGTAAGATTGTAAGATTAGATAATCCTGAAGCTCAATACCATCCATTTGTTTGGTTGCAGCCTTTCATTGGCACTCAAGAACTCAGCCTATATGCTAGTAACATCCAGTTTCTTGCTAGCATACCTCAAAGGAACTGGGATGCATAGTTAGAGGTGTTAATTAATCTGTGTTCAACAAATCAGGGAAGATTCTCTTGTATCTAAACTTGATGCTTTTAATACCAAAACTTGATCCTCCAGACGTCTGAAGGTTATTTGTTTGTATTGTCGAAGGCTTTCACGGCCGGAGTTCGATGGCTGTTGTGGGTCTTCCGGGCTGTGTGGCCGTGTTCTGGAAGTTATTTGTTTGTTTTTAAGAGCCCTTCCCCAAAATAACATATCTCATTGGTTTCCCCATCAGGAACATTACCATTGGCAGCCCAAGAGTCTGCAGTTGTGGAAGACTTGCTGTATGTTTTGATAGGTGTGGACGGCAGATACATCACAGCACAACCCCTTGTTGGTAGAGAGAATCGTACCTTTTTAGTGGATCCCAATCTAGATATGTCAGTTAAGGAACTGGTCACTAGAATCCTCCCTGTCGCTGCAAGTTACTCCATAATATCCAGGTACCAGCGATTGCCTTGAAATTTCACTGGGGGAGACCTATGTAGGTGTTCATCCCTCGTGAGTCTTATTGCAACTGCCCTAGAATGCCTGGATCCTGTGTTAGCTAACAAATCAGCCTACTGTTTGTTCTTATATATATTGATTGACAAAAGGCTTGGATCTTTGCAGGTTTGTAGAAGAGAAATCTTCCTTTGAATATGGACAAGTGAATCATGCATTGGCGGCAGCAATGAGGACCCTCATTAAAGAGTATATGATCCTGATAACCCAGCTGGAACATCTCCAGCGCCAAGGACTCCTCTCCCTGCAGAAGCTTTGGTTTTATATCCAGCCCACAATGAGGACCATGGAAATCTTGGCTTCTCTTGGTGAGGAATTCTTTTCTATTTTGATGGGGAATATTTTCTGCTAGATGGTCTTTCATCATTTGTCTATATCTATAGGGTGGCCAGTTTTTTTTAGTGAATCAGGTGGATTTTTCCTGCCTGCATTTCTTTTTTTCAGTTGCTTATCTAAAGCAAAATCCTAATTCAATTACTATTTTTAGTAACTATACTATCTGGTGGCCTAAAATAATACCTGTTCTTCAACTACAGGGACCTTCCATGAGGCAGGGAATCAAAGATGTGAAAATTGCACTTCCTGCTGCCAAGGAAAAAATATCTCAACAAGGGCTAAAAAATATCTATTGGCCAAAGAGAGCTCTTATATGCAAAGTGCTTCCTTCTCTATCACTTTCCAACCAGAAAGAATACTCAGGTCTGCCAGAGGCCTGAAACTTCAGAACTAGAAAGAAGCATGCTTTGACTCCATATTTCAGCCAGGGGGTTAAGACTGCTGGGTTATGTGATGGCGCATTTGTACTCTGTTGTAAGCTGCCTTGAGGCTATCATTCTTGTTATAATTCTAGTTTTTACAATTTAAATCACTCTGGAAACCTATTGAGCAGAACCTATTGAGCGGAAAACTCGGGGCTTTTAAAAGTTTCAGATGAATACATATATAAAGAATTTGGTTTCACTATAGGACATGCTTAATTTGAGCTGATCACTTAGATCCACAATCACTTTTATGTGTACTTCGATAGCATCAGTTTGACTAGCATTTATTCTGCTTGCAAAATTATTCCTGCTGATTCAGAGATGTTTCAAATTGCATTGTGGCACTTGAGAGCTGTATTTAATTTTTTTCAGCATGCAGCTTACTAAGATCAGAGAGTCTTTTTGAAGTTGTCATGTTTAGTGGGTTGGCAGTGTTGCAGTTGAATAATTATTCAAACAAGTGGGATACTTGTACAAAAAAGTCTGCATGTGCAGCAGATTCTTTCAGCAGACGAAAGATCTTTCATGATGAGTGATTGGTTCAGTAGATGACAGAATTGCATTTCTTCACAGTGGAGTTTTTAAAAGTAGGTCTTTTGTTTCAGCTACTTCAATAGACAAGGGCGAATGTATGGGAGGTTCGACGCTCAGCCTACTCCATGACAAAACATTCAACTACACAGGAGACAGCCAAGCCCAGGAGCTGTGCCTCTATTTAACCAAAGCTGCCAGTGTTCCATACTTTGAAATCTTGGAGAAGTGGATCTACAGAGGCATTATCAACGATCCTTATAGGTACCCTGAGGAATCATGCTCATTTTTCTTCTTTGGTCTGTGTATCCACTGTGCCATGGTTAGGAGGCAAGGTAAAATTGTCTGCACTGATGGTAGCGGTGTGCTAGCGTTGCCAGAGTATAACACCCCGGAAAACCAGAAATCCTCTTCTACCTTTGTACTCTAGTTTCCCTCTTTCTCCCTCCCGCCCCCCAGCAGCTCTTCATCACTCCCAAACATTCATTGCTTTTAATTTTACAGTGAATTCATGGTGGAGGAACATGAACTCCAAAAGGAAAAGATCCAGGAGGACTATAATGATAAGTACTGGGATCAAAGATACACCATTGTCCAGCAACAGATTCCCTCCTTCCTGCAAAAGATTGCAGATAAAATTCTTAGCACGGGTAAGAATGGCTGTCAGTGAGCAGTGAGCAGAAAAGGGGGCAGAGGCTCCTGAGAAAAAAATACCCTAAGCACCTAAAAATGTGAAATTTGTGCCTCCTTTGGCAACAGAGAGTGAGAAATTCTTTTTTTATCATGAAGGAGCAATAGCTGTTCATGGAGCCTGAGGAAGTCATATGGATGGAATATTGCCGGCCTTTTCGCAAAGAATTTGTCTGTAATTTTAGAATATGCTTAAAGCCAGATTTCTTACTAGGAGTTCAGGATGGTGTTCTTCTCTTACTTTCTAATTTTATTCTCACATGGACTATGTGAGGTAGCTTACCTTGTGAGTGGTTCAACTAATGAGTTTATGTAACCCTACAGAATTGAACCTGCTGGGTCTTCCCAAAAAAGATCATGGGGATAATTTTTTTTTGTGCCTTCAAGTCTGTCTTGACTCCTGGCGACTGCCTGGACAAGTCCCTGCAGTTTTCTTGGCAAGGTTTCTGAAGTGGCTTACAATTGCCTGCCTCGTAGGGCTGTAGAGAGTGACCCAAGGTCACCCAGCTAGTTTCATGCCTAAGGCCAGACTAGAATGTGAGTTTATGAATGAAAGGCATGAAACCAGCTGGGTGACCTTGGGTCACTCTCTACAGCCCTACGAGGCAGGCAATTGTAAGCCACTTCAGAAACCTTGCCAAGAAAACTGCAGGGACTTGTCCAGGCAGTCGCCAGGAGTCAAGACAGACTTGAAGGCACACAAAAAAATATATCCCCATGATCTTGATCCTCCAGTTTCTAGCCTGATACCTTAGCCACTACACCAAACTGGCTCCCTTGGGTATAATTAGTTATTTTTAAATGTATTTGTAGTGTGCCATGTGTTGACCCACTTATTTTGGCTCCATCACAAGGCAGAGCAAATTAAGCCTTGTTTGATTCAGAGTTTTTATTCAGTCTGTGCTCATCTGAGTTATTCCTTTCTCCTTTCAGGGAAATACTTAAATGTGGTCCGGGAGTGCGGTCATGATGTTACTTGCCCAGTGGCAAAGGAGGTCGTTTATACCTTGAAGGAGCGTGAATATGTGGAACAGATAGAGAAGGCTTATAATTATGCCAGCAAAGTCTTGCTTGATTTCCTGATGGATGAAAAGGAACTTGTGGCCCACTTAAGGTTTGCTTCATTTGTTATATTCAGAAATTATGGTTTTAACCTTGCTTTGCCTAAGAGAATGATTCAGGGAGAGTGGAAACGTGCTGGCTTTTGGTAGCATTTCTTCTTGCAGAAAGTTAATGTGTGCTTTTTTTGTCGAGCAGGTCCATCAAACACTACTTTCTTATGGACCAAGGTGACTTCTATGTCCATTTCATGGATTTGACAGAAGAGGAGTTGAAAAAGCCGGTGGATGATATCATTCCAACTAGATTGGAAGCTCTTCTGGAATTAGCGTTACGGATGAGCACAGCTAACACTGACCCATTTAAAGATGATTTAAAGGTAAATGAGTCCTTGCAGCCTGAAATGAAGGCAAGATGTTCTAAAAGCCAGAAAATAAAGACAGATCTCAGATCCTCAGATAAAAGCTGGGGGGCCTAGGTAGTTATCTGTTTCTGTCTTTACCAATACAAAACTCTGTCAGGGATAAGCATTATTTGGAACAGTCAATTATACTTTGTAATTTAGGCTAAAGTGGCAAAACTCAGATTATCAGTGATTATCAATCTCAGTATCACTATTTGTTCAGCGACGATTCAAACTTACGACAGCACTGAACGAATGGTATTTACAGCCAGTCCTTGAAGTTAACGCCGTTGCAGCACCCCCATGGTCACGTGATCAAAAATTGGGCGCTTGGCAGCCCACCCTTTACGACCGCAGGGTGCACTTCAACTCCCCCCTCCACCTGTCTCCCCCCCCCCATCTCTGCCCTTTTGGCCACCCCTGCTGGCCTTTGCTGTCTTCCTCTGCTGACAAGGTGTGTCCAGCCTGGCCCATCACAAGGCAGCTGCTGAATGCGCATGGCCTGCCCAGAGCCTCACAAGGCCTTCCCAAGGTCACACGCAGCTAGCAGCTGGTTTGCGAAGGGCCAGGCCCGGCGGCCGGAGTGCAGGGCAGCCAGAAGGACAGAAATGGGGGGAGTTGAAGTGGAGGCAAGTGCGGCAGGGCAGGAGCGTGAGGTCCTTGCCTAACGACCGTGCGGTACGGGCCTAACAACCACAACTGGGACTACCGAAACTGCCATCACTAAGCAATGCGGTCACGTGGTGTTTCACCTAATGACTGCATAGCTTGTTGTTGTTGTTTATTTGTTCAGTCGCTTCCGACTCTTCGTGACTTCATGGACCAGCCCACGCCAGAGCTTCCTGTTGGCCGTCGCCACCCCCAGCTCAACTCCGTCACCTCCAGAATATCATCCATCCATCTTGCCCTTGGTTGGCCCCTCTTCCTTTTGCCTTCCACTTTCCCTAGCATCAGCATCTTCTCCAGGGTATCCTGTCTTCTCATTATGTGGCCAAAGTACTTCAGTTTTGCCTTTAATATCATTCCCTCAAGTGAGCAGTCTGGCTTTACTTCCTGGAGTATGGACTGGTTTGATCTTCTTGCAGTCCAAGGCGCACTCAGAATTTTCCTCCAACACAGTTCAAAAGCATCTATCTTCCTTCACTCCACCTCCCTTATGGTCCAGCTCTCACAGCCATAGGTTACTACGGGGAATACCATTGCTTTAACTATGCGGACCTTTGTTGTCAGTGTGATGTCTCTGCTCTTAACTATTTTATCGAGATTTGTCATTGCTCTCCTCCCAAGAAGTAGACGTCTTCTGATTTCCTGGCTGCAGTCAGTGTCTGCAGTAATCTTTGCGCCTAGAAATACAAAGTCTGTCACTGCCTCCACTTTTTCTCCCTCTATTTGCCAGTTATCAATCAAGCTGGTTGCCATCATCTTGGTTTTTTTGAGGTTTAACTGCAACCCAGCTTTTGCACTTTCTTCTTTCACCTTCGTCATAAGGCTACTCAGCTCCTCCTTGCTTTCAGCCATCAAAGTGGTATAATCTGCATATCTGAGATTGTTAATGTTTCTTCCAGCGATTTTAACTCCAGCCTTGGATTCATCAAGCCCAGCACGTTGCATGATGTGTTCTGTGTACAAGTTGTATAGGTAGGGTGAGAATATACAACCCTGCCGTACTCGTTTCCCAATCTTAAACCAGTCCGTTGTTCTATGGTCTGTTCTTACCGTTGCTACTTGGTCGTTATACAGATTCCTCAGGAGGCAGACAAGATGAATCGATATCCCCATACCACCAAGAACTTGCCACAATTTGTTATGATCCACACAGTCAAAGGCTTTAGAATAGTCAATAAAACAGCGGATGTTGGCAATTTGGTCTCTAGTTCCTCTGACTTTCCTAAACCCAGCTTGTACATCTGGCAATTCTCGCTCCATGAATTGCTGGAGTCTACCTTGCAGGATCGTGAGCATTACCTTACTGGCATGTGAAATAAGTGCCACTGTTCAATAGTTTGAACATTCTTTAGTGTTTCCCTTTTTTGGTATGGGGATATAAGTTGATTTTTCCAATCTGATGGCCATTCTTGTGTTTTCCAAATTTGCTGGCATATGGCATGCATCACCTTGACAGCATCATCTTGCAAGATTTTAAACAGTTCAGCTGGGATACCATCGTCTCCTGCTGCCTTGTTATTAGCAATGCTTCTTAAGGCCCATTCAACATCACTCTTCCGGATGTCTGGCTCTAACTCACTGACCACACTGTCAGAGCTATCCCCAATATTATTATCCTTCCTATACAGATCTTCCATATATTCTTGCCACCTTTTCTTGATCTCTTCTGCTTCTGTTAGGTCCTTGCCATCTTTGTTTTTGATCATATCCATTTTTGCCTGGGATTTACCTCCGATGTTTCTAATTTTCTGGAAGAGGTCTCTTGTCCTTCCTATTCTATTATCTTCTTCCACTTCTATGCATTGCTTGTGTGAAAATAATTCCTTATTTCTTCTGGCTAACCTCTGGAATTTTGCATTTAATTGGGCATATCTCCCCCTATCACTGTTGCCTTTTGCTTTCCTTCTTTCTTGGGCTACTTCCAGTGTCTCAGCAGACAGCCATCTTGCCTTCTTGGTTTTCTTTTTCTTTGGGATGTTTTTTGTTGCCGCCTCCTGAACAATGTTGCGAACTTCTGTCCATAGTTCTTCCGGGACCCTATCTACTAAATCTAGTCCCTTAAATCTATTCTTCACCTCCACTGCATATTCATTAAGAATATTAGTGAGCTCATATCTAACTGATCTGTGGGTCTTCCCTATTCTCTTTAGTCTGATTCTAAATTGTGCAATAAGAAGTTCGTGATCTGATCTACAGTCAGCTCCAGGTCTTGTTTTTACCGACTGTATAGATGTCCGCCACCTTTGGCTGCAAAGGATGTAGTCAATCTGATTTCGGTGTTGACCATCTGGTGAAGTCCATGTATGAAGTTGTCTTTTAGGTTGTTGGAAGAGAGTGTTCGTTATGCACAGTGAGTTGTCTTGGCAAAATTCTATCAGCCTATGCTGCATTGCTTAGCAACAGAAATTCCAGTCCCAATTAGGGTCATTAAGTGAGGACTACCTGAATCTGGTGTTAGTGACATTAGTGTAAATTTATAACAAAACTTTCAAACCATTCTATTCAATTAAATGAACTGAAACCGATTTTATTGAATTTCAAAATTTCTGTCCTGATTTTAAAACAAAGCTGAATGCAAAGTCCAATCCAAATTTTTGGGAATTTTTCCAGGTCCGCCGCTGTGTTCCAAATATGGTGCTTCACTGCGAAGCAGGAGTTACTAAAGCTGAATCTGGCCTTTGGATTATTATTTTTAACTTGTCGGTTAATTATTACATAGCCCAGCTGGATTGGCCCCTTTGACTCCACTTGGATAAAAAGCCATTTTTAAGAAATTGCACTTCTATCTGGATAAAATCCCTGTTTCAAAATTCAGAAGTAATATAGGAAATTTTCCTATGCTAAACAATGGTACACCTGTGAAGCAGGTACAATAGAAACCACCGCTCATGTTCTGTTACACTGCCAGTTCTACAGGGACACTCACTTGCAATTCATCTCCCGCTCCTCTCTAAATTCTGTGTCCCTAAACGTTGCTAAGTTTTATTATACTGCATGCAAAGTCTACCCTGAGAGGGGCGCGATGGCTCAGTGGTTAAGACGCCAGGCTTGTCGATTGGAAGGTTGGCGGTTCAAGACCCAAGCGCTGCATGACGGAGTGAGCTCCCGCACTCGCCCCAGCTCTTGCCAACCTAGCAATTCGAAAGCATGCAACTGCAAGTAGATAAATAGGTACCACTTCAGTGGGAAGGTAACAGCATTCCGCGTGTGTCATGCAGCCACATGACCGTGGAAGCGTCTTCGGACAACGCTGGCTCTTCGGCTAACAAACGGAGATGAGCACCGGCCCCTAGAATCGGACACGACTGTGCAGGGGAAAACCTTTACCTAAAGTCTACCCTACTATGAGCTGTAACTGTTAGTCTTACTGTGGTGGTCTTTTTTTGTGTGGCGGGGTATGATTGTAATCAAGTCTGTTCATTCTGGCAAAATATTATACAATGTATAAAATCCTATAGAACAAAAAAAATCCTGAAAAAATCGTAATAGATACACTATTAACAACTTAAGAGAACATTAACTCATGTAGCATTTACCATATAAGCCAAGAGGACATGCAGCTGAAAGCCTTTTTAACTGGTTGTGTTTCAAGAAACCACCAAAAACAAAGCGTCGTGTTGATGATTATGATTATGATTATGATTATGATTACATTTATATGCTACCCAACTCTCACTTGTCAGTTAATAATTCCGCAGTAGGGCACACAAGCAACAAGCTGTATGTTGTGGATAGAAGAAATGCCTTTTGCATAAATGCCCTTATATACTTGATCTAACCTAATTACTTACTTAATAATAATGCCTTATATTTGGCAAAAAGATTATGATTTCTGCTCCAATATTGCATTTGTCAAATGTTTACTTTAGCTTCAAGCTAACCTCACTGCTCTTGTGGTCTCTTTCAAGATTGACTTGATGCCACATGATCTCATAACGCAGCTCCTGCGAGTTCTGGCCATTGAGACAAAGCAGGAGAAGGCAATAATCAATGCTGATCCAACGGAGCTCTCTCTCAGTGGTCTGGAAGCATTTTCTTTTGACTACATTGTGAAATGGCCATTGTCTCTCATCATCAACAGGTAAGCCAGAGAGAGAGAATTCTGCCAGAAAGAACCACGTCATTCATACATTGCCATCAGTATAATTCTGTAGTGGTTTGATCACTGATTCTTTAATAATCTGGTGTCCCAATAAAGGAAGTGTTTAGGATGGAGTGAAAACTGTCCATGCATAGATAAGTTTCCTTCTGGGAAAATCTAATGCTTCCTTAGCAATTGCTCTTAGGTCAGAAATATTCCAAGATTACACTTCAGTATGTTGCTATCTTTGTGCTTGACTTGTAGAAAAGCCTTAACACGGTACCAGATGCTCTTCAGACACATGTTTTATTGTAAGCATGTGGAGCGGCAGCTATGCAACGTCTGGATCAGCAGCAAAACGGCTAAGAAGTGTTCACTGCATTCATCAAAATGGTAAGTGATCCTCCAGTTTCCAGAGGACTAGAGATAGTTGTTCAGCTATTTATGCAAGCAGCCTTCTGCCTGTGACTTCTGTTCATGATCATTCCCTGCCAAGGCATGTTTCCCAGCCTGGAAATTCTTGGCCCCTCCTATGGAGATGCAGGGAGGAATCTTTGCTTTCTTAACAAAGATGGTAATTTTTTTGCCATTCTAAAAGTGAAGGAAGGAAAAAGAGATTGAGAAGCAGGTGGAGATTTCATTTATGTTAATGGTTTCCAGCATTTTTCCCTCCCTTTCCTCCAGTGAAATGTTTTGATCTAAAGCTAAATATCAGGGATGTTTGAAAGATGAGAAAATTTGAAGCTGCAGCTGGCACATAGAAAACTGCCTTGTATCGAGTGCTGCTGTTAGGACTTCAGTATTGTCTGCGGTGATGGGGGTGGCTTTTCTGGATTTTTGCCATTTCTTTCTCAACTCTACTTGAAGATGTCACGGACGGAACCCCTCTGCATGCAAAACATAAGCAGTAACTACTCTGAGGCTGTGTTTGCATGACACATTAAGCCACAGGGAACAGTTGATGAGGGTATGCACCCTTTGCCCTTATACCACCTCCTCATGTGGTTCACTAACTACAACTGAAGACTTACCTGAAGCATGATGTAGCATTGAAACTGAAGTGGCTGTTGGTTAGATTTGTGGAAACTGAAAGTGAAACCTACCACAAGCATTGGTTCCAAATCCTGGTTTCTGCAAATAGAACAATGGCCACTCCAAATTCAGAAGCGCGTTACCCCTCAGTGGCAGGCTTGGACTTGCTAACCTGACAATCTCTCTCGAGTTGGTTGCCCCCTTGCAGCTTCATCGATCCCAATCAGTGAACTCCCCCTCGGGCTCACTGCTCCTCTGTTTTTAGGTTTGCAGGTGCTTTTACTCTGCGTCAGCGGATGCTCAATTTTGTGCAGAACATCCAATACTATATGATGTTCGAAGTGATGGAACCAACATGGCATATTCTGGAGAAGAATCTGAAGTTGGTTAGTCTGGATCAAACTGTCTTAGCGGGAATAACTGTTTAAAGAGTTAGCTCTGCTGCTGGGTCAAAACCATAGGAGCCAGTAGGTTCTGCCATCTATTCTAGCTGCCTATTAGCAAAGCTGTGAGGGACGTCTGCTGGGGAAAAAAATCTCCTGCCACTAGGGCTCACGTAAGTCTGCAGAGCATGGTCTGTATTCCTGAGCAGGCTTCCTGGGTGGAATTTTTGATTGCCTATGGCAACCGGGCAAATGGGTAAACATTATTTCCAAGTACAAGAAGGTTAGAACTTTAACAATTCTTCAAACCAGATGCTCCTGGAATATATGTAGATTTTCTAGACGGAGCAAAGATACCCAATCCTACCTTGAGCAGTTACCATCCTTTTCTATCAGCTATTGCTAATCTAGCTTCCTCGCTGGCTTAAATATTTGGCTGCATGGATGCTTCCAGACTACATCATTGCTGCAGTTTGGCTAGGTTCACATGACATGCTTAGCCTGGCCAGGTAAAAAAAAAAAAAGCAGTCACATTCACACAACATGCTAATTTGATTAATTTTAGTGTTGGTTACTTTGTGACTTGGCTGTTATTCAACCCCCAGCCCACTTGGTTAGTTTGTGATTGATTGTATTATGTGTACCCTGAAAACCAGTTAATTCAGTACCCAGATTGAGTATTGTGTAAATTGAGGCTTTAGAGCAAATTAGGCTTGTATTGCTCCAGAAGACATAGCTAGAACTGATAGCTGGAAATGGTATGGAAGCCAATTTCAGCTAAACATTAGGGAGAAAATTCCAAAGGATAGGAGCTGTCTTGTGAGATGGCAGGCTGTCTGAAGAGAAATATTTAAATAGAGGTTGGCCCCCATTTCTGTGAGATAAACTAGCCAGATTCTGTTCTGCAGAGCATCAAACAGGATTACACTAGATGACTTCGAAGGTCTCTTCCATGATTGCTGGAGGAAGGGTTGGTTGATGTTATTTTATCTCCTTCAATAGGCCTCCAATATTGATGATGTCTTGAGTCACCACACAAGCTTCTTGGATAATTGCTTGAAGGATTGCATGCTTACCAATCCAGAGTTACTGAAGATCTTTTCCAAGCTGATGTCTGTGTGTGTCATGTTCACCAATTGCATGCAGGTAGGACCCATACAGCTATGGAATAAGTCTCACTCTAGATTTGCCAAGATGGGCCACCTGTTGGCCTATATAGGACCCCAAAGGGGATATGTGTATGCATTAAGATTGTGCAGTGCTTTGGAACATGAACATTAACACCTGTCTGCAATACTTTAAAGCAGTCACTCCTTTTGCAAATTGCTGCAATTATACCAACTCCTGGCAGCATATAAAAAAGCGGAAAAAAATAAAGTAAAAGAATTGGCTTCATGGCTGCTGCTGGACATGAAATCTGGGAGGGCAGATGTGCGCCACCCAACCACATCTCAGTAATGCAAGCTAAGTCTAGGCAATTGTCCCTTGCCATGTCATCGATTGACACAATCTTTAAAGCAATGCATAGGCAGTATGTAGATAGGCACTAAGTTCATGCTCTCATGTGCTCTGGAACATGGAAAATGGACGGTCCTAGTATGTTTGCATTTTGCATACTCCATTCTTTCTGCTTTTCTTTCTGCCTGTCAAGAGATTTTCCCACAGCATGAAGCTGGATAATGAAATGGACCGCCTCACTATAGAGCATGGGACTATGAGAGGCCCACCTACTAAACAGGAACGAGTAGAGGAATCCACACGGAAGCAACTTGCTAATAAGGTATGTTGTGGGCTCCAAGCTCTACCCCCTTCCTCAAATTCCTGAATTTCCAACACAGTACTTGAAAATGTTAGGCCATTGTATTGTGGCGTTGTATCAGAATCACTAAATGGGATCACACATAGAACTAAACCATAATGTGGCTTGTTTCATTTTGGTTTATGTTATATGAACCCAGTAAATTGTGGTTTACAGACCATAGTTTATGGCTAAATGTGAATCAGTCACAGTGTTCCATATATTTTGAAAAAATACCATGTAGGAAAGTGCAGAGCCTTTTCTCTTAATGCTGTACAACAATAGAGCTTCTCATAGTGGAGTTTTCAAGCTCTAGGAGTCTTTCAGTGCATTTACGTCTTTTGATTGTTTTAAAAATCGGTTTTCTATGGTTTCTATGAAATGTACATGAAGCAACCTACAATTGCAGGAGCCTTCCCCTTTCAGTTTCAATCTTTTAGAGATGATAAATGGAGCTTCATTTCCTGCATTTTGCTTTTCCAGCTTTTAGCAGAGCAGGCAGATTCCTTGCATGTAAGTTCTGGCTTTGAGGCAACAATAAACAAGTTCGACAGCAATTTCTCTGCACATCTCCTGGACCTCCTGGACAAGCTGAGCATTTACAGCACCAATGACTGTGAGCACAGCATGATCAATATCATCTACAGGTGAGCAGAGATTTGTTCTCTTTCTCAGAAAAAAATATTCCTTTTCCTCAACAATCTCTGTTGAGCTTATGAACCCTTGGAAAGCAAGGGTTATCAATGGCTATTCATCATGATGGCTATATATATAAACACTTCAAGATCAGACTCCGTTCCCGTTGCTGGGGAACAGCTTTTGCCCTCACATCCTGCCTGCAACTTCTCGTAATCTGATGTGGCAGTGGGGAAAGTAGACGCTGGGCTAGATGGGCTTTTGGTCTAGCAGAGCTCTTAATCCAGTCCTTTCCATGGTCCACCCACATGACCCCACCCTCTCTTTCCTAGACTGGACTTCAATGGCTTCTACACAGAACGACTGGAGCATATGTCTGCAGAAAGGAGCCAGAAGACTGTGTTGCATGTGGCTCCCCCTCCCAGGGTTGCTGTCACCACTCAGTGAAAGGCCTTCTTTTTATGAAAGGCATTTTCCCGAAGAAAACCGGGAGCTGGGGGTTGCATTGAGGACTACATTGTTTCATCAGCACTTACGTTGCTGTGGAAGTGTAAAATACAAACTCTAGCAACAACAGCGTGTATAAGGGAATGTGACTCTGAATGCTTCTATATTTTTAAATCCAAACATTTAAATTCTAAATTCTCTGTATTATAGGTGAAAAATAGTGTTTCTAAGGAGCGTATGTAATCTTTTAAAATGTACTTTTGTATGTTCGTATTTAAGTCCTTGCTAAACTAATTGTGTCAGTGACTGTTCAGTTCAGTCAAGAAATAGGATCATGCCATCTATTTTGAGCAGGCAATAACATTAGTTTGGAGTAGAATAAATATGATATTACATGAGCCTTCATGGACACTGTTCACTGCTACTGGCCAGCTCATTTTGGTATTTGCACACTTTTGCTGAGAGCTTGACCACCTCCTGTTGTGTGCATTCCATTCAGATAAAGCTTCATTAAATTTGATCAATTTCATCTTGAGTCTGTTATATAAGCTTTCTAAAACTGCCCAACCCAACATCAGGTCCTCAAGAGTCATTTATGTGCACATGCAAGGGAAAGTGGATGAACAAAAGTCTGGGAAAGTTGAGGGAACTCTGTGCATTGGAAATAGTAGCACAGGAAACAGGAGTTTAGATCTATTAGGTACACTGGGAACTATTGGAACCTAGCCACTAATGCCACTAAAAAGTTTTCAAACTAAATCAATTTGAAGTCTTGAACCTCACATTGATAGGTACCAGAGGAACTCTGGAAAGAAATCAAAGAAGTTGTAAAGGTTGAATGTGAAAAGAGACCGCAAAAGACCAAGAAACAAAACAAACAATGTCAGAACAGACATGGAAACCGAGAAGGGAGCCGAAGCCGAGAAAGACCTCAGGAGGGAAGATCTCAGGAAGGGACTTAACAAAAAATTTCAAAGAGCTTTTGGAAGACACAATAAGTAGCATTGTAACAATATCTGTAAAGACATCAAACATAGAAACAGTTACGGAAAAATGAGAGTTGCAAACTTGAATTGGTATGCTAAAAGTCACCCATGGACAGACAGTAACTGATTCCAAAAAGATGCAGCAAGTATACTGAAATTCTGTACAGTAGAGATGTCAATATCCAAGACACCTTAGAACGTAGCGTTCCAAACTGTGTGTCGCGACACTTTAGTGTGTCGCAACAGAGTTTAGTGTGTTGCGACACAACCTGGAAGTGGACGTGCACGGCGGGGGGGGCGCAGCGGTGTGCACGGCGGCGGCGCACCATCAGCACTTCCGCATTTTAGCAGAAAACACAAGGCCGCCGCGCGCCCCCCTGCGCTGCCGTCATGCGTGCCGCTGCCATTGGTGTGTCGCCAACGGCGGCAGTTTGGAAAGCACTGCCTTAGAACATATTCCATACTTTCAAGAAACACTGGTATTAGAAGATGAAATCAGATCAGCACTCTGGTCATCAAGTCAGAAAGCTACAGGAACTGATAGAATATCTACAGAAATATTGCAAGCAACAGAAGAATCTGTAAAGGTTCTATCCCAGCAAATCTGGAGAGACACCATGACTAACGGATTGGAAGAGGTCAGTGTACATACCAATACAAAAAAAAGATGACTTAACAGAGTATGCAAACTATTATAAAATATCTCACATGCTAGCAAAATAATGCTTAGGATCATCCAACCCAGATTAAAACCCTAGATGGAAAGAGAAATACCAGACATTCAAACTGGTTTCGAAAAAACCAAGGGACAAGCGACATTATTGCTGATGCATGTTGCATAATTAAGAAAACCAAAGAATACCAAAAGAAGTCAATATCTGCTTCACTGTTTATAGAAAGGCTTTCAGTAGTGTCAAGCTGTCCAATGTCCTTATGAAAATGGGAATCCCAGAACATCTCACACAAAACATATACACAGGCCAACAGGAAGTAACAGTCTGGAGGGAATTTGGCAAAACAGACTGGCTCCAGGTCAGGAAAGGACTGAGGCTGGCTGTTTACGCTCTCCTATTTGTTCAACCTATGTCCTGAATATATATTGAGGCACTGAGGCTAGGTTGAAGGAACTATGTGCATATGTTTAAAACTGGAAGAAGAAACATCAATAATTTACATTATGCTGATGGCACTACTCAAATAAATGAAAATGCCAATGATCTGCAAGCTCAATGAAAGTCAAGCAGCAAAATGAAAAAATGGGACGAAGATTAAATATAAAGATGACCTAACTCAAGGGTCGGCAAACCGCGGCTCGCGAGCCACATGTGGCTCTTTGGCCCCTTGAGTGTGGCTCTTCCACAAAATACTGCAACACTGTCCGGAAAGGTCTAAAATAGAATGCCGCTCTACAAATACCGTCACACGCCCAGCTAAGCCTTCGGACGGGTGCGCGTGTATCTACGGGCTCAGAAGCCAGGGTGCGTGCGTCAAAAGGTGAGCCGCTCTTCTCATTGGCTGCTCGGATGGAGACGCGTCGCACCCAAACATTGCGGGGCGTGACCAATAGCCAAGCCCGATGCAGAGATCTCGAGAGTTGATCTGAAGCTGGCACCGCCATGTTGAAATAGGGAGAGGCCACAGCCAGTTTATGTCGTTCGGGTTTTTTTTATTTTCGAAAAGGAGCGCGAACACCTCAGGGAAGCATTTGGATCGACGCGTGTTTTAAATTGTTTTTCCCCCACCGAGAAATCCCGGTGGTGTCAAAGAGGCGGGCGGGGGGACGGCAACGAGAGGATGGTGCAGTCCTGCTCTGCCTGCCGTTGCCGGAATCGATACGACAAAGAGAAGCCCATCTCTTTCCACAAGTGAGTAGGGGCGGGGGCAAGAAAACGGGAGTGGGGAAGAGAGCGAGACGCTCTCTGGACCAGGCGGGAAAGGGAGACAGCGTTCGCTTCGCCAAGAGCAGCGGGCGCAGTGGGGACTGCATTGGCGGCAACCATGAGGCAGCAGCAGCGAGCTAAAGCCACCTTGTGCCTGATCCACCTTGCCTTGCAGGCACAGAGGAGCTGGCCGAGGGGGCAGGGAAGAAGATCCCTGGTTGCAATCAGGAAAGGGGCAGATTGTGGGAGGCTGTCTCCAAGGCGCTGTAAGGGAGCGAAGGACAGGCAGAGGAGAAGATCAGGGAAGCGGACTTGTCTCCGAGCAATTAACTCGGAGATTATACAATGCTGGTGGCGGGTGGGGTGGGGTAGGGTGTGGAGCTGCAGCTACATTTTGCCACCCAAAATTGTTTTCAAGGCTCCCGCCCACAAACCCTGCCCCCAGTACGTGCAATTGGCTCCTGCCCGCAAACCCCGCCCCCTTCCACGCGATTGGCTCCCGCCCGCAAACCCTGCCCCCTGGCCCTCGAGTGATGTTATAAATGTTATGTCAAAATGGCTCCTGGCATAAAAAAGTTTGCCGACCCCTGACCTAACTAATGACAGCAGGCACAGCACCCAGCCTTAGAATTAACAAGATACTGAAGTGGTGGATAGCTTCTGCCTTTTTGGATCTACCAACAACATTAAAGGAAACGGCAACAAAGAACTTGCCACAGACTAACACTTGGTAAGGTAACAGTGAAAGCCTTGGAGAAGATACTCAGATGTTATGATGTCTCTATACCTAACAAAGATCAGAATCGTACAGGCAGTGGTTTTTCCTATGACACTTTATAGAAGCAAAAGTTGGATTTTGAAGCAGCAGCACAGAAAGAATATTGACACTTTTGAACTTTGGTGTTGCAGAAGACTCCTGAGAATACCATGAATAGTCAAGAAAACAAACAGATGAATCACAGAATTAATCAATCTGAAATTTTCACCCAAGGCACAAATGACCAGGTTGAAATTACCATCTTTTGGACACATTATGTTAAGGCCTAACTCTCTTGAGGTCTATAATGCTGGGAATCGTGGAAGGAAAAATAAAGAGGACAACTAGCAGCAAGATGGATGAACTCAATTACAGTGGTGATGTAATTGGATTCACTAATGGAGGAGCTGAAGGTTCAAGCTGGGGACAGATCATCCTGGAGAACATTGATCTGAGTATTCACTAAGAATCAACACCAACTTGATGGCACATAATTCATTATAGATTTTGAGTTAATAAAGTTTAATTGATTTCTGAATGTTAAAGACATTTCTATTTTAGTTTTCTTTTTAAGCAATTTAAGATCAGAAGGCAGAAAATTCTAGCTTTTACTGAGTTGCTGTTCCGTCCTACATCTCCCAATAAAGACTAGCCATGTTAGCAAAGTGACTGTTTTCTGAGATTTTTTAAGCAACATGTCCATTACAGTATAGGATAAACAGCTGAATCCACAGATACACCTGTCTTAGAAAAGGTTATGAAAATAGCTTTATTTTCCCTATTCCAAATACCAATATTTTGCATATATATATATATATACTTGAAATACAAGCCTTTTTTAAAAAAAAGAACTCCGAAATGATACTTTCCAGTCATGAGATGTATCTTCTTCAGACACATTTGTAAATTCTGAAACAAAGTTTTCACAGCAAGAACTCAATTGAGTTGGAGCCAGAGTCTAAGAAGTAGTCTCAATATTTTTTACCTTACCAACAAGAGGTACCAAAAATAATTTTGGTAGATACTACCCTGGAGTCATGAGTTTATCTCACCAAGTCATGGGACTAAGCTATGCATCAGCTCTTGGTTAATGACATCAGCTTCCAAACTCCAGTAGTAAAACTTGTGATTGAGGACATTAAGGTCTAGTACACCAGTCCCTATGTTACAATTGTATTCAATGTAAGAACAAGTACCTCCCTGCAAGAGCCAAATAGCCAGATTCAGGTATTTTAATTGCCAATTCTTTTCTAATGATAAATGTTAGCACTTGGATTACTTTAGTCCTTGGAAACCCCCAAGAGCCAGCTTCTGGTCAAAAATGGTCAAAAACGCCCTTGGATTCTCTTCCCAGCAGGCTATGGAAAATGACACAAACTCAGTGTAGAACTATGTTTATACCGCAGAAAACCTGTGATTCCTTTCCTCTGTTTCTCAATAAGGCAGTCTGAGAACAAGAACTGCCCTGATTTTGAGGCAGTGGATTACTTAGATGTTCAGATCAAGGCGGCTACATGGTGTGAGCATCAAGTCGCGCTTTCCCGAGCCCTGAGGTGGTGTTTCCCTGTTTCTGAGACAAGGTGAGCTTCTTTAGCAGTCCTTGCAATCATGTGTTCAAAAGCCCAAGGACCTAGAAACAAGTTAGTGGGGAGGCTACTGCCAAAGTATAGCTTGCTGTTAGTAGCGATTGCTTGGTATTTCATCAGCTCCAGGTAGGCTGGTGTGAGTTTCAGCTGTCAAGGAGAAGAAGAAAAACATGAATACACCTGGGAAGTTATTTGCACTACAAGAATTAAGTGCAAACACAGCAGGCCACTAGTATGGGATGTTTTTATAAATACACACACACATAGCCACTAACCACTTGCTTTCGCCCCCAAGAAGTAGGTTTTGCATTCGTGTGTCTTGTTCCCCCCAACCTTCGGTCCGAATGCTGGTGTAAGCAAGGGAAACTCACCTTATTTGAGCCAGCTGCTTTCTGGGCAGTGTAGTATTCTGCGTCAGCCTTTGCTTTCTCTCTTGCTAAATAAGCAGCATCTAAGAGGGCAGCAGCAAAATTTTTGTCAGCCAGTTTTAAGCCGTCAAGTCACTATCTGTTTCCTCAGGTTACCAAAATGAACCTTTCTAAACCTCTGCAATGTAGCCCACTGTGGAATACCTGAAGCCTAAGCACATATCTTTTCAGCCTCAAAGAACTAATATAGAAAAGACGACAAAAGATTAGGGAAGATTTTGAGGAAGGCTGAAGTATTGGGGGGGGGGGAGGGGGCTGGAATGTAGTGACAGGAGGAGATTCCATTAAGCCCTATTCCAGTTCTGAAACCAGGCGGGGAGCAGGGAAGAGGTGGAAGAACTAATATTTCCACAAAGGAACAAGTAAACAACATTAATCATGCCTACAGAGCCCTCCAAGCAGATTGCCCCAATCTTTGGAAATCAAGGCAACAGTCCTTCCACCCTAGTTCCCAGACACTGTGGCTCTTTGCTCAGAATCTCTAACTAGCAAGGGATGGCAGGGTGGTGCATATGGCTACCTTCGAGCTCAGAAATTCGTTTCTCTGTCAAAGTCTCCATGACCTTCTGCCGGTACTGTATCTTTGCCACCTGAGCAATCATCTCTGCTTCTGCAATTGGAAAGCATTCACAGTCAAGGTCAAGAACTGTATAGGCTGCAACAGCAGCCAAGTGCACCAATGCCCCAAATTTACACAGTCAGCCATTTTGAAGCTCACAAGAAAGGATTTGTGGTCTGGCATAAGCACGGTTAAACCCCTACAGGTCCAGGAGACTGATGTGTGGCACATCCTTGCCCTTAACTTACTTACCTTCTCTTAAAGACTCCATTATCACAAAGGTACGCTAGCAAATGCCTGAAACTAACCAATGGTCAGTGTAGGTCACCTCAACACTTCTCATTCAGAGTAATGCTGCACACAGGGTGCCCTGGAGGTCTACTGGACACACGTTTAAGGCTCTTTCAAAATTATGCCACACAACTCTGGCCATCAATACCCAACTACCACTCAGGAGGTCTATGGTTCAGCCATTAGGCTTGCCTGTCTCCCCACAGGCAAGAGAAATAAAGAGAATACTTAGCCCAGAGGCAGTCAAGGAAAAAAAAAACCTATGCCTATCGACAAACTGAAGGTGAAGCTCATTACCTATGACTGCCTTCTTCCTTTCCGTTTCAGCCTCCTTTTCCACGACTTTCTGCTTCTGCATAGCTATCAAGAGTTTAGTCTTCTCTGCTTCCCTGCAGAGCAGAAAACAAAAAGGATTCTTGAGCTACCTACCTAGAAGGCGATCTCTGTGAGCCGATCTCCCTGAAACGTCCTCAGCACAAGAATGCATCTTTGCAAAAGTCTCCATTTAACCGATGAAAAATCAAATGAAGACTTGGAAGCCAGAGGCAGAGCCTGCTATGCTACTGCATCCACGTGCTGCTTTATAAATTCCCCAGAGGCATCTAGCTGACCCCTATGAGAAGCAGAATGATGGATATGCCTCTGATCTGATCCAGCAGGGTTTTCTTATACTCACACAAGTTCAAAATTTCTTCTGATTGCTTCAGGGATTTTGGGCTTTGTCACACGCACTGCCTGTACAGAAACAATCAAATGTCTTGGTCAAACAATACCCTGGCAGCATTTCCCAAGCATAAGTTCTATACCAGTGTTTCTCAAACTGGGCAACTTTAAGACGTGTGGATTTCAACGCCCAGAACTCTGGGTGTTGAAGTCCACACGTCTTAAAGTTGCCCAGTTTGAGAAACACTCTTCTATACTCTCCTGGTAACAAGTGCTCCCCTCTAGTTTGTGGGAATGCTAATATGGCTTTTCCCTGCAGATACCCTTCCTCTCTGAAACAGCATTTCCCTGCTGCTTTCTATTCTTCCCCAAGCCCTTTTGGGTTTTGCACCTTAAAAAAAATAATGCTACCCGTTGGCTTCCCTAGCCCATCACATTCACCAAACCTCCTCAAGAGATCTTTGGGGTTGAGAGCAGAGCAAAAGCAGCCCACAGAGCAGCGTGGAAAGGGGATCTGTGTCCCTCTCTTCCAGACAGCTTAGCATTCTCTGAGCACAAATTTCTATATAACAGCAACAAAAGGAAAATGTTGAAAGCCTGCTAGGATCCCTGCAATAAGAGTCTAGAAGCAATACTGCAAAGGTGTTCTTACATAGAATGTAAAAACAGATACAAGCATTAACAAGAAAGACACTTTCTTAGCTGTTTTATTTTTCTTCTTTTAATTTGGCAGCTGTGGACATCTCTCTTGGTCACTCACACAGATATACAATGGGCAAGTCATAGGTAGTACCTGGATGGTAAGGCCTGGTGCCATGGCATTCAGATCCTGTTGTAGTGCCAGCTTCAGGTTTTCATCAATTTGATCTAGTACAAGGAAACACGAAGAGGTAAATTAACCGAACAGAGACACCTATGCCAAAGCCCAAAGTTTTTGTGGCAACCTAAATGCAGGACTGCTCATGACAATGCCATCTGTTCAGCTGGAGAGGGGATTGGGATTAGGTAGCTACTACTCTGCTTTTAGCCAAGGTACAAGAAAGAACAAGAATATAGGGCATATCTAGGTGGCCCCCATTACTCACCTAGGTTCCATTTCAACCTAACCACTGCAGATAATAAAATTGTGAATAACAAAACCTTCAAAAACATGTTTTACATACAGGTTTAACAACCACTCAAACTTACAACGGCACTGAACAAGTGGTACTTACAACCGGCCCTCGTACCTAGGTTCGTTGCAGCATCCTCACGGTCACGGGATCACGATCCGGGCGCTCAGCACCCAGCTCATAATTACAACGGTCACAGCATCCCGCAGTCACATGATCGCCATTTGTGACCTTCTTTGCCAGCTTCCTACAAGCAAAGTCAATGGGGAAGCTGGCAGAAGGTTGCAACTGGTGACCACGTGAAGTCCTCGCTTAACGAGCTGTGGTGATTCACTTAATAACAGCAACCGGATGTGCCAGAATTTATTTCACTAAGCGGCGCGTTCATGGGACATCACGCTTTATGAGCGCGTCGCTTAGCGACAGAAATTCCGGTCCCAATTGCTGTCGTTAAATGAGGACTACCTGTACAGGTTATGACCATTATTCAGCAACCATTCGAAGTTACAATGGCGCTGAACAAATGGTGGTTATGATCAGTCCTCAGAGTTCCAGCTGTCCCAGCACCCCCGTGGTTACATGATCGCAATCTGGGCACTTGGCAACCAGTTCGCACTTATGACCGGTTGCTGTTCCACATGATCACCATTTGCAACCTTCCCTGCCAGCTTCCCCAGAAAGTCAATGGAGAAGCCGGCAGAGAAGGTTGCAAGTTGCTGGGGTAAGTCTCTCCCAGCCATGCACCCTCTCCCAGCCACTCTGCGTTCATGCCACGCCAGCCACTTGCACACCCGTGCACCCTCACACACTCTCCCCAACCAGTGCCTCTTGCACACTCCCTCGCACCTTCCCCATCCCGTGCCATGCCTCTCGCGCACCCCCTCACCCTCCCTGCACTGCGCCTCTCACGCACCCCTCCCCTCCCCCCCAACCCTCCCTCGTGCACCCTCCCCCATACCCCTGCACACACCCTCGCTCCCTCCCCCACCCAGCAGCACCCACTTACCTGGCTGCCGACTTGGGACTTGCAACTTCCTGCTGGCTTCCCTGCTGATTTTGGTTGTGGGAAGCCAGCAGGAAGTTGCCTCGCCTAACAACCATGGGATTCAGTTTACAATGGCAACCAGGACTGCAGGGATTGCCATCACTAAGTGATTTATGACCGCATCGTGTAGCGATGGAAATTCTGGTCCCAATTGCCATTGTAAGTCGAGGACTACCTTTATGTGGAAAAGCCCATCCTCTGTTGTGCAAATACGTAAAATAGACCAAAGAAACCCCCTCCAAAAGCCATCCTCCAAACAGAACTATGCACCCAAAACCACAGATATGCAAAACCCCTTACATGGATAGCAAGGTCTGGTCTATATTTAACCAACCACAGATATGCAAAACCGCAGGTAATGGAACCACCAATAATGAGGACCGTTTGGGACACACTCAGCTCAAAGACTCTCTGTGGGAAGCAGTGTAGCCAAGGGACAGTCACACTTACCAAAGAGCTCAATGTACACCTCCTGCAGGGTATGGATGCTGCAAAACTGGTTGAGCTCATGATGGATCTTATTGAAGATGAGTGCCTTGTCATAATCGGCAGTGTAATTCCTCACAACATCATAAACTAGGAAAGGGAATGTCAATTTATTTGTCAATTACATGCCACCTCAATGACAAAGTGATTCTACGCAGCTTATACAATACAATTACAACATCAGGTCAAATTTACTACTACAAATAACAAAAGACAACCAGCAATAGAATATATGGCACACATCAAGAAGGACAACATATTACCCAACAACTACCATCAGGGAGCAGATCTTGCTACTCTACCCTGGGACCTGTCAAAAGAGCCAGGTTTTACAGAAGGGCAACAAGGTGAGGGGCATATAATCTCAGGGGATATGCTGTATGTCATCTAGGTTCCACAAGAGAGTGCTTCAGAGCTGAGACCTGGAGTGTACCGAGTCATCCAGACTTTACTGGCTGGGCAGAAACAATGTGAGCAAAATAGTTCCTTGGGCAACCATGTCCTGAGCCATGAAAGGCTTTATGGGTGATAACCAACAGCTTGAATTTCACTTGGAATCTCACTGGTATCCAATGCAGCTCACAGAGCAGTGGGGTTACCTGAGCAAAACAGGAAGCATCCTTAACTACTTGCACAGCTGCATTTTGGACTAGTTGTAGCTTCCAAGTGGTCTTCAATGTGCTATATCAGTGCTGTACTCAGATCTAATGCCTGACTGAAAGAGTCCAGATAACTCTCTTCCTCCCGGGCCCTCTGGAATGGTCGCACTACCACCTTCTCAACCACCTTTCCCAAAAAGAGAAGGCAAGAAACAGGACAAAAGCTATTCAGTGCTGCTGGGTCCAGTGATGGCTTCTTGAGTAGACAGGAAAACTAGTTAACTCAAGGATGACTTAACCACCACTTGAACCCAGTGGCTGGTCACCCCCCAGGCGGCCTTGACCAATCAGGAGGGGAAAGGATCTAATCTACAAGTCATAGTGCTGACAACTCCAAGAACCCTGTCCATCTCCTCAAGATTCACAGGCTCAACCTCCTCTCAGACAAGAATCTGGTGATCTGAAACTTGGACTCAGGACTGGGGTGCACTCAATGTAAGAAACAAAAACCCTCCTCCTTGGGAGTGGTCCACTCCATCTCCCATCTCATCTCCCTACGCCCAATGCCACCAAAAAGCTGCTGCAATTACAGGACAGTCACTAAGCTCTCTCCTGTTTTTTCACCTATACACACATGCAAGTTTCTATAGTAAAATACCCGTTTCTACAGTAAACTGATCCAATCCAATCTGGTATCCTCCAGATTTGTTTATAATTTCTATTTATAAGGCCACTTCAACACAAAACTAACTCTGGGCATATGTTCAATCAATATTTATTTACTTGATATTATAACTTCCAAAATTTCCCAAATTAGCAACCTAGAAATCTTCTTTCTTTATGGACCATCATATAAAACAATAACAAGCCAACTAGAATGAACAACATATCCCCTTTTAGGAGCAATAAGCTTCATAGCTTCCTTTCCTATTTCTACCATGTACCTGCCTACCTTCCACCCTCCCACCACTGATTCTGCTTTGAAGCTCCCCTCCCAAACTTGAGGCACCCCAAGATTTCACTGTTCTTTTTCCTCTAAGTGTTTGTTTTCTGTTAAAGGGAAAGGGAACATACCTGCATATGGTGCCAGCACATTCACCACCTCAATTCGGTCAATATAGATCATGACACCACCACTGCAAGAAGATGAGGAGAAAGATTAGCTACGCTAGCAGAGAAAGCTCTTCCTTCCTTCATCCCACATACGTACTTGCATGATTAACAATTATCCAGCATGATCTTTTCTGACAAGACAACTGCTTTGGCAGCAATACACTCAGCCTACACAATCAGGACTATAAACTATCTGCCTCCAGACTGTTGGAAAGAAAGCTTACCAAGTCCGTTTCCGAGCCAGCCAGGAATAAATTGTGCAGACAGTTGCTTGAAAGGGAGTTTTATTTGAAAGGGACATTTATTTCCAAGAGCACAAGTAGAGAGTTAGCTGTCAAAGGAGGCCATGCTAAGTCTTCCATGAAAAGCTCCTTGTATAGGGAAACCTTGCCTTTGTTCCTTGAAAGCGTGTGAAACCACGCCCTTTAAGAATTCTGAGAAAGTGTACTTAGCCACAGTCCCGAGAGGGAGTGCTCTGCGGTTAAGCGCCTTGCTGAGTCCTGGTTTCCTTGTTTAGCGTTTGTTGATTGAAACAAGAATCCCTCCTTATTTGATCAAGGAAACTTCCGATTGAGCTCAGCCAGGAAGGAAGGTTTACCTGAAGCAATTGGCATCTCTCACTGCATTTTAATCTTTGTGTTGAGCCTGTTCTAATTGTAGCCTCTCACCTTTTGCTTTGATTATGGCGGGAAGAAGATTTCTTCCCACAAGATCAAAACTTTTGCAGAGAGCTTTGCTCAGCAAGAACCAATGAAGGTATCTTCATCACTAACAAACATTCTACTGAGTCATTCTGGAGAAAACCAAACTGAAGATGCAAGCTGGAGGCTGAACAACTGTGACCAAAAGATTGTATGGAAGCCTCCTTGTATACTGTATATCCCTACATACACAAAAGTTCCTTTCCACCTGGTGCCTGGATCATATGCAAGATGTCAAGGCAGCACCACGTGACACAGGTCCAGTTTATCTACTTCTACAATAGGGAATGAGTCTCCAATCTGTATCACTGAGCATGTATGTCAGAAGCAATCAGCCAAGTGAACCACTACAAATAGAAGTCCTGACGTCCTATTTCCCATCTAGGCCAGAAACACAATGTGAACTACAAAAAGGCAACATACCTTGTCCCACAAGGCACGTTTTTCACTTCATCTGTCTGCAATGTTGTCTGAAAAAAAAAGAACACAAAACTGATCAGCAAAGACATTGCAGAGTGTAACATTTACTAACTTAAGAAGTACTGATGACACTTTGGAAAGAAACTGAATTTCAGGAACATTCTGCTCATTTTCTGAGAGACAACTTCAAAAACTTAAGTCCCACAGAGCTACAAGCGCTCCCACCACCACCTCCAACATCTGTCAGGAACTGCAGTTCATTTTTGGCATGAGATTGAGATTAAGAAACGGGGGGGACAGGGGATTTTTTTTCAAATTATATTTTTTAAGAATTTTCCCACAGAAAAAAGACAAATCAAAAAAGAAAAAAGAAAAGAAAGTGCAAAAAATAAAAAAGAAATTAAAGTTAAATATATTAGTGACTTCCTACCTTCTTTTCAACAGGCAATTACAATCTTATTATCCCTCCTCCCTCTTAGATGCTATACAAGTCCCTTCAGCCCCTCATTTAATCCAGGGGGATAGGGGAATTGCTAAGAAGGAACTTGCTAAATGGGTAGTTTTTTTCCTCATCTATAAGCAACTAGCAAGATCAAGCATACAAATGAGAGGTATAAGCTTATTTATAAGCATTTACCTGTACTGCAGCATTACTTATTACATACATCTTGTAACATATTACCCTTTGGTGGATTTTTAGTAATGGCAGGCTACAATAAAAAGGTAAAGGTTCCCCCCGCACATTTGTGCAGTCGTGTCCGACTCTAGGGGCCGGTGCTCATCTCCGTTTGTTAGCCGAAGAGCCAGCGTTGTCCGAAGATGCTTCCACAGTCATGTGGCCAGCATGACACACGCGGAACGCTGTTACCTACCCACCGAAGTGGTACCTATTAATCTACTTGCATTTGCATGCTTTCGAATTGCTAGGTTGGCAAGAGCTGGAGCTAGTGCGGGAGCTCACTCCGCACGCAGGGCTAGGGATTCGAACCTCCGAACTTGCGATCTTCCGATCGACAAGCCTGGTGTCTTACCCACTGAGCCACCACGCCCCCAAGGCTACAATAGCAAGTATCAAAACACGCACTAGATTCTGCCCTGACGCTGTGTGGTGTGTGAAAGACAAAAGCAGCCCTTTTGTCACCAAACCTGCTTTCCCTCCCTCTGTTGTTTTCTGTCCCAAGCAGTTACACAAACCTGTACTGCTCTGTAAGTTGTGAGAATTGGGAGCATGATGTGATAGCCTGGTCCACTCAGGGTAGAGAGCAGTGCACCTCCCCTGCAATAAATTATATACAAAAGAGAAAGCAAATAAACATGGACAGAGGTCAGAGAGGACAACTTCCTCATAAAACAACAGCCACAGCAAGCATTTGCTTCAGCTGTCCAACTCACTTTCCTAATACCACACTCCAGTGGTTCAGTGGCAGACAGCTGAAGATTAGAGGCAGAGGGGCAAACTTACAGTTACTCAACATTTACAAGTTGCCTTCTGCATGCTACCGGCTTAGTCTGGCTCTGGGCCTTTTCAGGGGCAGAGCAAAACAAAGGGTGAGGGTGCCAGTGTTGCTTCACACCTTTTCAGGAACAAAACAGGAGAGCTGCCCTTTATTTCTGAGATAAGGTGTTGCTGAATGGAGCCCCGCTTGTTCTAGGACAACCTAGATTTATTGTGAACCGCCCAGAGTCCTCCGGTTTGAGGGAGATGGGCGGTAATACAAATTTAAATAATAAATAAAATAAACCTTCTTACATCCGGGACCATGCAGAGGTATTTGGGACCAGAACTCTCAGTTTGGGTTCATGCATCATGCTAAGCTACCATGTGCTTTGTTAACCATGGCTTAGCACGGCTGTGAACCCAACCAATTAAAGTTGCTTAACAAGTTACAGTCGCACTGAAGATGTTGCCTAGCCTGGCAATGAAACGTCTACAAGAAAACAACAAGGCTCAGAGAGCACCAAGGACTCCACAGTTCAACCCTGAGCTACTGTAAGGTCCCTGGCTTACACTTTTTACCCAAATTTCTGAGGTTGCGAAAAAGAGACTTGAGTCGAGGCTTGGAGGTTAAAATAACAGTATTTATTTGGCCAAGCAAAGCTGGGTGGAATCTCTACAGACATCATGGCAGTGAATGTCTGGGATGAGATCCACACCCGATATTGCAGCTTCAACAATTATATAGGCTCCCAAGTTCAGTAAGAAAGCATAAACGAACTCTCTGCTAGTGAGACAGCGTACATTATCTGTATCTGCATTTCCAGAGCTCAGCAGTCTCTGTGTCCTGGTATTCTAAACAACCTTGGCGTGCGTTATCTAGTTCCCTAGTTCCCTTTCACCTCATTCCCTTTCGCAAGCAGTTTCCAGAAGCATAATGGCGTTGGTTAAGCTAACCCCTACACTACAAATATTCTCTTCGATTGAAACTACAGTTAAGCAAACCAAGACCCAGCACCACTACACACACAGCCTCTGAATCCCAAGGGCGAGGTTGGAATCCTGGGAGTTGTAGTCTTAACACACCTGGAGGACTAGAGTGGGGCAGGGTGGCCTAAGTGCTTGCCCGGAAGAAAGACTCAACCCAGGGCAGATGGCCGAGCACTTGCGGGATCCAAAGCGAGGCAGGCACCACGCTCTACTCGGGGAAGGAAGGAGGCTCGCAGCTTCTCAGGTCGGGAAGAGAGGAAAGGGACCCAAGCCACACGAGGGATCCCGTCGCCCGGACTCACCTGTAGTAGACAGCCAAGTGCCCCTCTTCCACTTTGTGGACCGAGACCCAGAGCAACAGCGACAGCAACAGGCCAGCCGTCACTGCAGCTGAAACCGCCGGCCCGCGCCTCCGGCTCCTCGTCGGGATCCCGCCGCTGCTTCCAGGCATCCTCCCGCCGCTCACACCCGGCAAGCGCTCCCGCCACCACCACGACGTCGCCGCTGCTGCTGCTGCTGCTGCAGCTGCTGCATCTAACGGAACGGAACGGACTCCCCGCCTGCACTCGCGTCCTTCGCGTTTCCGGCGGAGCAGTTTGCTTGTTACACCGCGCGGGGGCTGGGGCGAAAGTGCTCGCGAGGCGCCGCAGTTGTGATGGCGTCGGAGAAGTCGTTGCGCGTGTGAGGAAAAGCGCGAGGGGAAGAGGGGGTGGCCAATAAGTCCCTTTACTTCACTAAAATGGGGAGGATCCCGACGGGATAAAAATCAAGCTCCCTGTCTTAATGCGAGTGTAAAAAAGGCCGCAAAGGACTGAGCTTTACTTCCTTTCTCTAGAGCCCACTTGTCGCTTGGAAGGGTGGTAGTTTAACAGCAGCGTTTCTGGTTTGCGATCAAAAGATACCAGGTTTGGTCTCCATTTGGAGCTCGAAAACCGACTTAAAAACCTTGGGTGCTGGTGGTGCTGAGAAAAGCCGAGCTGGGTGGCCGAACGATGTGGCCCTGGAACATAACCACATCTGAGATATGCCTTCATTTGCAGTTATTAAGGATGCATGAACCCTTGCTTCTCTTGGCCTCTGGCTATCTGAGGGAATGGAGATGTTTCCTCAGTTCTCTGGCTCACGTTGCTGCATCTCTTCAAGAACCCATTTCTCAGTTTTGTAGATTATCTTACCCACAGTGTGCCCTGCCACAGTTTGCTAATAAAGGGGATCTTTCTCTGTTGTGACATGCTCTTTTATTTCCTTAGATTGGCCTGTGGAGATGTCGAAGGAAGATTTGAAGCTTTATATGCCAGAGTTCAAGCTGTTCAGAAGAAAAGTGGAGCATTTGATGTATGTTTGCCTTCACAGGATAATGTCCCTCAAGCGCTGTGGCTTCAGAATGAAACATGCCTCGGTCTTATATAGTCCTTCCAGTCTGTCTCAGTATCTGCCAAATTAAGACTCAATCCAGTGTTATGTCAGCACTGAGTTCTCTTCTCTTTCCAGACCATCACCACTTCATTCATTCCACCCTTTGGAGAATCTGAGAAGCAGCACAGAGGAGGTGGGACCTGTCCTACCAGCAGTGGCAGTTCCACTAATGCATAGCTCTCCAGAGTGTGTGTCACAACACACTACTGTGTCGCCTGCGGTGTCCTGCTGTGTCGTGCAAAAACCTGGAAGCGCTGATGGGGGAACCAAAAGAAGCGCACCCCCGCCAATCAGTGCCGCTGACCAGGACACCGCAGGCTGTGCCGCCCCTGCTGCCATTGTTGTGTGTCGCCAACGTTAAAAGTTTGGAAAGCTCTGCACTAATGGAATGATACTGTGGGATACAGTTCCAAAGCTGACATTCCATGCAGCTGATCAAAACCACTTCAGATGGTTTAGATAGTTTTTGAAACTGCACAGGGTTATTTGCATCACTGCAACAGATTAAGCTGATATTTTTGATCCACCCAATAGCCCAAGTTCTTTAGGTGAATTACCACTGATTTTAAGCATATTTATGATAAAACAATAAAAATGATGCACCGTTTAAAAAAACAATGCATTATGGAGAAAATACACAAATAAAAGTATATTAAAGGTACCCTTGTTGAATTCATCACCCTTGTTTGTGCTTGGCAAGACGAGAACATTTCACTATGCCATTTCAAAATTTGTGTTTGTTTTTATACTTTTAAATATTTTAACCCCAAAATCTCTTGGAGTTTTGTCCATATGGATTTTTCAAGTTATTCCCTTAGCTGAACTGTTGATCTTAAAATTAGTTTTTTATACCTCTTTAAGCTGAAATTGCTAAGAAGTAAAATGTTTATTTCTTCCCCAAAGGGGAGAATATTGAGCTAAGTAAATGTGTACCGTAGCTCCTTTCTTTTCTAAAATTCAACTGTATAGTACTGATAAATATATACAACACCTAAATGGCCTTGCTGAAATGCCTAGGACGGTCATTGTGGTGTCCCAGATTGAACAGGCAAATGTACAGTATAAACCAGGTAATGCTTTAAAGATGAGGTATTTCCACCTTGAGTCTCTCTGGGTTATTCTAATCAGTGTTGTAAAATTGTATGAAATGTTCTTACAGTTCCTTTTGTGTGTGGGAAACTTCTTTGGCTCTGCTCAAGATTCAGAATGGAAAGATTATCAAACAGGAGCAAAAAAAGGTAAGGAAAGTAATTGTCCAGAAGGATCTGTTGGTCTTTGCAATTGTGACGGTTGGTCATGTGGTGGAATCCTTTTCCCAAATCTGTCACTGCAGCTTAGACCTCATTTTTACTGATGTGATTAGCCTGTATCTGGGCTGTAACACTTGCTGACTCTTCCATAACAAATAAAAATTCTTCACCATAGAAAGTTTAACAAGAGGAAATATTTCAGCCTAACTTTTGCTACTTGCACATCAGAGCCAATGCTATTTGAAACAAATTATCATTCCTGTAACCTTTTGGGCTAAGGCTTTTTCTCCCACCTTTGTGAACCAAAATATTTCTCTTCTATTCCCTGCCCCCACTGATACTTTGAAAACAGATTAAATATGCATACTGCTTATTTTCATATAAAAATGAACATTTTATTGCTATAATATAACATGTATAATGTAACGTGTAACATTTTGCATGCATAACTCTACAATTTTTGTTACTAAATCACTTATTCACAGGTAGGCTCACATAGGATTGCAATCTCAAAAGTATAAATGTTTCAATTTGGTTCAGGCAAAATTGACTATATCAGATACACAGAGAAATAGAACAGCAGATTGCTGCACTTGCTGGAAATGAAGCACATCGGTTGACTGTTGTCCACCTGGAAAAGTAGAGAAAAACATTTCAAAACAGAAGCCATACATTTTTGTAGTGAACAGAGGAAAAACTTATTTGGAGAGTTTCCTTTAGTCACAGAATTATCAGCATGCATGAATACTGAGTTCCAGTTTTTACCAAAATTGAAAATATTTGAGTGTGGCCTACTTCATATGAGTCATTGTGAGGAAGCTGAGAAAGAAATGGGAGGAATTTGAGACATAATCCATAGATGAGTGAGGAGTTTGTTGACGACCCCCAACTTTTCCATTTAAAATATAGAGTTTGGGATATACGCCGGAAAATACGGTACTCGCCGTTTGGCTCCACGACGGGCTCCAAAGTCGCCCACAACGTGTTTCCTACCAGGCTTCCCGAAACGCGGCCAATTCTGGGCCCCCGCTCCATTTAAAGCGCGGCTGGGAAGGCGAAGCGAGGCGCCCGTTGAGCGTTGTGGGCGACTTTGGAGCCCGTTGTGGAGCCACTGCGTTTTGCCCCCTCCCTTCCCAAGGCTGCTCCGAGGGAACGGAGCTCGCTCCCCCCTCCCCGCGTTTCTCCCGCGCTCGTCGTCCTGCTCTTCCCTGGGGGCTGCGTTCCGGCGAGCGGCTGCACTTGGCCAGGAGAGGTCTTAAACGGCGAATACCGTATTTTCCGGCGTATAAGACGACACCCGGCGTATAAGACGACCCCCGACTTTTGAGAAGATTTTCCTGGGTTAAAAAGTCGTCTTATACGCCGGAAAATACGGTAGTTTATCTCACAAATGACAGCTTGCAAAAAAAAAAAGAAAGAAAGATTCAAAATATTGAAAGAAACTCCATCTGAATGAACTCATGAATGAAAGAGGGTTGGGGGTTACTGCTCCAGTTTCCAAGATTCTGTATCTTACCCCTAATCCTTCCGTTAAGGTCCTTATTGAAGTCTCTGATGCTTGCTTGCTTGCTTCCTTGATTGTGCCTGGCGGGACAGAGCTTGACAGCCCAAGGACCAGATTATACCATCTTCCTTCTACCACTGATAAAGGGAGTGTGAGCGTTAGCTTCATAATAAAAAAGAAAGAAAGCCTATTTTTCTTAATGGAAAAACCCACTTTATGCAGAATAATTCAGTCCCCCTCCCCAACAGAGTTCTGCTTCCAATCATTTGGGACCATTGAGGGGGAAAAACCTTTAATGCCCCAACTTAGAACCGTTAGAAGCCAAGTTATTTTTTTCTACTGTGTTGCTGTTCAAAGATACAGAGAGGATGCTTTTAAGTAGCAGATGATGGGGAAAATCCTCACTACCATTTGCATGAAGCCCAAAGATTCTTCATCACTGGTCCACAGCATATACTGGAATGCCCAGAGTCCCCCTTGGGGGAGATGGAGTGGTGATATAAATCGAATTATAAAATAATTTTTTTTAAAAAATGACAATGAATTTCTTACATAAAAAATGTCATATATGAAATAAAACTTTGACTTAAAACATTTTGCTTATACTAAATAGAATATATTTCTATCCTTTTTTCCCCTTTAATTGTACTTTGTGGTGGGGGGACTTTCTTCCCTAGCTCCTATACAGACATATGTGTTGGGTGCCAATAGTGATGAAACGGTGCATTATTTTCCTGATGTCAGCGGATGTGAACTAGCTGAGAACATCACTTATCTAGGTAACCTGAAAGTTTGATTTTTATGGGTGCAGTTTGGTGGTATAAATGTGAAACAACAAAAGTTGGAAATTCTGTCTTCTCCAAGGTATTTGCGTAAGCTTCTCCATGGTAATGTGGTAGGCATTTCCTAAGCATAGCTGAGCACTGCCTCATGTGATCTCCAAGATCATAAGGGCTTGTCAAGCCCCTAGGAGGCAAGAAAGAGCTGATGGCTGCTGGGATTGGGACTATCTTTGGGTTACTTCCTCTTTGTTTGAATAATGTCCTTTTTTAAACATCAGGATGTGAATTTTCTGAGGTATCCACAATTGATTGTTTCTCCATTCCCCCAGATAGGGTGAGACATCTATTCACTGTAGTTCTGTCTAGCTTATATCTGGAGTTTGGAAAACTGCTGGCTCCTGTCCATGCCTTGGAGACTGCGGAGAAGAAAAGACATTTTGTTTTTGTATGCTTCTCCTTTCGACTAGCTTCTCTTTTTTGAGTTTGGTATGGAGAGGGAAATAAGACTTGGGTTCATCTAATCTTGTAACTCCAATGCATTCCTAAAAAGAAGAAATGTGATACTTCTCCAATTTTTTCTCTGTCTCACTTCTTATGTATGCTAGACTGACTGACACAGTGGTTGAGTTAACATATTTATTTATTTATCAAATTTATCACCGCCCAGCTCCCCCACGGGGGACTCTGGGAGGTTTACAACAAAATTAAAATCCTTAACATACAATTATAAATAGATTAAAATACAGATTAAATAACAGTTTAAAATATAATGAATATAACAAAATCCAATAACCAAATCTTCTTAAGTTCATAAAAAGGGCACTCCAGGACTAATCTAAGGTGCTAGCCATCTCCAGGTATATACATTCTCCTTCTCGCCCCAAGCATGCTGACAAAGCCAGGTTTTGAGGTTTTTTTTTGAAAGTCCAGGAGCGAGGGGAACTGTCTGATCTCTGGGGGAAGACTGTTCCAAAGGGCAGGGCATATTATGCTAAGCCAGAGCACAAGACAGTTCAAAGATGTGTGAATCTAGCCACGTAACAGTCATATAAGTATTTGCATGTGTCTTCTATAAGGACTGGGCGTGGGGGCGGTTCAGTATCTTTCAGCCCAAAGCAGAGATACTCCCCTATCAATTAAAATTCCTGTCAGTTTGGATCTATGTGTTCCTTATATTTGAGTGTACAGTGTGTAAGACCTGGAGCCATTGTTGAAGCGTGTTTCCTACAAATTCTCTGGCCTGAATCATGTTCCATTATATGTATAGGACGTAAAGGTGTCTTCAGCGGAGCTTCAGGACTTCAGATTGCTTATCTCAGTGGAGTTGAATCCATGGAAGATCCGGCTCCTGCACACTGTTTTAGTGCTAAGGATGTAACTGATCTCAAGACTTCCTTGCAATCCGTTTCACAGTTCAAAGGTGTAGACATCTTGCTCACCTCTTCTTGGCCCAAGGGTGTAGAGAGCTTTGGCAACAGCCCAGTAAGTATCTGTAGCTTGAATCATGTCAACTGGATTTCTATTTTCTTAGTAGAAAAGTTTCGCTCCTTATCCAAGGAGCTTCTTCAGTCTGAGCAAAGTTGGTAAGGGAATCCTAAATATGTTCCTAGGTTCCTAGCCCAGTAAGTAGTACACTGGAAGTGAAAGGGAATTGTATGACAGGATTTATGTCTTCCACAAAGACTCATATGTTGCAGCTGGAGTGTACCAGATTGGTAGTGAGTGTAAATCTGATCTTTAACATATACCTAGTGGAAAAAGCTAACTGTAAACTTGTAAAGAATGAAACATTAAAATGTAATAATAATAATAGCACATGGTAAAATAAAAGAATACTAAATGCAAATCAGGCACAAGAATATAGGAAGACTATTACTCTGTTCTCAGTTATCTGAATTGATAACTGAGTTGATATGTTTCCTATATATATATAAATTCACAGGAAATAAAACTTAAATATTTGTGTGTGGCTTTTTTTACAGGGAGATGTGAACTCTAAGAAATGTGGTTCAGGGTTAGTATCTTTACTAGCTGCAAGTCTAAAGCCCAGATATCATTTTGCTGGTCTTCAGAAAATCAATTATGAAAGACTTCCTTATAGGTATGTGAATCCTTGAGTAATAACTGCTGTTCACAGTAAACCTGTTTCTGTTTCTACGTATGCTAATGAAGTGATTTGCATAAATATAAGAGCATAAAAAGAGCTATGCTAGATCAAATCAAAGCCCATCATGTATTCTGTTCCCACAATGGCCAACCAATTACCTATAGGAAACCCACATGCAAGACTAGAACATGCCGACACCCTTTCCGTCATAACCCAGGAACTAGTCCTGTGAAGCATGCTGCCTCTGATATTGGAGATAATATATAGCCATTATGAGTGGTAACTTTTTATAGTCTTAGCCTCCATCCTTAGAGGGAAGTAACTTCTTCCCATAAACAACTTTTTATGAAATTCGTTAAACAGTATATTGACAATTCTATCTGGAGTTCATGTTACACGTGGACACATTATACCGACTGGAGTTTCCAGAAGTAAACGTAAATTTTTTGGAAGAGTTGTTGCAACTCTTTTTTTAGGGGCAATTGAATATCTTCCAGATCAGGGGATCTTTTCTAAAGTCCTTGCAAAATTCTTTCTACAGAAACCATGCTGTTCTTCAAGAAACTGCACAACATGTCAGCAGATTCATCGCTCTCGCCAGTGTTGGCAACACTGACAAGAGAAAGGTGAACAGAGACCTTTTTTTCCTTTCATACCTGAACTGAGCAGAGGAATGCCCGGGTTGCATGCAAGCTGATCATGTTTCTTCTAAACAGTACAGTTTAATTTTTGTCAAAAACTGTGATTATATTAACTACTTAAATTAAAGCAAGCCCATAATATGCTTTACATTTGATGTTTTGCATTGAAGGATGAGATCCCTCTTTAGCTGCTAATTTACCAGTTATGCTTGAGGTGGAGGCTTTGCTTTGTAGTAGTTTAGTAGTCTGTTTATCATTTGAAATTAGACTTTTAAGCAATTTAAAAAATCAGGTAGAATTCCGAGCTTGGCAAGCGCCAAGGAATATATCCGTAAGCACATTGTCACGTGTTATGGACCCAGGGTATCTTGAATAAATGACAAGAGGGGCAAGGCTGCATGTGGCCTGATGGGTTGTCAGCAACAACTGATAACACTCCTTCAACAATTTCTTCTCTCCTGCATTTACCTGCAGCTTTGCTTGCTGCTGCATTTCCCTTTCCTGCTGCCAGTCCCCTTGCCTGACACTTTGCCTGTCTCCTACACACACCTCTCCTTCCCTGCCAGCCTCCCTCTAGGCATCTCTTGCGGTTCCCCTGCAGTCCGTCCTAGTCTGCTTGCTGGCCTGTCAGCTGTCTCTAGCACTTTGCTGCTGCCGTCATTTTGCTGTTACAGGGCTTGCCAATTGCAGTGGCTTGATTCATGCAGCACGCTACGCCGAAACCAAATAGACCATAAAGGCCTTATGGCAGTGTGTGAAGGTCCATCCCCACCATTGTTTTGAAACTCTCCTCCTGTTCCTAGACCCTAAGTGAGGGTTTCCAGCCTGTTCTCCTTGGTCTCTCTGGCTGATCTATTCCATTTAAAAAATGCAGCTGCTTCAGTTGGTGCAATCTGCCGTGTAAGGGTTGGCCCTTCCCCTTCGACATTTATAAATATGTCTACATCTCTGTCAGGAACTTTGCTACAAGAGCCATGTTCTGATAGCACATAGTTTTCACTGTTTGGGTGAGAGAATACATACATCGATCCTCTAGTTTTAGAAAGTGCTTAAAAATTAAAGCAACACCCTGCAAGTTTTCTGCTGTAGCTCTATTCCCTTTTTGTGATTCCTTTCAGTATCTCTACGCGTTCAGCATTCTTCCAATGAATTCAATGGATCCTGCAGAACTCATCAAACAGCCCCAAGATACCACCGAGAACCCATACCGAAAGCCTGGGGGTGGAGAAAGTTTTGCACATCTGTTACCAGATGCAAAGGTACAGGGGGTACAGCATTCACGTTTTATAATCTCTTGGGCTTGCTGAACTACTTAGGCAGTTTTGTGATGGTCTGGAATAGCTTCACACTGCCTCTGATGAATGGGCTCCAATTCTGGTATCATCCTCTTAGGTAGAAATGCACAACTTTCTTCAGTGAGTCAGGCTGCTTCTGCTGGACATTTGTAGGATCATGTGACATTTGGAGTAGATCAATGGCAAAGGATGCATCACCACACACCACACACAGTTTCCCATTTCCTTTCTTCTTGTAGGTAGCAAATACTGATTTTCCCTTCTCTTTGGTTGGTTGGTTGGTTTGGTTGATCCTAGGCAGATTTCCAAATTTCCTTAAAAATTCTGGGCTTGCAATATTCCCTAGAAATAATAAAGCTACACTCATTCTTGGATTGATTGATTAATTGATTGATTGATTTCACACACTTATTTTTGTATCGGTGACTCCTCATGTTCCAGCTGTTTTTTTAAAAGAGCTTTACTCCAGAGGTGTAACATTTCAAGCTGAAATACATATGGAAACAAATCTCCCTGGATTTGCCCTCTGCCCCAACAGCCAATTTTGCTTTGCTTCCACAGGAGGAGCCTGCTAGCCAATTTTTTTTTGATCTAAGCAACAAGCCAAAAGGAAAGAAACGGCCTATGAAAGGAGAAGAGAGACAGCCACCTAAGCGGCCACCTTTCAAACCCCGTGAGTACCAGACTCATTTATCCTTTACATCAGGGCTTTCCAAAGTTTTCCCGCGGCGACACACCAACCGCCGTTGGTGTGTCGCCGCGGGAAAACCCGGAAGTGCCGCCATTGCGGCAGCACGCAAAAACCCGGAAGCGCTGCTGCCGCTTTCCATTTTTGCGTGCCGCCGTTGGTGTGTTGCCGCGGGAAAACCCGGAAGCGCTGATGATGATCAGCGCTTCCGGGTTGTGTGGCGACACACCAGACTGTGTGTGGCGACACACTTTTGTGTCACGACACAGTTTGGAAAGCTCTGTTTTACATGTTGAGCGAAGAAGAGCACATGGTTGCAAATTGGCCTAAACCAAAGTTGGCTATGTAGGTTTGATTTCCTAAATTAGTGTAGGGATCGGATTTGTACTCTTGTAAGGGTAGAACATTTTGGTACTTTTTTTGGAACAGTTCAGGGGGACCAGCAGATTTAATAAATTTGCACAAAATAATTAAGGTGCTTGGAAAAGTCCAGAAGGACTCGCCTCACTGTATTGATAAAAGACTTTACTTTTATTGGTCTTATCATTGATCAGAACAAATTGAGACAAACTCTTGGGTGGTGTGAGAGATATTATCTAGCAGAACATGCATTAAAGCATTTTCTTAATTGTGACAGAGTGGAGAAGAGAGGGAAACAGATCCCAGATTTGACCTATCTTAGCCTTCCAGAACCTCTAAATATCTCTTGTTAAAGGTTTAGCAGAAGACACTGATGATGTGCTGCTTTACATTACTGCCAAGTTTCTGATACCTCTTTCCTCTCTGATTTTAAAGCATTGCCAACAGCTGCCTGCTGGTTTTGCCTTGCCAGCCCAGATGTTGAGAAGCATTTAGTGGTGAGCATTGGCACACATGTAAGTGTCTATTTTCCTATGCTTTAAGATGGCTGAATTATAGAAGGTACCCAAAATATAGATGTGGACTTTGTTGGTGATGTAGATAGAAGACCAGTGGGAGCTATTTAGAATATTGTTCACTCATAAACTTGATGTGGAGCAGAGTACATGTTGTTCATTCATAAAAGTTATTCGTAGTACATTTTTCTGTCACTGTTAAACAGATGTTGACAATCTCTTTTTTCCACAATTCTTTGGCTACCATTTGGCAGCATTCTGCACAGTCTTCATTGCACTTAGGGATATTAAAGTCCGATCAGTTTTCTGTCTGGCTCTTTTGTCTAATAAAGTGGTATAAAAATTCCTAATAATGACTTTTTAGTAGGTTTCCCTGGTTGTAACCTTTGTTTCTTTGGGAGTTTGAATCTTTGTCAGATTTGGACCATATAGCATCTCAGATGTTAGTTCTGTTCCTATCGGTTTAACATTAATAGCATGGAAGAGATTGTCTAGGGAGTGATAGTGATTCTCATCACTGTTTCTTGGATTCTTTTCCTAGTGCTACCTTGCCCTTGCCAAAGGGGGCTTGTCACCTGATCATGTCCTTATTTTGCCCATTGGACACTATCAGTCAATGGTTGAGCTTGCTTCAGGAGTGGTGGAAGAAGTTGATCAGTACAAGTCTGTGCTGAAAAAATTCTTCAAAGCCAAAGGGAAAAGGTGTGTGATTTATGAAAGGAATTATAGGAGTCAACACCTCCAGCTCCAGGTGAGGCACCTCTGTCTATGCAGGATGTTTTTTAGCAAGGACCCTTAGTGAAAACTTCTGAATGTTCTGGGTATGATTTGATGGTGTTCACAGCACTAAGAATCATGGAATACTCTCCTTTCTTCAGTATACACTGTATCTGTACATTCCCTTCACAGGCAGTGTTCTGTTTATACCACCATGTTTTTCTGGTGATACGTTGTGGTAGCTTCTAGCTGGCTGACCAGAAACAGTATCTGAACAGCATCTGCCTACCACAGAGAGTATAAGCGAGGGAAGAAAACTGAGGACTCCTGAAGAAAAACAAGTCCTCGGTACTTCATCTCCCACAGCCAATTTTGTTTCGTTTTGTTTTTCTCTCACGTTCATAAGTTTAAGCCTGCAAGAGAGGCATTTGCCTTTCACCATGATGATAACCTTTGCTGAGGGCCCTTTTTGGGTCCCATGATGGAGCTCCTAAGTTGCCTTGAATGTTGCTTTTTTAACTTCCTTTTTTTATTCCTAAGTGCTGTGAAAATATTCTTCTAGGTTGTTCCTGTACCCCAGACCTGTTGTGCTACTGAAGACATTAAGGAGGCCTTCATAATTCAAGGAGAGGAACGTCACATTGAGTTGTTAGAGATACCAGAACATTCAGCTCTCAAGCAAGTAAGAGTCAAGCTATTGCTTCCTTTGTTTATGCCAGAGGGTTGTTGCAAGGGATTCTGGGAATGCAAGGGTTGGATCCCAGCCTAATGTGCTCTTTTACAATATGTGCCCCTTTTCCTTTACTTGTCAGCAGCTGGCAGGACACTGAGTCCATTTGTATCTGATTTGGATAATTCTGAAGCCAAAGCAAAACCAGCAAGTTAGACTTTGTCTAATTTGAAATAAGGCTTCCTTTAAGTTATCTGCCATTCACAGGAAATAAAAACAAAGCCTATGTTTTTCATTCATACTTTAGCGACTCCAATGTATATTTTTCTTAAATGTTACATGTTACCTGTGAGCATTTCCTACAGCAGGCTTCCTCAATCTGAGCGCTCTCTAGCAGCATGGACTTCAGTTCCCAGAATGTTCAGCAGCAGCAGCAGCTGTTGCCACTGGCTGGTAATTCTTGGGAGTCAAGATCCATACATCTGAAGGATACCAAATTAAAGGTGTCCCTTTCACAATATCCCTTGCACATGTCCTTCTGTAATATAACAAACCTTTTTTTCTCTCATAAAGAATAACTCTGCCTGTACATTACATCTAAATCTATCTAGAAATAACAGATAAAAAATTACTAGCATCACTTTTTAAAACATATATAAACTCTTAAGATAATTATTAAGATAAAAGGCAGATTCTTTATCTACATGACCAGAGATAGATTGGAAGTTACCTATTTTTCATATCTTTTTCTTTCTTTTACTTTTCTACACTTTTTCTTTTCTTTTTCTTTGTTTTGTATTTCTGTTTCTTTTTCTGTTTCTAACTATGTATTTTAAAATTCTAATAAAATTTATAAAAAACATATATAAACTCCAGTTCCTGCACCTATTTGTCTTTAATTTGTCAAATGTTATACACTTAAAAAGACCTATTAATCCGCAAAAAGGACTACAGCCTTAATCCAATTTAATCCAATTTTGTCAAAAAGTAAGAAAGTTACAGACTTCAATTTCACTGTGTAACTCAATGGGAGATACACAAGACCTCAGATTTTTCAAAGGTGTGTTCCTCTTCACTCCCAAGAAAAAACAGGCTATGTGTGAAGCACTTCAGAGTGAATTAGTTTGTTACTCAGGTGCCAGAGTTCAAATCAAAATTTCTCATTCACTTCCTGAATGCTAGACTTGCTGAGCAGAAATCCAGCTGCACCACAGCTTTGGCACTTGCTTTTGTTTTCCTGGCAGCTTGGCAGACATGTTTCAGAGATGGCAGAGAAGCTGTGCTCATGTGTTTTTCTCACCCACACCCACTCTTCTCCTTTGGAATGGAATAGACAAAATATTGTTACGTGGAAATGCTTCTTGTCTTTCAGATAGTTCAGCCGGGGACACCATATTTTTATGTTGAGCTTGATAACGGAGAGAAACTCTTCCATCGTATTGGGAAAAACTTCCCCTTGCAGTTTGGAAGGTTAGTTCATTCCACTTGTCATTGACACCTTATTTATTCATTCATTCATTCATTCACTTTTTTTAAAAAAATGTATGATTTATATGGCTACCCAAGTCACTGATTGACTCTGGGCAGCTTACATTTGGATAGAAACAAAAAAAAAAACCCATAGAAAGTGAAAGCAAAGCACAACAAATACCCAGAAGCAGAAAACAGAATAACAAAAGGATTACAGAATAACCAAGGCCAAGCATTGCATAGACCATTCAGAAACCTTTTGTTCTGGACTTCGTCCATCAAATGGAATGAAAGAATGTTGATATAAAGACAGGGTGTAGCTTACTGTTTGCTAACTCCAGTCTTTGTTCTCAGCTGGGATTGTGTCGCCATTTTTTTCCTTGGCATCTGTTCCTGCCTGCTAGTTTCAGTTGCCCCTCCGCATGATCCTCAAGTGGAGGCCTAGACAGAGACACCCAGAGGATGTAATCAAATTGGCTTTTGGAGTATGCGGCTAAGCAGTCTATTGGGAATTTGGAGCACTATGATAGAGTATAAGTAACACTAGTTTGTCTTCTGCTATTTTCCATAGGGAGGTGCTGGCCAGTGAGGCCATCCTCGGCATGCCTGAGCGGGCAGATTGGAGAAGCTGCCAGACAGGACGGGAGGAAGAAACTGCTGCAGCCCAAGACTTCCGCCAAGCCTTTGAGCCCTTTGATTTTGCCCAGTTGGATTGAGTGCCTGAATGGAAGTGGGAAGGCTCTGTTGAAGAATAGCTTTCCTTTGAAACTTCTGTCCAGCCGTAGGAATTTTGCAGGGGTGGGAGTTCATCACTTTTCCTGCTGGCTAGGTCATGAAGGAAGACATTTTACATGACAGGAACAATGAGAAACTGATAGCTTCCACTGAAGACTTCTTATGGAGCCTTGCTGGTCTACAGCTCAGGATGTCACCTGCCCTATTCTGTCTGCACTTATTGGCCTCTGGCTTCCAGAAGGCCTTCAGAAGAGATATTCACAAAAGGTTTTCTTTTGCAGCTGACCACTCTGTTCCAGCAGGTGAGTTTAGGAGCTACGAATCTTCCTAGATTGGGGAGGCAATTTAAATCCTCTGATGTTGGAGGTAGATTTGCAGTGTGCATCACACAGTACCCCAAGTTCTTGTGCTGTGGCAGTAAGTCACTGCTATCCAAGTCCTACACAAAAAGAGAGAATGAATACAATCTTTGAAAGCAGTAGAAGCCTCAGTACTCTGCTGGATAAATGAAAGGGCATGGTGAGAAGACTAGAGTTGGTTACAGGCCGATGGTGCAAAGGGAAAAATATGCACAGGCAGTGAGCATGTTGGCAATTTTTGTGTTTTAGGAAAATAAGGAGAAGTCACATGTGTAATGCAGATAAGCAGTCACTGCTGACTCAAGCTTTCTCTCCAACTCCCAAGTTTAGCTGTAAGATGGTTGAGGGTTTTATTTATACACACACAGACACACACACACAGTATATATATATTCTATCCCGCCTTTATTAACTCCGGGCAGCGAACATACCTAATACTCCTTCGTCCTCCTATTTTCCCCACAACAACCCCCCTGTGAGGTGAGTTGGGCTGAGAGAGAGGGACTGGCCCAAGGTCACCCAGCCGGCTTTCATGCCTAAGGCAGGACTAGAACCGCCCAGAGTCCCCTTGTGGGAGATGGTGCGGTGATAGAAGTCGAAACATAAATAAATAAAATAAATAAAGAACAGCCTTGGAAAATAGTTAAAAATATTTTAATGGTTTAATTAATTAAATATGTATTTTTAATGAGAATGTGTGAAAGGTGGATTTTTTTATATGTGAAAAGCAGATTAAATATTTTCCTGTCAGCTGCTGGCTAGCTGTCAGCTGGGAATACAATCATCTATATGAGCTCAGTTAAGATTTTCAACAAGTCCATTAGCTTTGAGGAGGTGATCACAGTTTATGGGGAAGTTGTAGGATCCTTCATATATTAGAGTAATCGAGTAATATTGGGACTGTTGGCTTATGGTTTGCGTGGAACTTCTCAAAGGTGACATAACAGCATCTTTCCTAATTTTTATTTTTCAATAATTTCCTTGGACTCCTGTTATATGTTGTACCAGTAAGAACTGTTACGTCAAATCTGATAGATTTCAGCTTTATGTGACCAGTGTCCCTTAACATTACTTTATTTATAATAAAATACCGATTCTATTTTTTGTTAGGCAATACAAGTTAACTCTGAAGAAAATTACAACTTAAAGCAATTAAATAGAAGTGGCTGTGGTTTTCAGCCCCACTAGATGTACTACACCAAGAAATCAACTTCAGAGGAAGGCTAAAACTACTTTTATTGAGATTGGCTATCTTGCAACTCTGATTCTGCTGTACCTCCTCCTCCTCCTTACAGTTCAGTGAATTAGGGAGGTGTCTGCCTGAGTTGCTTCCAAATGTAATCTTGCTGTTCTGGACTTTAAAAAATGTTTCAGCCCCTTTCGCTGGGGCAGCAGCTCCTGCATATCTCCATCAAGGTCATTTTCCTTACTCTCTACAGTGGTTGTTAGAATCACCTAGGTCCGGTGATCATCTATCTTTACTCCTTGATGGGGTTGCACTTTCCCATTCAGGAGTGGTGCACAAACTGGGGGTCTTCTTAGACTCACAGGTCCTTTTTAAAAGCAGGTGGCAGCTGTTGGCCAAGAGGACCTTTGCACAGCTCCAGCTAGTCAGTTGTGTCCCTTCCTAGGCCCTCCAGATTGTCACTCGTGCCCTTGTCACCTCACAGCTTGAGTATTGCAGTACACTTTCCATGGGGCTGCCCTTGAAGACCACTTGGAAGTTTCATCTGGTCCAGAACTCAGTGGTGTGAGCAGTGGTGGGCATGCCTTAGCACTAACAAGCCAAATATACAAGTTAGAGTGTAAACAAAAAAAGCAATCATCATTCTTTAAAACAATGCTACATGTGAGGTCACAGAATAGAGCCGTGAACTTACTGAAATCTCCAGCGGGAACTTCCAAAAGCAGTATGCAACAATTTATTCACCTCAGCAGCTTTGGTGGCAGCTGAGATTGCATATTGTGACAAAGTTGCATATTATGACAAAGTTAGAATTTCTTCTCCCTATTCAGCCTAGGAATCCAAATTAAAGTTTCTCCAATAAATGACTATGTGGCCTTGTAGCATCCAGTGAAGGAAAGCTTCTTTCTAGTTAATTGGTTTCATTGTTGAACTGCTCTTACTGTTAGAACATTTTGCTAACGTTCAGTGAAAATGGGCAAATAAGTATCGGGGGTGACGTGGTGACATTTAAATTAAGACAAAAGTTAGAATGGTCTATTCACTGGTCTTTGCTATTGTAATGTATGGATACAAGAGATGGACTCTGCACAAGACTAAAAGCTTTGAACTGCGGTGCTGGAGGAAGCTGCTTCACATTCCTTAGACAGCCAAGAAGACCAGCCATTCAGTACTAAAGGAAATCAAACCTGTTCATTGGAAACAAAGATGATGAAACAAAACCCATCGTATTTTAGACACATGCAAACTGATGCATCTGTGGAAAAGTTAATGGCTGGGCAAGGTGGATGGAAGGAGAACAAGAGACCAGAGCATTAGGTGGCCAGATGGAGTACAGTACAGGAAGCTGCAGGAATGCACCTGCAATAATAGCATAATGCAGGACCTTTGTCCATAGAGTCACCAAGGGTCGGCTACAACTCAATGGAATATAATACATAACATCCCTGCAGGAACCTCTGAGGAGGGAGATGGGCGGTGATAAAAATGTGATAAATAAAACTTGAAGAATGCCACCATATTTCTCCCTTTCTTGCCTTTCCCCAAGACTAAATATACTTAATTCCGCCAATCTTTCCTCATAGTTTCTAGCCCCCAATCATCCTTGTTGCCCTTTGTACCTTTTTCAGTTTGTTTGAATCCTTACAGTGTGGTGCCTAGAACTGGACACAGTATCCAAGGTGGGGTCTGATAAGTGTAGAATAAAATAATATTACTTCTTGTAATTTGGAAGTTATGCTTTATTTGCAGCAGAAAAAAGCAGCTATACACTTTGCTGTAGTAAGAGTCAGACGTGGCGTTGTAATCATAGCCTGATCCAACCTATCCTATACAACCTGATGCACGAGGGACGTAATAGCAGGAGCTGGACAGATTCCACAAATAATCAGGAAATTGTCTGATAGTCATTGATGTTGTCATACCAAAACAACAAATTCTGAACATGTTACAACTTTTCAATATTCAAATAAATAACTATGTTCAACTCAATTCCGGCTGGATTAGTTATTTAGAGAAATGTTATCCTTGGCCATTTTCTGTCAGTCAGGATAGTATGAACGTTCTGACAGTAGCAGTCAGTTTAGAAGCTGTACTCGGTTTTTGCAGTGGATGAATAGGTCATCCAAAAAATACTGTAAAGTATTTTGCATGGAAATACTTCACTGTGGATGCAAGAGGAAGCTTTCGGTTCTTTGCAACATATGCCGCTGGGAATCACAGAAGTACATACCCACACTTGATGTTCTATTATTAGGTGTTTATTTATTATTAGGTTTTTATTTATTAGGTGTTTTATTATAAGGTGAAAGGACAAGCACTACTATACACTATAATGTCTGAATCCCATTCTAATCAAACCATATATGACATGATTTTTAAAAATTGAGCAGTATTCCCCACCCCCACCCTGTTCTGAAACCAAGACATTGTATGACAGCTCACCACCATTTCACCATCTTTTTTAAGTTGAGTAACAGGTGTTTTCTTCCTCTTCCCTGTAAAAACATGTGGAGAGAGGAAGTCCTGGCTAGCTGCTGGGTGGGGGGGGTTTCCCCTTCATCTGTCTTGATCAACCTGTTCAGTTCAAGTGGAAAATCGAGCAGATACCGTAAGGACATTTGTGCAGCAGGATGGAAATGTTTTTGATAGTTTGGAGGATGAAACTGGCGGCTATGTAGAAAAGCCCGAGATTAGTTGTGAAGTCTAGGAATCATGTAAGGGTATCGTATCTTGTTTTCTGTTATGCAGGCCTTGAAACATATTCAGCATGCCTATTGATCTTATCTGGGATGTCATACCTTGCAAAGGTAAAACTGGTTTTTCAGAGTGAGCTACATTTTTGCAGTAAAAGAGTTCATGCTGCCTGAAGTTTAAAGCTCAAATTGCAGGACAAGGCAGAGTAATTTCCAGAGCAATTGTGAAGGGAAGGAGAAATTCTGTACCAGAAACAACATTCTGTGCCCCAGCAGACTTGAACAAATCAGAATACTTTTTTTTCCTTTTTCATTTTCTATCAGTTTTTCCTCTTTTTTTCTATTCCATTGATATACTAGCTTAACACTTAATGCATGTTCCCAGAAAGTGGGATACAGGTAGTCCTTGTTTAGCGACTGCCTCATTTAGCAACCATTCACAGTTATGACATTGATGACAAAGAAACTTTACAACCAATCCTTGCATTTATGACCTTTGCAGGTTTGTAAAGCAAAGGAGAACTCCAGTAAGATCATAAGTATAGTTGTGGTTTCACTTAGTGACTGCTTCGTTTAAGGACCGTTGCCAGTCCCAATTGTCGCTAAATGAGGATCATTTGTATATAATTATATGCTGGGTCCAATATAAACAAGAAAAATGTCACTCATTGAGGAATCCCTCAATCTGGTACCTTCATGTTCTCAATATATCCCTTCATGTTGCAAACTGACTTGGCTTGTCCACATTTCTTGACTACAGTCCCTGGAGGTTGTGCTCACACTTAAAAAAAAGTTGTGCATCCTTCCTCTGCACCCTTAATTCTCTTCATTTCTATTTCTTGAACAGGGTGTTGCTCGTTTTGTAGCGCTTGGACTCCAGGGTAAGAAATCCACATTAACCTAATGGTCACGTGAGCCATTCAGAAGATAGTTCTTTCCTGGAGTTACAACATTTGAACAGGAAACAAGGCCAAAAACAAAGCTCATTAGCAGAATCCAGAGAAACACAGAGTGTTGCAGGATTAATAACTGCAGGAAATAACAGATCTTGGGAGTGTGTACAAGCAAAATGAGGGGAGAGGCAGAATGGGAATGCATAAAAGTGAGACTTCGAGGCACTCTTTTTAATGGAAGCAAGGTTTTGCTGGGTCCAGTTTAATTATGGGGTGTTATGCTTCCCATATGTTCAGTGCCCTCATTTTTATGCATATAATATTGTAAGCTTTGTAGGTACCTGAAGAGAATGCATGCATTTGTATATCGCTGTAGGATCAGATTGTGTACATACCTCAAGGCTTTCCTCACAGAGAAAGGGAACTTCCAGAGGACCATCTGGGCTGGCAGGAAGGGGAGGACCAGTGTGTGCAGCAGAATCTGTTTTTCTTGAATGTGTTTGGCTAACTGCAGCCCCACCTTCTTCTCCCTGCTTTTGTACATCTTGAGTGATGAAACAGATCTTCAGTCAATTCTAAGGTCTTGAGTAACACTTGCTGCAATGGAGTCTTTTGGAGTCACGAGTATTCTCCTGGCCTTCGTGACCTGCCTTTTTGTCATGTCATTCTGGAGAAAGACTTCTCAAAGTAAGAGGCTGCCTCCCGGCCCTTGCCCACTCCCATTGATTGGAAACTTTCTGCAGCTGGATACCAAGGATTTCCCCAAATCTTTGGAGAAGGTAAGCAGGCACAATGGATGCCACGCCTAATTGACTGCTGTGCTATACAGAGCTAGGTATTGGCATCAAATATGCAATATAATTTGCAATGTTAGAATGCAAATGTGGCCTCTTCCAGCCCTTTCCAACCATATAGTTCAAGGGAATGCATTATAATTGGAGAAAGGGACAAGAAGATGCTGTGTGTAAGATTGTCAAGTCAGGTCCATCACCAATTCTGCCTCCTGTTAACTGGGAGAAGATCCTATTGAACTCAGATCGGGCAGAAATGCTGCAAGAAGCTCAGACTGGGCACCCTTTTCCTTCCTGACTAGCTAGGAGTATCATTTCAGAGAAAGAAAGAACCTGTGGTGTTGTTTGGGTCTCATGCAGTTGAGTGAAACCCAGAGAAGTAGGGCAAGAGGGGAGGAATGAGAAGGAAGGAAGTACAGAAGAAGAAGGGGTGGGAGAAAAAGGCCTCTGGAAGCAATCCCCAGATATACAGTAGTTCTGGCAGAAACAGTCTTCACTCTTCAGTCTCTTGAGCACATACAGTTGGAAAAGGGGTGGGGGAAAGAAAACGGGGGGGGGGATAGTCTCACCTTGGAATGAAGCCCTGTTCATTGCCTACAAAAGCCCTGAAGACATGGTTCTGCCAGTGGGCCTGGGGATCCCAGGTTGTTGTGGAGCCCATCAAGTGGTTTGTCTGAATTGTATTGTTGCTGCCAGAGGGGTGGGGGTGCTGTGGGTTTTGTATTTGGAGTTTTATTTTTGTAAGCGACCCGGAGTCACCGTGAGTGAGTTGGGTGGCCATATCAATCTTTTGAGTGGAATGAATGAATGAATGAATGAATGACACCTAACAGGTTGACCCCATAGGAATGTGGCTGGAGACCAAAAGTTCCCCTTTTAGAAAGCTCCCAGAGTGACTTAAATTGTTAGAGCAAATTAATAGTCCCTTCATACAGGTTTGAAATCTAAAAAGACATGATAAAGGAGAAAGATAACTCAGGCACAATTCTTCCTGTAACACTTGAGTGGACAAACTTTTTCAGTCAAGAGCTGCAAGAGGTAACAAGTTTGGGGCCACTGGGTGGGTAAGACTGAAAGAAGCAGGGTTATGAGGCCAGAAGCAAAAGTATGTGAGGATACCGTTTTATCTTTTGGATATAATTTTTCTCCTCCTAATCCCCATCTCTTCTCCTTCTTGCTCAGAGCTTTCCAAACTTTTCATGTTGGTGACACACTTTTTAGACATGCATCATGTCGCGACACACTCTTACAGCAGGGCATCATTTTGTGACACACTCTTACAGCAGGGCACAAGGCAGGCTCTAGGACCTGCGTGGAATCACAGCAGGTTTGGAGGCAGCAAGGCACAAGGCAGGCACTAGGACCTGCGTGGAAGCCAGGAGGCAGCAGCAGCCGCAACACACCCAGACACTGCAGCTGACACATTAACGTGTCCGACACACAGTTTGGAAAGCTCTGCTCTTGCTAATACCTCTCCTAAATTAGTGGGCTGGAGGAAGTTCTTATCAGCAGGTCTGAATTAATCTCTTGTAGACCGAGTTTGAAAGTTAGGACCAAAGGTTTCCCATCCCTATTCTAATGGCCAGCTCTGATAAAGGGGAGATGAGGCCCAAATGAAATCACCACATCCCCCAAACAATGGTCCTGCTGTCTTTAATCATAGTTTGTCCTCATGGAGGAGGGAGGGAGGCCCCCAGCCGAGCAGAAATTAGGGAGATGGCAGTTCAATGCACCTCACAGCCCTACCAACTGTTCCAGAGGGGACAAATCATGGTAAGATTTATGATCTTGATCCTGTGGACTTCAATAGAGAGCATATTCTACTTCTACACAGCTGGATTTTAAAAGATCTATAAGTTCTTGTGACTGACAACAGCTCTGATGGGGACCTGGTCTTTTGAATCACACAGTACTGTAGTTAGATCTTTTAAAATCCTACAGAATAAAGAGGATGATGTGTTCTCTACTGATGGCCAAAAGAAGAGGTTGCCATGTATCCAGCATCAGTAGCTTCTCTGACTGAAGAATGCATTAGCAGCCTTGTATGAATAGCTCTCGAAGAAGAGAAGGCTACCTGTGGTCTTCAAAGCTCTAGGAAAGCTGTATGTGCATGATAGCCCTCAGTTCTTAAGAACAACCTTGGTCTTAGTATGGCCAAATGAAACTAAGTCATGCCATAGCTTATGGTTTCTCCTCTACAGCTAAGTCAGAAGTATGGACCAGTATTCACCATCTCCTTGGGCTCTACACCAGCTGTGGTGCTGTACGGACATGATGTAGTGATGGAGGCCTTGGTTGCACAAGGAGAGAAGTTTGGTGGCAGAGGAGAATCTCCCATACTTACGAAAACCGCCAATGGAACAGGTTTGTTTTAAGGAACTAAATACAAAAGAGGCAGAAATCTATATAGGCATGATCATCTCTTCAGACAGAACAAGAGTAGATTTCAGAAGACATCCTTTCCTGCCTCAGTGACTGATTCTTCAGCCACACATTACACCCAACCTCAACAGCATGGGTAGGGAATCCCTGTATCCCTCCAGATATTGTTGAACTATAACTCCCAGCAATCCTCACTATTGGCCAGGCTCCCCGGAGTCACTAAGGTTTGTGGTTTAGCAACTGCCAGAATGCTACAGATTCCTCATCACTTCTTTCAAGATCACTCTCACTGGGTGTCTCATAGACCCAGCTTTGTCCAATAGACACCCCCCCCCCGATTCCCCCATGGATAGGGGAATAGTGACAGTTGATTGATCTTTAGATTCATAGCATACATTTTCTCTGAGGTGGCTTAAACGGAAGTGTTCTAGACTATTCCCACAACCTTGTGAGGCAGCTTGGGCTGAAAGAGAATGATTGGTCCACAGGCATTTACTGAACTGCATGGTCTAGTAGGAACCTGAACCTGAGTCTTTCCAGTCTAACGTTTTAACCACTACACCACAATGTTTCTGTGTCCTGAACTGTACAGATGCCAAGAATCAAGGAAAACTGAATTTCAGGTGGAACTACATATTCCATAAAATGCTGCTCTCTTGATTATTTATTTATATTTCAGATTTCATCACTGCCCATCTCCCTCAAAACAGGGACTCGGGGCAGTTTACAATAATCTTATCCATTAAACTATTATCTAACCCAAGCTAGCAACTGGTTTGAGAGGCAAATCAAGTCTTACTTTCCAACCATTTGCCCGCTCAAAGCCAACTTGTTCATTGCTTGGTCCTGATTTCTTCTTTATCTCCCAAGTGTATTTTGACATTTAGGAGCAAAGAAAAGGAGAAAGATACACCCGCCACAGACATTACCTTGACAGTGGAAAGCAAGGGAGGAAGGCAGTGTGGGCTGGTCAGCTATTCCAGATTAGATGAGTGTGTGTGTAAAGATTAATTATGAGACAAAATATGGAAGTTCAGGTCAAAGAATAGTAAGCCAAAAGGATAGTAATTCCGTTTCCTTTGATGAGGTGGTCAAGCTTTTTTAGAGAGGGCAAAGGAGGCACCCTGGGCCCCTTGCATGGAGATGTCCACCTGAAGTCTCATTCTGTATTTGAAATGTTCAGATGGATGTTTCATTCAAGGTAAAAAGTAAAGGTAAAGGTTCCCCCGCACAGTCGTGTCCGAATCTAGAGGCCGGTGCTCATCTCCGTTTCTTAGCTGAAGAGCCAGCGTTGTCCGAAGACGCTTCCGCGGTCATGTGGCCGGCATGATGCGCGCGGAACGCTGTTACCTGCCCACCGAAGTGGTACCTGTTCATCTACTTGCATTTGCATGCTTTCGAATTGCTAGGTTGGCAAGAGCTGGGGTAAGTGCGGGAGCTCACTCCGTCACGCGGGACTAGGGATTCGAACCTCCGACCTTCCGATCGACAAGCCTGGCGTCTTAACCACTGAGCCATCACACACCCCTCATTCAAGGTAGCAAAGCTAATAAGTTAAAACAGTGTTTTTCAACTCCCAGAATTAAAGTTGCCAAGTTTGAAAAACACTGAGTTAAAATACATCAGCAAGCACTATTTCAAGTCTCCCCTCTCACCCTTACTTGGATATTGACTTCAATATATAAAAAGAAATGGAGAAAAAATTACATTGAGTGGGACGCAGTGAGAAAAATGTGTGGAGGGGGAAATCCTCCAATGAACATTCTGCCCCAGGTTTCTCAAGGTCTTAAAAAGACCCTGGAGGAGGTGGGTGGGTGTAGCTCAGCCTCAGTTGAAGATAGCCGAATGCCATGCTTGTCCTTCAATCTGCCCTATTTAGTTGTTATCAACTGCTTATCTGCACTGAATTCCCTTCTAAAGACATTAAGAAATGCACAATGTCCAGGAGAGGCATTTCGCTACAAAAGAAAGAGAAAATGTACATGAAAGAGCCGAAAACAAACAACCAGCAGCCCTTCTCCAGTGGAGAAGAGGAAGATGAAACCAAGGCGCAAAGAGGATTCTAACTTTGTTAAGCATTTAGTTGAAGAATTTAAACAAGACCTGAAGCTGGAATGGGAGAAATCCTTTACTTCAGTAATATATATGTTTGTGTGTGTGTGTGTGAGTGTGTGTGTGTGTGTGTGTGTAGTGTGTGTGTGTATAAGTATATAGTATGTGTGTGTATGTATATATATATAGTATGTGTGTGTATATATATATATATAGTGTGTGTGTGTGTGTGTGTGTGTGTGTGTGTGTATGTATATATATATATATATATATAAATAAATATTTATCAAATTTCATCACTGCCCATCTCCCTCAAAAGAGGAAGGTTTACAATGAAACTAAAAAGGATTAAAATACATAAAAACAAAATATCTTACAAAATATCTTACATAAAAATATAAATATAAAATAGCATCCAAGATGGCAATATTAAAAGTTCTGATTTAGATTCATTAATACAGTAAAGAAGATTTAGTAAGTATATCTGAAAGAATTAATAAACAGTTTAAAGACTTATCAAGGAAAATACTAGATGTTGCTCAGACAGCTAGTCAAGCCTCTGATTTAAGTACTAAATGCCTCTAGCCTAAAAAAGATTGAAGAAGACATTATGGATGTTAAAACATCTCTGACAGATGCTGAAGATCATAACAGGCAATGCAACTTCCATATTAGAGGCATCAGTGAAAAAGCTGACAACATTAACATGATAGATTATGTAGTAACAAAACACAATGATCTCTTCCCAGGTGTTCATTTGTCTAAAAAGGACATACAGTACAACCCCCACACTTGCAAAGTTGAAAAAATCAAGATACTGTAATTAAGCTTCCAAATGAACCTACCAGAAATAAAATTATTCAGGAAACCCATGAGCTGAAGGAAATGAACTGGGGAGGAGATAAGGCCTTATTTTTTTCAAGACATCAATCTACTTAACAAAAAAGAATTGCACTCAAGCCTCTAACACAGGGCTTTCTAAAGTTTTCCCGTGGCGACACACCAACGGCGGCGCGCGAGAAAACCCGAAAGCGCCGCCATTGTGGCAGCGCACAAAAACCCAGAAACGCCGCTACTGCGGCAGTGCACAAAAATCCGGAAGCGCCACCGCCGCCTTCAGTTTTTGCACGCTGCCGCAACTGGCGCTTTTGGATTTTCGCACGCCACCGTTGGTGTGTCGCTGCAGGAAAACCCGGAAGCGCTGATGGCCCACTGCCGCCGTGTGTGCGGCGGCGCGCCATCAGCGCTTCCGGGTTTTGACGCAACACACCTGGGCCCCGCAGGCGACACACTTTTGTGTTGCAACACACAGTTTGGAAAGCTGTGCTCTAACAGAACTATTGATAGAAATGAAAATTTGTTATAAATGGAGATTTCCATTTAAACTTAAGTTTGAAACCACAAGTAGAGATCATTTTTACAGTCCAGGACATGAACAAAACTCTGGGAGACTTAAAGAAAAATTTGATGCCAACAAAAGGAATGATCTTGTAGATGAAATCAAGCAGATGCAGTACAGTTGCAAAAGGAAGATTATAGATGAAGGAGGATTCAAACAGAAGCGATAACAGAAGGGGAAAAATAACAAGACAAACTTTATATTGACCAGTTATAAGATCTAGCATACTATGTAAAACTTTAACTTGCATAAGGACTTAAAAAACTATTCTTAAGGTATAGTTGGAGACAGGAACCACAAAAAATGAGCTAATTCTACTTTATTGTAAGGCTACATTAACAGAATCTTGCAATCTGAAAGTAGAATTCTCCCGCAAATTCTCTCTTTTTACAGCTTGATAAGGGCGGATCCTTTCTGAGTTTCTTCCTCTTCCATTATGCAGCTGCAGGCTCCTCCCCCTGTTATCTAATCGTTCCCTAGACAGCATCTCTTCCCCTCATCTCTCAAGGTCATTCCCACATACCATTACATATACTTTATTAGGCAGGGAGAGAATGAGGGAGCAGCAAAAGTCTTCCCCACTTAGACCAGGAAGCATCTCAGTGATCCCTTGTTGAATCTCTGTAGGTTCACTCCTGATCTAAAATTGAACAGGGAGGGGGGTTGGGTAGGAAAAGAAACGTGGTTATTAAGAGTTTAGAGTTTATTAAAAGGGAAATATTTGTTGGGTGGGAATGGATATGAAAAGAGCTAGAAGTTTCAGAGGGGAAAAAGCAGAGTTTCAGAGTGGAATAAATTCAGATATTTTATAGGATGCAAGGTATCTAAAGCAGCAGCAATGAAATTTAATGAGTGATATCTGTAAGTTGAATATTAGAGCGTTAGGGACATAATAAAAAGATACAGAATATTTAGATATGTAACATCCTTTCCCCCTTCATTTCTTATGTTACACAAAATGTATAGGATAGACGGTGTCAAAGAACAATATTTTAATGAACAGTATGTCTATGAACAATATTTTGCTCTAGGCACTAATAAGTCAAAAGGGGTTGCAATTTTATTTAAAGGTGGTTTAAACTTTAAAGTACAAATACTATTGAAGGATAACAATGTAAGTATTTGTATTTGTATTTATCAAGGGGAAATATCTCTCTCTCTTTTTGAAAAATTAATATTAAATTGTCACAGAACCTAAGGACGTAGTTTCAAAAATTTATCAGATTTTATTTGAAATAGATTGTGGTGAATTTATCACAGGGCTAAAAGAAGTACTATGAAGTACTATGTAAAAGACTTATACATAGAGGAACAATTAGACAATAATACTTGGCAGTCTGTGTGGTAGCATGAAGGATTTTTATCAGCACCCATACAGGAAATATGTACTTTGGTGGTATCAAACTTGTTGTTTATTCGTTCAGTCATTTCCGACTCTTCGTGACTTCATGGACCAGTCCACGCCAGAGCTTCCTGTCAGCTGTCGCCATCCCCAGCTCCCCCATGGTTGAGTCCGTCACCTCCAGAATACCATCCATCCATCTTGCCCTTGGTCGGCCCCTCTTCCTTTGGCCTTCCACTTTCCCTAGCATCAGCATCTTCTCCAGGGTATCCTGTCTTCTCATTATGTGGCCAAAGTACTTCAGTTTTGCCTTTAATATCATTCCCTCAAGTGAGCAGTCTGGCTTTATTTCCTGGAGTATGGACTGGTTTGATCTTCTTGCAGTCCAAGGCACTCTCAGAATTTTCCTCCAACACCACAGTTCAAAAGCATCTATCTTCCTTCGCTCAGCCTTCCTTATGGTCCAGCTCTCACAGCCATAGGTTACTACAGGGAATACCATTGCTTTAACTATGCGGACCTTTGTTGTCAGTGTGATGTCTCTGCTCTTAACTATTTTATCAAGATTTGCCATTGCTCTCCTCCCAAGAAGTAGACGTCTTCTGATTTCCTGGCTGCAGTCAGCGTCTGCAGTAATCTTTGCGCCTAGAAATACAAAGTCTGTCACTGCCTCCACTTTTTCTCCCTCTATTTGCCAGTCATCAATCAAGCTCGTTGCCATAATCTTGGTTTTTTTGAGGTTTAACTGCAACCCAGCTTTTGCACTTTCTTCTTTCACCTTCGTCATAAGGCTCCTCAACTCCTCCTCGCTTTCAGCCATCAAAGTGGTATCATCTGCATATCTGAGATTGTTAATGTTTCTTCCAGCAATTTTAACTCCAGCCTTGGATTCCTCAAGCCCAGCATGTCGCATGATGTGTTCTGCGTACAGGTTGAATAGGTAGGGTGAGAGTATACAACCCTGCCGTACTCCTTTCCCAATCTTAAACCAGTCCGTTGTTCCGTGCTCTGTTCTTACCGTTGCTACTTGGTCGTTATACAGATTCCTCAGGAGGCAGACAAGATGACTTGGTATCCCCATACCACCAAGAACTTGCCACAATTTGTTATGATCCACACAGTCAAAGGCTTTAGAATAGTCAATAAAACAGAAATAGATGTTTTTCTGAAATTCCCTGGCTTTCTCCATTATCCAGCGGATATTGGCAATTTGGTCTCTAGTTCCTCTGCCTTTTCTAAACCCAGCTTGTACATCTGGCAATTCTCGCTCCATGAATTGGTGGAGTCTACCCTGCAAGATCTTGAGCATTACCTTACTGGCATGTGAAATAAGTGCCACTGTTCGATAGTTTGAACATTCTTTAGTGCTTCCTTTTTTTGGTATGGGGATATAAGTTGATTTTTTCCAATCTGATGGCCATTCTTGTGTTTTCCAAATTTGCTGGCATATGGCATGCATCACCCTGACAGCATCATCTTGCAAGATTTTAAACAGTTCAGCTGGGATACCATCGTCTCCTGCTGCCTTGTTATTAGCAATGCTTCTTAAGGCCCATTCAACCTCACTCTTCAGGATGTCTGGCTCTAACTCACTGACCACACCGTCAAAGCTATCTCCAATATTATTATCCTTCCTATACAGATCTTCCGTATATTCTTTCCACCTTTTCTTGATCTCTTCTGCTTCTGTTAGGTCCTTACCATCTTTGTTTTTGATCATACCCATTTTTGCCTGGAATTTACCTCCGATGTTTCTAATTTTCTGGAAGAGGTCTCTTGTCCTTCCTATTCTATTGTCTTCTTCCACTTCCACACATTGCTTGTTTAAAAATAATTCCTTATCTCTTCTGGCTAACCTCTGGAATTTTGCATTTAATTGGGCATATCTCCCCCTATCACTGTTGCCTTTTGCTTTCCTTCTTTCTTGGGCTACTTCCAGTGTTTCAGCAGACAGCCATCTTGCCTTCTTGGTTTTCTTTTTCTTTGGGACGTTTTTTGTTGCCGCCTCCTGAACAATGTTGCGAACTTCTGTCCATAGTTCTTCCGGGACCCTATCTACTAAATCTAGTCCCTTAAATCTATTCTTCACCTCCACTGCATATTCCTTAGGAATATTAGTGAGCTCATATCTAACTGATCTGTGGGTCTTCCCTATTCTCTTTAGTCTGATTCTAAATTTTGCAATAAGAAGTTCGTGATCTGAACTACAGTCAGCTCCAGGTCTTGTTTTTACCGACTGTATAGATGTCCGCCACCTTTGGCTGCAAAGGATGTAGTCAATCTGATTTCGGTGTCGACCATCTGGTGAAGTCCATGTATAAAGTCGTCTTTTAGGTTGTTGGAAGAGAGTGTTTGTTATGCACAGTGAGTTGTCTTGGCAAAATTCTATCAGCCTATGTCCTGCTTCATTTTGTTCTCCCAGACCATGCTTTCCTGTAATTCCAGGTGTCGTCTGACTACCCACCTTAGCATTCCAGTCTCCTGTAATGAAAATAACATCTCTTTTTGGTGTATTATCTAGTAGGTGCTGCAGATCCTCATAGAACTGATCTACTTCTGCTTCTTTAGCATCTGTGGTTGGGGCGTATATTTGGATCACTGTGATGTTAAATGGCTTACCCTGAATTCGAATTGAGATCATTCTATCGTTTTTTGGATTGTATCCAAGCACTGCTTTAGCCACTTTATTATTAATTATGAAGGCTACTCCATTTCTTCTGTGGTCCTCTTGTCCACAGTAGTAGATCTGGTGGTCATCTGATGTGAAGTGGCCCATTCCAGTCCATTTCAGTTCACTGACACCTAAAATGTCTATATTTAATCTTGACATCTCACCAATAACCACATCCAATTTGCCCTGGCTCATAGATCTTACATTCCAGGTTCCTATGGTGTGTTGATCTTTAGAACATCGGATTCGTCGTTCACCACCAGCACCGTCGGCCGCTAGCCGTCCTTTCGGCTTTGAGCTAGCTGCGTCATCACATCTGGGGCTAGTTGAACGTATCCTCTGTTCCTCCCCAGTAGCATTTTGACCATCTTCCGACCTGGGAGTCCCATCTTCCGATGGTATACCGACATATCTTTGGTTGTACTGATCCATTTAGTTTTCATGGCAAGAATACTGGGGTGGGTTGCCATTACCTTCCCCAGGGATCGTATTTAGTCTGACCTCTCTGCCACGACCTTCCCGTCTTGGGTGTCCCTTCACGGTTTAGCTCATGGTTTCATTGAGGTGCTCAAGCTCCAGCACCACGACAAGGTAACGATCTCCTTTGCTGGAGGGTATCAAACTAGGCTGACCATATTTCCTTGAGGCAAAAACGGGACATTGGGATGGCAAAAACGGGACAGGGTCTTATGTAATATTCCTCCCGCCCCACACGATTGGCTCCCGCCTGCAAACCCCGCCCCTTGGTCCACATGATTGGCTCCCACCTGCAAATCCTGCCCCCCGTTCCGCCTGATTGGCTCCCAATTGCAAACCCTGCCCCCGGTCTGTGCAATTGGCTCCCGCCTGCAAACCCCGCCCCCCATTCCACACGATTGGCTCCCGCCTGCAAACCCCGCCCCCCAGTCCATGGAAAAACTGTCTTCCACGAAACTGGTCCCTCGTGCCAAAAAGTTTGGGTACCCCTGCTTAAACAGATTACTGTTTATATAAAAAGACTTGCGATCACCCACAAGGTCTGGGTCAAGGTTCCCTTTGACAATAGGGTGAGACTGGAAATATATATATTGACTGTCAAAGGGAACCTTGACCCAGACCTTGCCCTGCTGCCAATTGGTCCTATATAGGCTGACCATATTTCCTTGAGGCAAAAACGGGACATTGGGATGGCAAAACGGGACGGGGTGTTATGTAATATTCCGTATTCATGAAAAAGACGGGTCCCCACACCCCAGTCCATATGACTGGCTCCCGCCTGCAAACCCCACCCCCTGGTCCACACGATTGGCTCCCGCCTAGCCAATCACCCTCCTCTCCACCTCTCCGCCCTCCTTTGCTGCGTGCTGACAGGCAGGAGGGCTTCCTCTTCCAGGCTGCCTCCAATCGGCAGCTCCGGCTCGGATCCTTCTTCCGCGCCATTCCCGCCGGGTTTAAAAAATGGGACAAAATTGAGATTTTTATCAAAACGACGGGACGGTTGAAAAATGCTAAAAAAAGCGACTGTTCCGTTCAAAATGGGACATATGGTCAGCCTACTTTGTGCCTAAGGCAGGACTAGAACTGACGGCCTCACGATTTCTAGCCCGTTGCTTTAACCACTACACCAAACTGGCTCTCAATATCCCACACACTGTATAACTAATCTATAGTTATATCTATATCTTTATAGAGAAAGGGACACCACTAGCTAAAACAGGATAAGCCAACCAGGGTTTATGGCCTTCTGTAAATCGCAGGCCCTTTTTTCAAGCCCCACCAAGGTCCCACGGCCAAAATTGCACAGCAAACAAAAGAAATTCAGGGGCACATTTGTGCAGGTGTGTGCTTGTTTTCAATGCCCTTCCTCAAAGTGGAATAGGTGCATTAAGAGACCTTATATCCCCTGGAAACTGGAAAAAAAATAGAATTAAAACCATAGCAGCAAAGAGATTGTCTAGCTTTGCGATTAGGAATTAATGAAAAAGAGGGATGTTTATTTCCCACTCTAGGGTTAAAATAGTTTTCCCCCCTCCCTTATTAGGACAAGAGGAATATGGAACGATTGTTAGAGACAAGCGGGAAGTTTGCTCAGCTTTTTTTTTTGTTTTGTGAGGCTGGCACACTTCCTACCCAGATCATTCGACGGGGCACTAGCGTTTCTCCTAATCTTTTGCACTTGGTGTCCCACCAAGGATTGCAACTGAAGGATTGCACTGACCCTCGAACAGTGCACTGGGAGGGACACGCTCCAAAAGGAGGGGATGGGGCCTTGTGGAAAGCTCAGATTGCTTTGATGTACATTTAATGGGTGCCATAGATAATATTACTGCCCAGTCCTGAAGATAATGATTTCCCCCTTCCGTCATGTTGAAAAGGATAATTGGCTAACCCTTTCTGGAGGTCTTTGCAGGGGACCACCAAGGAGGTTGCATGTTATAAACCATGGATCAGTTGCTCTTTGGATTTAAAGGCAAAAAGATACTTCTAAGAGCAGGTTTAGAAGCTTCCTCGTACCTCGTGATCCAAAGAGCTGCACAGCCATAGTGTACTGCTCTCATATCCTTCCTTCCTCCCTCCCTCCTTTCCTCCCTTCCTTCTTTCCCCTCTTCCTCCTTCCCTTCTCCCTCTTCTTCCTTCCTTCCTTCTCTCCCCTTCTTCCTTCCTTCCTCCCGTTTCCTCCCCCTTCCTTCCTTCTGTCCTTCCTTCTCCTCTTCCTCCTTCCCTCCTCCCCCTCTTCTTCCTTCCTTCCTTCCTTCCTTCCTTCCTTCCTTCCTTCCTTCCCTCCCTCCCTCCCTCCCTCCCTCCCTCCCTCCTCCTCCTCCTCTTCCTCCTCCCCTCCCCCCTTCCTTCCTTCCTTCCTCCCTCCCTCCCTCCCTCCCTGTATCTACAGCACACTGTTCCTGATCTATAGCGGCTTCCCAAGCCTCCCTCCTTGGGAGTTAAAGCCAATTCTTTCTCCTCGCCGGCGGAGGCTGCAAGCAGAAGGCAGCCCGAGCAGCAGTGAGAATAAGTGGGGGATAAAAGCGACGTTTGTACTCCCGCAGTTAATCTCGGCTCCTATACAACTTCCCCAGTCACGTGGTCGGATGCAAACCCCGGACGGCACCGGCATGAAAAGCCCCGCTTGGATAGGCTGACCATATTTCTTTGAGGTAAAAAACGACCCTGGAGAAAGTGGGCACACATTCGCGCGCGCTTAACCGCAGGAACTTTCAATAATGGGACAAAATAGGTATTTTTATTAAAATGACGGGAAGCTCCAGAATTGTTTAAAAAATGGGACTGTCCCGTTCAAAACGGGACGTATGGTCAGCCTAGTGTGTGTGTGTGTGTGTGTGTGTGTGCGCAATTATGCTGAGCAAGTAATCTGCGCACGCACACACACACACGCACCCTCTTTCCACAACCTTCCCGTGCCTGCTTTCCCTGGCCTCACCACTGCTGGGCAGACAATCTCAGGATCAGGTAAGGAGGCAGGAACCTGGACTGTGGTGCTGCTTCTACTGCTGGGATCGCACGTGGCAACTGGGCTTCCAGTTGCCGCGCTGATAGGGCCTCTTCCAGGCTGCCTCCAATGGCAAGTCCGGCTCCAGTCCTCCTTCCTGTCTTCCTGTCCTCCTTCCCGCCGGGTTTAAAAAAGGGACAAAATGGAGATTTTGATCAAAACGACGGGACGGTTGAAAAATGCTAAAATAACGGGACTGTCCCGTTCAAAACGGGACGTATGGTCACCCTATATCAAACCCCAATACAAATCTCACATGTATCTTCTTAATATTCAGTGAAATGCTGGCTGTAAACTGAAGGGAACATTCTTTCACCTTTAGTGGGAATGTGATAAAGTATCAGACTTTCAGAAGAATGTGTTTAAAGAAATGTCTTACATAACCAAAAACAAAGTTTCAATTATCTCTGAAGCTATATTAGCTACACATATTTGATGGCCAGAATAAGAAACTGCAAAGTAAAAACTTCTTATAGTTTTTTTCTTTTAGCAGCCAAATTAATCATTGCTAAACAATGGAAGCCAGTTTGGTGTATTGGTTAAGGCATCAGGCTAGAAACTGGGAGACTGTGAGTTCTAGTCCTGCCTTATGTACAAAGCCTACTGGGTGACCTTGGGCCAGTCACTCTCTCTCAGCCCTAGGAAGGAGGCAATGGCAAACCACTTCTGAAATCTTGCCAAGAAAACTGCAGGGACTCGTCCAGGCAATCGCCAGGAGTCAACACTGACTTAAAGGCACCAAAAAACAAAACAAAAAACAATAGAAATATCTGGATATTTCAGTGGATAGATGGCTTGATAAGATCTGGTCTATAGCTTTACTTGAAAAATATCTGATAAAATTTATTTATTTTATTTATTATTTAAATTTATCCCTGCCCATCTCCCCGAATAGGGGACTCTGGGCAGTTTACAGCATAACAATGGTTAAAATCTATTGTATGGCAAGCCAAAGTAGTGAATAATTGCTTTAGAAGGAATGGTGGAATTTCATTGTTTATATAAGAGATGAGCATCCTGGAAACAGCTTGTATCAATCATTATGGGTATGTTAAAATGTAATAGAAATATGTAAATTTTTGAAATTCAAATAAACATTTAATTTGGGGGGGGGAAAGACTGGAGGTGGTCCATGGTTGACTTTTTTCCCCAAAAAACCAAGCACAGTCCAAAAGGGAGTCCACTGTTTGGTAGTTATGGTATTTGTTCTCCTGCACAAGCTTCCAGGTTTGATAGGGCTCAAGTTTGAAAGGGCTCAAGTAGCAAATGATGGACAAGACTGATCAGCTGCTGGTGATCAGAGAGAACACTGTTGGATCAGAGGGTCAGAAAGATTAATTATTTCCATAGTAGAATGTTGCACATTGCATTACCTCATATTTCTCCATCACAAACATTGGATGAGCAGCACAAGAAATTTTTCATTAACATTATGAAAAATACACCTGCAGTGCAATGTATTTTAAGGAATCCAGTAGCAACATTCTTATCCTTGTGGGCTCTCTGTTCTTCCTTTCATTGCATTTCTTTGGGTCTGTTCTACTCAGGAATTGGCTTCAGCAACGGGGAAACATGGAAACAACTCCGTCAGTTTGCAGTGACTACACTGAACATGTTGGGCATGAGCCAGAATATTGAGAAGAAAATCCAGGAGGAAGCTGGTTTCTTAGTGGAGAGACTAAAGAGCACAAATGGTAAGAATTCAGTTCCCCACTCCAGACCACATGAGATGGACTTCTCTAGCAAACCTCTTGAACTAGACTCAAGAAGCAAAACTCAGAGAAGTAAGGAAAAGGCTAGGAACACTTGGAGCATCCCAAAATGTATCATAGATCAATAAGCAAAAAGCTCATCCACTGTCGTGTGTAGATGCAGAAATAACACGCCGAGGCCAGGAATCTAGTCTCTAGTGTTTATTGCATACCTACAAGCAGAAATCCTGCTAAACTAACAGTGCCTGAAGATTCCCAAGTATATCAGCTCAACCTAGGGCAGAGCTTTCTTCTGACGTTTGGGGAAATAGGCTAGGCTCTCTGAGCTGCATGCTCGCTTCTTATCCAGCGCTCCGCCCTCTTCTCTGCTTCCCCTGACATCCACCCACCAATGAAAACTTAGAACCTCTCTTCTTAGATTGGAATTTAGTCATCTAGGAGGTCCAGCCCTCCAAGTTGCTTTCCCCATGCATCGTGCCTGGTTTGGAAATAATATATTTGTCCATTGGCAGGAAGGACATTTGATCCCACCTGCTTCCTCAGCCAGACAACAACCAACATCCTATGTTCAGTTGCCTTTGGGAAACACTTTAATTATGAAGACAAGGATTTCCTGAGATTCCTTCACTTGTTGGATGAAAATGCCCACCTTCAATCCTGCACAATGACAAAGGCAAGTATAGGGGGGATCATGCAATGGAATTTCCATTCCAGTTGTGAGGTGGGCCAGGACAGCCTCTGTAAAAGATTGGGAATGACCTTGGGCCAGTCCCTCTCTCTCAGCCCAACTCACCTCACAGGGTTGTTGTTGTGGGGAAAATAGGAGGAGGGAGGAGTATTAGGTATGTTCCCCACCTTTTTTATAAAAGTAATAAAGGGATAGAAAATAAATAAAATAAAATAAATAAATATGGACAGAAAAAGAATCAGACCTTTGGTATTCCTCTCCCCACTGCAAAAGAATAAATGTTGAACTATCCAGGACACATGGTTCATTGATTAAAAACCGTGTCAGCTACTACTGTGGAGCAAGAATGACCAGCAAATCTAATCCATGGGTGCTTCAAGAGAGTTCCTAGCAGTATCAATTCAAAGGTACTGGGTGTAGCTATTCAATCTGTTCCCCCTTGATGAAGTTTCTCTGAAAGAAAAGTTATGTAAGTCATATGAGGGTTATAAATGGAGGACAACATTGTCTGGATCCCTTAAAGTCCCATGATTATGATAGGACAACTAGGCAGAAAAAGCCTCATTTGGCAACACCCTATAACAAAAAAATGGGAAAGAACAATGGATTCTGCTATGGAGTTTCTAAACCTGTCTATCCTTCCTTAGAAACAAGGTGGTACTACCCTCTTACAACCAGGAGTGACTTCAGAGAGAATGAGGAATAGCTTCTTGTGTGAAATAGCAGTTGGAGATGGGGAAAGGTGGAGAAACTGGTTCAAAGCTAATTCACTGATCCAGACACAAATGGTGTGTTCTTCTCTGTTTTTTGTAATGGCCCTGCTTCTATGAAAATAACCATTAAGACCAGACACAGGCCATCAATATAATGGATTCTTCCAAAAAGCCAGGATGGAGAAAATGTACCCAAAGTAGCAAGAAATATATCCCCATTCATTATAGACTCAAATGCTATTCTATTTCTTCCCTTCCATCTTTATTTACTGTACTTAACTTGGACTCCTTGGGATCCAGGATGGAAACCTACGTGCTCAGTGCCCCACCACCCCCACAAAATAATTCCCCTCTCTTCAGTTGATATCTCAGAATCCCCACACCCAGTACATAAAGAGAGTGGGGGAAGTCTCCTTCCTTGGTCCCAATGGTGGGTCTGGAGCTGATTGGACTCCAGACCATCCACATTTAGCATCCTAAGCTGAAACATCATGCCTACAACCATATGAACTTTATCCACAAAAAATAAAGAAAATAAATTTGATTTTTAAAAATAATACATTTACATATGCCTAGAGCATCATCATGACCTTCTCCCGTTGTCTTCACAGCTCTATAATATTTTTCCAACAATCTTGGATTATCTTCCTGGATCTCATCAGAAGATATTTAAAAACACAGACGAGTTAAAACAGTTTGTTTCAAGGCAGGCGAAAATGCACCAGGAAACTCTACAGCCTGAGCATCCAAGAGATTTCATTGATGCCTTTCTTATCAAAATGGAGCAGGTAATGGGGCCCAAATGGTCTCTGAGGCAGCCTTGTTCAATGGTTAGAGTATCAGACCATGGTAGCAGGCTGACTGAGGGAGTTAAGAAGCTAGACTCCATGAACACAGATCTGCATTCTCCACGTTACATTTTCTAGACCAGAGATGATGGGGCGGGGGGCGGGATATGCATGTTTTAATGTATGATGGCAACAAATGATAGCACCTGATCCGTAAAAAGCTGAGTAGGATTGGACCTGAGTGGAACTTGATGGGAGAGCACTAAGAAAGCCCAGAGCTGTAGATTAGACTGGGAAATTTTAAAAAATCCCAGAAAAAGCTAGTAACAAATAACATCTGTACTGCAGAAGAGAATACCCAGTGTACTAATTTATATTGAGGGACAATGGAGGGGAGAAGAAAGAGAGGCTGTCTGAATGAAAGAAATTCCTTTCTTTTTCATCTTGTTCCTGCCACTAATTCTACAACTACTACTGGACTGAAGAGGGGGGGGGGAAAGGAGAGTGTGTTTGTGCATGGCAGAAAAATACTAGTAGATTTGGAATGTAGGGATCTCTTGGCTGTTCACAGTAAAAAAAAGTGTGAGAGAGGAACCTAAGAGTTTGGGAAGGTAGCAATTCAATATGGGTCAGTTCTTCAGTGCTTGATTCCAGGCTATGCTTGCAAACCCTTGCACCATTGGCATGTCTTTCTATAATCAAAAGAAAATCTCACTGTATGTCTTTGGTAGGAGAATGCATAAATGAAAGAGTTATTACATGTTGTTTAAGGTTTTGAATATTAAGAATGGTTCTGCAGTGGATGCACTGGATCTGTGTGGTAAGATTCTCATTGGTGAGAACGCCTGCCTCTTGGCTCCACAACTCTCCCTCCTCCTTGGTGAAGCCCAGGTGCCATGACGCCTGGCCCCATTTCACCCTGTTTGACTGACCCGGTGAAGTTGGTGGCTGCAAGGAAGGGCTCCACTAAATTGGGACTTTGTAAAAAATATTTTCTTAAAAACTAAAGCACTACGTCTCAGCCGTAGGCATCCAGTAGACAACAGTTTGTTTGGTTTGCATCATTACATCATTGTATAAATGACACTGCTTGTGTAAGTTATTACATTCATTCATTACATTTGTCACATCATTTGCACAACAATTATATGTGCGTGATGTCACTTGCCCCTTTTGCTCCAGTGCCCAAGGTCTCGACTTCCACCAAAGCAGTTCTCTCTTCTCAATTGTTCGGCTCTTTCCTGATCAGTTTGGAGGAAAATAAGAAAAAAGGAGAGTTAAATTCCTTTCCTGTCATTCTTTTTTGTATGGGGAACAAGTGGAGGAGTGGGAGGAAAGAGTTGAGCTGGAATTTAATTGCCAGTGGAGCAGCAGCACTCAAGTGGGAAGTAGGTTAAATATCACCTTCCTCCCTACCATCTCTCTTTCCTGCTCAGCTGAGAAATGCCTGAGGCCAGCACAAATGTTTAAAGCAGAACTTTCCAAACTTTTCATGTTGGTGACACACTTTTTAGACATGCATCATTTCGCGACACACTCTTACAGCAGGGCACAAGGCAGGCACTAGGACCTGCGCAGAATCACAGCAGGTTTGGAGGCAGCCAGGCACAAGGCAGGCACTAGGACCTGCGCGGAATCCTGGCAGGGCTCCGAGGCAGCAGCAACCGCGACACACCCAGACACTGCAGCCGACACACTAATGCAGAGCTTTCCAAACTGTGTGTCGCGACACAAAAGTGTGTCGCCACACACAGCGTGGTGTGTCGCCACACCACCTGGAAGCGGCGGCGCACATGTGCGCGGCAGCAGCGGCGCGGTATCAGTGTTTCCGCGTTTTAGCGGAGGCTGCCGCCGCGCATGCACATGCCACCACACACACCCCTGCGCCGCCACCGTGCACGCGCACGCCGCCGCACGCCCCCCCGCACCGCCGCCGCTGCTGGTGTGTCGCCAGCGGTGGCACTTTGGAAAGCCCTGCACTAACGTGTCGCGACACACAGTTTGGAAAGCTCTGGTTTAAAGGGATTTTTTTCAACTTTTTAAAAAATGTCAGGCAGACCAGGGAGGGGTGATGGTGGTTTGCCTTCAGTCTTCTTTTGCCCCTATCTGTAAATGTCACAGGTATCCTCTGGAGAAGGTATGTATAGAGGACTGTGCCCTTAGGTTCCAAAACTGGTTCCCCATCTCTAGAGAATTGACTGGGCTCGCATTTCTGAGAAGGACTGGTACTGCAGAGGAACCCTGAAAGCTATCCTGCATGCGTTTCTTTGATTCTTTTCGTCATTAAGACACCAAGCTGTAATTTAGCTGTTCTGAGTTCATTCATGGCTGGAATACCATGTATCCAACTGAAAATACTATTGATTAAAACGTTCCAATCCCGATGTTAATCTCTGGATTAACAAGTGAATATACTTCACTAATATGTGAAGTATAACCATGTCCTTGGAGATAGAGGTGTAACTCTGGTGCCTGTATGCACATCTGTGATTGAATTCACATTACATTAAGCCAATGTTTGCTTAAGCATACTTTACTGAATAAACCACAATTGGTTCATAGAACACATTAAGCCTTAAATTATGACTTACAAATCTCAAGCATGCTAAGCAAAAAATTAAGAAATCACATATACGGATGTGTGGATTCAGCCATTGTGTGATGGAAACCTGTAAACTCAAAAGGTGGAGTTATTTTGTGTAAGTCAACATGCCTTTCTAAACATTTGTCCTTTATTCCGACACTTTGTACAGGAGAGACAGAACAGTCACTCTGTCTTTGATCTCCAGAGTTTGGTGAGGAGCACGTTAGACCTTTTCACTGCAGGAGCAGAATCCACCAGCCTTGTCTTGAAATATGGGCTCCTGGCTCTCATGAAGTACCCCAAAGTACAAGGTAGGATAGCACTATTGGCTCCGCCTACTCAAGCGATGCAGAGAAGTGCACTGTCCGTGGTGAAAACAAATGGAAACTCAGAAGGCCTTTCTGTGCTCAAAATAAAGGATTTAATTTTTAACTTTTTAAAATAAAAAATACAAATATTAAAAATACAAAATTAAAAAGAAGCCAATGACAGAAACAAAAGCAAGTTGAAGAAAAACAGAATAAAAACGTGAGAGTCTATAGATAGAATGATGGTTGTTCATTCAGTCGCCGCTCAGTTTTGAAGTGTTCTGTAGCAAATACATGTACAATTTTGTCAGAATTTATTTAAGCTTTGTATTATTTATTTATTTATATTTCGAATTTAGCCACCGCTCATCTCACTCAAAGAGCGACTCTGGGTGGTGACTAAATGAATTAATGGTTAGTGATAGAAAACATTATTCTTACATTTTATATAACAGAAATCAAATAAGATTCCTTTAAAGGTGTATTTCTGGCATACATTGTCTTACTCTTAGCTGGATACTTTGACAAAATGGGACATGCAGGTCAAAATTCAGAAATAGTCTGATAGACAGGACTCATTACATACAGTACACTGATAAAAAGTTGCTGAAAAGCCAAGAAATGCCATGGCATCAGAATATTGTCAGGTGTTTTTGGTATGGAAAACTATGCAGAAGTCCAGCCCAAGATATCTTTGCACAGCTGTGGAGCCATCTTTGTAGGGAAGCCTGTGTTACAACTCACATATTTTTACATCCAGAGAAAGTTCTTCAAGAAATTGATTGTGTGATTGGCCCATCACAAAGGCCCTGCATGGCAGATCTTGATAAGATGCCCTACACAGATGCTGTAATCCACGAGATTCATCGGTGCCTGGCTCTTGTACCACTGAATGTACCACGTGCTGTGGTCAAGGATACGTTCTTCAGGCAATATTTCATTCCCAAGGTGAGTCTAGGCTCCTGTATATGATCCGCAACTAGAGCTTTATGCACATCTGCTTTGTTCTCATTCCTCTTTAATTAGCAGACACAGTAGAACAGAGGTCTACAAACGTTGCAATCAAATGATGATTGTTAATGTGACATAAAAGACAAAAATACATGAGGAATACACCCATTTGACTTAAATTGCAATTACACTAAATATATCTTCTATCTATCTATCTATCTATCTATCTATCTATTTATCTATCTTAGCTTTTGTCCTGGCCTCACCTATTTTTAAAAAATATCGCCTTTGGCATGTCATTTAAAAACCAGGAAATGCTCTTAGCACAAAACAAATTGTGTCACTCTGCCATAGGGCATCATTTCACAGATTGGTGCATGCATGGCCAAAGGAATTCTGGGAGTTGCAGTCCCAGCAAATGTGTATGATTTTAGGTGAAGGAGGGCTGACACTCGTAAGCGTTCCATGCACTCATAACAGAAATATTTAACAATACTTGGCACATGAAGTAGAACTATTCACATCGGTGTAATACATCACTGTGGCTGCATCCAGTCTCAGTGCAACTCTACGTATGGCTGGCGGGTATCCCTTTGATTACATCCACATAGCACTTGCTAAAGGAGTCAGAATAAGCTTTTGAGGGCTGTAATTTTCCAAAGGCTGATGGTAGTTACCAGCAAGAGAGCTGTTTCTATGGGGTACCTAAGACATGAATCTCACCCTCTCATATTATATACCTGGGATTATCCTCCTTATTCTTAGGCTTCAGAGCAAGTGTACCCACGCCAATTTCAATTATCTCAGAATAATAACATTCCACAAACAACTTCCTTTCTCTGCTGTTAGAAGAACACTTTATCTTATTTCCCTAGATTAATGTTTGTTTGAAAAATCCCATAGAACACGTCTACCTGCCCACAGTACATTCTATTCTTTCAGCAAAACAGATTCAGTGGACATGTATCAACAGATTGCTTGAAACATGCCATATCCTAGACAATTTTTAAATTTCAGGAAAAAAATTCCAGTTGGTCACTGAAACCTGCTTTTCATCCCAGTAGTAGGAATCAACTAGATATTTTATGTCTTGGTGTTTTTTTGTTTTTAAAATAAGTGGCTGAAATTTGTCGCCTACCACATGGATGACTATGCCATTGAAGGATTATGCAGTTGGTCCATGTTTGTGTATGTTCTCCAGTAAAAACTGCAGCCACAGGAGGATTTTGCTCTATCCCTTTCTTGAATGGGATTTTATTGTTGATCTTGCCACTGTATTTTGATTCTTTTTATGGGTAACCTGCCTTGAGATCAATGGGAATGAGAAATAGCAATCAATGAGAAATAGCAACCTTCCCCAACCAGGTATACACTGTGCTGTTTAAGCTGAAACTCTCTGAATTCTCTGTTGGTCATGCTGGTTAAGAATTCTGGTGATTGTAGTCAAGATCATTTTACAATACATATCAAAGCATCGGTGGTGCATATTATTTGCTTTAGAGGGGTATCAATCCCCAAACCAATTATTCTAGCACCAAGACAGACCCATTCTGGTGTATATACATTTCTGCCAGAATGTTTTTCTCTTTCTTTCTTGGAAAAGAATCTCTTCTTCAATGTTGAACTTGTCGTTGTTCAACTAGGGAACTACTGTATTTCCTGCTCTGAAGTCCTCCTTGTATGACAGTAGAGAATTCCCCAATCCACAGCAGTTTGATGTTGGGCACTTCTTGGACAAAAAGGGAGCTCTGAGAAAGAGTGAATTCTTCATCCCTTTTTCCACAGGTAAAGATATCCTAATTTTAGAGCTGAAAGTATGGAAGAAAATCATGTTAATGCCTGTACTTTCCTAGATCAAATGTATATTTTATTCACATTTTTGCAAAACAGAAATAGAAGAGTAGCCAAACACATTTCCAAATGAATGTAGAAAGAATTACCTTAAATGTCAAAAATAGCTATTAGATGACCGGGGCTTCCCCCATACTAAATTTGCTCAATCTGACATCCCGACTGTTGGGCATTTTTAAGCAAGCTGCCACAAAGAAATTATTCTTTCTCCATTTTTGCTTGCAGGCAAGCGGGTTTGTATTGGCAAGGAATTGGTAGACACCGCAGTCTTTGTGGTCCTGACAAGTATTCTGCAGCATTTTACTCTGAAGCCATTGGGGGATCCTGACGATCTTGATATATCGCCAACAGCTGGATTTCTGACGGTTGCCCCCAAATCCTACCAGCTCAGTGTTGCCCCTCGCTAAACAGAATCACCCACCCAACCATCCCGCTGCAAATACTGCAGCTGTTTTCACGTCAGGCCTTGAAGTTTCTGATCCAGCATCTGACACCTACAGTAATGCTTGAAAGGAAAGTCATTTATTTGAATGCTTTGTGATTGCTTTTAAATTTTAGTTGCCCTTTAAAGTACATGATCTTCAAAAAGGTGAAGTATAAAGGTTTAAATAATTTTTTTAAAAAAATGAAAAACAGATGTTGAGCAAGTGATGATTACAAGAGATCCATGAGAGGCACCTCTCCTAGGCAAAGGGAGAGGCAGAAAAAGCCTGGTTCTCTCCCCATGTGCTTTATTTATTTATTTATCTGTTTATTATTTGGATTTATACAGCCACCCACTTGACATATAAGAAAATAGCATAAGAACATAAGCAGTGCGCTGCTGGAGCAGACCCCTGGCCCATCTAGTCCAGCTGCCTGTACTCACCGTAGCCAATCAACTGCATGAGGAAGCCCATTAGTCTCCCAGCAGATGGCCTTCAGAGGCAGTCGCTCCCTGTTATAGTTCCTTGCCTGAAGGGTATAGCACTGGCTTCATACACTTTTTTATGAATTACTTCTCTAAGAAAAAACAAAAAAAAACGGTCTGGTTTCAAAAAAGGGTTGGACCAGCTTATGGAAATCTTGGGGATCAATGGCTGTTAGCTTTGATGGAAGAGTGACTGCTTCTGAAGGCCTGCTAGGAGACTGGTGGGCTTCCTTGTGCACTTGGTGGGCCGCTGTGAGAACAGATGGGCCAGGGTCCGATCCAGCAGAGCACTACTTACAGTATGTTCTTATGAACTTATATTCTTACAAAAAGGACTGAAGAAAAGAAAGGAATTGGCTCATATCTGTTAATCCTAATTAGACTTGAAAGTTTGTTTACTACCTCAACAGCTAATAAAAATATTTTAGTTACAAGTCAGGGAAAGGGATATCTACTAATACTCAATGATAGTTATTGTTCAATAATGTATATCTTTAATGTATATTCTCTTCGATCGGTATCAATAATGTATATCTTTATTTAGTCCCTTTGGAGTTAATTAAGCTTTGGAATGCCAGAATGCATTTATTCTCTTTCTTAATGTTTTTCAATACAAATTTTGTTCTGTTTCACAGATCAACATTTTAAATCTGAAATCTATTATATTCCATTCACATACTCAGAACAATCCACACACTCGGCTCTGCTTTGCTTTCTCTCCCACACAAAACCTGGGCAAAGCAGATGTGGCACCATCTAACTGATTTTTAGATATTTAACTATTTATCTAACTGATAGATTAGATATTTTTATTGTTTATTATTGTTATTTATAGTTTTTACTGATTTTAAACTTTTGTTGTGAACCGCCCAGGGTCCCTCCTTGTGGGGGAGATGGGCGGAATATAAATATGACAAATAAATAAATAAATAAATTTTAGCTGATCTTGGGGTCAAACTAAGCAAAGTTTACCCTGGTTAGAGCTTAGAAGGTTGATCATCAGGGAATCCCTGAACTCTAGAATAGATCAGGAAAGTAAAAAGTAAAAATCCTGGAAGAAGCCAGTGACAAGCCATTCTATATTGTTGCCAAGAAAAAACATGGACGTGTCGGGCTCATTTCGAGGGAATCTTAGCCTTGCTAGAGCAAGCAGCAGAGCTTGTTAGCAAGATTCAGATGACTGAGGCAATGGCTGGGTCTCAGCTATGTCTAAGGCACAGAAGACAGTGGGGACATTGTCCTCAGCAATGGCTCCCCTTAAGTCTAATCAATCAACATGCCTTCAAGTATCCCAAAATATGTTGGCTCATATGGTAAGTGACACCAGCACCAATTCAATGTGTATCCTATTTTTCTGAAACTATCCATTACCTGAATAGAGAAAGTGCAACAAATGTGTCACATTTGCATAGGAATAGCAGCAGCTACATCTGCAAAGTATAGTTTTTGTTACAGAAAAGTACAATCCTTTATTAATAACCTTAGTTTTTTATCCATCACCAGCTCTTACACTAAGACCTTGATCTCAATTCATTTTGATATTATATGGATTGCATCCCCCGTTGAACAAAAGCATTATTTAAAATAGCGCTTCTGACTTTTGTATAATAATAGAATTATTTCTGTAGAGAATTACTGCTGGCTACCATATATTTGCAATGACAAATCTCAATAAAATAGTTAAGAGCAGAGACGTCACACTGACAACAAAGATCCGCATAGTCAAAGCAATGTTATTCCCCGTAGTAACCTATGGCTGCGAGAGCTGGACCATAAGGAAGGCTGAGCGAAGGAAGATAGATGCTTTTGAACTGTGGTGTTGGAGGAAAATTCTGAGGGTGCCTTGGACCGCAAGAAGATCAAACCAGTCCATACTCCAGGAAACAAAGCCAGACTGCTCACGAGGGAATGATATTAAAGGCAAAACTGAAGTACTTTGGCCACATAATGAGAAGACAGGATACCCTGGAGAAGATGCTGATGCTAGGGAAAGTGGAAGGCAAAAGGAAGAGGGGCCGACCAAGGGCAAGATGGATGGATGATATTCTGGAGGTGACGGAGTCAACTGTGGGGGAGCTGTGGGTGGCGATGGCTGACAGGAAGCTCTGGCGTAGGCTGGTCCATGAAGTCACGAAGAGTCGGAAGCGACTGAACGGATAAACAACAAAACCATATATTTACTTCAATGTGCTATAATATAATTTCCAGTACCACCAGCTCCTTCTATTACCTGTAAGATTTCCAGTTTTCAAAATTCATATACTCCTTCCAAAGATGTGTATAAATCACTGTTAACTGTTATATTGGCCAAGACATGCAAATTTAAAAGTAGTGGGAGACTATTTAGAAGAGCATGCATATTCTACTATTTAAAATCTTCCACTGATCTACACACATAAGACCATGTGCATAGGGATAGCTAAAAGCTATTTCAAGAATATTTGAAAAGTTGCTGCCTTACCTATTAGAATACATAACAATATGGATTTTTTGCCCTTGTTTGAACTAGTATGTACTATGTAAGAGCAAAGAAAATATATGCAAGAATATTTGGTCAGATTTTCCTGCATCTTATGCATCATAACTGGCAAGCCAGTATATTTACCTTTTCCATTTATATGATCAAGACAGATTAACCCATCTCTCCATTCCTTTTTAATTCTAACTTTATTTTTATTTTGTTTGAAGGTGGCCTTTTTAATTTAAAAAGATCCATTTAATTTTAAAAGATCCAGACCTCACTGATATTAATAACTAGCTTTCTGTTACTCGCCTGATGAGATTTTTTTTCTTTCCAATACCAAGAGAAATTTAGGACAAGATTATCTGTTTGGGTTGTGTCTAAAAGGACATCACTGAGTTAACTCACTTTGGAGGATCAAAAGCACATACCTCCTCCCCAGTTTGCTACCTATATAATGCAATAATGATATCTTCGCACGAAACTCTGGTATAGTTCTGTACAGCATAGATAAAGAAACAAAGATAAACTTCTCTACAGTACCTCTCAAACTTATTTTACTAATCTCATCAGGCAGATTAAGGACCCCTACCACTATGTGTCCCAACTAAACTGTGGAGGTAACTAAGGACCCCTTTGCATAATCGACAACATTTGGACCCTATCCATGCTCTCCACCTTTTACAACTGCCCAATGGCAAACTAGAAGGCGGAGCTTCCGGCGTCGGTTGCTAAGACAAGCACGTTTCTTTCCTTAACGACGGCAAGGAGGCTGGCTTTTGGGGCTCGGGGTCGAGGTGACGCAGGTGAGATGTACCACCGAGTGTTCGTTTTGGGCTCCCGGCGTGCACGGAGCTGCTTCTCGCTTCCTCCTTGGACCGGGCGGCGTTCACCGGCCCCTCGCCTTTCATTTGGCGGGTCTGGTCCCCCAGATAGTGCCTCCCATCCTTGTCTTTAGCCGGGTCTTGGAGTACTCCTTTCTCCTTAGCGGCTGGGTGGGACTGTCCCACATTCCAGCCCGTTTATGATCCGGGCGAGGCGAGTATCTGAGCAGGGCTCAGGAGGATGAAGCGGCTCGCCTGGGCAAAGGAAAGGCAGCCGAATAATTGTTTCAACCGGCTGTGGTTCTTCCTCGCCGCTCCTTTCTGAGGTGCGTGGGAGGAAATTTGGATTTTCACTTAAGGTAGATGAATACCTTCGGTTAGGTGTGGATCTGAAGTGGGCTTGTACTCTAGAGATGATTTACTGTCCCGTCGGCTTGAATCGGGGGTGGGGGGAGCAGGGTGATACTTTTGAGCATGTGCTGAGTGTGTTTGCCCACGAAATGAGTAGCTGCAGCTAGCCCTTGCAGAGAGGGAAAGCTTTCTGGGTTTGGAGATGTACTCTTTTATGTATAAAATAGAGGGCTTTGTTACTTGATATGTGTCGTGATAAGGAACCATTCTCCTTAGCAGTGAAGTGGACAGCAGGATATTTGTAATTTTTTTTCTTAATATTTGTCAAGTCACCATTCTAAATTAAGGTGATCCAGAATCAGTGACCCAAATGGAGCTTTTGACTGTGCCTCAATAGGACATTGGGTTGATTCTGATTCCACGTGATAGATCAAAAGTTACTGTGAGATGTAATTGCATAACAGAGGCATAACATCTAAATACACAGATGAGTCAAAACTTACCTCTGGCTCTGGGTTTCAAAATAGCTGAATGGTTGGAAGTTAATAAACCACACAAAGTGTGGTTTTTGCTACAATCAGTACTTGGTCTCTTCGTAATTTTCATGGTGAAACCATAGTGCCTGAGAATCCAAAATGTGCCCTGTAGTGGTCAGTAGTTAACTTACGTGGAAGCCATGCAGTTTTAGTATCTCAAGATTATTGAAATATTTGGCTTAAAGAATATTTCAGAAACAATAACATAGCAAGAAAGTAAGAATGACACAAAGATATAAGGCAAAAACTTTTATACAAAGATATAAGGCAACAATGTTTTACAGTTACAATATTAAAAAGATCATTTTTTAAAAGTCCTACAAAAAGAGTAACACATAAGCAAGGTAAGCCCCTAGTATCCCCAAAATCATTTTCCTGTAATTCACAAGAAATCATATCCATTGGCATAATTTTTGTTAGAAAAGGAAGGTTATTTGCTCAAGTATCCAGGCATTTGGATAGTGGGACAGCATTTCTTTCCAGGTTTTGAGGTTTCTTAAATCTTGTCTTCCAAGAAGGCAGAATTATACTTTATCTGGATTTGGATTCATTTTACTGCTCATCCTTTAATAGTTGCTTCTTACAATTTGCAATGAAAGTTCAGAAATTTAATTTCAAATATATGATATGACAAGTGTACTGAGTATCTATGTTTCCTGTAAACAGCACACTGAGGGATATTGTGTGATATTCTTTAGAAGGAATGCAGCACATTGACTTCCTTCTAAAGAATATCACCCAGTATTGTGTCAGATGTTGATTAATTCTTCCTCATCCACTTCTTCCATTATTTTTATGGAGCTACAGAGTGATGTCTTGGTGATTTGGTAATACAGCATTTGAAACTGGCTTGTACTGAAATAGACCAGTGTCCCCTCTACCCAGTGTTGCTTACTGTAAAGATAGCTCTTTTGTAGGGCCTCCAGCAAGGAATTTTCTTCCCCTTATATTACCATTTAAACCTTTAAAATATATGTGAGTACACAAGATTGATTAGCTGTTAATTCCGCTGGAGGAAAAGAGAGACATTGTTCCTTGTCTGAAAGAGTGGAAAACATACGCAATAATTGCAGCTTCTGAAACTGTGGCTCCCAATATGGAATTTAAACAAATGACAGTAATTTAGTCAAATAAACCGGGATCATCACAGTCACTATAGTTCAAGTCTTTCATTATTGTTACCATCTGAATCCTGCATATTGTAATAATATTAGCAAGAATTAAAAAGACTGTAGACAAATATAATTGTCATATAAATGACTGTTTTTATTTTTATTCTTTTAAAAGAACTTGGCTGTATTATACTCTCAACACCTCACTATTATGCTATATTCTTTTTTTCTTTTTCCTTTTTCTATATAGCATAAGGTATTTCTCCAAAAACTGACCTGAATTCACAGTGCTAGCCTACACGCGATTGGTTTCCTTCAAGATATTCTGCCCCTCTTTGGGGTCACAGTGGACAGACAATGGCAGACACCGGGGAGGGGAAAAAAGAAGAAGCAGATTATAAGAGACTTCACAGCTTCCCACTGATTAGGGTAAGAATGGAAGCAAAGAGATATGACATATTCTGAATCATAAGATACAGAAATGTAATGCCTTGGTTACATCTTAATTTGCCACAAAATCTAACCAGAAGAGTGAGAGGAAGGATGGAGAGAACTAGTTGCCATAGTGACTGAAGAGTTATCAGTTTATCTGGGAAAATCAGATTGCCCAAGGTATATAGAGCAGCCTTGATCAAAATGTGCATTTCTGTCACTCATAGCTTCGTAAGCATCATCTTTCAAGGCTGTTTTGTATCATACCATGTTTTTTATAGCATATCTATGATGAAGCAGAAGTCTTTGCTATGGGCCCCATCAAGCTGATACTTCTTTGTGTGTGTTACATAATCCATGTGAAGTTTTCTAATCAAGGAGATCCTGCTCTCCCTCCATGTTTGAATGATGAAATGTGGATCACTCTAAAGCTAGTCTAAGAGATTCATTCCAAGGCCTTCGGTAAGGTTGTCAAAAAAATCAGGTTTAAGATTATTGTATACGCAAAGATGGAAAGATTTGGCAACACCTACAACGAAGGAGTGGTTGGTGAAGATGACCAAATTTGCTGAAATGGCTAATTTCACTTGTTTGATTAGAGAAAAGACAATATCTACATTTATTGGTGACTGGAAACCCCTTATGGACTTTTTGCCTTAAAAAAAGGAACTTATGATTTATGGTTTTGATGATTAGACAGGATAGATTATAGAAAGAAGAGAGTCATGATGTAACTTTAGAGAGAGAGGTTAAAATAAAATTGTAATAAGTACAATTCCAGTCTTCACTGCTGTGAAGACCGGAAGCTACTTCCTTATATCTTTCTTTATATGTTTTTGTCTTTTTTCTATTTTTCTTCTACTTTCTCCCTTTCTTCTTTTTCATTCTATTTTAGCTTACATTAGTTCTTATCATTGTTGTTAAAACTTTCAATAAATGTTATATTAAAAAATCAGGCTTAAGATGAGAAAAGAGTAGAAGGCACTTATCAATCATCAGGACCTCATAGGACATACTATGTGTACACGTTGCACAAACTGGGAGGGATGAAAGGAATGTGATTCTAAGAAAGCAAGTTGTATACTGTAAAAGGAGATGTGAATACTATAAAAGTAAGGGTGTGTGAATGTCAGAGATAACAAGAATATAAATCAATATAAAAATAACTGAAATAACATTTGAGGCATATAGAGGAGAATTTTATTTGGAATTAGAGGATATTGCATAGACAAGGATGATCTGTAGACTGTTATTTTTGGTGCTTAATTGTCTGAAATGAATAAAAGCAAATTTACGGGAAGAGATTTAAATCCCTCCATTCTTCACTTAATGCCTTAGCATTGATTATGATTTATTGTTATGCATTAACCAATCCTGGCTTAATATTGACAGATCCTCCTCCTTTGTAATTTTTTCCCAGCACTCAGACATGCCAGAGGAAATGCGAGTAGAGGCCATGGAATTATGTGTCACTGCATGTGAGAAATATGCCACCAACAATGAGGTACTGACTCTAAATCCTCTGTATTTGGTGATACACCAGATATAAAGGTAAAGGTTCCCCCCACACATTTGTGCAGTCGTGTCCGACTCTAGGGGCCGGTGCTCATCTCCGTTTGTTAGCCGAAGAGCCAGCGTTGTCCGAAGACACTTCTGCAGTCATGTGGCCGCATGACGCTCACGGAACGCTGTTACCTACCCACCGAAGTGGTACCTATTCATCTACTTGCATTTGCATGCTTTCGAATTGCTAGGTTGGCAAGAGCTGGGGCTAGTGCGGGAGCTCACTCCATCACGCAGGGCTAGGGATTTGAACCTCCGAACTTGCGATCTTCTGATTGACAAGCCTGGTGTCTTACCCGCTGAGCCACCATGCCCCTTACACCAGATATACTCCGGTTATTTATTTTTAACCACCTCTTCCAAAAACGAAAGGTAATAGAGGAGGCAAGAAATCTCATTCTTATAGACTCTAGTGTCATTTATATATATTAAAAATAAACATAGTTTGTATGAATGCCCTCTTAACTCTGCCTTTGATGCTAAATCTTTTTCTATAGAAGATTATTTAAGACTTCTAAGTGAGGATAGAGCAGTTTCCCCCAAATGGTGCCTTTATGCTTAAAACCTAGCACTGCACACTAAGATTAGGTAATGTTAACTGTGGTAATTTTTTTGTAGCTCAGCAACCAGTGTTGTGTGTACTTAGCCCCCTCAGTTAGCACATAGTTGTTTCCATTAGAGGAATTGGATTCAGTTCTTGGTTAGAGCAGAAAAATGCCTGCTAAGTTCCATTCAAGCATCCAGAAAAGAGTGTTAATCATGCAAATGTTTTAGATAAGCCCTGCTCCCTACCCATGTGGTGTTTAGCACAAATGGCTGCTGGAGAGTCGCTGTGGTAGTTTCCTCATTAACCACGACAAAGCGGCATGTGTGAAGCTTTCCTCCTGCAGACATTCGTGCCAGTCTCTGCAGGAGGGGATGTCATTTCAGCAATGGAGGGGGGTTGTGTTCCCAATATTTCAACTGATGAATGGAGCTAGTAGGATAAAGACCTTTTGTTACTTACTTACTCCTGGCAATAAATATGCTGATTTTCTCCTATCAGCTGTTTTGTGAGTGACCAGATGTGGACATACCTTACCTACAGCTCAGGCTATCCCTTTGTGCATTCCCTCAAAAAGCAAAATCAGATTCAGCTCCTGACTTCCTGGATACGACCATGTAGTTTTCATGGCAACAGTACAGATGTGGCTTGCCATTGCCTTTTTCTGGCATGTTTTTTGGACTTCCTCATCTAGTCTACAGGTCTGTACTCCCTGGAGATACTAACCAGGCCCCAACCTGCTTAGCTTCCAAGCCCAACATTGCCCAGGTGTTGCTACGTGCTGGAACAGTCCATGAAAGCTTTTGTTCTCCTAGTATTTTTGTGAGACCAAAAATATATTCCATTTCAGTAACTTCTTACCTTTCCCTTTTGGCTTCTGTTCCCTTCCATGTTGAACTTTTCCTTCAGAGTGCTGCCAAGATGATCAAAGAGACAATGGACAAGAAATTTGGCTCTTCCTGGCATGTAGTGATTGGTGAAGGTTTTGGCTTCGAAATCACCCATGAAGTGAAGAATCTGCTGTACATGTTCTTTGGAGGCAGTCTAGCAGTTTGTGTTTGGAAATGCTCCTGACACATTCTTTTGCTTTTGAAGCTCACCACATGCAGGATACATTTTTTTCCAGACTTTTAATTGGTTTTTGTACAATTTAAAGGGCAGCTTTATTTTTAATAATAAAAATATTGGGTTTTTTCTTATTTATATGCAAGTTTTATGAGAAATATTTAGTGTGTATCTGTAAATCTGTTTGAGCTACCTAATCCAGCTCATAAGAGTGTTTGATTCTGATTTTACCAATGTGTCTTCTTGCTTAGAAGTGGGATTGCGCAAGAGTGATTGGGTTTATGAAGCCATACATTGGAGGTAGTGTGAGAAGAATTTTAACCCAAATTTGCTGCTGCTTCTCCTTGCTATCCTTCCCACTTTCTGAGAGCAGACCTGGAAAGAAAGGCAGCGGATTTCTTTCTGCCTAGGCGACAGCTGCGTGGTTGAGAAACCTAAGCCAGTGAGTGGTTGCTAAAACGATTGCCTCGCCACCTCACTACACCTAAAGAGCACTGATGAGTTTGCGAAGCATACGGTGCAGAAATAGAGCTATTTTGCATAGCATGGGGATGGGGTGGGAGTATCACGATGCCAATATGATGTTCAGAAACTGGTAATGGGAAGAACGGGCCTGACCTACCCGTTTCTTATACTTCTAAGTACAATTGTACTTCCATTTTGTAGGCTGATGCCATCACAGGGGCTTTTGGTTAATGGGATGATCCTAATTGTATTTTCTATATCCCTTGTTAGAATTTGGAATGGAAAGGGGATTTACTTTTTACAATAAAAACTTTTTTAAATGCATGACTCCTATCTGAGAAATTCTCCTAGAATTCAGTGTACTGTATGTGCATGAATGGTGGGGGGCCAGTGGGTATGGGCTCCCAGTGATCCAAAGATTCCTTCCAGCATGACTGAATTCAGTGTTATAGCTTAGTTAATGCTTATTTCACCATGTTGTGGCTCACCTCCAACCTTCCTCTTGGGACAGCAGAGATGGCTATTCAGTTGCTGAGTGACAAGTGCATACAGTATATTCTAGTTGAACTAGAACTGAGCCATGTGCCGGATCATTTAATTCATAGCTGCCCTCTACAGTTGACGTGCAATCCCAAGACGTGTCTTAAGGGGTTTCAAAAAGGTGCCATATGCACTTCGAAACCGGATCTCTGGTTAGCCCTAATAAATGTCATGTTATGTCAGAGCATCTCCTATGTTTCAATGAACAGTTTGTTTACATCACAGTGGTTAACTGCTGTAGAATTATTCCACTGAAATCAACAGGACAAATGCTTTATCCCTTTCAGAAAAAACAAGAAATCTCTCCCTGCATATTTTTTTTCTTACCCTTACCATAGTATCTGGCCATCAGATTACATACTGAGATGTAACAAAACTGCCTCCCAGCACAACTTTCTGGAAAAAGCTGGACTGGAACCACTATAGAAGGGTGCCCCCAAGGCCAAATCCTGCCAGTCCATAAGAATACCACATGAATGATATCCAGATACCAAGAGGTCCAGGCTAACCAACACAGCTGCATTTCCCCCTTCCTCAGTCATCCAATTTATTTTCTATCCCGCCTTTATTACTTTTATAAATAACTCAAGGCGGTGAACATACCTAATACTATTTTCCCCACAACAGCAACCCTGTGAGGCGAGTTGGGCAGAGAGAGTGACTCAGGCACCCCAACTGACATGGAGCTGAAGACCTGTTCCCTGAATTTGAGAGAGAAAACAATTTTACCTTTGCAAAGGTGGCCCCTTTGCCTACCCAAAAATACAAATTACAAAGTAATTTAGGCAAAGCAAAAGGCGTTTTATTAAGGGGGATCAAGTGTTTTTATAGGGTACAGAAACAAATGATACATTCGGTATATGTGATACATCAGAAAGCAACTAATCAAACAATAAAAGACATTGATTACATGTTGAGAATTGAACAAGAGAAAACATTGATTACAGATAACATTTCACAAGTGGCAAATTTATGGGTTACATCACTCCCTTTCCCAGCCGGGTTTGTATCCATCTTAAAACTTGCAAGTGTATTCAAGGTCTTTCAGAACACACTATTGTTTAGTTGCTGAAAAGGCTAGTTTTTGCACTTAAAAGAAATGGTTTTGGGTAAAAGGACATGGTTTCCTGAACTTCAAAAGAAGGCATGGAATATCACCTTTATTAAAAAGCTAATAATGAAGCTTAGAATTCCAGGTAACACTGGCACAGGTCATCCACCAAGGTGATCAAAGCAGCCTTGCTATCATATCCTGGCCTGATTAAAATGTGTCCAGATAATCAGCATCTTCCAAATAAAACTAGAGTTAAGAGGTCACTGCTATCTTTGCCCTAAAATAGTGTGTGTGAAAGTAGGGTATAACTAGAGAGGTTGGTTTGTTATTTTTTGGGGGAAACTGTATGGCCACCCTTCTTAAACAAGTAACGGGGCAGCTGAGAAACAATACATAAAAACCATATTAATAAAAGGCAATATAAAATCGTACAGAATACAATTAAGAATCATCATATTGTAACAAAAGAGCTCACACCAACAGATCTACTGGGTTCCACTGATGTCCTGGCCCTAACACCTAAGGAAAGAGCCAGGTCTTCCCAGGGGGAGGCTGTTCCAAAGGGCAGGTACTTAATCTTTTGTGTTAACAGAGAATAATCTCAACAGAAGTCTTATAACCGACTCCTTTTTAAGAAAGGAGGAGAGAGAAGACTTCTCACAAGGAGGCACTGATTCACCTTCCATTTTCATGGGGGCAGTCCCTCCCAGACCAATTTCATCAGCCTAAGGGGGGCTAGGGTTGAAGAAACAGGTGGCGAGCATCTCTTTGTGTTTCTGAAACCTGCAAGATGATAAAAAACAAAACAGGACAAGCAAGTTGCCCGGATATCCTTAGGATCTGCCCCAACAATGGATCGAAGTCAAGAAGGTCCAAGTCAATTTTATCTACAAAAAAAAAAAAAAAATCCCTGTATTTTTTTTTTCTCACAGCTCTATGAGGCCAATACCCAGGAAAATTCATGGTCAAGTATGAATTTGAAGCCAGATCTCTCCAGGCTAAATTAGACACAAGATTATCCATCAGCTAAGTCAGCCACAGTCACTTTATGGATACTGTCTCTTTCCTATGAAAAATTGAGGAAAAAAAATAGGTTCAGATTATTAATGGTGCCAACAGCCACATACAAGTGCATGCTATACAACTAAAGTAATCAAGAATTACTCACTGGAATTAAGTTTAAAATCGGGGAAAAGCCATCCAAAAGGCCAGAAGCCAAACATTAAGCAATAAACATAATTATTTATGTCCCTTGAGTTTTCCATGCCCTAAGTCCTTGCCATCAAGGATAAATTTTGGTGGTTAAAATGGTATCTTCAAGTCTGGGGGTCAACATGTTGGAAAGCCCAGTCAACACCTTAGTTTATGTGAACCAGGCCATCATGTTAATCCATAATAGTATGTTGCATGAAACAGGAATTGTTTATTAGGGTTTAGGATATTGTGTGAAACCAGCCAGTAAGCATGTATTTTAAACTTATTTTGCCACAAAGGAGCAGATCAATTTTATTATTAGATAGGTATCCCATCTTTATTTTGTACAATTAAAGGCTGCACAGATAATGCTCCTGCCCCCCATTTTCCCCACAACAACCAGTCTGAGAGATGGGTTGGGCTGAGAGAGAATGACTGGCCCAAGGTCACCCAGCTCACCATCCCCCAGTTTCTAGCCCAGGAGCTTAACCACTGCATCAAACTGGCTCTCAATTTACAGAAGTGCATAGTGCTCATGAGTCTTTGGACTCTAACAGAACATAAATAAAATAATTTTTAATAAAATTAAAATAAAATAATAGCAGAAATAATTCTGCTATTAGTGATACTGATGAAACATCCAGGCATCTGCTTTAAAAGAAAAAAAAATCACTGGCCAGGAAAAGGTTGATCAGCATTGCTAAAAAATTATGAACCACAGAACTACCAACTACTTTAAAACCCAAAACTCACATTATGGTATACAATAAAAAGCTACAGTTGCTCTTGTATCAGCACTGGCGATTCTTGAGTATTGACTTCTAGCATAACAGATATTCAGCAAAGATTGGTCTTTATCTTTGTTCCTCCCGACAGGATCCAGAGAAAAGTTCCATCCTCACCTCTGGGTTTAAGAGAGAATTACTTTACCCCTCTGTATTGGCCACTTAAAGCACAATCAGCCTTAAGAGGGCAAAGCTAAAAGGGGAGATGAATTCCAGACATGGGTCCATCCATATGTAGTAGCTTTATCTGACTCAAGTTGGTACCTCTGGAGGTGATAATTTTCAGAAATGTGGTAATGGATAAATTGCAGGTTTTTGTTTTTTCATGTCTGGGATTTTGTGGAGATTTCACTAAAGCAACCTTTACTGATATAATGCTTTGAGATCTGGTGGAGGAAAGGTGGAGCCTTTTCTTACTGAGAATTTAAAAGAAAAGAAAAGAACCTTTTGGTGAATCCAAAATAAGACAGAAGCCAGTATCAACAGTTTAATCTGAACAGGTACTTTACTTTGGCAGTAGACACATCGGATGCATTGCAGAAAAGTAAAGGTTTCTGAGGTGGCTAGTAGCCAGAATGTGACCAAAAAGTTAATTAGGTATATAAACAGATTAAAAGAGATAATTTATCCACAATATAAAGAGTAGAATAAAGCTTACCATTATGTTCTTACAAAAGGAACAGCTATTACTTCAGCCATTACATTCATCCCATTCAACGGAATAACTTCCGTAAAACATCTACAACTTCCTTGCAGAAGGCCATTCTTGTAAGCAGACAAGCTATTCCTTGAGTCTGTGCCTGGAACAGAACAAAAAAGAACCAATTAATGTTGTTGCTGTAAAGCGCTCAACTCAGCCAGTTAATATAGTCACAAACTATAGAAAGAGGTCAAACTGTAATAAATTCAGGCACCTTAATCTCAATTTTTCTCCTTTCTTGGGCATTTATTAAGAATTGATCATAACACTCATAATAGGTGCATATCAACTTGCATTTTCTGCACAGGAATACAACAGAAGTTGAGACAACAAAGGAAATCGGTACCCTTCCCCACCTCCCATCCAGTAATGAGACCCGGGGCTTGCCCTTATAATATACCAGTGTTTCTCAACCTTAGCAACTTTAAGCTGTGTGACTTCAACTCCCAGAATTTGGGGAACTTTGCTGGCTGGGGAATTCTGGGAGTTGGAAGTCACACCCCTTAAAGTTGCTAAGGTTGAGAAACACTGGTATATACCGAAAGACAAGAACGTGTTTCTCACGACAGGATCCGAAAGCAGAGACCAAACCCCGCCCCAGGTTTCTGTGAGAGCGCGCTCTACCCCCCTGTGTTGACCATCCTAAAGCACAGATCGCTTTAGAGGCGCAAAGTTTAAGGGGCCGAGAAAGGTCACGGGCGTTTCAACCCCCACCCTGCGCGGTGTGCATACCCTTCACGGGCAAGGCCTCCGCGCTCCATTCCCTGCTCTGCTTTCCGCAGGAGAACCGGGGTTTCTTTCCCTTCGCCCGCAAGCTTCTTCTTACGCCCAGCCATCCTCCCTTCTCCCGCCGTGGCCCGATGCACGCAGCAGAAGCCCCGCACTGCAACGAAGGAAACACGCCGCCGCTCGCACCACCGCAAGAAAAGAACGTGGAAGGCGGCCGTCATCTTTATATAGAGCAAGAAGGGCGATCCCGCGAGACTGGCGCCGGAGCTACCCTGGCTGAGAAGAGAGCGTGCAAAGGCGGGGCGAAAGGAAGGCAAAAAAAGGGGCGGGAGGGGGACGTGAAAACCATCCTTTCTGGATTTTCCGCGGAAATGGCTGCGGGGTTCATTGGTTCAGTGGGCGGGCATCTACTATGCGAACGAAGATGATTTTCCGGGCTGTGTGGATAGCTAGGATGGATGGAGAAAAAACTCTCCAGCATCGCGATGGGTGGAAAGAAGTTGCAAGAGAGGAAGAAGGCCGGGCGGGGGAGGGGGAGAGGTTACCACATACCTGCCACGTAGTCCCACTCCATTATTTTCCTTCAAGGAGCTGAGAGGCCTTTACAATTACAACTTTGATCTTCCTGGTTCATGGAAGGACTTAACAGGAGAAATGGCAAGTTTTTACTGCAACATGTATCGTGAATCTTACCAATTACTTTGTAACCACTTAGTGGGTTTTTTTGTTTCTAACTTAGTTACAGCTGCCGCCAAACTTTGCACGCCTTCGGCCCTTTGTATAACAGATGTTTTCCGGTTTAAGGAAGGAGCCTTACTAGTGTTCATAATTAGTAATACTGTAAAGAGGCCTGGATAAGAATGGAATATTTGTCTTGTGTCTGAACATTGTAATTTTTGCAAAAAAAAAAAAAAAGGGTGTGTGTAGGATAATTTGGTAGTATAACCCCATATGCAGTTTTATTTTCCTTTTAAAAAAAAAGATTTTATTTGATCAGCTGCACCTTCCCTAACATTGCAGCATTCATTTGTACATTTGTGCCATTTGGATAACAATGTTTCACAAGTCACAGCAGAAATTTGGTCTGTTGCATGAGGTTGCACTATGTTTGCACTAGTTTACCACTTATGTGTAACTTGCAATCACTCTATTTTCCGCATCAAAAACATTTGACATATTAATTTTCAGATCGGTACACACAGGATCATGCTTTTTTTATTCCCATCAAAATTGCGTTACATTTTCTCTGCCTGTTCAAAACTTAACTGTTCCTTGCTGAGTACGTTCTTTTGCTTTCTTTTTGTTCCTACCACATTAAACAATATTTCTCTCATTTTTTGCAACAGCTCCTGCAGTAATTCTACTTCTACTTTTCTTTCACTTCTTCCACATCCATTTTTTTCTGCCAAGGTCCTCACTTGGCACCAGCAAATAATGGTCTGTCCCACATTCAGAACTTCTCACGATCCTTATATCCTTCATCAATTTTATCAATCTTTCATCATAAACCATTGTACCGTTTTATTTGTTCCTTTTTGATGTGTGTACAACAAGACTTAAGCTTAAACCACAAACAGATTGTTTTCTAAACAGACACTCATCAGTCACCAATCGAAGAGAAGCTGTTGCCTAGTCTGGCAATGAAACGTCTGCAAGAAAACAGCAAGGCTCAGAGAGCACCGAGGACTCCACAACTCATCAGTCACCAAGAAGTCATAACAGCATTTGTATTGAAGATTGTTAGAATGCAGGACTGAAACAAGGTGGGCCAGTCCACATGCTGCTATGAAACATCTGGGTGACAAGATCTGTCACTACCTCAACTCCTGGTGACCGCATAAGCACATCGTTGTGTTTTCCTGGGAACAACACAGAAGTGCTTTTCGACGGTCGTCTTCCTGGCCTCCTTTACCACACAGAATTGTTAAAGTGAAAAAGGAGCAAATCATGTGTTGCTCAGTTCCTGGGAGCAAGGGTGAATGAAAATGCATTTGATTAACCCTGCTGGCTCTACCATGCTTGATAGCACCAAATTCAGACAAGCGGAAGCCTGAGGAAAGCAGCATTCATAGACCACAAAGGGTTTTGCTGAAGAAAGGGTAAATTCCAAATTCCCAGATCCTTAGAACTGGGTTTACAATTCTAACCTTCCCATCTTAATTTCTCATTCCCACCAACCCGCCCCCCCAAACCTAGATCCATGCAGAAAAAAACAATACCCTCTGAAATTCTGATCATTTCATTTATTTTAAACAGACTTTTAGGCAACAAATACAATGCCCTTGTTGAAGGCATGACGTTGACATTTCCGGCAGCTGGAGGGAACAGTTAAATGACAGTAGTGGTCTTAGATCTCACTTTGGCAAGTAAGCCCACCTATCCCTGACCAATCATCATGTTCTGTATTTCTCAGGGATAGGGATTCTGTGGCCTTCCAGAGTCCCTGAACTCCCAACTTCCCACATTCCTTGCAGCAGCACTTGCAGACGGGTCGGACTGAGGAAAGCAGTGTTGCGGCATAACAATGCAAGCCCTGCCCCTTTTCTATGAGCTTCATGACATCACATACATATCGCAAAGGGGTCTCGTGATCCTACACTCTGACACTGCTTTCATCATTCTGACAAAAGCAGCAAGATCCTGCAGGTGCTGCCAATTCCTCACAATTCCTGCCACGAAGACTTCTGGAAGTTGCAGTTTATCGACTCCAGGAGACTCCCACCGCGCATACACTCCTTTTAAGTGCACCTACAGGGGGAAAATATACCTGCACATGACTAAGAAGTGCCATCAATCCATTACTGCTGCATTTGTTCAATACCATGTGATTTTTCATTGTTACGAGTAATGGACTGGGGGCTGTTTTTCCAAGAACTGAAGGGTCTAGCCGCAAAGTTATCTAGGACACCTCATTCCTAAATTCACCTTTATTGCTTCTCCCAGTCCACTTTGTAAAAAGCAAGCACTTAATGTAACCTTTGCAAAGATATCATGAAATTGAAGCCCACAACTCTTTGGAAGAAAGAAAAAGGGGAAAAGCTGAATTGTGAACAGAGATATGTTGCTAAACAGTATATGTAACATTTTGTGTTCTATCAGAAGAGGCCAATTGGCCACTGAGCGGACCTCAAAGACCGATTGCTCTAAAGGTGGAATGAAGGAAGCATTGAGGCGGCAGCAGAATCTCTGACCCAAATCCACCGGGGGGGGGGGCGGGACACTCGCTTGTTCAGCTAGAGCAGCCTTTCCTGATATGTGTTGGAACTGATTGGGAAAGGCTGTGTTAGACTGCAAGGGGCAGGACGGCTGGCAGTTCTGGGAATTCCAGTCCCAACACACCCAGAAGGGGCTGGGCTGGGCTAGGGGAGAAATGGCACTCACAAGAACGTTGTGCGTTTTACCATCTTGGGAGTTCTCACAGGAACCACCATGATTACGGCCTCTTTCTCACATACTGCCGCACCTGGATGACTGTGCCATTGAAAAGCTAAGCGAGGGCTGGCAGAAGGCTTCCCAAGCAAGACGCTCTATGCACAGAAAGCTTCCAGGGAATGAAGACAAAAAAAGCTAGAACCCTTCTCAGTGGCATGGTAGGTTTTCTATATACAGGCAAGTTTTGTTCCCGGAGGAGCAGATCATCTTACAGCTCCCACAAAGAGACTTAAGTTGCATGTTGGTCATCTCAGTTGCTGCTTGAAAAAGATACATGAATAGGATGTTCTTCTCAGCTACATGATTCGGAACTGGGCAAGGTCAGACATCCATTTTGAGTACCCTGCCCTCACAAAAGAACACCTTGTGACACCAACTTCATTTTCTCTTCCTTGAGCTGAGCACCATCGATGAAATGAGTTGTATCATGTAAACTCTGTCAACTGGGGCCTCCGTTGTAGAGAATTCATTTGCAAAAACAGCCCAGCAACACAAACAAAACTGATTTCAATATGTCACCAGAGTTTAACTAGAATTAAGACGCATCAGCAGGCATATGGTTGGCAAGAGGAGCTCAGCTAATACACACAAGACTTCAGAAAGAAGGACTGATGTACCTCAATTTCTGAAGCAAAGAAATAAGACCAGCCAAGTTTTCCCAAGACTGGCTCCTGGCCTTGTTTCAAGGCAACAGCTACTCCTAACATAAACAACACTGAATGGGGCGTACAAGGAAAAACATTCATGGGGTCTGCGCTAAACACTGGTCCAAGCACAGCTGGATATGGGACACGGCCCGATTCCACTTCCAGCCAGCAAGACAACCTCGGCCCAGACCTTCAAGCACCAAACATGTTTCTGAACAGGGAAATTTGTTACTTTCTTGGCCGCAGTAACTGAGTTGACGTTACTGTGTTCGAAGTTGATAATCTAGGATGAAAAGAAAATGTAATTAACTCAGTTATGAGAAGCTACTAACCTACAAACAGAGAGCCTTTCCACTCCATTTTTAACTTATTCATTTCTTACCACTGCATCCCACCTTTCTTCTATGGAAATCAAGGTGGAATGTGAAAAATTGCCTCTCATTTTATCTTTACAGCAGCAACGATTAGGGCGGGCCGACTGGCCCAAAGCCACCCAGTGGATTCCCTGATCAAGTAAGAAACTGAACATGGTCTCCCCACTCCTACCCCAATACCCTAATCACCCTTCCACCCTTGACCTTACTCGTTTTCCCCACGGTTTTTACATAGTATCATCTAACTCTTAAAAACTCTGCTCAACTATATACTAACCATCCCATTCTTCATGCCAGGAGGAACACATGCTAACAGCTCTGGTTACTTAACCAAGTTCAGCCCCCACCTGGCCCTCATTCTTATCCCAAGCACCTGGAAACCATCCATACACCATGTGACACCCACCAGGTGAGGCACTTCTGTTATTCCAGCATCATTTTGTGGGTGCAGGGCCACTGAAGTTACCTAATAGGCAAAGGGTCTTTTCACGTACCTCCATTCTGGGTGATGTAGCGGACCCAAGGCAATGCCTGGTAGCCACTCTTCTCAATTATTTTTAAATAGCGAACCTAGAGAAGAAACACAAGCAAACCTTCAGCCTCAGTCTGAAGAAGTCCATTTGCTTCCCACATTCATAAGGGTGGGACTGATAAAGGATAAGGAGAAGCATGAAGCATATGGAGAATGGACAAGATCATTGTAATCCCGTGTAGGTTGGCAAGGCCCAACAAGGATAGCCTGCTTACCTGGATTCCAGATGTGGTGAAATATGGGATTTCAAACTTCACATTGATGGGAGGCTTCCCTTCTTTGTCCTCGGCTTCCACGCTTGGGAGCCCAAAATGGGCCCGCATCAAGTACTCCTTCCCTCCCTGCAAGTCAGCAGAGAGTCAGAATTCATTTTACCCCACCTCTCAGGGCCTCTCACACCAAAGAGCTGAACAAAGACTATCCATTCAACAAAATCTGTGCAATTCTATCCAGAGTGATAGACAGGATTCAATAGGATCAATGGAAGTGAACTAAACATTGCTGGGCAGGGCACAGCCCCTTTGAAACAAGCTAATGAAATTTGCTCTGAACAGTTAGGCAGCTACAGAGTAGCTGCTTAAGAACTGTCTACACAAGGTTCCTTTAAAAAGAGAATACATACAGTAGACCTCCTTTTTTGTATCATTGGCTTTTTCCCTAGAGATGTTCGCAGTCAATGAGCTTACAGGAAAAGACTTGATGGACCACACGATGGCGCTGTTCTCAGGAACCCACTTGACGCTCCCAACTGTGGTTTTGAACTTTGGTGAATCGGCATCATTTGGAACAGGAATGTGAATCTCCACGTTATTGGCCGTGGATCTGCGCTTGAACTGACTCTTGGCCTAAAAAGATTTCAAGATGGTTATCAACACCAAGCTTGCAGAGGGTCCTCCTCCTCAACTGACCAATTTACTCAGCCCTGCAGTGTTGAAGGTACAATCCCAAACAGACCGAGTACTCTGCAAAGCATAATTTCTAATTTCTTTATGGTGGTTCCCCCCCCCCCCCCAAGTGCTGTGCCAAGAGGCCTAGCTCAGGATACGTTGTGCTTAGTTTGAACAAAATCAAAAAGCGTGGGCGTTCTTTTATTGGCTAAGAACCACTCCTTTCCTGGCCTCTGTTTTCACCAAAAAAGGTAGGGCTAGAAATTTTGGGTTTGCTTTTTAATTATTTTTGGTGGTTGTTTTTTTTATGCACCATCATAATTTAATGATGAAGTGTGTGCTCCGAGGCCACCCGCAGCCTGTGGTCACCTTTGCTTAACGCCGTGTATTTTCAACATTTACTGTGTGCTCCGTGGGGGAAATAAAGCAAGGAATGGACATTGCGAGCCCTTTGAAATCCTTGAGATTTCACTGCACGCGTAGTCCTTGCCTTCAAGGCGCTTTAACGGCCTGCTACCTTCTCTCAAGAGCCTTTGGGAACAGAACTCAAAGGTCTTGCTTTGCACAATGGACCACAAAAGGCCAAAAGAGTTTCCCGGATTCTGCTCACCTTGATCATGTACTCGATGCGGCTGTGGGAATGCTTTTCTATAACCGACTCAATCCAGATCAGAGGCTTTACCTGCAGATGACAAGATAAACCGCTATCGCACCACTGGCTTCCCAAGTGCCAGAAGATTCTTCAGTTTCTCCTTTATTGCTAGAGAGGAAAGCCCCTTGCAGAGGACTCAAGATGCCCGCCGCTACCAATCCCATAGTGCGACTTGGCCCTTGGGTGGTCTGCAAGCAACCCAGTGCTGCAGCACTTTCTTTCTGGAATCTCTTCGCTTTCATTACTACCATATATAGCAGCAATGCAACATGCAGCGACTGATTGATTCCACCCATCCCACCCACCCGGTATTTAACAGACGTCATCAGGCCTGGCCTAGAGGAAAGCTTAAAGCCACAAGCTCTTAAAAAGAAAGAGCAAAAAAAACAGGCATTCTGTTGGTAACCCAAGATTAAAACACACATACGTGGGTATTAAGGCGATAGGACATGAGCTCAAATTCCCCATCAGGTGGGATAAATGAAATAGTCCTATCATTTTCAAAACGAGAGAGACGAACACACTGGTGGAATTTCACATCTTCCAGTTCCACAGATTTGCTCTTGCCGCCTGTCGGGGAGACAGAAGAGAAGGCTCTGGCTTGGAAAGTGGACCAGCGACAAAGGGAAGCTATAGGAGTAGGTCTGGGATGCGATCAACCTAGGCCAGGGTTTCTCAACCTTAGCAACTTTAAGGTGTGTGGACTTCAACGCCCAGAATTCCCCAGCCAGCTATTCAAGTGCCAGGAACTCTGGGAGTTGAAGTCCACACATATTAAAGCTGCTAACGTTGAGAAACCCTGCCCTAGGCCAACTTCCTAAAGAATAACAATCAATCCCAGCTATAGGAGGAGAAAAGGGAGGTATGTGTAGATCAGGTGCAGAGAATCCCAGCTCATAGGAGGGTCCCTGCCCAATCCACATGCAGAAAACAGACAGATACACCACAGTAAAGGACAGAATTTATACTTGCTGCCCCCAACCCTGCCCCCTCTAGGCCAGGGGTTCTCATACTGGGACTGACGATCCACTGATTAGTCATGACCACGGCACTGTAAACTTTGAGAACCTCTCTCTGAGTTTCAGAATGAAGAAATTAACAGGAAGACAGAATTAAATTGGTTAAGACAAAATGTTTCTGGAAGAATTCCAATTAGTACAGAGGATTTCAAAGGGATGACTTCATAAGGTCCATTCTAGTACAATGACTCTAGTAATGACACTGCTATCATATCTGAGGGGTTAGCAGCCCACAGCCCACATGCAGCCCCTTCGCAACCTATTTCCAGCCTCCAGAAACCCTCCCAGCGACCCATGGAGCAAGCACAGCCACAATTCAGCACTTGTTTTTCTTTTAAAGGTTTAAGGGGCCAAGTGGATGTCTTAAGCCTTGCAACACTTTAAAGCATTCATTATATCCTTCGAAAAAACCACACATGTACAATTCCTTAAAAATTGGGCTGCAAGGACGGGGAAGAAGAGGCAAGCAGACATACTCACGGCCAGTATTATCAAAGAGGACTTTGTCATTCAAGCCAAGGCGAAGCTCTGGCATTCCAGACAAGAAAACCCTCATTTTGATGGATCCAACAATTTCGCTGCGCAGAACATTCCCATTGGCACTAACCTGAAATTGAGGGGGTGTGTGTGTGTAGTGTCCACATTTCAAAATACTGACAAACTCAAAACACTGAGGCAAAACTAAACAGGTGAAATTCAGTGGTGATAAATGTAAAGTGATACTCTGATACTAAATGTAACATAAGCAGAGGATGCAAGGCATCTGGTTTTGCAGCAGTACTTACAAAATGGATCTAGAGGCCTTAGTTGATCATAAGTTAGGAGTGTTCACACTAAATACTTCAAGCAAAGGAAAAGTCCACCATTGCTGGAGGCTTTGTAGTGCACCATCAAATGGCTCCTTCTGCTAAAAGCAGTGATCAAATTCTATGGCACTCTTACTCAGAAGATGGAACAGGTTTGTACTCTACATCCCCATGCAGGAATACCACAAACAGATACTGTAACAGTAAAACGTTTAGACCAGTGTTTCTCAACCTTGGCAGCTTGAAGATGCTGGCTGGAGAATTCTGGGAGTTGAAGTCCACACATCTTCAAGCTGCCACGGTTGAGAAACACTGGTTTAGACAGAGGAATAAACTGCCTGGAGGGGTAGTGGAGTCTTTATTGTTGGAGGTACTTAAGCAAAGCCTGGGTGGACTATCTGCCAAGGATGCTACAGGTACTGTTAATAAGCTGACAAAATGAGCTCCAATTGATCTTTGCGATTCTATGTAACTGGGATTCTCTTTGTCATTCTCTTACAACTTTTCAGTGTTTCATTCCACCAAAACATATCTATATACTACTAAAACTCTCATGTCTGTTTGATACTTTGTAACCTTTAACTGGGTGAAATGGTGCATCGTAGGGCAACAATTTTTGAACCAAGGTACCTCAAATGGGCTAACTTTCAGAATGCATCCAAAATCCGGGACCCATGACTCCCATGGAATAGACATTTGGCAAATTCTATAAAATATTTTATGACATAAAATTATCATAAAACATTTTATGACATAATACAAAATGCCATAAAACATTTCCTGTGGTCAACTCCTGATGTTTGGCTGTGCTATGCAGTTCAACATTGGCTACTTTCAAGGCAGATACATTTCTCCCTGAATTTTTAAGAACTTTTCCAGTCCATTAGAAGCTCTGCCATTGTTGAAGGCATTGAGGAAACTGGTAAGGAAATATCTCTGAAATGATAACCGAACGGGTCATATGCTGTCTATTAACTATTAAAATTAAGAGACTCAAAGAAACTCTCTGGAACTTGAACTGTAGGACAGTGGTTAGAAATGAACCCTTGTTTAAACACTGAGTGAGTCTGGGCTGGGAAAAGAAATCTCAACAAAAGGTCTTGAAAAGCTGCTGCCAGCCAGGTCAAAACAATAGAATGATAAATCTGCCTGGACCGTAAGATCTGAAGAGGCTCTTCTGAAAATGCCCCCCCTTTCAGATCTCTCTCTCTCTCTCTCTCTCTCTCTCTCTCTCTCTCTCTCTCTCACACACACACACACACACACACACACACACTTCTTCCTGCCTTTAGAACAGCAGTTAAGACACATTGATCAATATTAATTATTTTAGTATTTGTAATCATAGGCATACCAAAAGATTAACAGATTCTATGACATCCAGGAAGACTTCATTTTTCCGGTACTTAATCCCTTCAGAACGCCAAGACACGGCATTTGTAACAGTGGCAGGAGGGCGTGGGGCTCCAGTTTCCAGCTTGTGGCCTTCTTGTGTTATATATCTATATCAGCACAGGCAAGTCAGTCAGTCACAAGCTGGTCAGTCACTCATGCCCTAGTCATCTCCCGTATAGGCTATTGCAATGCGCTCTACATGGGGCTACCCTTGAAGAGTATCTGGAAGCCACAGCTGGTCCGGAATGGGGCCGCGCAAGCAGTTTTAGGAGCCCCAAAGACGGCCCATATAACGTTTGCTGTGCGAGCTGCATTGGGTGCCAGTCTGCTTCCAGGTCCAATTCAAGGTGTTAGTCATCACCTTTAAAGCCCTACATGGCATGGGTGCAGGTTACCTGAGGGACTGCCTCACCCCCATCACAATGACCTGTCCCACCGTCAGGCAGAGAGGGCATGCTACAGACCCTGTCCATGAGAGATTGTCGATTGCCAGGGTCCAGGAAGAGGGCCTTCTCTGCCATAGCCCCCGCCCTCTGGAATAAGCTACCCCCAGGGATAAGACAAGCCCCCCCTCTCCTGGCCTTCTGAAAGGGGCTCAAGACCTGGCTGTGCCACCTCACTTGGGGTGCGAGGGGGGATAGTTCGTCATGGGGATGGCTGGCACCTTGATGCGGCCCGGGGAATTTTATCAAGACTGCGATCTTACCATCTTGCGTTTTAGATTTTATATTTATATTTTAGAGTTTTAGTACATTTGTATATGTATATTTTATATGTATTTTTTAATCGATATTTATTTTTTACTGTTTTAAATTTGCTTGTAAACCGCCCAGAGTCACTGTTGAGATGGGCGGTGGAGAAATACAATAAATAAAATAAATAAGATGTTCAAAACGTTGAATATCTGCATATTTTAGCCCTAGAGATTTGTTTAAACTAGGATTACACCAACCAAAACAGGACAGTTTTAGACATCCTGAATTGGGTTTATTAAATATACAGAAAATGTGAGTCTTTTAGCTCCAAACCACATACTTACTCTTGTAAAATTTTACTGTCTGTGGTTTGGGGATATCCAAAATCCATCAACTCATCTAGCAGTTCATAAATGATCACAAAATTATCCCGAATGCTCTCTTCTTCCAGTTCCTTGAAATATTCAGAAAAGACCTGAAATAAAAAGGTCAAAAGAATGCAACATACCCAAACAGTAACATTCCAATTTCATTATCAAAATGTTTTCAAAGGAAAAGTTATTAATGTAATCACAATTACTCAATTTTCAAATGTCAACTACTACAAGGGCTGGGGGTAGAGGAGAATGTAATCAATGTATAATATATTCCCCCATGCTAGTCATTTATTAGTCAAGTATGACACACTCTAGAGCAGAGCTTTCCAAACTGTGTCGGGACACGTTAGTGTGTTGGCTGCAGTGTCTGGGTGTGTGGCGACTGCTGCCTCTGAGCCCTGCCAGGATTCCGCGCAGGTCCTAGTGCCTGCCTTGTGCCCTGCTGCCTCCAAACCTGCTGTGATTCTGCGCAGGTCCTAATGCCTGCCTTGTGCCCTGCTGTAAGAGTGCGTCACGAAATGATGCCCTGCTGTAAGAGTGTGTCGCGAAATGAAGCCCTGCTGTAAGTGTGTTGCGAAATGATGCGTGTCTAAAAAGTGTGTCACCAACATGAAAAGTTTGGACAGCTCTGCTCTAGAGAATAAACCCCAAGCAAAACCTCAGAATTTGAGTCATGACAGAATCAATGCCACACTCACCTGAACTACCTTGTATAGAAATGAGAACACGAGAGAGACACAGGCATTCTTCTTTGAAGTGGCAACCACTGGGATATCATATTCAGGAGTTTATAGGCATTCATATTTCCAAGCTATTTGTTTTTTATCTATCTATATTTTAGATTGTAAATAAACGTCCTACTCAATGCCCTGAAAATTATTAAGTAACTTGGGTCAAAGATTTTATAGTACATATCCTAACTTTAGAAAACCAGAAATGCAATGATCCAAAAGTTCACTAAAATTATAATACATTTCTAGGCTAAATCAACAAAAGTACAGTGTCTAGATTATGAGAAATAGATATACTCTATTCTTTTGGACAGACCAAACTGGGATACTATGCCCAATTCCAGGCTCTCTTTTTAAGAAAAATATTAACAAACTAAAATGTGTCTAAAGAAAGGCAAAAAATTATTAGGAGGCTGGATATCAGATGGATACCAGGCTAAACATATGGAGCTGCATATGTTTAGCCTGGAGACAATTAAGGTGATGTGAAAGCACTCTTCAAAGCATTGTCACATAGGTAAATATGTTTTCACAGGATAGGGTCAAAACTAACAAATTCAAATTACAGGGAAAATTTGACCAAACATTAATATGAATTTCCTGCTGGATGAACATTTATCAAGCATGCAGCAATAGGGAATTTTTTGTCCGAGCAGAGATTGGAGTAGATTATTTTTGAAGTTTCTTTAAATTCTGAAATTTAAATGCTGATGTAATTATTTTTTTTTCTTGACCAGATTTAGTGCAGGGTGACCAAAAGAATTCAAAACTGATCAGCCATTCTCCAATCTATATACTACTAAAACTCTTGTGTCTGTCTGTTTGTAACCTTTAACTGGGAAAAAGCTACATCATAGGCCAATTATTTTTGAACCAAGGTACCTCAAAAGGGCTAACTTACAGAATGTGTTCAAAATCCAGGACTCATGACTCCCATGGAATAGAAATTTGGCAAATTTTATAAAACATTTTATGACATAATACAAAATGTCATAAAACATTTCCTGTGCTCAACTCCTGATGTTTGACTGTGCTATACAGTTCAATATGAATGACATGGGCTATTTTCAAGGCAGATACATCTCTGAATATCTCCCTGAATTTTTAAGAACTTTTCCAGTGAAGGCAGTACAATTAGAAGCTCTGCCATTGTTGAAGGCATTGAGGAATCTGGTAAGGAAATATCTCTGAAATGATGACCGGGTCACGGGTTGTCTAGTATAATCTAGATCTCCAATTAGTGATTTTATGCCTGAAAGCATTTGTTGGAGAAAAGCAAATAACAAGTAAAAACTGTATGAGAACAAAGTACAGATTAGCATGTGGATAACAGGGAAACTGGTTGCCTTTCTTTTGACTAATTTAGTTATTAACTTTGGCCTCTTTTAAGATTAAATCTGAACTGGAAAGTTTGGCTAAAGAGATTCCTTAAAAATTGCCTTCTTCAGTCATCTGGAGTCCTAGATTAAGGTGCCAGCTCATCAAAGCTTATTTTGGCAAAAGATACAATATAAATTGTTGTGTTTAATCCACATGAAGCGAACACCTCCATGAGCCAGAATAGGTGAGAGAGTCCCTTCTTCTTCCTTCTCCATAAGAATAGGCATAAAATGCTCTACTTCCGACATATCCACATCTCCACGGTAATTTCTACAGATGAGAACCTAAAACAGCAGGGGTGGGGATAAGTTAACTGTAGAATCTGCATTACCAAAGATAATAGCTATGCATGTTGAAGTTCTTGATAGGTTAAAAAAAACGTAAAGGTTCCCCCCCACACATTTGTGCAGTCGTGTCCGACTCTAGGGGCCGGTGCTCATCTCCGTTTGTTAGCCAAAGAGCCAGCGTTGTCCGAAGATGCTTCCACGGTCATGTGGCCGCATGATATGCGCGGAACGCTGTTACCTACCCACCGAAGTGGTACCTATTAATCTACTTGCATTTGCATGCTTTCGAATTGCTAGGTTGGCAAGAGCTGGAGCGGGAGCTCACTCCATCACGCAGGGCTAGGGATTCGAACCTCCGAACTTGCGATCTTCCGATCGACAAGCCTGGCGTCTTACCCGCTGAGCCACCACGCCCCTTATCTTGATAGATTACACTCCTTTTATTAGAAGCACTGAACTGGATGCCAGAAGAAGCCCTGCTTTTCTGCCATTAGTGGTCTAACTCTAGGTTTAATGTCAGGGAAGGAGAAAGAAACAGATATACGCACCCCCTTTTATTGAACAGCAAAATATAAATGCATAAGCAAGAATAATATTAAACAGATTTTAGTCTTAACTTGTGGCTTATTTCGCCTTTCTTCCTTCTCTCAACAGCGGACAATCAATGACCATTGACAGATACTCAAAGCTAGAGTTGGAGTGCATTAAGGTACTTAGTGAGGGGGAGAATGGGATGACAAAGAAAATGTGGACATATGGTGACTTCCTGGTACCCCTTCCTGTTTGAAATCCTCCCCTGAACAAACTATTTTAAATCAGAATTAGCATTTCATGTTTCTAGTAAAGCAAAAATTTACACCATGCTTAGTCGTTAGTCTTTACAATACCCTTTACTGCTTTTCATACAACAGACCAAAGCAGCTACCTCTCTGAAAACATTTTTTTATTTTACACTTTACAGCTGGTAGACTGCCCCTACGGCTGGAAGTTTCACGGAAGCCCCATCCCTCCTTACACACCTTGCCCTTGAGATCCAATACATAGACGGCGCTAGCCGACATGACGGCGGTGTTCCACCTGCTCGCACACGAGCAGCCACGGCACACCCGAACCCAGCGCCTCTCGGTCCGCCCAAAAGCCTCGCGAGCTCACATCCGCTTCACTTGCACTTCCGTTGTAAAATTACAAGACCTGAAGATAGAGAGCGAGTGGTGCCTAGAGCGGCATCTAGACCACACGAGTACTGCAATTGACAATAATGCTTGTACCGCCGAACTTCCCTCCAAGATATAGCTCTATGATAATGAACGCAAGGCCATCCAGCCAATGTTAGATCCCGCCGGCCCGTGGGGATTTATTAGCCAATGGCAGACGCCGCTGCAGTCAAGACCGTCTGCCGACCAATGGGATTTTCAGTCCAATTTTTCCGGCTCCAAGCTAAAGGAGGGCGGACACCTGATGACATTTCAGGCGCAGTGACCAATTAAATTCCACCCTCATGAAGATGGACAGCTTTGCTGGCCGGTAGCAAACCCCATAGAGCCGCCGGGCCGAAGAACATGGCGAAGACCTACGACTACCTCTTCAAGCTTCTGCTGATCGGCGATTCCGGCGTGGGCAAGACGTGCGCGCTCTTCCGCTTCAGCGAGGACGCCTTCAACGCCACCTTCATCTCCACAATCGGTGCGTCATCACCTGGCAATAGGAGCACCCCACCTACCGCCACTGTCGCTATGACAACTCCTCTTGTTCCCTCACGACCTCTTCCGGTCTGAGTTACCATGGCAACCGCCCCCTCCCATCTCCTGTAGGGCAAGTGAGGGGCGAGGGCGCGAAGCAGGCTGCTTTTCAGCAGCGGGAGCGGCGAGAGGCAGCGTCCCCTCTGAGACGTTGCGGAGATAAAGGAGGGAATGAGTTAGGGTGATCCGGGTTCACGTTGCCACACCAAGTCAAAGCTCCCTGAGTTCGGCTTTCTCAGAGTGATTGTGAGTGATTGTGATGGCTCAGATGGTGGAGAGGGTTTCCGTACTGGTAATTTGGCGGAGGAAACTTGTAACAAAAATGTAGTAAATCGTTTTTAAAAGACTTGCTAGCTGAAAGTTCAAACCACTTTTCCAGGCAGAAAATTGGTGAAGAACTGTAATCTACCTTTGCAGGTTTTAGACAGAGGAAGGAGAGAAAGAAAGAGAAAGGACTAGCTGTGAAAGGCAAAAAACAAATCAAAACAATGGGATTATGACAGATATAATGTTAGATTAGATCAGAGAAATTCTGCTTTCAAATCTTCATTCACTGAATAGTCTCTTATCCCAACCTATCACAGAATTGCTTTGCACAAAGCATAGTTAAACTGGAATTTGCTGCTGTCAGATGAGGTTATGGCTTTAAAAGTTGACTGAACAAATTCATGGTGAGGACCACAGCTTTCCAAACTGTGTGTCGCAACACTTTAGTGCAGGACTTTCCAAAGTTTTTCCCATGGCGACACACCAACCGGCGTTGGTGTGTCGCCGTGGGAAAACCCGGAAGTGCGGCAGTGCGCAAAAACCCGGAAGTGCTGCTGCCGCTTTTGGGTTTTGCGCACTGCAGTTGGTGTGTCGCCGCGGGAAAACCCAGAAGCGCTGATGATGATCAGCGCTTCCGGGTTGTGTGGCGACACACCAGACTGTGTGGCGACACACTTTTGTGTCGCGACACACAGTTTGGAAAGCTCTGCTTTAGTGTGTCGCAACACAGAGTCTGGTGTGTCGCCACACAACCCGGAAGCGGCAGCGGGGGTGTGCATAGCGGCGGCGGCAGCGGCGTGCCATCAGCGCTTCCGCATTTTAGCGGAGGCCACTGCCGCAGCCACCATGCAAACCCCCGCGCGCCCCCCCGCACCGCCGCCGTGCACGCCACCGCTGCCGCCATTGGTGTGTCGCCAACGGCGGCACTTTAGAAAGCACTGGTGAGGACTGTCAAATGGTACGTATTTTGATGGCTTTATGCCGTGTCTTGGATGACAGGCAGCATCCTTTAACTATCAGTGATTAGACAGCCCCTGTTTTTAAGTTTCTGTAGTTGAGATATTGATCTGTTACTCCAGGGTTTCTCTTAAATTTCTGTAATTATTTTGAGGACAAGTGGGTGAATGAATCATTCTGACAAAGGATAGTATATAAAGGTATATGAATAAATAAATGAAAATGCAAAGAAACTGCATCGTCTATCATCTTCATCTGTAAAAAAGAACAAGAGGATGCTCTGATTCCTTAAAAACTAACAAATGTCATAATATGTTTCTAAATAATCTTTTGTAGGTATTGATTTCAAAATCAGGACGATTGAACTCGATGGCAAGAAAATTAAGCTGCAGATATGGTAGGGGACAATTTTGCTGTATCAAAATCTAATGTAGCCATCCTCAGCTTCTAGATGTGGTCAGCCTACAACAACACAGTTGAAGAGCACCACATTGGGAAAGATTGCTCTAGAGCAGGGATGGTCTTATGCTATGTGGCATGCATCAAACAAAATGCCAAATTCTAGCCATTATCTTTACATAGAATATCTTTGATTCCATGTAAGCTCAATAGGTATTCTTAGAATTTTTTTTTAAAAGTAGTTGGCTGCAGACTGGTCTGAACCTGCCAAGAGAAAGACAACGACAAATTGAAGTAATAGGTATATCCTGGAATAGGAGGGAGGGGAGCAATCTGATTCATTTGCCTTCTGATAAATTGTTGTTTTATGACTGGACATCTCATCCTTCTCATCAAGTGCTTGTATTATGAATCTTATTAGTGTATACTTTCTGCTAAGGCCATGGATCTAGACACAACTGAACAATCAAAAGGAGTCCTTGATGAGCCAACCTGCTGTTTTGACATTACTGTATTCCCACAGGCCCTATTGTCCATTCATTCACTGGTTCCCTTGTACTGATCCCACTTCTGTACCTAGAGAGGTCTGCCTCTTCATAGTCCAGGGATCATGAGTGAGCAGAGAATCCAATGGCCCAGATGCCATCAAGCTTCCACCTTGCCCTTCATCCTAAGAATAATTCAAGCTGGGATAAGGATGGAGTGGAAATCTCTGTCTTCTACTTTCTGACATCATAGATTTATTAAATAGTGCTGTAGTGTAAAGTCCCTTTTACTTATAAAGTCCCTTGAAACAATATTTTGTCCTGTTCCTCTAGGGACACAGCTGGGCAAGAACGTTTCCGGACAATCACAACTGCTTATTACAGAGGAGCAATGGTAGGTTCAATTCTCTACAGTATTGATGACAGTTAACACTGGATAGACTCCCTCAAAGTCCCCTCCAATCTGTTAAGATATTCTGCTGCTACTTCAGTATTTTTAACCTTGGCTATAGTCAATGTTAAAGCCTTTGTTTGTAACCTTGTTGGTTTTTTGCCCTTTTCTCCATCTTTTCTAATTGCTCAGTTCAACTTACTTTCTTTGCTTACCGTAGCATATTTTCTTTTCTTTTTTTTTTTTGTTTTAGCACTGATTCCCTATTCCCTTTTGCATCAGATTTAAATCTCAAAGTTGAATTCTTTCCACACAATTCTCATCTGCCTACCCTCCCTCACCCCATCAAGTCACTAGTCAGATCAGTCTCCTACTCCTTTCTACCAAACTGTTCCTTGGAAAAGCTTTCTCAGTGCTGTCAGCAAAGTTATATCAATTATCTCATATTTCTTGTCAAGTTACTAAAAAAATTAAAGAAGCAACAGGCTACTTTTCTATCTCATTCTTTAGGGCATCATGCTGGTGTATGATATTACCAATGAGAAATCATTTGAAAATATTCAGAACTGGGTCAGAAACATTGAAGAGGTATGTTTTCTCTATTAAAATGTACAAAACCTCTTTTTTAAAAAGTGCCAGATTTTGAGTTACTTCTCACAGGTATTAAAAATGCAGGGGGGGAAATCCTGTATTTGTCTCCTGATATCTGGGAGACATTAACCCTAAGTGGTAAAGTTTATACTTGACAGCATATTGTTCAAGGTTCAACTTCTTGCATCAACAGATAAGAGGATTGGTTAAAGCTAATGGGAAAAGTCTTTGTTTTCCGAAAACTCTGGAGAGCAGTCATCATCATTCTGGGTAGACAATCCTGCTAAATAGATTTTGCTAACAGATGACTTTACTGTTGGGATTACAGTATCTAAAAATTAACAACCAGTAGAGCCAATAGTTGGTTTGGAATTTTGGAAATGTGATCCTAAGACATCTGAATATTGCCAGGTTTTTGACAGCTAGATGGACATATAATCTTGCTTGCCATAGGGCAGCTTTGTATTTGTTCTTAAACTGGTTGAAACACTTTCTCCCTAATAATGTCTGTTTGATTGGTGTAGAAAATTGTACTGTGGAACATCATTAATACTTTGCAGTCTAAATAAGACTGTGTAGTACCACATGCTGTGAGAAATCTAGATCTGAATGTGAAAACATTCCCTATAATTGGATTCCTTTTGTAAATTAGTGGCATGGATAAAATGGATATGTGAAGCAAAGAAGTGAACTAGTTGGCCTTTAAAATCTCTTACAACTTTAGGATTATGTAAAGCTTTATGACAAAGAAGATGTATGCACTGGCAATTCTTCTTCCTTAAGCAGTGGGGGAGAGATAGTACATATATGCCACCCATGTTGTGATAATTTCTCATCAGCTAGTCCAAGATATTTTCTTTCTCTTAGCATGCATCTCCAGATGTAGAAAAAATGATCCTTGGAAATAAATGTGACATGAACTACAAGCGGCAGGTTTCCCAAGAGCAAGGTGAAAAGGTGAGGTTGGTCCTAGAATCTAGAAATTCGGGATCACATAAAAAGCAGTAAATGATGACCCAGCTCTGTACTGTGGCTTTTGGATTTTGTCTACTTTTCTTCAAAGGAAGGGGCTGGAAATATTTCAGAGGTGGAGGAACAGACAGTATAATTTAGGAGGTTCTGTATTTACTTTGAAGTTGTATTGGGCTAACAGAAAACAAAATATTAGAACAGCCATGCTGGCAGTAAAAACCCAAATACCAATTCATTTTTAAGTATATATAAATCATAAGCCATTGAAAAGACTGCAGCAGGCTCCAGAATCCTTCAGATATTTCATATAATCTGCTTGAGTTAAAAATCCTAACCTATCTTTGTTCTGCAACACAAGCAGTGAAAAGTGAAAGCTCCTCTCTCTGATACCTTTTGTTCCTAGTCTAGGCATTGAACTGAACATGGCATATGGGTGGAGATGAACTAATTGGAGCACTTTGAACATTTAGACAAATGGGGCATGTCGTAAGGCAGAAATGAACATTAAATTAGCACAGTTGGCCCAACTTGGATGACTGTTTTTCTTTCTTAACCTTTGAACCCTCAAAGGCCTTTGGCCTTTCTATGTTGTTAGAAATGTAGACATTGCTACAAATATGGAAGCAGTTTCTAGCTTTTGTGAAAGGCACTTTTCACTAAAAGAAAACAGAAGTCTACCTGTTGGACTGCAGCTAATACACCCACATCAGATTGAGTGCATAGGTTTTGTATTGCTACCATATTAAACTTTTGTGTTTCTCGGGAAGCAACGGAGAGGGGCACTTTCATCTCCAAATTCTGTCTCATGTAATTAATCTGAGGTCTCTTTTTTTCTTCAGCTGGCTATTAGCTATGGAATTAAATTCATGGAGACCAGTGCAAAGGCAAACATTAATATAGATAATGTAAGTATTGGCTCTTCATCTTGTAAAAGCACTGCTGTCTTTAGTCCAAATGGCGAACGGTTTATCTAGCGTAATAGCCCAAATGTGATTCTGTGGGGATGCTCTGATTTGGATTCCAGTACTAAGAAGGGGCTGGACTCAATGTCCTCCAATGGTTGGTGTTGAACTATAACAGCAATATAGCAGAAAGGTGGGGGGGGATGATTTGGAATAATTACATGAATTATATTTAACTCATAATACATTTAGTGTTATTTTTTAAAACCCACTTACCTCTTTACCCTGGCTATAATCAGTTTCTAGAGCATAGCCAACAGCCACTCAAATGCCAAGTGCACCCCTGAAGCTGTTCTAGTCTTTCACAATCAGACTCCCCTTCTTGTTCATTACACCAGCCTTCTGCAAAGAATGTTGCTTGACCTCATTTGCACATTCTGTAATTTTAATCCCAAAGATCTAGCAATCTTACTGCACAAAAACAGTATATAGCTAATGCTGTCCAGATATGTGACTGCATAATGGGCTTTGTCTATGCCAACTGGGAATTCTGGCAGCTGTAGCTGCCACACATCCCAATTGTTTATGGCCATATGCTGCTGGCTGTTTACGAATGAATGAATGAATGAATGGCCAAATGTTTTCCATATCCTTGCTCATTTTTGAATAATCTGTTTTGTGTTTGAGTTAATTTTGGTTTTCTTTATATAAAGAAAGGATAGCTTTTAAGAATTCAAAAGCAATGTGGGATGCAGCTTGTAGCAGGGAAGCGTTGTTCAGTCATGCTTTTTTGTATTTCTTGTTTTCATTTTAGGCATTTTTTACACTTGCCAGAGACATCAAAGCAAAAATTGACAGGAAACTGGTGAGCACCTTCACTATAATGAAGTTCTCTTGGGGAAAGAGTATGAACTGTGGCAAATACTCTCTTACATGAGTATTAAGTTATTCCCTGATTGTTTGACTCACTGACTGGGTTATCAGCCTAAATCATATTGTGACATTACCCCTTTCATCTCGCTTAGCTTTGCCCAATTGGCATCCAGATCAAAGTAAACATATGAATCAATGAAACCCACAAACTCATCTGGATGGTCTGTTGGAATCTTGTCCCACCACATTTCCCTAAAAGGAAGGGTCTTGGTCATCCTGAACAGGGCTGCTGAGATGGGGACCTCCTGGCGAAATAAATGTAGAAAAGAACAGACACTTTGCTGCTCTTATTGTCACCATATAGGCTCAGATGGGATCACATACCAGTGCCTAGTCATAGTCAAGACTCAGCCATCATCACTTCAGACATCTGTTCCCTTGCTTTATCCCCTACAGCTTTTTTTAAATCAGAGAGCAGTGCAGAATGGGTGGCTAGGAAAGGCCTTGCACGAGCAACCTTGCCAAGCACTCTGGCAATCTCTGTGTTCCAGGTGCAAGGCGGAACTGCCCACCAAACTGTCAGGAAATCCCCTAAGTACACTTTGAAACAATTCAGATCCATCAGGTGTTTGGGGTGGATCATCTTAACGGTCCAAGGTTTCATAACCAGTTTGAGCAGAAGGTGGTCTGACCATGGTAGATGTCACTGCCCCCTGCATTCAGACTATGCACCATCTGCTCCAAAGTAAACAATAGATCCAGCATGTGTCCCCCTGCATGAGACAGAGCCACACGTATTTGGGATGAGCTCATAGTTTCTATGGAGGTCATGAAATCACAAGCTGGCCTAGACTCCTCCTCGGGAGTAAGAGATTGAAGCCTCATGGAGTCCAACACCAGCTCCAAGACATGGCCAAGAACTCCTGCACCAACAGCATTCCTAGTTTGTCTCTAAGCCCAGACTCAGATACAGACATTTGCAACTGGTGACTTCCAGAGCTACTGGCCACTACAGTGTTTCTGAAGAATTGCCGCAAGCCCTCTTCCCTGGCTTTCACCTCACAACTGCTCTAAAACCTAAAATCCAGGAAGGCCAATCTATAGGATCACATCCTTATCAGTGCCCAACCAGGTCTCAGCAACATACACCAGGGCTGTGCACTAAAGTCGTGGACGTGTGCTGTCAGCACAGTCCTGTTGCAACCGTCCAAGTCCGAGGCACCCAACCGTTTGGCCACCTGGGCCTTGGAGCCCGTGGGTTAAGAGGGACCTTCATCAATGTGCAGCTTTCCCTTCTCCTGTAATGGCCTACCCAGGGCAAACTATATGACTTCTGGGGAAACTTTACGATTAGACAACAGATAGCAATCATATATAACAGAATTCATAATTGGAGTCATATATTGGTTGAAGGAGTCGGTGATTCCAAGGTGGGTGCAGAAGCAGTGTGTCTTTTTACCTTTTTGTCCAACTGATTTCATAACTATTGTATATAATTATCCTATATCCCATATGTGATTCTGCTGCTTTTGGGATATTCTGTTGCATAGCATTGCTGGCAGCTTAACATTATTTCCATGTTCCAACAGTATCCCAGCATTATTTCATCAATTCTGGCTAGTTCTGCTGGCATAACTGGTATTACAAAAGTATAATGGAATTTCCACTGTATTCTCTCTGCTAGTAGCTTTTAAGTTTAGGAATGACTTTTAAATTTCCTAGTAACTGAATCTTGCCATTCTTTACCTTTCTAGGAAGGCAATAGCCCTCAGGGCAATAGCCCAGGAATGAAGATCATCTCAGATCAACCAAAGAAAAGCAGTTTTTTCCGATGTGCCCTTCTGTGAGGGGCACGGCCTTAATGTGAGCTGCTGCTCAACCTTTCTGGACTTGCCCATTTGCATGGGCTTCTTTCTTCTCTGGATCTGATCCCGCACCAGTCTAATGCAATGGGGAAAAGTGGCTCCTTTTCATGATTGACCCTTCTGTGATAGAGAAGCATTATCTCTCTCCACCACTGCTGCCACCTGATGAATGTGGGGGCATGTAGATCAAGAAATCAGATACAGGAAATTTTGCAACCGGCTTTTCTTTTTCTCTCTGGGGATGTGGTTTGTTAACTGTATCATGACTAGCAGAAAAAGTAATGATCAGGATAATTCTAAATGATTCTCCACTGCCTTCCCAATCTATGAAGGAGTATGGGGTGTAGCCTGTAAGACTGAATGAAGCACTGACATTTGTAACAGATTACTCACCCTCCCTCTTGGAGTCAGGAAAAACAAATTAGTCTGCTCTTGGCACTCATTCTAGACACTCCCATGATAGAAGTTGCACAATGTCTCAAAATAAAAATAAATTATTTTTTTAGAGAAATCAATGTATGTTCTTATGTGTAAAGATCAAATTCCTTTCCTCTTGGGCCTCCTTCTCAAGTGCAGGGGATTGATGCAGGGAGAGTATTATTTGACTGATTAGACAAAATATTTGTCTGATTTTGGAGTGGGTAGCTGTGAGCTACAAGCTTTTGCAATCATATAAAGGTTCCCAGCAGGTTAGACAACACCAGTTTGCTTACTGCATCTTGGCCTGTCTGTGCTAATCTTGCAGTTCTTCTTTGGCATTAGACTCTTGTCTGACTTACAAATAGTTGCTTTCTCCTTTGAGGAGGTAACTTGTGATCAGCCTTTTTTGTGGGATTGTGCTTCTGAAATTCCCAAGCACAAATTCAAACTTGTGTTCAGTATTGACCCTATTCACATACACTGCCACAATAGAAAACTGATTTTGCAACTTTGCTTCAGTGTATTCTGGATTCCAGTATAACTTCTGTATCTCTGAGAGACCCACTTATATGTTGAAGCCGATCTGCTTGCAAGACTTCTGCTTATTACGGACTGACTTGGGCTCCATGCCTAAAACTATTTCATCAGGGCCAGAGCTGCTTCCTATGCATTTTCCCACACACATCGGTGTGGCAGTATCAAAGGGGCAGGTGTGTAAGTTACTTGATGAAACTTGTACTTCCTTCCTCAGGATTACTGGAATAGATTTCCAGACTCTGAACCCATCCTTCAAATGAACAGCAAGTTATCTAACAAAATAGGATCCTGATCTCTGACAGAACCTAAATATGGGGAAAGCTGGCCCAAAGATAATCAGGACTTTTTTTGAGAGAGATACAGCAAAGGATGTATCAACTTCCTTCTACAAAGGACAAGATACTAGTTCTACTAAAGATTTAGTATTCTCTCCCAATACTTGTGGTTAAAAAATATCAGGATGATCTACCTCCATTACCTATGAGTACTTCCAGTTGTAGTCCTTAAAATAACATTCTGGTTGCACGTTAATTAACAGGAGAGGTTTTCATACCTGTTTTAGGATAGATCAGACCATTTTATGCTTCATATTTATTTAATACATTTATATAGCATTTCATATCCCAAAGCATCTACAATAGGCATCTAAAGACAGTAGAGTATGCAGGCACCTCCTGAACTTCAGGGAGAAGAGCATCACAGAAGGTGGGTGTCATCACAGAGAAAGGCATCTCATGAACATCCACCAAGGTGGCATTTTGAGTTCTTTCTGTACATAGCAGGACCTTCCCTGATGATCTCAAGTCACAAAGCTGAAGCAGCTCAACCAAATGGAAGAGTTTACTATTTACATTCCAGATATGTGAATCCAGCATACAACCAAACTGTCTGTTTAAGCACAACCATGTACAGTATGGCCATGAGGCCTTTTCATTTATTCACCAAACCTGGGTTGACAAAAATACTGCCCCTTCAAGAACCCAGTACCTAAGACATTACAGCAGAGCTTTCCAAACTGTGTGTCGGGACACGTTAGTGTGTCGGCTGCAGTGTCTGGGTGTGTCCTGACTGCTGCTGCCTCCAAGCCCTACCAGGATTCCACACAGGTCCTAGTGCCTGCCTTGTGCCTTGCTGCCTCCAAACCTGCTGTGATTCCGGGCAGGTCCTTGTGCCTGCCTTGTGCCCTGCTGTAAGAGTGTGTCGCGAAATGATGCATGTCTAAAAAGTGTGTCACCAACATGAAAAGTTTGGAAAGCTCTGCATTACCGACTGGAGAGCCAAGTCATCTTGAACCCTTCAAGCTCTTTTTCCGCCCACCCTAACAAAAAAATAGGATGTAGGAAAGGATTCCTGTCTATTACCTTATAATGATAAAGACACAACAAATATGATAAGCAAAGATCCAACTTATTGTCTGAAATCCTTGACAGAGCAAGCACATATGCACCCAGGGATCTCTCCCTCCTCAGCTAAAGTTGATACTAAGAGTTGGATTGACCTTGTAAGGACTTGGAAATGTCAAGTCCTTAATCTCTGCCTCTGAGAAACTACAGCTAAAAATATATACTGTACATCCCAAATTGTAAATCACGTTACCACCTCAAACATCTTAATAAAAATTAATATTATCTTGTTCTTTTATCCCTCCACACTTCTTTTCTCAGTTCTTTCAGCCCAGCAGACAGCTCAGCCACCAAGATTATTGTTTCCTCTTCCATTTGCTAGGTCTGGCTATCCTGCAGCGCATTTGCTAATTTAGTCTTGTTTCCTGAACACATGAAGATGCAAATCTCTATGGAAGCACTCAACACAAGAGCTCAATCAAGACTGAAGTCCAGATATCTGTCAGCAAGTCATCCAAGATACAGCAGGTCCCAGCAATGGTTCTTCTCACTGGACCATGCATTTCTTTCAAAGAAAGTAGCAACCAAGAGTGGAATTTATACTCATGATTGTGGTTCAAGTGTTTCATTTGGGCCGAGACCAGGTTCAGATCCCCACTTAGCCATGAAGTTCACTTGAGTGACTTTGGGCCAGTCACTCTCTCTCTGTCTAACCTTCCCCACCAGCCTGTGATGAGAATGACACGAGGAAAGAAAAGAACCGTGAATGCTCTTTTGGGTTATGCGGAGGAAAGACAGAATGAGCTGCAGTATGTCCTGCAATGGTAGAGGGGACGTGAGAGCAAGTGTCTTATGACAACCCTGCGGTGTAGTCCACTTGTGAAGCTGAGCTCCCTAACTTTTAGTATCTCATACAAAACACTCCCTCAGGCCTGCTCGCAGCTCCACTAAGTTTCTCTCTTGTTTCCCTTAACGGCATTCATCCCTCCAACCGTGAAACCTTCTAATTCGCTTCTGAAGCCGCTCTAGAATTTAACTCTCTATGGATAAAACAGCCGTTCGCCGGCTTAGGGACCCGCCCACTTACTCATTCCGAAGTTTCTAGTGGTTGTTCCTTTAACCCGGAAATACTTTCGTAGCCTTGTCCTCACTACCTCTGAGAGAGAGAGGAAAGGGGACGCGCTGAAAGAAACGGAGGATGTCAGACTACGAAGCTGTCCAGCGGGGCCCTCTGCGTCTGAAGGGGGGCACCGGCGACGCGTCTGCGGGGAAACGGTGAGGGGAGCCTCCAAGGGCAGAAGTTGATCTGGAGGCGGCCGCGGAGACTCTTGTTGTGTTTAGTCGTCGTCATGTTTTAATAGTTCTAGACTCTTTCTTTTGGGAAGGCGGGGCTTCTTTTGGCTTAGCCAAAAGTAAATAATAAAATCTAGTTTCTAGCTTTAGTTATCTATAAAAGATTCCTTAAGGAACACCTAACAAAACAAAAGTCCTCACGACCACAGCAACAAGAGAACACTGAGAAGGACAGAAGGAGAAGTGATTAATTTGGCTGTTGCCCCAAAAGCTCTTCGCCGCCTATGGGAAAGCAGGGCGAGGCTGTCTCGAAAGGAAACTACTCAAGGCCCACTGTTGGAAAGGCTTCGTCTTGCATAGTCACCCACACGTTAAAAGGGCAAGGAGCTGATGCATCTGAGAAGTTGGTGGGGTCTGTGGGAAAAATGATTTGGCCACTGTGCCCTGGTTTCACACAGCACAGAAATCTAATATGTAGATACCAGGTAGTCCTTGCTTAACGATCACAGTTGAGACTGGGATTTCAGTTGCTAAGCGAAGTGGCCATTATGTGAATCGGACCTGATTTTACAGCCTTTTTGCGGCAGTCATTAAACGAATCACATGGTTTCCCATTGATTTTGCTTGCCAGAAGCCAGCCGGGAAGGTTGAAAATGGTGATCACATGACCATGGGATGCTGCGCTGGTCATAAATGCAAACCGGTTGCCAAGTGCCCAAATTGTGATCACATGACTGCGGGGATGCTGCGACAGTTGTGTGAGCACCAGTTGTAAGTCAGTTTTTTCAGCACCGTCGTAAGTCTGAACTGTCACTAAATGAATGGTCATTAAGTGAGGACTGCCTGTATGTCTTCTCTGTCAAGCTCCAGTTTTATTGTAGGTTGAACATGCTTAATCCCACTTCCAATAATTAAGAACAGGAGATGTGATGTATAATTAGCAAAGTGTGTTAAAATCCTGATCTCCAATATAGAGACCATATCCCCAGGCTTGTTCAGGGTTTCATTGTGCCCTGTTGCTTGAATTTGTCCTTTTCCTAACAAGAAAGTCCAAATAAAAACAAAGCAGGGTATAATTATAGATGTAGAAAGTTGTCTTCTTTTTCCTATCATGCTTTATGAAAGAATTTTACTTACGAGGGGCTTTATCATAATTGTCTCTTTTTAGAAAGAAGAAGAAAGACAAAGAAAGAAGCAAGATTGTAGACCAGATTGTGAGCAGCAAGAAGCAGGAGGAGGAAGAAGAAAAGAAGCGGGCCCTGGACAAACGTACTCCAGCACAGTTGGCCTATGAAAAGATGCAGGAAAAGCGGGTCAGTGTCTTAGAGAAAAAAGGGCCACTACAGAGAAAGTTTGAGTTGAAGGGAAACTCATCAAGTGCTATAAAATGTGGGCAGAGCTAGCAAAAAGGTTCCTTGGCAGAATGACAATAACCAATACTCTCTTTTTATTCTGTAGCAAATAGAACGAATCTTGAAAAAAGCATCCAAAACCCACAAGCAGAGAGTAGAGGTAAGTTACTGCTTTGCGAGCTACATGTTCCTGCATAATGGCAAACGAAACTATGTTACGGCTTAGCATTTTATACGAGCCCAACCTAAGATGCATTTAAGGAGGAGAAAACATGGATGAGAGCTTTCAGCTATGGATGGATTTAGACTTAAAATTTTATTGAGAGAGAAAAGAGCTGTCAGATTTTCGAAGAATGTACATCTTCAGCCAGCTTTTCCCTTCTGATTAGGATCGGATCTCGATAAGCCAGTCCCTTTATTTTCAACCTTCTGGAAAATGATAGTCAACAAAAGCACTGAATAATTTTGGGTACTTTGCAGTCTTGGTTATATCGTTTTTTTTAAAAAGTGTGGATAATTGAATCTCCCAAGTTTTTCTTCCCTGAAAGTTTTCTAATCTGGTCCAGGAAGGCTAGATTTTCTGTGTCTATAGCACACTCCCATATTAATATCATTGTTGTTTCCTTTTCCTTGAATTCTTACCCAATGTTCTTGTCTGGAGCCTTGTGCTCAAATTGCTGGATCTCAACACAGTTGTGCACTTTCATTTAATACCACTGCTCCCCCCACTTTTTGTCTGATCTATTCCTTTTGAAATGTATTTGTATGCGGTCCCAATCAAAGGACCCATGGTTTCATAATCCAAATCCACAATCATTAAAACAATTCACAACAAGCAATAAACATCACACAACTAAAAATTGGCATGAGTTACAACTGCCCCATTGTATCCCCTTTTCCTCCTTGAAATCTCAGCCGAAGAGCAGTTCTTAACCAGCTTCCCAAAATTTAAGAAAGGGGCAACCTAATCTTTGCAGGAGAGGGCAAAGAGAAGTTGCTCAGTAGAGCTGGGGCAACCATCAATTCTCACTCCCTTCACTTCATGCCGAGTGAGGTGGGATCTTCAGTGTGGTTTGCACGTTCAGAATAGGCACGTTCCACATACTCTACATTTTACACCAGATACCTTGAGACACGTAACTTCCTTCCTGTATGTGCATGTTCATTATTGGGTGCCTGATGTATTGTGGATCTCTCCCAATCCCAGTCTACACCTAGCGTAACACTATTTTCTGGGTTCTTTTTCCCTCTTACTTCCAACTGAACATCCTTGTGATTAGGCTGTTAGGAAAACTGTGTCTAATGTGTTTGAAGTTTCTTATTTTGAATTAATTTAGGTTGAATACATACAAAATAGATCCATTGAAATCAGACAGATTGTAGGTACTCACGACAGACTTTATTTACTGTAAATGGATCTCTGCTGAGTCTAAACTCTGAAAGGATATTTGTACTCTGTATTTGAGTTGTTGCTTCCAATTTATATTCTTTTCTTTCCTAGGATTTTAATAGGCACTTGGATACTTTGACAGAGCATTATGACATCCCCAAAGTCAGCTGGACTAAATGAGCATCTTTTCCATCAACATTTCTTCTTACAGAATCTTTGTTTCTGAAATGAGCACAGACAGTGGTTTTGAGCTGGAACTCATTTGGCAGAATTGCTGTTTTCCTGTAACTTCCTATTCTTGGTCAAGCTTTTGATTTTAAAGAGATACATGTATCTGTTCCTTGTCTTCAAGTAACTGGCAGTTAGCTGTTTAAGATCTGCATCAGTCATTTCTGCTGTATTATTGCATATTTAAGAACTTATAAGGACAAATTAGTCCTTAGCTAATTATAGATAAGATCATACAAATACAAAACACTTTGGTTGTATGCAGGATTCTGTTGCTGAAAGCAGTACAAGGATAATTAAATGCTTGGGGTGGGAGAGTTACTCTGTGTACCTGTTTTCTAACTTGATTGCTGCAGTGTAAAAGAATACTACAAGTACATGCAAAGGGAGTAATTACAGCAGCTAAAACATTCATCCAGCATATTTCCATCATTTCTAAACACCCCAACCTGATGGCTGCACCATCTTCTCCAGCCTCTCAGTATACAGTCCCAATACATGAACATTTACTAAGAAATATTACTTGTAAAAGACAGAGAATTCTAATGATTCCCAGCTTCATCTATTGGAAGGACCACCATATTCCCCACATTGTGATTTGCTTTTAATGGTGAAAATTTGTCCAAAATTATTAAGAACACATATTATGTTTGTGGGTTTTCTGGGCTGTGTGGCCGTGTTCTGGCAGTTTTTGTTCCTAACGTTTCGCCAGTCGCTGTGGCTGGCGAAACGTTAGGAACAAAAACTGCCAGAACACGGCCACACAGCCCGGAAAACCCACAACAACCATCGGATTCCGGCCGTGAAAGCCTTCGACTAAACACACATTATCTTGATTTTAAGTAAAGAGTGAGCCTATACATACTTGAAAGTTAAATACCACTGCAGAAAAGTGAAATTAATTGAAACTGTAAATGAGTTGACTACTTTAAAAACAGCAGCAATTCTTACCCACTTGAAGCCTGCTCCCATGTATAGGCATGGCAGGATAAACATTGTCTTGGTTCTATAGCATCAGTGTTTAATTTTGTAGCTAAGCTCCAGAAAGGGACAAAAGTGAAGTGTAGACTCAGATTATATCTCAGGAAGTGTATGTGCTACTTCTGGTTTTGTAGTTTTTGTGAACTTTATGACCTCGTTAATGTTTATCTTCCTATGATTGGTTTTAGACTCAGGTCTGTGGATTCCATTTGGGGTTCTCTTGGCATAAGGTGTCAGGTTAAGTGTATTAGGGCTGTGCACCACTTTAGGGTCTGCAAGAGTGTGAAAGTAGTACCTGTCTGCAAAACCGCCCAGAGTCCCTCCTCGGGGGTAGATGGGCAGTGATAGAAATTTAGTAAACAAAAAATAAATACCTTAAAGCAGCCATTCCTTTTCCTAAGAAAAGACACACCTACTTTGTGTTGCACACAGGTGTTGCATTCTCACTTCTGCACCATTCAAAGTGCTGCACAACCCTAAAGCATGCATCAGTAATGCAGTCTGAAAAGCTTTTGGATGAATCTGAAAGTTGTCAGCCTGGCTTTCAAGTAGAATGTGTCTATTCCCCTGCCCCCACTCAATTTCTTGAGCTGAGATGAAGATTCTAATTTTGTGCGTTGTGCTAGAGCAGGGCTTTCCAAACTGTGTGTCGGGACACGTTAGTGTGTCGGCTGCAGTGTCTGGGTGTGTCGTGGCTGCTGCCGCCTCCGAGCCCTGCCAGGATTCTGCGCAGGTCCTAGTGCCTGCCTTGTGCCTTCAAACCTGCTGTGATTCCACGCAGGTCCTAGTGCCTGCCTTGTGCCCTGCTGTAAGAGTGTTGCAAAATGATGCCCTGCTATAAGAGTGTGTCGCGAAATGATGCATGTCTAAAAAGTGTGTCACCAACATGAAAAGTTTGGAAAGCTCTGCAGTACTGTGTCGCCTGGGGGCCCCAAGTGTGTTGTGCGACAACCTAAAAGTGTTGGTGGCGGCCACCGGCACTTCTGGGGTTTTGTGTGCCGGCCGTTGGTGTGTTGCCAACGGCAAAAGTTTGGAAAGCCCTTGTGCTAGAGCCTAATCCATTCAGTTAGTTTGATATGGGTCACCATTACACACCTCTGATTCTCTGATGGTGGTCTTGGGCTGCTGGTTATCTATTCTGAAGAAATGGATGGGACAGATTAAAACAAAGGAGATGAGAAATTTTCTATTTAAAATTTGGGTGTGCAAGCTGTTTTAGACATGAGGTTCACTATTCTAAAAAGTTGAACTTAGAGTGGCCCAGAATTTTTATTGCAGTAGAAACAAAGAGTGTATTTTTTCTGCTCGAGTTGCCAGCCACATCTTGTAAAATTGGGCATTGCCCTTAACACACACCATTCTTTCATTACAGTGACTGCAGTAGTCTCACACATTCTCTATAGGTCTGCTCTTGCAAAGCAGTGATTATGCCAATTGCTACAAAATGGTGCTGTCAGTTACTGCCTGGAGCTGCACACTTTTTAAATATACCTTTTCCAGATTCAATACAAGGTGCTGGTTTTAGCCACTGAAGCCATATATAACTGTGGTGTCCTTGGTGCTCTCTGAGCCTTGTTGTTTTCTTGTAGACGTTTCATTGCCAGGCTAGGCAACATCTTCAGTGCGAAAAGTTGCCTAGCCTGACAATGGACTCCACAGTTCAACCCTGAGCTACAAATCTTCTCTTTGATTGGTACCATATATAACTGGTTACTGAGCAGGACTCCTTTACATGCTCTTCCCCTCCCGTTCACGTTCTGTTCAGCAGCTGATGCCTCACACCAGACATCCTTCTCTTCCCCCCTCTCTTCTATCCCCTTTATCAACACCGCTTTCATCCTCAGATGTCATTTTAGTATTTATTTAAGAATACCCACATCAAGGAAGACGTACTTTAAAAAAAATATTATTAGATCAAAAATCATGTTACAGGATACACTTACAGGAGCCAGAAAGATTTAATACAGATTGATTTGGGTAATTTTTCCCCACCTTGCAAAATTTAATAAATACAGAAGTAAAAAACACAAGCAACTCTTTTCCTATCAGAGCACACTGAAGTAAACCAACAGGAAAATGTGGGGTTTTTTTCCCTGCATCTGAAATCTTCAAGGAGATGAACCAAAAGGACATCACTTAGAACATTGCTCTAAACTAGAAAAACAGTTGCAGCCTTTAAGGCACCCACAGTGGAATCCAGTGCTATGCAAATGAAAGCCCATTCGCACAAGAGACAGTCTAGCCCTGTCTGCCCCCTTTCTGTGCCCGTCCCCTATCTGCTCTGGAGGAGATTTTGAGGGCATATGCAAGGACGGGGAGGGGGGAGAACGCTCCCTTTTCCAGTTGTACTGATAGAAATGTGTTTCCAGCCTTGAACTGCCTATGGAATGTGCAGGCTACTTCGTCTTTTGTTACATTTTTGCAAGGAAATATCCCTTATTCACATTAACACCCAGGAATCTAAGGCAGAAAAGATTCTGTGGCACCGCTTAATGAAACCGTGGACAAAATACTGCCACAGAGAATCCACCCACATCATTGCAGGGCAAATGTGTTTTGTGCTGCAAACCGCCATGAAAAACACACTACTGGCAATAAGTTTTAAACAGAACACATCACATGGATTGTGTTTTTCCAGTACTGAATGCGCCTAGCACCTTTGGAAGGACCCACATAGAAAAAGATACAAGCAGACAACTTTTCCAGTTTCACAATGTGCTGTCATGTAGGACAGGGTGAGAACAAAAGCCTACATCCCGTTTGTGCCTAAAGCCTTAATATTTAAAGGTGGGGAAGAAAAGATTAGGTCCCGTATTCGCTCTGCATGATGTTAGAGAAAGAAAGAGGCGGGTTCAGAAAAGAAGCTGCCATTCCATACATGACTGACGGGGTTTTCTTGACCTTCAGAGTCTGGGTGTTTCCCCCACAGATTTATATGCTGCCCAGTTCACTGAGGGTTTGATCCAGCGTTCGGTGCAGAGTCAAGTTCTCTTCTTTCGCTTGGGCAACTTTTTCTGGTGAGAATGGGAAAGATATTAAGAAAAAAAAATTCAAAGAATAGGACTGGTTCTAATCTGACCATTTCACATTCCAATTTTAGTTGCATCTGTTTAAAAACACGGCTGTACTCCTTCAGTTACATTTCCCCTCAAACTTATGCTATGCCTAATTTATCCAAAAGGCCAGTCGAAGGAGAGAAACCTGTTCTGAGATCATGAGATTCAACTAAGAAACACCCAGGAAATCTGGCTCAGCAACATCTGGAGGAGCAAAGATTCCACAACCCTTTATTAAAGGAACTGGATTAGTGAAAGATTTAAGAGTTCAGCAAGAGTGATAGAGTTGCAAGGGGCTCAAAGGTTATCTAAGCCCAACGCACTGCTCAGTGTAGGAGTGAGTTGGGGATAGATCTTATACCTGAAAGAGGAAAACCCGAGATTGAATTTTCCACAAATTGACCTCATTGGTTGGAGTGATACAAATGGAGAATGAAAATTCTAAGGAGAAAGTTACATAAATAATCTCCAACTCTGTACTGTTTGAATTAGTGGTCAAACTTAACTTGGAGAGATTATCGTTTTATAGAGCAAACAAGGAACAGATGCCTTATACTTTATAACAGAGCTTTCCAAACTCTGTGTCGGGACACATTAGTGTGTCGGCTGCAGTGTCTGGGTGTGTCGTGGCTGCTGCTGCCTCCTGGCTTCCACGCAGGTCCTAGTGCCTGCCTTGTGCCTGGCTGCCTCCAAACCTGCCCTGCCAGGATTCTGCGCAGGTCCTAGTGCCTGCCTTGTGCCCTGCTGTAAGAGTGTGTCGCAAAATTATGCATGTCTAAAAAGTGTGTCACCAACATGAAAAGTCTGGAAAGCTCTGCTTTATAAACGGGGGGAAAAAAGCAAATGAGAGAAGATTCCAGATATATATATTTTTAATTGAAGCCAATGTTTACAGAAAGAGACTTGTGAAAGCACAGAGAGGCAAGGAAAGCAGAAGATTCTTAGCAGGAGCACCCAGCAGGACAGAAAGCCCCACTGTATTTATCTACAAGGAAGTCATATCATTGAGTGCGTGGTCCAATTCCTCACTGATGGCTTTGTATTTCAACTTTTGAGCATACAGCTCGTCTGCAGGGCAAAGGATGGCAAGACAGGCAGGATGAAATGCCGAAGTAACAGGAGCATAGGCAAGTTCAGAGGTGGTGTTGCCACAGAGCAAGGAAAGGTGGAAGAGATGGAGAAAAGGAAAGAAATATTAAACACAGAAATGGAACACTACAGATACTTCACACAGAACTGCAAGATAAGCATGGAAAGATTTCAGCAACAGGAGGTTTGGAATGTTCAAAGATTGAACGTTCAATATTAAGAGTGTGAAAAATGTTTTGAATTTGAACTGCTTACACTGGCCTCTCTGGACGTGTTTTATGCCCCAAAGAGGGTTGTTTCAAGCACAAAACATTTCCAGGTGATCAAATTAGGATATTTCAGACTTGGGACAGCTGTTTTGAGCTTGGAACAGGGCACTTTGCATTCAAAAGTTTTAATTCAAAACATTTAACACTCCCCTATTCAGTACTATATATGCCACCTTGAGCTTAGATCTTCAATTACATTATTACAACAATTCTTTAAAAAAAACCTATAAGGTAGGCAAATTGCAAAGAATGGGCTTTGTTCACCTCAAGGCCAACCAATCAAATTAATGACAAGGGTGAGAAATGTGGAGACTTAACTAAATCTTAAGTTATTCTTATCCTCAGGTGCTGTGTTAAATTGCCCTGAGATCTTGAGTGAGATTGCCATTTAGGCTCCCTAGGGCAGAAAAAGCCTTCTAGAAGCCACTTCACTGAAATGCAACCATGCAAACAGTGCCCTGTAAGAGCTTTCCATCCCAAGCTTCAAAAGCTTTACCCCGTACCTTCCAAATCATCAATGGACTTTTCCAGTTTAGCGACTGTTCTCTCTGCAAACTCGGCTCGTGTTTCAGCCTAAGAACAGACATTAAAGCAATCAAAAGGTTGTACTACTGATCAGATACCACTTTCCCTCCTCCCGTCTCCAAGCCAACATGATCTCACCTCCTTAAGCTTGTCAGTCAAAAGCTTGATTTCCTCTTCATACTTGTCCTCTTTTTCAGAGTACTGTGGAAACAAGGTCAACATTAATCATTTTGTTTGTAAGAGGAGGGAGAGGGGATTGCAGGAAAAATAGCAACTGAAACCACCTCATTTCTCAAATATATATATATATATATATATATATATATATATTTATATTTATATTTATATTTATATTTATATTTATATTTATTGGATTTCCTCTGGGATGGAGTGGTCAATGCAAAGCCCAGTGGCACACACTGTCTCCAACCCCCTTTTTACCAAGTCCCCTGCACCACCCCTATTGCACCACTAAATTATTTTTCTGTTTCATTTAAAGATAAAGAAGCAAAATAGATGCATTAAACCATTACTAAAAACTAAAAACAAGAGAGTTTTTAAACGCACCTATGTCCCATAATATCCCAGAGTTCTCACTCAAGGCACAAAGGACCAGATTCAAATAATATTACTTTGGACAGCTTATGCGAAAACCTAGCTTTCTGGAGAATAATGGTGGGGAAGATGGAAGGAAAGAGAAAGAGAAGAAGAGGACAACCAGCAGCAAGATGGATGGACCCAATTATAGTGGCAAAGAGTGTGCTGTTGGAAGACCTGAAGGTCCCAGATCACCCTGGAGAACATCTATCTATGTGATCACTAAAAGTAAACACTGAGTTGATGGCACATAATCAATCAATCAATGCCCCATAAAATAGCCCTGCTATTTCCAGGGACAAGACTGATCTCAGTGGCTGAGATTTTTTTTTAAAGTGCATTCCCCTGGCTATAAGATGCTATCCAACTCTGAGAGGAGCTCATAATTTATTTATTTATTTGGTTGTTGTGGGTCTTCCGGGCTGTGTGGCTGGAAGTTGTGGTTCCTAACGTTTCGCCAGCACCTGTGGCCAGCACCTTCAGAGGGCAGGAGCACAGACAGAAGCCTTCAACAATACATTATTTATTTATTTATTCGGTTTATCACCGCCCAACTCCCTCAAAGGGACTCTGGGCGGTTTACTATAATATATATACTACTCTCTTCTCTAACTGTATCTCCATTCCACCAGTCCACTGGGGCAAGAGACAGTGACCTTCCATGGCTGACCCTAGATTTGAACCCATTCAACATTCAAACCTCTGTATATTGGCTTTCCCTAAACCTCCTTGCATAGAAAACCTGCCAACTCATCCACCAAATGATATTTTCCAGGCATTTATTGTTTGGTTTCAAAGCATCAAAACAGCCTTGTGTGAGATTGTGCTAATGATGTCAGCTGCATGGAGGGCAAGGAAAATGTTTCTCCCTGCTGCTTTATTACCCTGAAGTGATGAGGAGGAAGCAGCTTCAAAACAACGGCCTGTTGATGTATTTTGCAATAGGCAAACATCCAGTAGATGTTATTTACCATTTTTTTATATTTTTATTCATCCACTAGTATACATAATCTCCCCTCAAAAAGATGAGACCACACTAGAGATTGATTATGTATCATCAAGGTGGTGTCAACTTTTAGTGACCACATAGATAGATTTTCTCCAGGATGCTCTCCCCCTAACCTGGCCCTTCAAGTCTTCCAACAGCACACCCCTCACGACTGTAACTGAGTCCATCCACCTTGCTGATGGTTGTCCTCCTCTTAATAGGCCTCAGCAGAGAGGATAAAGCCCCAGGCTACTAAAGCTGAATATAGGGGAAAGGAAATCACCTTGGTGGTTCATTATAATATCCAGAGGCCTATCCATCCCACCTGTTCTTGCACCTTTTTAAAACACCTGAAAGCCAATTCCGAACCTTTAAAAGGTTAGGAGCCACCAACCTTCTCTGACTGAGCCTCAAGGGACTTCAGGTTGTTGGTGACATTCTTGAGTTCTTCTTCCAGGTCACTGCACTTCCTATACAAAGCCAAAGAAACCACCACTGTCAGCTTTTCCTCTTGTTGTTTAAATGAAAACATCACTGCCATCAGAAGCCTTTGGGAACCTCTTTACAGATCCTTTGTTTCACTTATTTTGTAATTTATTTGTATCCAGCATTCTTTTATGTAAACATCTCAAAACAATCCATAATTAAAAAATAAAACTGTGGAGTCCATGGTGCTCTCTGAGCCCTGTTGTTTTCTTGCAGACGTTTCATTGCCAGGCTAGGCAACATCTTCAGACAATAAAACAAAAATAAAACATTTTCAAAATATGAGGTGTGGGGAAAATTAAAAATTCCCATGTTAATAGCCCCCTCCACCAAAAGTCCTGAGTGAAAAGATGAGATTTCAGTGTGCATTAAATAAGGCACGCTCTCAGAGGTTAGGGATTATCTGAACCCATTCTGGATTAGAATGATGGAATCAACCCTGGTCATCCTGATAGGTGACTGTTACTGGGAGAATGGAAGAAGGGGATCTCTCAGCAACCTTTGAGACCATTAAACTTGAGGATCTCCTGGACTGGGCCTTCAAGGCTGGAGTGAGAGACACTATATGACAGTGATTCTGCTCTAAAAGCAGAGTCAATTTCAGAGCGCAGCCCTGGGGGAAATACGTTTGGTGTCTTGATCATTTAGTAATTATGCTGCACGGTACTGTAAGTCTCCAATGCTGTTTCATGCTTATATAAAGCAGCTGGTACTGTTATTAGGGGATTTGAAGCCAGGAGTCACTGGAACATAATCTGCTCATCTGGTCATTGACAGAGGGCCTGTTGAACGTTCCCTTCCTCTCATGAACTTCATAGGATGGGAAGTATGGGCTAGATCACAGGCTTTCTGTGGCAGCCCCTACTTTCACCCTGGAAATATGTGCAGCCCTCATCTTGTGAGTACTCCTTAAGTCAAGGCTGTATTGTTTCAGGAATCCTTTAGCTCCTACTGGTCTTGTATGGGGGTGTTCACTTTCTGTAATTAATTTGGGGATGATTATGCATGATTATGATTTTTCCCTTATTGCTGTATGCTGCCAGAGTCCTTCAGGAATGGGGTGGGTTATAGGGCAGAGAGAAAGATGCTGACAACATACAACTCAGGAGTCTCAGGTGTGGCCACTCACATCCAAGACCAGCCCTTGGACACAGTAGTTGGCTAGAGGAGGGCAAACAAGATGAAGAACCACCAAGTAAACCTATAGTTCTACAGAGAGGTGGCTCTCAGGTGTGGCAGTTGAGTAATCTACCTGTTCTGAATAGAGGTCAAGCAGGTATTTAGCCAGCCGAGAGGCACAACCATCCTGTGTCCAACAGCATTAATTATTAGCTGCAGTGCTCTATATGGGGTTCTCCTTTAAGAGTGGTCCAGAACCTACAGCAAGTGCAGAGTGCCTAGAGAACACAGGTTGGGAAAGGTGATTCTGGATGCCCTCCAGCACTTTTACAAGTTACTCTGCAGGTAACTAATGAGTTCCTTGCTTTAATCAGATTTCTGACAAGCAATGATCAACTCACAGTTCAGACACCTCAGCTCGTTCTTCAGCTCTTTCCAGTTCCCCCTCCAGAATGACAAGTTTACGGGCAACCTGGAGAAAGACCAAAAAACCATCACTGTATGCATCAAACAACACAGTTCTGACATAAAGCAACTACGAGGGTCAACATCTGCACTCCAAACATAGCAAACTGGTATTTAAATGAAATTGGCACTTCCCCTGAATACCATAGAGTCAAACTGCAGTGGTGAAAGGCTGACCACCCTTATATCCTGCTCTTGAACTTCCTCAATGATTCTGGTTGCTTACTGTGTGACAAAGAATGCTTGGGCCTGATCTATCTTATGCTTTAACTGAGATTTATTTATTTTATTTGTTTTTCAAATTTTGCCACCGCCCATCTCCCCCAGCAAAGGGGGACTCTGGGCGGTTTACAATAACAAACACTTTAAAACAGGAGAGATAAAAACATCTAAAATATAAATACACTATTTCCAAATATAAATATAAAAGAAGGAATAAATATAAAATCCAAGTGGCTAAAAAAAGATCTAAATTTAAGTTCTAAATGTGAACACAGACTGGAGCACGTTCCAAAGAGAACATGTGAATCAAGGCTCACAATGAGGACAGGAATTTGCTCAAAATGAAATGAAAATTAGGGGCATCAACTGAAACTCACCTTGTTAATTAAACTACCTTTGAAACAACAGCTCAAGATCTTGAGAAACTACCTACTCCCTGCCCACTTTATGACTTGTCTAGCCAGGTTTTATCTGTTGCTCCAGATCTTTCAAGCAGAGCAAGGATTTCCCAGACATGCTGCCTGAGGCAGTTTTAAACTGGAGGAACTGAACCCAAGGCCTTCTGCAGGAAAAACAGGAGCTTCACCTCTGGGCTGTGATTCCACCAAAACAGGCTGGAAGACATGGAGTAACAACTGTCGTTTTGAGTGTGCAGCCTTTCCCTTGTTTCTTAAGGGCAACTGTGCTTGCCAGCCTTCAAATGTGTTCAGACTGTCAGAATGCCCCGCAGCATGCCAGGTGCCCAGGAACGTCCCCGTGCCCAGCCACCCTTGTTCCCAGTTGCAGAGCCTCTCCCCCAGGATCACTGCCTCACCTCCTCATATTTGCGGTCAGCTTCTTCAGCAATGTGCTTGGCTTCCTTCAGCTGCATCTCTTGAATCTCCATTTTCTCCTCATCCTTCATAGCCCTGTTTTCAATTACCTTCATACCTCTGTGGAAGGACCCAAAAGTACATTTTAAATCCTCTGGGAAAACGTGGTTCTCTACAGGTGTTCTATGTCTTGTTATGACAGATTTTGTATGTCTTGGCAGGACCCACATTTGGGGCAACCATTGAGTCAGCCCAGTCCTGCATGGACAGCAACTTCTGTATCTGTTCAACAAGTGGAAAATTGATGTGCAAAGCGTATTTCGTAATTATGTATGTATATTTGTTTATTAAATTTATATGCTGCCCACCTCACTGTATAAGTGACTCTAGGCGGCTTAAAAGTAAAAAGAGAATAAAAAATCTTACCAAAAAATATACAAAATTAAAAAGACGGAGAGAGCGTGCTCAACCCACCAACCATCCCCAGGGCTGCATACAACCATCGGATCCCCTGCTAGGTGGCAGAGCCAGGTCTTGACGCTCTTCCGGAAGGCCAGAAGAGTGGGGGCCAACCTCACCTCCGGGGGCAAGATGTTCCACAGGGCAGGGGCAGCGGTAGAAAAGGCTCTCCTCCTGGACTTCGCCATACACTGGAACTTAAACTTGGCTAGTCTGCCCATGCTCCAAACTTTATAGTGATGGCTTCCTGCATCTCTACATTCCTCTATGCTTTATTACAGGGTTTCTCAAGCAGGGTTCCGTGGATCCCTAGGGTTCCCTGGGAGATCACAATTTATTTAAAAAATTATTTCAAATTTGGGCAACTTCACATTAAAGAAGTAAGTTTCATTCTTTATTTTCAGTTTAGGAACACTGTTAATGCATATATACAGGCCTACACATGAAACGAATATAATAATTTTGTAACTTCTGGCCTATATTTGAGCCTGAATGTGCAGGGGTTCCCCGAGGCCTGAGAAATATTTCAAGGGTTCCTCCAGGGTCAAAAGGTTAAGAAAGGCTGCTTTATTATTATATGTTGTTGGTATTTCTTGCATTTTTCTGATTAAATAAGCACCCATGTACATAATGCTTCTAAAATCTACTATTATGCTCGTTTTGTGTTTTTTATAAACTTTATACCATACTTTTTATGCCTACGTATAAATCAGCTTAATGTTTACTTTGAATTCTAGGAGTTGAAGTTCACATTTCAGGACAGCAGCCACATCAGGGAAAGCTATTCTAGATTAATACATATTCCAATAATCCCTAAATAGGGCTTAGATTTTTTTTTCTTAGTATCATTTTTAAGCACCAAGCAATTTATAGCTAATAATATTATTTATTAGAATTATTTCATACTTTTTTTTAATTGATCAACGGATAGTAAAACATTTGCTCAACTAAACGTGATTATCGTAACTCTAGCGGCTGTTAATATATAGTCACCATTACCATATAATCTCTAGACATCTGGTTTTTTTATTCTTTCCAACAGCAGAATGTTGAAAAGAAACTGCGTAAAAGGGGTCAGGACTCTGTCCATCTGCCAGTAAGGTAACGCTCTGAGAACTGAGCAGAACGGGGGAGAGAAGCTGGCAAAAGGAAGACTGAGTTTAAAAATTGGCTAGGTTAGGCTGGGGTCTGAAAAAAAATCCTCAAAAACTTGGGGAATGCATCTCTATGAGGAAACCAAGGGGACAGTGGTTTGCAATTCTGGCACTTGCTTCATCGTAAGCCCTATCACATGACCCAGAGCAGAATGCACACAACCCACACTGTGCTTCCCAGTACACACACACAGGCAACACAGAACAAAAAGAACTCAAAAAGCCATGATCCGCATGCTTCCCTTACTTTGTTAATATTTCACAACCTCAGTAACTTTAAGATGTGTGGACTTTACCTCCTGCTGCCTGGAGAATTTTGGGAGTTGAAGTCCACACATTTTAAAGTTGCTGAGGTCAAGAAGCACTAAACGAGAAGAGAATAGTGGTACGGTACCACTAAATGTGTACAAAATGTCCTCTGCCCCCTTACTTCTCCAGTGAAAATTCAAAATCACTGGGAGCAACCACCAAAGAAAGAAAGCCACATCAACTGAACAGCATAAAACCTTTGTTCTTGTTCATTCCTCGGCTCTCTTGTCAGGACTTGTCATGGCTTTTTCTTTTAGATGATTTAGCTGACTCTCTTTAAGACTAACAATGCAGATTTGCTAAACCAGGAGCAAAGCTGATAGTGTACCTGATTAAAGTAGCTTAGTATACAAATGTCTCTAGCTCTGATTTCCTTTTACAAGGAAGTAATTCTCTGCTTATTTCATTAAGCTGTCTTATTGTTAAAAGTCACTTTAATAAAAGTGACTTTTAACAATTAGGCTACTTTGGATTCCTTTGAACTTCCTAAAAGGAACACATTATCCTCTCAACTTAGACCACTTAAAACTTTTTTTTTAAAACCATTTAAAGCCAAAGTAGACTGATTTTTCAAAGTACACATTATTCTCATGGCTTTGAAGGCAATGATAGGCATGACTGCCATTCTCAAGATTTATCCTCTATGCTTTTCCAGACTTTGGGGATAAAAACATTCTAGAACTTAAATGTTGGGGGGAAATCACCCTGCTGATTACTAGCATTTTGTCACTATATTCTAGCAGTACAGAGCATGTGGAAGCCACATGCAAATTTCAGGTCATGGATGGCCAATCCCTAGTTTACACCTCATAGTAAAGAGAAAGCAAAACAGGCTAACAGGGCCAGGGCCAGAACTTAGCAGCTGTCTGCCTTTATCCATGCAATCTAACTCTAAATCAGGAGGAAAAAGTTGTAAAAAACAGTAGGTGCCCTGCAACTTTACAAGATTGGTACTGAGAACAGAGATGCGATCAGGGCTAAACTGGAGAGTTGTTTGGAGCCCTTCTTGACTGTGAAGTTCTGGCCTTTTGTCTCCTCGTCCATCAATACTGACCTTGTTCTGAGCATGTCAAGGCACACCTAAGCTTACACTGTTTGCCACAGTATCTTTTGTTCCTTATTTTTACAGAATATTTATAGTCAGGATGGCTGGGGGCACACCTGGGCAATATATGCTCATTTGATTGTATTAACTTTAAATAAATGATCCTTTACTGCAGAGCTTTCCAAACTTTTCATGTTGGTGATACACTTTTTAGACATGCATCATTTCACGACACACTCTTACAGCAGGGCATCATTTTGTGACACACTCTTACAGCAGGGCACAAGGCAGGCGCTAGGACCTGCGCGGAATCACAGCAGGTTTGGAGGCAGCAGGGCACAAGGCAGGCACTAGGACCTGCGCGGAATCCTGGCAGGGCAGGTTTGGAGGCAGCAAGGCACAAGGCAGGCACTAGGACCTGCGCGGAATCCTGGCAGGGCTTGGAGGCAGCAGCAGCTGTGACACACCCAGACACTGCAGCCACACACAGTTTGGAAAGCTCTGTTTTACTGAAACAAAGTGGTGCTGATCCCCCCTGGTCATCTAAAGGGGTCAGGACAAGGACCAGGACTTTTTCATCGGTGATTGACACACCATCAGCTGCACTCTCGGCTGGAAGACCAGCTGCCAAAGCTCCAACTAAACACTTCCACAGCCCCGACCAGCGCTCTGATACCTCTCGCTCTCATCAGCCGCTTTCTCCGCCTCCTCCAGCTTTTGCAGAGCGGTGGCCAGGCGCTCTTGGGCCCGATCCAACTCTTCTTCCACCAGCTGGATCCGGCGATTAAGAGCAGCTACTTCTCCTTCAGCCTGAACGAGAGAGAAATTCTCAGTTGCTAAAACACAAGCAGCTCAGTGGAGAGAAGTGAGGTGGCATCAAACTGCATGAAAAGAAAAGCTCTTTGAAAGCTACAGGGAAAAAAGAATGGCCAGCCTCACCCCCCCCCCCCTTGAAACTCAACCTCTGCCAGCTTACCAAGAGGCCTCCTGAGAGAAACGTCGTTGCGGACTCAACACTCAGAGAGTTAAAAGCCAGTCCTACCTTGCAGGCACAGAAAGAATCATTAATGCACGTTGAAAGAGGAGAAGGACAGCAGTTTCAGAGAAGGAGAGGAAGATCTTTCCCTTCCTGGCGTAAAAGCTCAGTCTACATTAGGTCCATCGGATCTGGGTAAATGTTCCAACTGCAGATCAAGGAACCGGCAAGAGCCGCCTCTCCATAAGCCACTATGGAACCGAAAAGTTAAGACAGATCAGATGAAGCAGGCGGGCAGAGGGACCGACAGAGAGAGATTTTAGCTTGTGTTTTCCCTTAGCTGGGCTTCCTACAGCTTGGAAAGAGGGAAGATGACGGACGAAAAGGGACAGACCATAATGGAGGGCCTCTCCGGGCAAGCGGTCCCATTCTTTGTCTTCGGAGCCCCCCCAGGTTCCACGGGCACTTAAGGCGACCCCATCCGAGATGGCGACAGGGGGGAAACGGGCGGGTGCCAGATCTGGGTGTGCTTGGACCATTCATTGCGAGCGCCCGCTCCAAGAGCTTCCTTTTTCTGCCAGGCCTGGCGCAGCGCGATCCTAATTTAATTTTAGCGGGAGCGGGAAAGCAAGCCATGTCGACGCTCTTTGCTCGGGCGGCGGGCGCTCCGCCTCGCTGGCTGAGATTGGGGGGCAAACTCCGGGCGAGGCGAGGGGTAATAAAAGCCCTTTGGACAGACCCTGCGATGCAGGAGAGAGAAAGAAGAAAGAGACGGCGGTGCCGCCCAGGCAGACGTGGAAGCCAGCGGTAGCCGGGCTGGCTCCACCCTCGTCCGCCCGTCCTCCAGCCTTGCCTTATACGGGCAAAAGGCATATCCAGGCTGCGGTGGCGGTATGGCCGGGCTGGGAAGTGGGAAGAGGAGGGAAGCCGAGAAAGCGAAGGAGAGGTAGAGCAAGAGGACGGGGCTCGGCAGGAGAGGGTTCCGAGAGGTTTCCTCGCCGTCGATGCTCACTTTCTCGCGCAGTTCCCGCTCCTGGTCGCGCTGGCGTTGCAAGATTTGGGCGCGGTCCTCGGCCTCATCGGCTTCCTGCTGCAGCGCCTGGATCTTGCGCTTCACCGCCTCCAGCGAACCTGTAGTGGCTGACATCCTAGCGGCGTCTGGTCGGGTCGGATCCGGTCCCCACAACGGGTGCAGCAGCTACACGTGGGCAGCGGCAGGATGCGGCTCCGGTGCTGGCGGGAGGAAAGCAGCTGGGGAGGGGTTTTGACGTAAGCACCGCTGGAGGGCGGGCCTCTGACGTGGCCACCGCTGGCCGAGCCGAAACGAACCCGCTCCGCAGCCCTTCGGAAGAGCGAGGTGGGGCTTGAGTGCGGGGTGGGGAGAACGGCCGTGCCTCTTCTCGCATCCTTTGCGGCCCGGTGTTTTGGCGCGGCTTCTGCCTCCAGAACGTCCGCTGAGCCGCAGCAATAAGGCAGTTCAGGCTGCCCCACCTGGACGTGCCGGGAGGGACCGACTCCATGCCGGCTGGGAATTTGGGGAATGCGAGAGTCCCAGATTGGAGACGGACTGCGCTTTGTCTGTCTCCGCGTCGTCAGGGCTAGCAAGAAGAGTTCACTCTCACTCAGCTGGTGCCTCGTTCAAGGCCCGACTGCGGAAAGAGACGTTTCTGCACGAATTGAGGACCCTCTGCCTAATTAGGAGCACGTTACATTCCCATTCTCTATGCCAGTGTTTCTCAACCCTGGCAGCTTGAAGAAGTGTTGACTTCAACTCCCAGAATTCCCCAGCCAGCATGGCTGGCTGGGGAATTCTGGGAGTTGAAGTCCACACTTCTTCAAGCTGCCAGGGTTGAGTAACACTGCTCTATATGGATGTTGTAAGACCAGGGAAATATGTGATCATCGAACTACCTCCAACCCCCTGCTGGGTTCAGTAGCACACATGGAAGGGTGCCTAGGACAATCCAGCTGGGGGCTCAAAATCCACCTGGAAAGGCAACCATAGCTTGTGTTAGCACAGCACACTTCAACCGGTTCCTGAGAACGCACAGCATACTAAAGCATAAGTCAACAAAATGGGCTGGGTATTTATAACATGTTAAATTGCAAACGAAAGGAAGCTTATTGGGTGTACACACACACCTGCCAAGACTATCTCAGCTGGTTAAGCATGTTGTACCTACACAGCCCTAATTGGAACTGGCATAGTCACCAAGAGTCAAGTTCAGCTTGAGGGAGTGTTTACATTTAAACTAAATCATAAAGGTTGGTTCAGCATATCCTGGCTCAAACAAGCCATTGTTTAATGTCATTTTTTTTAATCCGTTCAGTCATGTCCAATTCTCGGAGACGGCCTGGACAATTCCCTGCTGTTTTCTTGGCAAGGTTTTTGGGAAGTGGTTTGCCATTGCCTTCTTCCTAGGACTGAGAGAGAGTGACTGGCCCAAGGTCACCCAGCCGGCTTTGTGCCTAAGGTGGGACTAGAACTCATGGTCTCCCGATTTCTAGCCTGGTGCCTTCACCACTACACCGCACTGGCTCTTTAATGCCATATATGGATCAGCTATTAGAACAGTAGTTCCTTCCAGCCATTTTAGACCTCCTCCTGTGGATTTTTCTCCCCCAAACATGGAGCCTTCAGAGGGGCTTACTTGGCCTGCTCTGTGTGGCTAGAGCAGAGCTTTCCAAACTTTTCATGTTGGTGACACACTTTTTAGACATGCATCATTTCGCAACACACTCTTACAGCAGGGCACAAGGCAGGCACTAGGACCTGCGCGGAATCCTGGCAGGTTTGGAGGCAGCAGCAGCCGCGACACACCCAGACACTGCAGCCGACACACTAGCGTGTCCCGACACACAGTTTGGAAAGCTCTGGGCTAGAGAAAGGGAGAATGCAGGACCAAGACAGTGATCCTTGTGTAGCATGGAAGAGAGGACCTCCTTCTCCCACAGACTCAGCATCCCTAAACAGACCTTTCCATCGTGTCCATATTTTGTAGAAGGCAACATGTTGGAGTGGAGCAGAGGAGACTTTCAGCAGTCTTTGTCTCCAGTTCAGACAGAATGAACTCTAAGAGAAAGCAAACAGCAACTCTCACTTCCCCTCACAGTTACTGTAACCAGCGGGCTCTTCTACACAGAAGTCACTTTAAAAAAACTTTTTTTCCCCTTCCTCTTCCCTCCCTATCTTTTCTTCCTTTCAGGTTGTGCCTTGTTTTTTACACTGTATGTTTTACATGTTTTACATTGTATGCCAAGGGCAGGGAACATTTGGCCTGCATGATTCTTGAAACAGCTCCAAGAGCCTTTAGGCCAGTGTTTCTCAACCTTGGCAGCTTGAAGATGTGTGGACTTCAACTCCCAGAATTCCCCAGCCAGCCATGCTCCCCATGCTGGCTGGGGAATTCTGGGAGTTGAAATCTACACATCTTCAAGCTGCCAAGGTTGAGAAACACCGCTTTAGACTGAGGAGCAAAGTGTGAATGCATTAAAGCAAGGCTTAAGCTTAAAACAAATTACAATATCAGTTTCTGTGGCCGATAATCAAAGTGGACAAGGCAGCAACACTATGTAAATGAGTGGGGCTGATATTTCCAGGGTGGTTTTGGATGGAGAACCTGGAGCCTGCTTGCTTTCCTTGCTAAAGCTTTCCATTTCCATCGTTCACACATCTGTTTTGATTGTTCTGCTCCAATTGGTGGGAGGTCGCACTTTCATTTTGCAGCAGTTTTTTTTTTCCTGTGAAATTTCAACAGTGCACTTGCAAAGAGCCGCAAAAAAAGAAGCTTGGAAGCCACAACTGGGTGCTTCAAAATGAATTAGACAAATAAGCAATTTTGGGGTGTGGGTCTTAGCAGGATAGTGGGAAAATGTATTTGTTGCTTTTGAAGTGAAGTGCTTGTGCATCAGTAGGGGGGGAATGTGGAGTTCTTGGTTCTCTCTGAGCTTGGTTGTTTGCATTACCTGACTAGGTACCATCATCAGTACAACTGAGTGTGGGCAATGAAACGTCTGCAAGCAAACAATGAAGCTCAGAAAACACCAAGAACTCCACAGTTCAACCCTGAACTACAGATACTGTATTCTCTTCTATTGGAAGGGGAAATGTGCATACTTTATCCAACACTGGTATGTTGTACCAATAGTGTGCTCTGACTGATGCAATTCTGGTCTGGTCAAGATGGCTCAGTTTTCTAGAAATTCTGTATCACCTCTCTGCCTTATTAGAATCTTAATGTTCTACTTAGGCCTCAACGTTTGGGAGAATTACTATACAGGTAGTCCTCGTTGAACAACCACTCGTTCAGCAACTGTTCGAAGTTATGTCGGCACTGAATGAGGGGTACTTACAATGGCTCCTCGTAGTTGTGGCTGTCATAGGGTCCCCGCGGTCATGTGATCGCAATTCAGGTGCTTGGCGACCCGGCTCACAATTATGACATCACAGCATCCTGCAGTCACATGATTGCCATTTGCAACCTTCACTGCCAGCTTCTGACAAGCAAAGTCAACGGGAAAGCCAGCAGGAGGTTGCAAAGGGCGACAATGTGACCTTGCACTTAATGATGGCACAAGATTAACTTAATGACAACAACTGGAATTGCCTACTAAGCAGAACAGTCATGTGATGTCGTGCTTCACGGCTGTGTTGCTTAGTGACATAAATTCCGGTCCCAATTACCATTGTTAAGTGAGGACTACCTGTATTCTGGCCTCACTACATCTTACAGTTTGCATTATGGGAATTGTAGTAGTTGCCACCTACTATTAAATTGTTGTAGATACAATTTGGTCCAGGTCCTTGAAAGATTCAGAGTTTATCCATTGTGGACTCGCCATTTCTTCCACCTCACTGGCCCCCCAACTCTCTTTTCCCCAAGAACCCTCTCCAAAAGTCCCCGTGGAAAGTCTATACGTACGTCTGTAGCTTTCTTTTCAGCTTGCTCCAATTTCTCCTGTGCATCCTTCAGAGCTTCAGAGTACTTATCCAGCTCATCTTCTGTTCCTTTCAACTTCTTCTGCAAAGCCACCAGCTCATCCTCCATCTACCCAGAGATCAAAGTTAGCCATTAGCAAGTACTGCTTAGTAGTAAACTGCCATCTTTCTCTGCCCGGCTAGCTGTGAAATCACCTCCATCAATTCACCCTGTGGCTCTGGTAAAGAAGTTTCTCCTTAGACTTGCTTACTGTGCATCGGATTCAAGTGTCCAGACCTCGGATCTTCCTATGCAGATTTCATACCCGGAGCCTAGTTTTATTGAATGCTCAAAAAAAGAGCATTCTCTCCTTTTCTGGCTATGCTAATTGTGTCACCAGTGTCAGTGCTTTGTTTTTCCTGTGGGGTTTGTTAACCCTAACCCTAGCCCTAGCCGCCCAGAGTCGTCGTGTACGAGATGGGCGGCCTAGAAATTTGATAAATAAATAAATAAACAATATTCATTTATTGGTACTGATCAGGATCCTTTTGTGTGCGTAAAAGTTATTTCTCTTCAACAGCAAGCCTGGGATAGGTATGGGGCAAATTATGCCTCCCCATGAAAATTAATATGCAGTTCCATGGGAGGAAGACATGCTTCAGATGCAAGGCACACAGGATCCATCTGTAAGGTATTTTCTTACCTTTACTTGTCACTGTTTTTAAAATACCATCTTTCTTTCCAGTTCTGACCCCAGGATCCCCCTTTTGCCCAGCCCCACCAATAGAAAGTCTTCCAAACAGCTGAAAACAGCTGGAAAAATAAAAATTGAGTTTTCATAACAGCCATCAGCTTCCCTTTGGCATTTGAGGAAATGTTACCATATTATGGATGATGATTATGATGATGGATTCATTCATCAAGCTAGGTGATAATGTAGTTTGGTTTAGGGTTAGTATATTGTGTGAACCCAGCCTCTCTCTCTCTATCTATCTATCTCTCTCTCTCTCTATCTATCTATCTATCTATCTATCTATCTATCATCTATCTATCTATATCTTTCAATTTCTATCACCGCTCCATCTCCCCCGAAGGGGACTCTGGGCGGTTTACAAAAAGACAATAATTAAAATAGATAAAAATAGTACATACAACAATCATATAAATACAAATAAATTAAATATAAAATCCAGGAGGCGATAAGCTTGTATTTAAAAGGGCTCTATGGGACCAGCCATCCCCAGGAAGAGCTGTTCCCGTTCCCATCCCAGGCAAGGTGGCAGAACCAGGTCTTATAAGTTCTTCCTGAAGGCCAGGAGTGATGGGGCCTGCCTCACCTCTGGGGGTAGATTGTTCCAAAGGGCGGGTGCCACTGCAGAGAAGGCCCGCCTTCTGGAACACGCCAAGTGGAATTCCCTTACCAACGGGGTCCGCAGCATGCCCTCTTTGCAAGCCCAAGTGGGACGGTTCGATGTTATGGGGATGAGACGGTCCCTCAGGTAGCCTGGTCCCATGCCATGTAGGGCTTTAAAGGTGATAACCAACACCTTGAATTGGACCTGGAAGCATACTGGCACCCAGTGCAGCCGGCGCAGCAGAGGTGTCACATGTGCTGATCTTGGGGCACCAATAACTGCGCACGCAGCTGCATTCTGGACCAGTTAAAGCTTCCGGATACTCTTCAGGGGTAGCCCCATGTAGAGCACGTTGCAGTAGTCTATATGGGAGATGACCAGGGCATGAGTGACTGTACGGAGGGCATCCTGATCCAGGAAAGGGTGTAACTGGTGCACAACACGAAGTTGTGCAAAGGCCCTTCTGGCCACGACTGCCACCTGCTCTTCGAGCAGGAATCGTGAGTCCAGAAGGACCCCCAGATTCCACACTGAGTCTGAATGGGGTAGTGCAACCCCATCCAGAACTAGAGATGATAACATCCCAGATCCAGAGGAACCATCAATCCACAGCCACTCCGTCTTACCAGGGTTCAGCTGCAGCATGTTGTTCCCCATCCAGACCCCCACAGCCCCCAGGCACTGAGAAAGGGCAGCCACTGCATCACTTACTTCACCTGGGATGGAGATGTATAATTGTGTATCATCGGCATATTGATGATACCTCATCCCATGGTGGCGGATGATCTCACCCAGTGGTTTTATGTAGATATTAAATAGGAGAGGGGAGAGAACCGAACCCTGCAGCACCCCACATAAGAGGGGTCAAGGGTCGGATCTCTCATCTCCTATTACCACCGATTGGGACCGGCCCTGGAGGAAGGAGGTGAACCAGCGCAAAACTACGCTGCCCACCCCCAACTCCCTGAGCTGTCCCAGAAGGATACCATGGTCGATGGTATCAAAAGCCGCTGAGAGGTCAAGGAGAGCAAGGATTGATGCACTCCCTCCATCCTGCTCCCGCCAGAGAACATCACTATGGTTTGTTGAACAATCCACATCTGGTTTGCAGATAATTTTTTTTAAAAAAATTTTTAATCCCGCCTTTATTATTTTTATAAACAACTCAAGGCGGCGAACATACCAAATACTCCTTCCTCCTCCTGTTTTCCCCACAACAACAACCCTGTGAGGTGGGTTGGGCTGAGAGAGAGTGACTGGCCCAAGGTCACCCAGCCGGCTTTCATGCCTAAGGCGGGACTAGAACTCTCAGTCTCCTGCTTTGCCATTGGCTCCTTCCTAGAGCTGAGAGACAGGGACTGGCCCAAGGTCACCCAGCCAGCTTTCATGCCTAAGGTGGGACTAGAACTCTCAGTCTCCTGGTTTCTAGCCCAGCACCTTAACCACTAGACCAAACTGGCTCTCATAATGCTAACCAGCATTATCATAATCATAATGCTAACCAGCAGATGAATTTATGTCATACTAAGCCAAAACCAAACCACATTATGGCTTAATATTATTAGTGGATGGAGCCACACATTTACATATATGTGATATGCTAATCCAAATCCAAATAAATCACATCATAGCTAAGATATATTTGGATTTGGATTAGCATATTGCACAATCCCATGCATTTACATTGCCTGTAAATGATTTTTATGGCTGAGACTGGGTTCAGCCATTGCACTAACCCATAACCCTGATTTACTTGTTTGTGCCCTAGCACATTGCATGAAATCAGCTATTTTGGATTGTAAAACATTGGTGACCATGGTTTATTCTGTAGGCCATTATTAAGCAAACAATAGCTTCATTAGCTCAAAGTGAGAACCCAGCTACTTATTTGGCTGCTTATAGAGTCACTTTTTCCAAGCCATTACTTTAGACTGAGTGGCCAAAATACGTTCCTTTCTTATCTTAATGGCACCCACCCTCCTTCCACTTTCCCATATAAATCCATATTGCTTCCTGAAAGCAGCTATTTATATCATGTTGAGCATGCTGTAGGGGGTGTCAATTTGTCCCTCTTCTGAAGAGAATTTCTGTTATCTAGTGGCTGGCTGGTGATAATGTGATGGGCTGTTCTTTGGCTCTTGGGGCTGGGAAGGAATGCTTTGTCCTGCTCTCTGTCTTCTGGTGTACTAGGAAAGTTTGACCCCTAGATAAAGGCAAAAAAGTACCCCTCGCTGAACTGGTTCAGGTTTGGGGCTTGTACCATCATCAAAATGCTACTTAAAGGCCCTATACAGTATTAATATTATTAATATTTATTAATACTTATTAATATAAAATACTTATTAATATTTATTAATATTAATAAGTATTTTAGTCAGGCTATTCATGAGACTTCCAACTCAGGTCCCAACAAAGAGAAACAGTCTTCTCTCGTCAGTTGCTGTTCTAGCAATTTGTCCAAACCCTACATTGAAGCAATCTCTTGCAAGACTGCTCCAACAGTGACGAAGGAAGCAAAGCTGACACTGGACACCCTAAAGTTATATCATGCTTTTTCAAAAGTTCACAGACAATGAGGCATGTATTAGCTAGGTTCATACATGGCTCTAAGCCATGGCTCATTATAACCAAGGTTTGTGAATAAGCCGGAATGGCTAGGATCTTGCCACATGCTAAGTGACAAATCATGATGTTCAAACCACAGTGGGTTGCAAGCCAGAAACAAATCACATTATCTGTTCGTGCAATAGGTGAACTTGACTACTGTGCTTCTCCTCCTCTGCTAAAATCAGAAAATGGGAGGCTGAACAACATCTGAAGCCCATTCTTGGGCCCAGAGATGTCCAACGCCTACCTGGTGGTGCCTGTATCCTCATGCTGTACATAGGGATAATTTCGTGAGATGTGGTTTGCCTGCCCTGAACCCCGGTTCATGCCAGCTGTATCCATTACAACAGGAAAACATGTATCAGGCCTGAATCCGTATCTAGTTATGTGAGTTCATAGCAGTTCATTTGGCTCAAGAAGCCACACAGAGCTGATAGCTGGAACAGATGAAGCAGCCATCAGAGCTGAGAAGGAAGCAACCGCTTCATCCTCGCAACATTTTAGTTGCATTGTAGAGGGAAAGTAACGCAGCCCCCACTAGCAATGCCAGAGTCATGGCCCCAAAGGTCAGCATTAAACCCAGATAGTGAGCAAACTGCTCTCCCCGTTACAGAAGGCTACAAATAAGCACTTCTTAATCCTCCTTCCATCATATCCAGCCATGACCTTATCCATCCTCACAGAAAATATGAGACAGCTGTTCAGTCTCCCTTCAGTCCTTTCAGGCATTGGTTTAGGAAAATTGAGGGAAAGGTGGGGAGGGTCCGTGGGATGTTTCAAAATAATTCCCTATTCTACAGGAAGTATGTTATACCTAAAAATTAAAGATCATAACAAGGTTTGTCTAATTACCAAGAATGATCTGGTGCTGATGAACATGAGGGATGACTTGATCGCAGCCTTAAACTTCCTGAGGATGCAGCAAACACACACACCCCACATTTACCTGAGAGTAAGCCCCACTGAATAAAGGGAAATCTGCCTCCCCTCAGCCTTGAGTCTCTAGCATGGAAATAACACAACTGAACGAGTCCTGCTTTCAAAAAATGGAAAGGCACTATAGGGAACACCAAGTATTTACTCCAGTAATTGTACCACAACTAATACATACCACTGTTGCAACATCTAGCACATTCAAAAAGCACTGCATGAATACCCAGCAAATGATGAGAATGTTTTTCTCTGTCGCTCACATCACATGCAGCCCCGTCACCTGCTTGCACTTGTCCTCAGCCGCCTTCTTGTCCGCCTCAGCCTGTTCTGCTCGATCAATGGCATTCTCCTTGTCCAGTTTCAGCATCTGCATCTTCTTCTTTATGGCTTCCATCTTCGTAGTTTGAAGTAAAGGTGGCTTCAGGTGCTTTTATGTCGAAGAGAGAAGGTGAAGGCTAGCCTTCAGTTGGAGGCAACGTGGAGACGAATGGGCACTTGGGCAACTGAAGATAGTTTTAAGTTCCCTGTGAGCTTCCTGGCTGTGCTACAGTCCGATTGTGTCCCTGGTGGCTCCCTGTTCTTTCACAGGCAACCTTTCTAAGAGATAAGTTGGAACTCAGTCAATCCTGGCATCTTTAGCACTCAGGGATCACCTTATTTGGGCCTTGGCTTCTTTAAAGAAAGAAAAGCACTGTTTCCATTTTTAACTTTCCAGCAGGAGCAAAAGAGAATGCAGGGGCCGGAGACAAAACTTGTCGGCCATTGTCAAGCAGTTAAAAGAAGGGCTGGTTTGGGGGAAGCAAGTTAACTTTCTAGAAGTCCAGAGTACGCACCCCAGGTCAGAATGAGATAAATAGATCCTTCTAGGACGTCAACTTTGTGGTCGTGACAATCTCTGGATGAAAAGGAGGAGAAGAGAGCCAGGGTGGTATAGTGATTAAGGTGCTGGACCAGGAACAGGGAGACCTAGATTCTGTTCTGCCTTCAGCCATGGAAGCTCATGTAGGTGACTTTGGGTCAGTCCCTCTCTCATAGGGATTTTACTGTGAGGAAAAACAGAAGGAGGAATCATTAAGTATACCTCCTTAAACTCCTGAATAAAATGAAAGCAAGCAGGGCTCAGAAGAATAACCTCCATGTTTCTAGCTTCTTCCGTGGTATTGGTGTGTTTGGGTGGCTACTTCAGGGTTTTCAATTCAGTTTATCCTCTTTTTAAAAATTCCTGGTAGCCAGAGAACCCATTGTTTCCTGGGTAGACCATAGCATAGCACAAGCCTGAAGCATCCACTGCGGGCAGGGGATGTGTTTGTTATGACACACACAGAAAGGGGTGGGGCTTGGATTACATGGTTGCAGCTGCCATTTTGACATTTTTACTCCCCCTCCCCAGAGACCCTTGCTGTGGGCCCCAGTTCTAAGCTAGTGGTGGGTCAGGTCAAGATGAAATTGAATTTTATTTCATTTCTATTTAAATCTACTTAAAAGCAAATAAAATTGGTACAATTTCTTTAGAGGCCTGCACACAATTGTTTTCCCTTCGGTCCCATTCAAAATAATACTTGGCCAGCAGCTTTCCGCAGTCTTGTGTCTACATCTGGGGATCTCAAGGGGCACTGCCACCAGCCTTCCAGGAATATAATAATTACTGCCAACTAAAATTAGTTGCTAAAATTATAAAATTATTATTAAAACTTCAAACCGTCCCACTCGATTATGCAGAGAGGGCATGCTGCGGACCCCGTCGTTAAGAGAATTTCATTTGGCGGGGTCCAGAAGGCGGGCCTTCTCTGCAGTGGCGCCCGCCCTCTGGAACATTCTGCCCCCGGAGATGAGGCAGGCCCTGTCGCTCCCGTCCTTCCGGAAGAACTTAAAGACCTGGTTCTGCCGCCTCGCTTGGGAGGGGAACGGGAACAGCTCCTCCTGGGGATGGCTGGTGCCATAGAGCCCTTTTAAAATACCATCTTATCGCCTCCTGGGTTTTATATTTATTTATTAGTATTGATGATTGTATATTTGTATGGTTTTATATTTATTTTAACTGTTATGTTTTGTAAACCGCCCAGAGTCCCCTTCGGGGAAGATGGGGCGGTCATAGAAATTGAAAAATAAATAAATAAATAAAAATAAAATTATCCATTTTCGTACAAGCATGGCAGCTGCTGTCTTCAAAATCAGCAAGAGGAAGTGGTTGATCCCTCTTACTATCTAAGGCGGGTGACTTTTCCATGTGTGTCCTAAGATAAAGAGTCTAAATATGACGTATGATAAACAGTTGGCTGTTGTCGGCATTAAAAACGTTAATCTGCAGTGTTTTTTAATCTATTTTAACAGGGTTATTTTTCGGGTCTGAGAAAGCCATTGGAGCCTAGATTGCACTTCCGTTCTTGTTTCAATTTAGCACTGATTCTGCTGCACATTAGCTCCTGGAATATTTCACCATAGGCTGGGGCTGCGGAGGACCACATCTGCAGTCACATCTGAAAGCTATAGATTGCTTCCCCCCATTTTGGATAAAGCTTTGTACAGAAAGGAAGCACCTATTGACTGTATCTGCAGTAACTTAGAAAAATCTTTCCGTTCTACTGATAGTGAGATTTCACCGTGGGAATTTTCATTGCATCTTGTGTGTATCATTTCTGCAAAATAATGGAGAATAGCTGGCAAGAACTCTTTCTGTGTAAGCAGCCCAAATGCTTCTTGGGTTCTGAAACAGGCCAAGTTCTAAGATGCCTCCTTTTGGAAACCACTTCCTTGAAACAATGTAGAAAAGGTCTTCCAAGGTGTTCTTAGACAACTGGTCTATAAGGGAGAAACGGGGGGGGGTATCTTTGAACACATTTCCAGTTCTTCAAATAGTTTTTCTGCTCAGGATTCCATCTTGCTATTATGGGCTTTCAGAAGCAGTCTTTGCCAGTCCATTGCATCCACAACAGATGCTGCTGGGCCAGGCAACAGAAGTGGAACTCTGGTTGGAAGCTTGGTGGAAATTAGATCCGTCCCGCAGGAACTGGTGAGGCCCTCGTCCATAGCCTTGTATGGCAAAGGTTGAGGGATGTAGAGTGAGATGCTAAGAGAGAAAGCTTTGCAGGACAAGGCAGTGACAGGCAAAGACAAGAACCAGAGACAGATTAGGCAGCCTGTGAGTGAGAAACAGTTGTTGATTATTAGAATCCAGGTATAACTCCATGTTGTAGACCAGCCTTCTGATGTCTTTCAGATGTGTGAGGACCACAACTCCCAAGATTCCCAGCTGGCATGGCCAAAAGCCAATTCTGGGAGTTGCAATCCTTCCCAATATATCCAAAGTATCCCAGACTGTAGAATGTGAGTCTAGGCCAAACCAAGGAAAGTCTGAAGCTGGAGGACAGTATAACGAAGATCCTGCCAGTCACAGTTAATTAACATTAAGAAAAAACTCTTGGTGTACAGGCCTATTTAAAATCTCAAATGTTGGCACAACGTAGCCTTTCCCAACCTGGGAGTGTTCAATCTGCAGTTTTCAGGGGTCCTATGACAGCATGCTCTGTGGCATAGAATTGCAAACATAGCACATTTGAAGGGCTGCTAGTTGGGGAATGAATCTTCATGATCAAAGAAACAAATTGTATGATTTTTCAGGTTGGAGAAGGCCATTCATTCATTCATTCATTCATTCATTTTCTATCCCACCTTTATTATTTTTATAAATAAGTTGGTGAACATACCTAATACTCCTTCCTCCTCCTATTTTCCCCACAACAACAACAACCCTGTGAGGTGAGTTGGGCTGAGAGAGAGTGACTGGCCCAGGGTCACCCAGCTGGCTTTCATGCCTAAGGCGTGACTAGAACTCTCAAGCTCCTGGTTTCTAGCCCAGTGCCTTAACCACTAGACCAAACTAGACATGACTCAAGGAGTGTTCTCTACTTTCCCTCAGCTTTCCTATCTGCAGCATAAAGTCAATGCAAATTTATAAAGCTTTTACTGTGGCGCAGCAGTTAAAAGTTTGTGATCTACTGAGAGATATCTATGAGCAGCCAATAAGTGACCATTGAAATTATTATTTTGTTAGGTTACCCTTAAGGCAATCCTGAAAACTCTGTGAGCTTACACAGCGGACACCAGTCTCATTGTACCACATAGGATGTCAAGCATATGCTCCATCAGCAGCTCAAAGAGGTCTACTTAATTTACCTGCTCACAATATTTTAATCCCCACTTTTCAACTTGCCTTTCCTGTTGCACCAGGATAGTGACCAGAGCCTTTTGCTACATTTGCTTTTAACCATGTCTTTTACAGGTAGTCCTCACTTAACGACCAAAATTGAGACCAGAATTTTGGTTGCTAAGTGAAGCAGTAATTAAGTGAATCCGACCCGATTTTATGGCCTTTTCTGCAGCAGTTGTTAAGCGAATCACCATGGGCATTAAGCAAACCACGTGGTTGTTAAGCAAATCATGCGGTTCCCCATTGATTTTGCTTGCCAGAAGCTGGTCAGGAAGGTTGAAAATGGCGATCACATGACCACGGGACACTGCGACGGTCATAAATGTGAACTGGTTGCCAAGCGCCCAAATGATGATCACATGACTGTGGGGATGCTGTGATGGTCATAAGTATGAGGACTGGTCATAAGTTGTTTTTTCCAGCACCGTTGTAAGTCCGAACCATCACTAAACAAATTGTTGTTAAGCGAGGACTACCTGTATTGTTGTTCCCAAAGGCAAGCCTAGATCTTTCTCATCAGGACCAATCATTTCCTTATAACACCTTCATTACCAACACTCTGTACCTAACTTGGAATCCAAGGAAGAAAATAAACTTAGACCATACAGCTCACATATTACATCTTATCTCAATGGGCAGAAATGAAGTTTCAATAGATGACTAACTCAGATATTTAGAACAACCATTTCTGACTCCCATAGGTTAAATGCTGACTCAGAATTACTTCCATCTCCATCACTTTTCATTTCAATTGTATTTCTATACGCAACTTAAATAACAATATTTTAATTATTAATCCAGCTATGAATTAGTAGACAATGGACAATGAATCTATGATTCTGATATACCTCCACACATCCTACTCACCAGTTACCAGGCCAATAATGGATAGAGTCATTCCCCACGTTGGCAGTAGTTTCGCTAATACTGCAAGGATCCTCATCAAGCAACTGTTTATCTGTTGTTTGTGAATTCTTACAACAGAGGGAGCCTGAGAGCTAAAAACATTCATAGTAATGTAACTATTTATTTTTATTTATTTATTTTCTATCCCGCCTTTATTATTTTTATAAATAACTCAAGGCAGCGAACATACCTAATACTCCTTCCTCCTCCTATTTCCCCCACAACAACAACCCTGTGAGGTGAGTTGGGCTGAGAGAGAGTGACTGGCCCAAGGTCACCTAGTCGGCTTTCATGCCTAAGGCGGGACTAGAACTCACAGACTCCTGGTTTCCTATTGGCTCCTTCCCAGGGCTGAGAGAGAGTGACTGGCCCAAGGTCACGCAGCCGGCTTTCATGGCTAAGGCGGGACTAGAACTCACAGACTCCTGGTTTGCCATTGGCTCCTTCCCAGGGCTGAGAGAGAGTGACTGGCTCAAGGTCACCCAGCTGGCTTTCATGCCTAAGGCGGGACTAGAACTCACAGTCTCCTGGTTTCTAGCCCAGCACCTTAACCACTAGACCAAACTGTTTACAAACTATTACTTGAAAATGTTAATTCTTACTACAAAGGAAGCATGAGAGTTCAGCTTATTGGTAATAATGGGGGGGGGGGGCAAGTAACCAACCTGAGATTTGCTAAGCTATAAACTCAGCTAAGCAAGAAAGCTCTAGTGAATAAGGTTCTGCACCTCTGAATTATAATTGTTTTAATTGATTTTAATTTTATTAAAGTAGTGCTTTGTCAGCCACACAGAGTGCTATTGTGAGTTTAGTCGTTGGTGGTCTGTAAATCGCGGCTGAACAATCTATGAGCCAAATCATTATAGCTTATGCAAAAGGTCATGGTTGAAACAAGTAGTTTGCGTAGTGCAGAGTGTAAATCCAATCAAAGCCTTCATTGAATTGCTTTGGGGGTGAAGGAGATCCTGAAATGGGAAGTCATTTGTGTGTGATTACAAATTCTAATTTTAAGCCCTCTTTTGCATAATACAACCCATAATTAAATTAATAATTGAGTTTCCTAGACACCCGACCATCATCAATTGCTGATTAAAAATGCTGGTTTCACTCAAAAATCTTACTTATTCTACTAAATTTTACTCATCTGTAAAATATGTAAGAGTCTTGGGTCCCAATCTAATACAGACTTAATTGGGAATAAGCAATAGAGGTAGCCTATCTGAGAGTTCATCCTGGTGTCCTGTTTCCTGCAGCACAAAGATGCCTTGGTAACAATGTCTAAGGGTCAAATCTTGGTGATATTACCTCCACCCCATGTAGGAACCAGGAACATCTATGGGTAGGGGTGGGGTCGAGGGAAGATAAATGACAAAACTTGTGCTGCAACGTTGCATGCAGGTACAGATCTTGGACTGTAATGTTACAACATTTTTTGCTATTTTGACAAAATCTTGACTTGCTGTGGACCCCCTTGCCCCAGCCCAGGGTAGAGCAGTGTAGGGTTATTCTAGGGTGGAAGTGGTGTTTTCCTTCTTCTCCCAAAGCGAAACTTGCAGTACGAACAATAGAGCACCTTAGTGACAAACCTGGGGTGATACAGTCAGGAAAAGCAATGTGCTTGGCTCCTCTTGGCCATGCAAGTCTGCTGTGAGCAGACCCCTTCTTCTGTCCAGTCCCTGAAGACTATGACTCCATTGCCATTTGTTTTTGCCTGCAAAAGAAACCATGCATGGCTTGTGCAGCCTCTTTTGGAGGGGAAATTGGACTTGGGAATATTGATCTTATGGAAGGCTGAATGGGGTCTTCTAGGAGATCGGTATTTCCATGTCCGAACTGCCCAGACTTACTGGCAGTTGGGCGGCATGTAAATGTAATTCATCATCATCATCATCATCATCATCATCATCATCATCATCATGCAACAACCACAACCCCCACTAAAAAGCATTGAAACGTACAAATCGGTGGACAGTAGGGGATGCATAGTGGACCAGGAGTGAGCTCACACACATGGTGGAGGTCCCTAAATGATCAATCCACACCTTTGATTATTCAACTCCACATACGAAGGAGGGGAAAGAAGGCAAGACTAGAAAGGCCAGTCTGATGTTTCCTCCCAGGCTTCACCTGGCAGGCCCTGAAATATGCTTATGGGGGAGATGTCAGTGCCAGGCCAGTGGCCTCTGGCCTGCCAAAGTCTGGCCCAACATCATTCCCTTGCAAGGAGCAAAGTCCACACTGCCACTTCCCAACTCAGCTCTTCTCCTCCAGGTCCATTAAGCAGGCTCCTATCATTCCTCTGAAATAAGAGGTTGAAGGAACCCAGGAAGAGGGACTCTTACTGAGGCCCCCAAAGGGACCTAACACTGTGGGTGACCTAGGAGGCAGATCCAGCTGTGATTATGAGCCTTTCAAGTTGGGGGAGTGAACCCTGGCCAAAGCTGCCCAGCTGGTGGTTCTCCCAGGCTGGGAGTGAAGCCCGATTGAGACAGGCAGCCCAGCACCACGAGAAGAGGCAACGAAGGCCTAGGACAGCCTGGTGAGGGCCTTCAGGCTGCAAGGAGCGTGCTTGAAATGGATGGTCTTCTCCTTCCCAGCTGCTTCCAGAAGTAGAAGCTGCCGGAGATGCAGCCAGTTACCCATTCAAAGAAGCAGAGATTGAGGGTACCATGAAAAATATATTTTTCTTCTGGATGTTGTCTGTAGGGTATTTCAGGCAAGCAAGGCTGTGCTTTTCTTTTGGGTTGTACTTGTGTCGTTTTGTTCCTCTGCCCACCCCTAGGCCCATCAATCTCAAAGGAGGAGACTTGTAGTCTTATGGCAAAAAACAACAAAATGTTTACTAACCATTCTGGAAGGGAGTGCCTGGAGCCCCCCCAAGCCCAGCCCACCAGAGGTTCTGTAGGGACGCTGGGCGGGTGAGTAAACAACAGCATGGAATCCACCAATCACTGCCCACAAACTGTTCTGCATTAAAAAAAATGGAAGGACAGCAATACTGACCAGCCTTGTTGCAGAGGTCCAGTAAGACTCAGCCTTGGGGACAATGCAATTTATGTTGACATATGTTTCTGCTTCTGCCAACTCAATGATGCTGCCTGCATGAGCCCTGAGCCTACTGGAAGCACTGATTACATATCTCGCTGCAGCCAATCCTGCACAGAATTGTTTATTAGTTCAGTCGCTTCCGACTCTTCATGACTTCATGGACCAGCCCACGCCAGAGCTTCCTGTCGGCCATCGCCATCCCCAGCTCCCCCACGGTCGAGTCCGTCACCTCCAGAATACCATCCATCCATCTTGCCCTTGGTCGGCCCCTCTTCCTTTTGCCTTCCACTTTCCCCAGCATCAGCTTCTTCTCCCGGGTATCCTGTCTTCTCATTATGTGGCCAAAGTACTTCAGTTTTGCCTTTAATATCATTCCCTCAAGTGAGCAGTCTGGCTTTATTTCCTGGAGTGTGGAGTGGTTTGATCTTCTTGCAGTCCAAGGTACTCTCGGGATTTTCCTCCAACACCACAGTTCAAAAGCATCTATCTTCCTTCGCTCAGCCTTCCTTATGGTCCAGCTCTTGCAGCCATATGTTACTACAGGGAATACCATTGCTTTAACTATGCGGACCTTTGTTGTCAGTGTGATGTCTCTGCTCTTAACTATTTTATCAAGATTTGTCATTGCTCTCCTCCCAAGAAGTAAACGTCTTCTGATTTCCTGGCTGCAGTCAGTGTCTGCAGTAATCTTTGCGCCTAGAAATACAAAGTCTGTCATTGCCTCCACTTTTTCTCCCTCTATTTGCCAGTTATCAATCAAGCTGGTTACCATAGTCTTGGGTTTTTTCAGGTTTAACTGCAACCCAGCTTTTGCACTTTCTTCTTTCACCTTCGTCATAAGGCTACTCAGCTCCTCCTCGCTTTCAGCCATCAAAGTGGTATCATCTGCATATCTGAGGTTGTTAATGTTTCTTCCAGCGATTTTAACTCCAGCCTTGGATTCATCAAGCCCAGCACGTCGCATTATGTGTTCTGCATACAGGTTGAATAGGTAGGATGAGAGTATACAACCCTGCCGTACTCCTTTCCCAATCTTAAACCAGTCCGTTGTTCCATGGTCTGTTCTTACCGTTGCTACTAGGTTGCTATATAGATTCCTCAGGAGGCAGACAAGATGACTTGGTATCCCCATACCACCAAGAACTTGCTAAAATTTCTTATGATCACAGAACAGACTCTATTAAAATCCTCCAGCCAATCATCCCTGTTCTGGCGATGATAGATAGATAGATAGATAGATAGATAGATAGATAGATAGATAGATAGATAGATAGATAGATAACCAACCACTGCAAGCCCAGATATTTGCACTGCACGTATGTCTTTCGGTGCTGCAGAATTTGTCCCGGACGTGGCTTTTGGAATCTGAGAAGGAGGGATCTTGAACGCTTGCATGTTGAAGGCAATTTGTATGGTATGAAATAAGGGTGATGAGGGATAGCTAGTAATTAAAACAGAAGTGGTTGGGGAGTATCCTGCATTATCGTTGGTCCCAGGCTCCCTCCTTTAAAAATAAAAAACGAAACACAGAAATCAGAGGCGCTGCAGTTAGGACTGTCTTCAACTGTTTGATATTCCATTGGCCAATAGGGAGCAGCAAAGACAACCACTTAAAATGGAATAAAAAGTCTCCCTGAGATGACTGCCTAATGCAGTGTTTCTCAACTGTGGCAACTTTAAGACCTGTGGACTTCAACTCCCAGAATTCCCCAGCCAGCATCGCTGTCCTAATGACTTCATGGACACCCATGTCCATGCAGTTTACTTGGCAAAGATACAGAAATATTTTATCGTTACCTTCTTCCTAGGATATTTTTCCTGACTTCCCTGTATTAAACAGGCCCCCACAAGGATACTTCCCTTTCCAGCCCAATCGGCCACCTGCTGAGACACCAGATGGCCTAAATCCTTCCCTAGGCAAAGGTAAAGGTTTCCCCTGCACATTTGTGCAGTCGTGTTCGACTCTAGGGGCCGGTGCTCATCTCCGGTGCTCATCTCCGTTTGTTAGCCGAAGAGCCAGCATTGTCCGAAGATGCTTCCACGGTCATGTGGCCGGCATGACAAACGCAGAACACTGTTACCTACCCACCGAAGTGGTACCTATTCATCTACTTGCATTTGCATGCTTTCGAATTGCTAGGTTGGCAAGAGCTGGGGCGAGTGCGGGAGCTCACTCCGTCAAGCGGGGCTAGGGATTCGAACCTCCAAACTTGCGATCTTCCGTTTGACAAGCCTGGCGTCTTACCCGCTGAGCCACCATGCCCCCAAATCCTGCCCTACCATTAGGCTAAAACTGGATTAGCTGCTGCAAGACTAGGATACAGGATTTTGGATTGTGGCTTAATGCATTTATTTTGCATTGCTAGGTTCCTATAGCCCTGAGCTGACAGAGTCATACTGTTTGGTTTGCTGTTCCAATATATTTGCATGAGTTACACACGTTCTTTTAAGGATTTGAGGTTTTCTTTTGAAAAGCAGGCTGCAGAAACATATCCTGATACAATTAGGGGAGCAGAGGGCTTTGAAATCTGCGAGCCTGATCACTTTCATCGCATCAGGGCTAATTTGTGATGAAAGCCTGGTCAGAGAATGGTTTGGTTGACTTAATCCAGAATGTAAGGACAAGAGATTTGCAGCTTCCCAGGGACATTTGCCACAAATATCTGTCCAGACTAAAGGAGCTTTATTCCCTATCTAGGGGCCATCATGGCAACATGCATCAATTATAAGATCCCTTCCGTGGGTCCCCTGTTCTTGCTTAGGTCATTTTGTAATCTAGTGTGCCAGAGAGATTTGTGATTCAGTTGTCTCATCTTACAACTTTCTTTGGGCCCTTCCGTGGGTCCCCTGTTCTTGCTTAGGTCATTTTGTAATCTAGTGTGCCAGAGAGATTTGTGATTCAGTTGTCTCATCTTACAACTTTCTTTGGGCCCTTTCCAGCATGAACCTTGCTATCAAACTGAACTTTGGTACTGCATGTAATGAGATCTAGTACTTGCCTGGCACTTTGGGGTGGAGTGAAAAGAAGGTTTGTTTTCACCTTAATCATGGTTCACAGCAAATTCTTTCTGCCTTTGTTCTCCTGCACACAGAAATCAGGGCATCTTCCCATACAGGTTAAAATAAATTTACAACAATTCAATCAAAGAATATAGCAGCAAAATACAGGATGAACATCAACCCTGATACAAATGCAGAAGCAGGAGATAAACAATTGGCAAGGCGGAAGGCTTTTTCTAAAAAGACAAGTCTTGTTTTGGTGCAATTATTCAAAGTTCCTGGGGGGGCATTTCAAAAGGCTGAACCGCACCCAAGAAGGTACTTTTTCTTAGTGATTGTTCACAGAGAGGGAAAATCTAAGGTGCATCTTAAAATGATGAGCAAAGCGTTTGAGGTGGGGTGGGGAAATACAGCCTAATGTTATTGTTTAAATTGCTCACAACATGTTGCCCTTGGAAGGAACATTGCTGATGATGCCTCAGGAGCAGGAAATCGAATCTGTATGTGTTTTATACCCACCAGATTAAATGCAGATCTACTAGACTAAGCATAAAGGACGTCTCCTCCATGTATGACATTTCCTACAGCATAGCTTTCCAAACTGTGTGTTGGGACACGTTAGTGTGTTGGCTACAGTGTCTGGGTGTGTTGTGGCTGCTGCTGCTGCCTCCGAGCCCTGCCAGGATTCTGCGCCGGTCCTAGTGCCTGCCTTGTGCCTTGCTGCCTCCAAACCTGCTGTGATTCCGCGCAGGTCCTAGTGCCTGCCTTGTGCCTTGCTGCCTCCAAACCTGCCCTGCCAGGATTCCGCGCAGGTCCTAGTGCCTGCCTTGTGCCCTGCTGTAAGAGTGTGTCGTGAAATGATGCCCTGCTGTAAGAGTGTGTCGCGAAATGATGCATGTCTAAAAAGTGTGTCACCAACATGAAAAGTTTGGAAACCTCTGTCCTACAGAACTAGTGTAACTAGGTTTACATATTGCGCTGAAGTGTAATTCTTTGTTTACAAACTGCAATAAATGGTTAGCACATATTGTGCTAACTCATTGTTTAAACAGTCACAGTTGCCTGGATTCACACAATATACTAAACCAAAACCAAAGAAATCTCAGTTTGGATTAGCACAAAATGCTAAGTCATAAACAAACCACATTGTGGCTGACCATATTTTGTGAGACCAACAATGCAACATGGCATGTAAGGGAGGTAGGTGGGAGGAGGAGGAGGAGGAGAGTGAGATGGGTGGCGTATAAATTTGATAAATAAATAAATAAAACAAAACAAAACCACTTTCTTCAAAGCTGTAAGTAATAAAGCCAAGAAAACAATGACCACAACAATACAGCCATTATTTTGGAAAGTAGTGGTATTATACTTTGCAGCAAAAATTAAGAGCAAATTTATTAATAGAACTGTGGAATGGTTCCAACAACACAGCGAAACACAGCCTGTCAAATGCCAAATATAGAATCAAAGGGCCTTTCCCCACTGCTAAATTGGTGCTCCCCCTCCATCCTTGAGTCAGCAGAAAGATGGCAGGTATGAACTGCGCTGTTCCCACCGCCGGTCCCTATCCTGTCTCTATTGCCTCAATTCCCCGTCACTGCAGCTGGCTGAACAGATTTTAGACACATTGAGGCTGTGCTGAATGATGTTGTAATAAAGAGGAAAATGCTACTTTAACATCAGTACAGCTAAGGCCAATTCAGCGATCTCACTCGTGGGCTGAGCAACAGATGAAGGGAATGTCATGGGGATGTTGCTGGGGGATGTTGTTCCATGGTTAGGTGTGAGGGCAAAGTTCATAGAGTTGGAAAGAGCCATTGTGGTCACTGAGTTCAATGTACTCAGTACAGGAATCCAAGTTAAACCACTGCTGACTTGTCTGTCCAGGTGTTGCTTGAACACATCCTGCAAAAGGAAACCCACAGAGTGTTATCCTCCAGTCCCCTCTCTCCTCTGCCCTCAACAACAGTTGTCTGGGTATGTTAGGATTATGGTTCACCCATCTGCTGGAATGAACTATGATCTGGAAAAGCTCATGCAACAATAAATTGGTCTTTATTTACCAACTACATTAGAGTCCATAAGAGTCTTTACAGGTGGTCCTTGCTTAACTGGAATTTTCGTTGCTAATCGAAGCGGCCATTAAGCGAATCAGACCCGATTTTACGACCTTTTTTGCAGCAGTCATTAAGTGAATCACCGTGCTTGTTAAGCGAACCACGTGGTCGTTAAGCAAATTACACGGTTCCCCATTGATTTTGCTTGCCAGAAGCTGGCCGGGAACGTCGAAAATGGCGATCACGTGACCATGGGATGCTGTGACGGTCATAAATGCAAACCGGTTGCCAAGTGCCCAAATCGGGATCATGTGACTGCGGGGATGCTGCAACAGTCGTAAATGTGAGCACTGGTGGTAAATCGGTTTTTTCAGCACCGACTTTTCATAAGTCTGAACCGTCACTAAACAAATGGTCATTAAGTGAGGACTACCTATACTAACTAGCTATGCCCCTAAGCTCAAGCTGCCCCTATCACAGCATTCAGCTGCCGCAAAATAAAATATCACTCCCACCTGTATTAAATACTACATTTGCACAAGTGCTGCTGTAGCGATATTCTGGGAAGGATTTCAAAAGGGCAGCTGCTGTCCAAGGACTGCATTGATCTAACCTCAAGATCCATTGGCTAATCTTGGTCGTGCCCTTCTTTGTCTTGATTTCTCACTTGCAAACCTGGAACCATCATGAGCAGGAGATTGGGAGGGCAAACTCCAGAAAAGGTAAAGAAAATAGCAGGCAATCTTAGATCCAGCCACATGGGAGCCCCTATGGAGACTAGCTTCTAAGCAAACCTTTTTTGACCTGCCTGTTACAGGGTGAGAGACGTTTGGTGAGAAGTAGTCCTTGTTGAGCAGTGTTTTTCAAACTTGTCAACTTTAAGGTGTGTGGACTTCAACATGCTGGCTGGGGAATTCTGGGGGTTGAAGTCCACACACCTTAAAGTTGACAAGTTTGAAAAACACGGTTGTAGAGTGAAGTCGATGCCATATCTCAAAGTCTGAGCATTGCTCTCATAGGGCTGAGGTGCCTTAGGCCTCTAAGGTTGAGCAGGATTCAAGGGAAGCAAGTCATCGGTCACGTGATGTCATCACTACTGCTTTTCTACTTCAAGGAGGGGGAGAGAGAGGTCCAGGAACTGGGAAGGGGAAGAGGCCACTCTTTGGTTCAAGCCATGAAACACGTTGGGTCTGCTTTCTACAATATTGCTCCAGCGCAAGGATTCCCTTGTCACGAGCTGATGCATTCTGCTCAAGGGAACCGCTTCCCTCTCCCTTTCTCGCCAAAACAGGACTGCAGTGATCTGAGTGGCAATGAGTCCTATAGGCTGTCCGATTGTCCAAGCTCGGGGAGGTCACCAAAGGTCCTCGCTTGTGCTGGCAGCTGAAGTGTCCCTCGCTGCTGTCCTTTGCACTATCAACAGGAAACATCTTTAGCAGGGCAGGAAGTAGTCCTTTGTCATTGGCTGGGAATGAAAACATGATGGGATTCAGTCATCCTATCAGGGCAGAGATATTTTAGGAGCTGTATATAAAGCAGAAAAGCACCATGGAGAGAGAAGACATGAGAGGGCTGGTGGGTCATGCTGGTGCTTAGGGAAATGGCCCGGCGAGGAGCCGCTGCACAGGTTCTCCATCACCATCTGGCCTTGAAAAAGCATGTTATGTAGTCAGGGTATTCCACAGGGATGACTACTTAGATCTCATCTTCAGAAACAAGATGTCAAACACAGTTTGCTGAATGAAGATAGTTTCCTACCAGGCCTTCCATTTGAGCTGCACACAGAGAACATAGATTATTTAAAGGCAAAGAAAAGGCACACAAACCACGTTTACTGCCTGCTAGGAGCTGGTAGGCTGTGTGTATGTGTTTTTGGAAAATTACTAAAAGACAGAATTCTGGGGGATAAATTATGCATATGTGCAATAGATTTCTGTGTCTAAGAAATGACAAGCTTTTAAAAACAGTTTGATCTGTTTCCTATCTCAGTGTAAGGCTGTTGTTTTATAAACTGTAAAAAAAAAATCCCCTTTCGATATCAAGGCATAACGGTTTTCTAAAAAGTTAGCTGCTCAAAACGTGAACCCTCAGGACATCTTGGGCTTTCAGAAGCTTGCATATGGAAGGTAGGTGGAAGACGAAGCTACTGATGTTCTCCTGACAGGTTGGAGGAATGATCTACATTTCCACCAATGGCCAATGACTGGTACCTGATAAGCATTCCTCTTTTTTCTTTTTCTTTCTGCTTCTGGAGCTGTGGCTCTGCTCTGTACAGGCTCTACTTACTGCTATGGAACATGCCTTGATTTTCTGTGTTTTCGAGTTTTGTGGAAAACCAAATGAATTCCAGGCAAACCCTGTTTCCTTTGACCCTGGCAAACATCACTCAAGCAGGGTTGCGCCACAGCCTTAGTCTGAGGAGACTGTACCCATTTGGGTTGCTATCTCAGATATCAGTGGTGGGAACTCTAGCACATGTGGTTAAAGCATCTCCTAGATTCTCAGAAGAGAATACTCTCATACGCCTATTGATGCAAACACCTTTTTTTTTGTAAAATGTTTTTTTTAATTTTCTTTCTTTTTTGAAGTCCCCTTATCTTCTCCCGTTATCAAGATGGGAGTGATAGCGGTCCTTCATGTTAAGACTTTAGTCAGTCGAGTTACAGTAAATGGTGCTTCTGCCCCAGGACTTCCTATGTATAGCAGGGTTCTGCCTCCAGGAGCTTTTTTTTTTCATCTTCAGCTATTACGTTTTAAAGTACAGTTTTTACTTAAATGGTAGTTAAATTTGTGTGTCTTAAAATGGATGAATGTGGTTCAGAAAATAAGAAATGATATGATTGGGGTTTATCAAATTCAGCACTAATTCTGCAACTTCTGCTTGCAGAAAACTTCAAGGGCCTGGGAACCATTCATCACCATTCCCCCAGATTTTAGAGTTTGTTGTTTATTGGTTCAGTCGCTTCCAACTCTTCGTGACTTCATGGATCAGCCCACGCCAGAGCTTCCTGTCGGCCGTCGCCACCCCCAGCTCCCCCACGGTCGAGTCCGTCACCCATCATCCATCCATCTTGTCCTTGGTCGGCCCCTCTTCCTTTTGCCTTCCAGATTTTAGAGTAATACCTGTTAAATCATCTTCCTCTTAAATCAGGGGTGGAGAACCTTTTTTCTGCCAAGGGCCATTTGGATAACCAGGGACCGGGGGTGGGTGGGCAGCGGGGTTTCTGCAATTTCCACGGACCAGGGGCCAAAGTTTGTGAGCAGGAGCCAATCACAAGCACTGGGGGGTGGGGTTTGCGGGCGGAAGCCAATTGCGTGGAAGGGGTGGGGTTTGCGGGCGGGAGCCCCGCGGGCCTTAGGCGGGAGCCCCGTGGGCCTTATACGGCCCGTGGGCCTGACGTTGCCCACCCCTGTCTTAAATCATGCTTAAAAATCAAGGGTGAATTTGGTGAAGTTGATTACGTACCACATAAAAAAATGTTTTCATCTCTTACTAATCAGCTTGTGGATCCTAGGGCTAACCCACACTTCCTGCTTGCTTTCATCTGAGAAGGGGCCATTTCAGGAGGGCAAGAAAGGATGATGTTCTCAACCTGCCCCATGGCTGCTGGGAAGGTGATTTTCTTGCTCTGCATCAAAAGAAATGTTTGCAAGCAAGGCAGCCCGGTTTGTCTGCTGTGCTTCATGTCATCTTCCATAAATGTCACGATTCAAGTGGCTGCTGTGTGTCCTAGCAGGCAACCCCCCCACCTCCGGCCCTGCCCTGTGCCTTCCCCAGCCATTTTCTGATGCGTTGCCTGCCATTAAAAGCTGGACCTCCCCACCCCCAGTTCAGTACTGGAAGGTTGAGATGTTGGCTGTTTGTTTCTTTCCTTTTAAAAAATAAGTGCAGCATTTTTGAAAAAACGGGGTGAAATCGGCAAACCCTCTGCCAATTTTCCCTTCTAGCCCAAGTGACAGGAAGTAGGGTTCCCCCCCCCCCCACCATTTCTCCAAAGAGCTGCTACAGAAAGGAACACAGTTGGTTCTTGTTTTCCTGGCATGGATGGGAAAGGAAAAGAACAGGGGAATCCACCAATTTGGAGCTGTGTTAACCACAGTCTGGACAGAACATCATGGTGGGCAAAGTAGAGGAAAGAGTTGAAATCCAGAAAAGGATTTCTTAAGGCAATTTTATTTCTACCCATCTTGTGCACAGGAAGTAAGCAGCTGAAGGCTGCAATGCAGAAAAGCCATTACAGGCAGTCCTCGCTTAATGACCACAATTGGGACCGGAATTTTGGTTGCTAAGCAAAGCGGTCATTAAGTGAATCCAACCCGATTTTACAACCTTTTTTGTGGTGGCCGTTAAGCGAATCACCATGGGTGTTAAGTGAACGATGTGGTCATTAAGCAAATCACATGGTTTCCCACTGATTTTGCTTGCCAGAAGCCAGCCAGGAAAGTTGAAAATGGCGATTACGTGATCACGGGATGCTGCAACGGTCGTAAATGCGAACTGGTTCCCAAGCTCCCAAATCATGATCACATGACCGTGGGGGTGCTGCGATGGTTGTGAGTGTGAGGACCAGTTGTAAGTTGTTTTTTTCAGCACCGTCATAAGTCCAAACCATCACTGAACGAATGGTTGTTAAGCGAGGACTACCTGTCCTGACACCAGGAGTATCGGCATGATTCAGCAGCTTTTGGGTGGAAGGTGGTGCTGCTTCGGGAAGAAGATGGCCTGTGAGAAACACAACTTGCCGCTTTCAGTTTTGTCTTTGAGCCGAGTCATACTGTTCGTCTTCAGGCCTCTCTAGAAATTCTATTCTGAAGTTGCTGCTGATCTCCTTTCCTTGGCTTGGCTCATTTCAGTTTCAGGTTGTCCACTCCACCCTGACCAAGCTATATGGACAGGACTTTGCCACCCAGGAAAATAGTTGAGGTGGGATTTCCCCCCATTCTTGATTTTTTAAATCTCATGCTCTCCAAAAATAGGCATACGGTACTATAGTATTTCAAATGCTGCAGAACTCTTGGGATATTTTGTGGGTGTGATTCTGGGAAAGACTCTCTATAGCAGTGTTTCTCAACCTTGGCAACTTGAAGACGTGTGGACTTCAACTCCCAGAATTCCCCAGCCAGCATGGCTGGCTGGCTGGGGAATTATGGGACTTGAAATCCACACGTCTTCAAGTTGCCAAGGTTGAGAAACATTGCTCTATAGTTTTATAATAGTCCTCTGCAGGCCAACCTCCTCTCACTGCAGCATTATTTATGTATTTGAATTTATTAGCCACCCAACTCTAATGGACTTCTTTATTTAAAATGTGGAGCAATCTGTCCAGTTTTATACCCATGCCCATACACAAACTTATTTATTACCTCATACATACATCACTATTACACTATTGCCTTTTTGGGTAAACAACTTTATGCAACATGTGGAATAAGCAGTAAGCCAAAGAAATTACAGTATGAGGGGGGGAAACAGAAATAAAATAAAGCAAAGTCTAGTTTACCCTAACATCATTCACTATACCTCTTCATATTTTTCTGTCTTAGCAAATCATCCACTGCTACATGCATTGGTCTTTATACTTTTCACCTCTCTCTTCCTCTTGACCCATCCACTCTTCCTTCACATACTTGTTTTGCTATTTCATTCTCATTCATTTTGTCTTTACAACCAAATTACTACAACATACTTCTTTCATATTGGTTTCAATCTGCATTTAAATGCCCATTCATTTTGGACCTCTTCTTGTTTTACCTTCTTGTTCACAAAGAGCCTCAACCAAGACAACGGTGAGATAAAAGAAATCTGAATCTGGGGCAGAAATGTAATTTTAGAAATCGTCTCCGATAGGACCCTCCCTAGTTCTCACGAAAATAAAGGGAAGGAGGGGGAAGCATATTTAGACTTGCAAGATTCTGTCACTGTAACCCAGCCTTTCTCAACTTTTTGACCCTGGAGGAACCCTTGAAATATTTTTCAGGCCTGGGGGAACCCTTGGACATTCAGGCTCAAATATAGGCCAGAAGTTACAAAATTATTATATTTGTTTCATGGGTAGGCCTGTATATATGCATTAACAGTGTTCTTAACCTAAAAATAAAGAATGAAACGTACCTCTTTAATGTGAAGTTGCCGGAATTTGAAATATTCTTTTAAATAAATCGTGATCTCCCAGGGAACCCCTAGTGACGTCTCGCGGAAGGAACCCTGGCTGAGAAACCCTGCTGTAACCTTATAATAAAAGTAGTATTAGCATTCATAACTTTGGCTTCCTAGACTTCTACCTTGAAGGGCTGACATCGTTCCATCTTAGAAAAGGCCACCTTGAATCTGATCTACTAGATCCTTTCTCTTACTTTCACAGACACACAATATATCATTTTTTCTTTATTTCATTAATTTGTTAATTCATGCTCATTATTATTTATATAGCTTAATTTCCAAGTCACAATCCCCTATATGCCATGGTCATCACCAGATGGGCCCACAGATATTGACCTTTATCACCCATCATTGCTTTGGTCAATAAAGACATTCATATATATTTGGTAGGACAATAGATCATGTGTAGATCTCTAATCTAGAGACTACCTTGCAAGTGTTGCTCACATCCACCAATTAGGAGATACATGAAGTGTACTAACATAAAAAAGGTAAAGGTTCCCCCCCCCCGGCACTATTTGTGCAGTCGTGTCCGACTCTAGGGGCCGGTGCTCATCTCCGTTTGTTAGCCGAAGAGCCAGCGCTTCCACATTCATGTGGCCAGCATGACGCGCGCGGAATGCTGTTACCTACCCACCGAAGTGGTACCTATTAATCTACTTGCATTTGCATGCTTTCGAATTGCTAGGTTGGCAAGAGCTGGGGTGAGTGCGGGAGCTCACTCTGTCACGCGGGGCTAGGGATTCGAACCTCCGAACTTGCGATCTTCCGATCAACAAGCCTGGCGTCTTACCCGCTGAGCCACCACGCCCCTAGTGTACTAACATACATTCAAGTAAATAAATCTGCAAGAGAGCCATCCTCAACTTTCTGCAATCCAGATTCTACAAATTTCACTTGGCTTGGAATTCTGGGATCTGCAGTGTCAACCCGTCTGAAGAGTGCCAAGTTGGAGAAAGTTGGTATTTTAAAAAAGCCATTGAGACTGGAGGGAAAAATATGAACAAAAACATATTCAAGCCCATAGCTCTGGAACCCATGCTTCTGTCTTTCCTTACCGGTCTATAGCAAACCTCAACATCTGAGATCTACAGTGCACTGTTTCTGTACAGTGAGCTGCATCTCAGAAACCAAAAAGATGTCAAACTGAAGCCAAATAATTTTGCTTTGGGCACGTGGCTTCAGTTTCAAAACCACTCAACAGCCTAGCTAGAAAACTGCGGCTCTCCACCAACTATCTGAGGTTTACTGATACAACTGTTATGTTAATAACAAGTTTTTAAAAAGATAAACCACTGAAAGTGATGCTCCAGCACTGCCAATGAAGCCCAACTGAATTGTAAACCGTAGGCAACATGTTTCTGAACCCTGAGAACAAGGCCAAGCCGAAGAGCACAGGAAGGACAATGTCCTCACCCTAAGAGGCACATTTAGTATCCCAAAGCACTGTGGTTTTTGCCCTCCCCTTTTTTCTACTTGTTGAAGAATGACTGACGCACTCGCGGATGCCAACTGAATATAATTCCCCCGCTGCCCCACAATGCACTTCTAGCTGCAGTGCCTATAAGCACTACTGATCTCATTTGGTCTAGTGGTTAAGGCAACGGGCTAGAAACCAGGAGACTGAGAGTTCTAGTCCCGCCTTAGGCATGGAAGCCGGCTGGGTGACCCTGAGCCAATCACATTCTCTCAGCCCTAGGAAGGAGCCAATGGCAAACCAGGAGACTGTTCTAGTCCCGCCTTAGGCATGAAAGCCGTCTGGGTGACCTTGGGCCAGTCCCTGTCTCTCAGCCCTAGGAAGGAGCCAATGGCAAACCAGGAGACTGAGAGTTCTAGTCCTGCCTTAGGCATGAAAGCCGGCTGGGTGACCTCGGGCCAATCACTCTCTTTCAGCCCAACTCACCTCACAGGGTTGCTGTTGTGGGGAAAGTAGGAGGAGGAAGGAGTATTTGGTATGTTCGCCGCCTTGAGTTATTTATAAAAACAATAAAGGTGGGATAAAAATGAAATAAATAAATAAAATAAATATGGATGAACAGATGTTTCTGTTCTGTATCACAATCATGCCACATGGGGAAAAATCACACATGCAAAGCTGCTGATTCAGAATGCCAGGTCCTGCTTCCTTGTTATTGTGCCAGGAAGAGCCGTCAGGTTCTAATAGTCATGTGGCTGAACTGAAATTCAGGTGCCTGCAAAACTCCTTTTGCCACCAAAATTCCTCTTGATCTCTCTCAGGACAATCTCTTCTTGTTTTATTTGCCTTTTCCTCCAATCTGTTCAATCAAATCATCGTCTGCAGGGAGCGGGAGGGTGGGGTGTGGATACAGGGCAGGTACCCGATATACTTCTTGACCCAGCTGTTAATCAGAGCAAAGTTCTGTGCAAGATTATTCAGTAATACGTAAAGTGAGACTCCCAGGGAAGTTCATATATACAGTAATTGCAATCTTAATTTCTTATTCAACTTTAACTTTTGCTACTCTAAGACTCTACATGGGAGTCTATTCTCCCATGGGTGACAACATTTTCAATATTGAATGAAGGCATTTGATAATTAGATACATTTTAAGACCAACAATGGATAAGTTCTCATGATTCCCAACGATGTAGTAGTGTAAACTGGGATATGACCTCCAAATTAATATGATCGGGGCCTTAATTTGTAAAAAGAGGATGTCCCATTTATACAACCAACCACTTTTGATAGGAGGCAATACCCATTTTGAATTATTTCTCATAAAACCAGACAGAAGGCCTGGGGCTCTTTCTGTGTCCTCCAGAACCACTGTCTGTTGAGTAGATCAGCCTTCCCCAACCTAGCCCCTGCTACGTAGATCTGGCTGGGAATTATGAGAATTGTAGTCCAACATATCTAAAGCAGGCCAGCCTATGGAAGGATGACATAGATAGTTACGGTTTGACCTTAAATAAAAGGCAGCTGCATCTAGTAAGTTATAGTGACGTTGTGTTAGAAGGAGCAGGCAGTAACAGTAAGTACATTATTTTTTATTGCTCTGTATGGCCATCTTGAGGGATTTTTCTAAACTGAAAAAGAGATAGATAACACTAAGTAAGCAAATAAATACATCCTGCTTTACAACTTACCCTGCTATGGTATGAGATCTTGATTCAGGTTGGGTTGCTTGTTCCCTTTCCAGGCCACAATTTTGCCTGTTCAAAAGATCAGCAGAGAATGTTTTCCAGACTCTCTTCTTTACATTAAAAGTATTTGTCTTTTAGCAAATGTTAAAGAGCAAAGTCTGGGCCAAGAAGAGGCTTTCTGGCAGAGGCTGAAGTTGGCAATCTTTTCTTTTCCATTTGTTTTCTAGAACTGCTTTTCTACTCTGCCAGAAATACTCGCAAATTATACAGCAGGTTCCTCCCCTTGTACAAACCAACAGAAATATCCCAAATCTATTCCAACTCACTGCTCAGTTTCCAAAATATGTGAGGGGGGTCCCACTTGCTAGCCCAGGCCAAACAGAGGAGAGTAGAACATTAGTCTCCAGACATCTTATAGACCTGGCCGAGTGGGCAGCCTTCCCCTATCCTCACAAATTCCTTTGGACATGTTCGTTTTTTTCATGGAAGAGGAAAATACATTGTGCACCTTTCGATCTGGATGGCATGTTTTCTTCTGCCAGCTACATTCCTGGCATCATCAGGTGAACTCCAACCAAGCACATGACAGCAGGCTTTTCTTCGCTTGTATACCCAAATAAAACGCCAAGCTGGGGACAGCTGCTCATTGGCAGAGCCTGAACTTTGAACTTTGTATGACAGACGTCCCTAGTTCAGCCTCCAGTCGAAAGAATTTCCACAGAGCTGTGAAGGATCCGGCTTTCCCTGAGGCTTGACGAATTTCTGCCAGGCTGAGTGACAACTCAGGGCTAGGTAGCCCAAAGATATAAAGCAGCTTTGTGTGCATTAACTACTAGCATTAGAATCATAACAACAGGCAGGTCTGCCAGATTCCAGTTGTAAAAACCGAAGCCAATGAAAGCAAGACAGAATTTTCTCTGCAATGTTAAAATAATCATCAAGCAGCAAAGCAAATATTATGTCCATTCACCCTGGATAAAATATGCCCAGCCATGTCCCTCCCTCTTCCAGCACGGCAAAAAAAAAAATTATTTTGCATCTTGAGGTTTGCAATTCCAGTCCTCTCATAGGATCGCCACATGGAGGCTTCAAATGCTATGCGCCGAAAGCAGAAAGTGCAGGCTCTTCAAAGCATCCCTGAAAGAGGAGCCCTTGTGTTTCAAGTGCAGGCCAAGTATTTATCCAGCTGGCACCGTTCAGCGCAGCGCATACATGCCAAAACTGTGCTTGCGGTTGCCATTGTGTATAAAAATACTGCCGCCTGCTTCTGCTCCTCTGTCTGGTCTCCAATAGACCCCTCTGTAATTCTCTTTCCAAATAAAAGGACAACCTATTTCTGGCGGTTTTCTGTGGCTTCCTGAGCTGTAACGAGGCAAATTTCTGAAACGCTAAAATTGGCTTCTTCCATCCCCATTCTCAAACCAGCACAACTCTCTTGCCTGCCCCATTCTGTGGCTTGCAGTTAAAGTCTGTTATGGTATGAGTCTGAAAGTAAGCCACCCTGATTGCAGAAAGGCCCTTGGGGTTGCTTGTTCTTGGGGGCGAGAGCATTGGGGAGCACTTTTCTTCACCAACATCCAGAATAGGGGGAATCATGGTTTTTTGGTTGAAAAATTTGAAGGACTCCTAGTCGGTGGGATGCTTAAATCGGTTGATTTGAATTGGCCTGCTCTCCGGCATGACTGTGGAATTGTAGGCATGTGCTTTGATGTATTTTGAATGTGCAGGATGGAAACTTCTTCTTTCATCAAAACACAGCCAGTATTTGTCCATGACACAGATTGGTCCCTGGCCAGCTCTTTCCAAGTCAGCTCTTTGAAAAATCAGTTAATCTGTATATGACTTTCCATTTTGCATTTTGCAAGGGGGCCTCCTTTCCTGCAGGAATTTTGCCAGAGGAATGTTTTTGACTCTACATCATGCCGGTTTTCCCAACCTCCTAATTTGAACTGCATTTTATAGCGTTAAAGGTGGGAGGGGAGCTCAAAATTTCATCAAGGAATTTCTTCAGCTAAGTCTAGAGAAGCAGGTTATGAAATGGAGTCATGACCGTGGATATCTTCCCTGTGGATCAACATGTTGTTTGGGATAGAGTCACAGGTTTACAATCATAGAGACACATAGACACATAGATTGTAACACAGTCCTACAGAGGTTACACATAGATTGTAACACAGTGTTTGTGTTACAATCCCTGCCTTATACAGAGTCAGAAAATGACCAATCCAATTACATTAGAGAGATAGAAAGAAATTATGTAGCCTAACCCCGTTCAGTGGGATTTCAAATCCCTTTTAGCCATGCTACCTTGTCATTGTATTCGCTGTGGCACTCAATGGAAGCAAAAGTTGGACTTTAAAGAAGCAGGATAGGAAGAGTATTGATGCCTTTGAACTTTGGTGTTGGAGAAGACTCCTGAGCAGAGCTTTCCAAACTTTTCATGTTGGTGACACGCTTTTTAGACATGCATCATTTCACGACACACTCTTACAGCAGGGCATCATTTCGCGACACACTCTTACAGCAGGGCACAAGGCAGGCACTAGGACCTGTGCGGAATCACAGCAGGTTTGGAGGCAGCCAGGCACAAGGCAGGCACTAGGACCTGCGTGGAATCCTGGCAGGGCAGGTTTGGAGGCAGCAAGGCACAAGGCAGGCACTAGGACCTGCACGGAATCCTGGCAGGGCTCGGAGGCAGCAGCAGCCGCGACACACCCAGACACTGCAGCCGACACACTAACATGTCCCGACACACAGTTTGGAAAGCTCTGCTCCTGAGAATACCGTGGACAGCCAAGAAAACAAACCGATGGGCCATTGAACAAATCCACCCAGAGTTCTCACTCGAGGCACAAATGACAAGGATGGGAAGAGTAAAGAAGGAATTAGGAGGGGATTTGCATGGCAACGCAATGTGGGAATTAAATATTTTTATGAGTTTTAGGTGTAGGTGGTTCTTCTCTATCAAAGGGGGAGGTCAGAGCACTGGCCGCCCCTTCCACTGCCCTTGGAAGCCTGCATTTCTTAAGTCTCTCCTTAACCCTACCGTTTAGCAACAGCTGATGAGCTATTTGGTTTGCCGTAATGTTCTTATATTGGCACGAATTAGTTGGATCATTATTTAGATGCTTTAGGAGTTTCCAACCCTTCTGGCTATTCTTTGTCAAATCAATTGATTCCAGGGTGGCCTTCCATTTCTCTGCGAGGAGTAACATTATATTGTTGCCAGCTTCAATTGTTTCTTCAGAGAATGGGTTCTCATTAAACATTCTAACGTAGTTATTAAGATGAGGCATAATATCTGGAGAAAGCCCTGATATGAAGTGGGTTCGGCACCCTCTTGGGATGGATTGTCTGGACGCATGGCTTACAGCTTTAACAAAAAAGTCATAGTTTTCTGGTATTGGTTTAACATTTCGCAATTCAGAATCAAGTACATCGGAGAAATCCCTCCAATTCGACGTCGAAACGGAACATTTCTCGGCCTAATGACAGAATGCACCTCGCATATTAATGGTCTATGTTGCGAGGGAGGGATCGGATCACAGACCCTCTTGGTGCATTGGTTGCTAAGATTGTTACTTGCAAAAATCAAATCAGGGTTGTACCCTCCTCTTCTCCACCTACCACTATTAAAGGAGGCTGGAAGTTTGGCATCGTGGATTAGGGTAAAGGCATTAGTCTCCAACCACAACTCTACCTCTTCTTCATCACTATTCGTTTCGCCATATCCCCAATTGATACTATGGCTATTGAAGTCACCAAGAATAAAGTTAATCCTTTGTGAGTGAAAGTTCCCAGGCTCTGTGAAGCTGAACGGTATATTCGGGGGTTTGTACACCGAGGTAACCACGCAGTTATTTAATTCAACTGACAGTATTTCAATATTATTTTTCTCTGTAAGAGCCGTTGAAAAGATTATCAAGTCAGGATGAACAAAGATGGCACTACCATACTGTTCACTTGGTCTCTCAATAGCGAGTTTCATTCCTGCTATACGGGCACGCCATTGGCGAATTCCTCAGTGAGTCTCTTGCACACAGAGAATATCACACTTACTGACCTTGCAAAAATTACTTAATAAAACTTCCTTGTCTGTTGATATCCCTTCGATATTCATAGTAGCCATAGTTAAAATTGGCCCTGAAAAGGGCCCTTTGTTTACAAGAGACATTTCCTGCATTCTGGATTGGAAGGATAAGCCAGCAAAAAATTCGCTGTTACCAGGGGGCACCACTTAGAGGTTCTTTCCTGGCCCGCCGGGCGAGGAGAAGATTGATAGATTGATAGATTGATTTGATAGAGAAGAACTGGAAACAGCATTTTGAGATATGAAGAATGGAAAAGCCGCGGGATTGGACGACATTCGTGTTGAACAAATAAAAAACTTTGGGGATTTTGCTAAGCAGTGGTTGCTGTCACTTTTTAATGTATGTGTGGCCTCAAACCGTATTCCGAAGATCTGGAGGAAAGCCCTGGTTATTGCCCTTGTGAAACCTGGAAAAGAACTGAACGACCCAAAGAATTTTCATCCAATTTCCCTCCTTTGCCATCTTTTTAAACTCTATGAGAGAGTTCTTCTAAATAGAATGCTCCCTGCCATTGATCCAATTCTTATCCCCCAGCAAGCTGGTTTTCGGCCTGGAAAGTCCTGCACAGGCCAGATACTTAAACTTGTCCAGCATATAGAGCAGTGCTTTCCAATCTGCCACCGTTGGCGACACACCAACGGCGGCAGCGGCGGCGGCGCAGGGGCGCACGCAGGGGCGGGGGCGTGCACGGTGCCGGTGGCGGCGGCAGCGGCGGCAGCCTCTGCTAAAACTCAGAAGCGCTGATGGCGTGCCGCTGCTTCCCCCGCCGTGCACGCCCCCGCCGCCGCTTCCGGGTTGTGTGGCGACACACCAAACTGTGTGTTGCAACACACTAAAGTGTCGTGACACACAGTTTGGAAAGCTGTGATATAGAGGATGGCTTTCAATTAGATTTAATCACAGGAGCTGCTTTCGTCGATTTATCTGCTGCTTACGACACAGTTAATCATAGGAAGCTTCTCTTGAAATTATATAATATTGCACACAATTTTGCTCTGACTAAATGCATCGAGGCAATACTCGAGAATCGACAATTCTTCATTGAATTCCAGGGAAAAAAGAGTCAGTGGAGAGTTCAGCGGCATGGTCTCCCACAGAGGAGCGTCCTTGCCCCTGTACTAATGATCAACCTGTCGGTCCTGATACATTGTCTTTCATCTATGCCGACGATTTGGCACTTACCACTCAGAGAATTAGCTTCGAGGAAGTGGAAGACAAGCTCACTTTGGCTCTTAAGAATATGTCTGAATATTATAATGAGAATGTCTGTGCATTTCACCTCAAAATTAGGCAGGCCAGATGCAGGCTTGCTGTTACCTGGGATGGAGTGAGTCTTGTACATTGTGAGACGCCATGCTACCTCGGAGTAACATTGGACTGAACATTAACCTTTAAAAGACATTGTTGCAACTTAAAGCAAAAGATTTCCACCCATAATAATCTCCTCAGAAAGTTGGCTGGTACTACTTGGGGTGCTCATCCTACTACTCTACGCACGGCCACCCTTGCATTGTGCTACTCGGCGGGAGAGTATGCCTGCCCCGTTTGGGGCCGCTCTGCGCACTCTACGCAGGTGGATAGGGCGCTTAGTGACACATGCCGCATCGTTACTGGATGTTTACGCCCCACTCCGCTTGATAAATTATATATCTTGGCGGGAATAGCCCCGCCAGGCATTAGAAGGAGTGTGGCACAAGGCGTGGAATATGGAAAGGTGTTACACGATCTGGCACACCCATTATTTGAACAAGTACCTCCTACAAAAAGATTGAAGTCAAGAAGGAGCTTCTTAAACTGCGCTAAGGAGATTGCTATTACACCTCAAACAGAACGATTAAAAAGATGGAAATCTCAAGCAAAACATCTTCATCTTCAGCTGCCCGGAGGTTCGGAGGAGGAGTGGACGGTTTGGAGATGTTTAAACAGATTGTGCACTGGTTTGGCCAGAACTAAAGATAATATGGAAAAATGGGGGTTTCTCCCTGAGGGCAAGGATACTTGCTGCGAATGTGGCAATATTCAAACAACTACCCATCTTTTACAGTGCCCTTTGGGACCGACATGCACACACAGTGACTTACTGGCCCGAAACACCTCTGCCATCATTGTGGCCCGGCATTGGGCTTTGTTGTTTATTCGTTCAGTCGCTTCCGACTCTTTAATTTAAAAACCAAATATTCCTAAGTGCTATTTGCTTAATTAGATCAAGGAAAGATACAGGGGAACTTCATGCCTGACATAGTTGTCTGGTAGGAGTTAGTGAATCCCTCTAATCTGTCAGAGTGCGCACCGTGGGGTGGCCTGCTGCCTATTTCCAAGACTCCAGTGATCCACGTTCTATGCAGTAAATAGACACTCAAGCAGAGATTAGATAAAATAGCCTATTTACTTTATATACATTTGTTGTTGTTTATTCGTTCAGTCGCTTCCAACTCTTTGTGACTTCATGGACCAGCCCACGCCAGAGCTTCCTGTCGGCCATCGCCATCCCCAGCTCCCCAACGGTCGAGTCCGTCACCTCCAGAATATCATCCATCCATCTATCTTGCCCTTGGTCAGCCCCTCTTCCTTTTGCCTTCCACTTTCCCTAGCATCAGCATCTTCTCCAGGGTATCCTGTCTTCTCATTATGTGGCCACAGTACTTCAGTTTTGCCTTTAATATCATTCCCTCAAGTGAGCAGTCTGGCTTTATTTCCTGGAGTATGGACTGGTTTGATCTTCTTGCAGTCCAAGGCACTCTCAGAATTTTCCTCCAACACCACAGTTCAAAAGCATCTATCTTCCTTCGCTCAGCCTTCCTTATGGTCCAGCTCTTGCAGCCATAGGTTACTACAGGGAATACCATTGCTTTAAGGCATTGGGCTAGAGTTATATAAATTTTATATTTTTATTAAATGTTTTAACTTTTTAAATTTTAATTAATATTTTTTCCTTTTTATTTGCTGCATTTCTGACACGAAATGAGACGAGTGTAGGTGGTGTACTTTCTGGGGTGTATATGGGATTGAGAGTACTGGAGAGTACCATGGACAGCCAAGAAAACAAGCAAATGGATCACTGAAGAAATCAACCCAGAGTTCTCCCTTGAGGCACAAATGACCAGGCTCAAATTATCCTCCTTCAACACATTATGCGAAGACCCAGCTCTCTGGAGAAGGCTCTAATGCTGGGAAAGGTAGAAGGAAAGAGAAGAAGAGGATGACCAGCAACAAGGTGGATGGACTCAGTTACAGTGGTGATGAGTGCACTGTTGGGAGACCTGAAAGAACAGGTTAGGATAGATCATCATGAAGAAAATCTATCTACATTGTCACTGGGAGTCGAAAACAACTTGATGGCACATAATCAATCAATGAAACAATCAATCAATCAATCAATCACCTTGCTATCCTTAGAGTTTCTGTCCCAACATACAGTATAGGGCAAGTGCTAGGTGGGGAAGACTGATCCTAAAGAATGAATTGGAACCCCCCTCCATGCAAGATTTTACTCAGTCACGAATGCAGAAAAAGTTATTTTATAGTCCTCTGTTCCCTGAGTGGGACAAACCCTCTTATCACTGTACAGATTAAAAAATTTAATTCCACCAGGAGTGGATGTTTGCCAAAGGTCAGCATGAGTAATTGATAATAATTCAGTGTTAACAAGGTGCTTCTCCCAACAGATCTTACAGATCTTGTCCATACCACATATTAAGCCATATTGCAGTTTGCTTGGTTTGGGCTTAATATTTTTTGTTGTTGTTCAGTCGTTTAGTCGTGTCTGACTCTTCGTGACCTCATGGACCATAGCACGCCAGGCCTTCTTGTCCTCCACTGTCTCCCGGAGTTTACTCAAATTCATGTTCATTACATCGGTGATGCTATCTAACCATCTCATCCTCTGCCGTCCCCTTCTCCTTTTGCCTTCAGTCTTTCCCAGCATCAGGGTCTTTTCCAGTGAGTCCTCTCTTCGCATTAGGTGACCAAAATATTTGAGCTTCAGCTTCAGTATCTGTCCTTCCAATGAGCAGTCAGGGTTGATTTCCTTTAGGATTGACTGATTTGACCTCCTTGCAGTCCAAGGGACTCTTAAGAGTCTTCTCCAGCACCACAGTTCGAAAGCATCAATTATTCAGTGCTCAGCCTTCCTTATGGTCCAACTCTCACAGCCATACATTACTACTGGGAAAATCACAGCTTTAATTATACGGACCTTTGTCAGCAAGGTGATGTCTCTGCTTTTTAATATGCTGTCTAGGTTTGCCATAGCTTTCCTCCCAAGGAGCAAGCGTCTTTTAATTTCATGGCTGCAGTCACCGTCTATGGTCCAATTATTATTTATATTCTAAACCATAATTGAGCAACTAATGGTTTAGTACAGTGTGTGAAACTAGTTGCAGCACACAAAAGCAAACATTGGGAGAATGCAAGGAGTGGACTGGGACCCAAAAATAGAGGCTGCTGGGGGTTCAACAGGGAGTAACAGTTTGAATTCGACTGAAGGGGGAGTTAATAGCTTGTTCTGTGCAGTGATTGTAAGCATTAGGAGAGCTGCTGTGTGTATTGGTCCGAATGTTGGACAGAGAGAAACTCATGGTCAAATTCCCACTGAGTTATGAAGCTAACTGGGTGTCTTTGGGCCAATCACTATTTCCCACCCTAATTTAGCTCCTTGGGTTGTTAAAGGGAAGATAAATTCCAAAGGGGGAAAAGAATAATGTATACTGCCTTGACCTCATGGAGGAAAAGAGGAATACAGCTATAATAAGTAACTCAATAGAATAATGCATATCGCTTGTTTGGGGCACTCTGAATATTATATATTCAAATGGAGTCAAAATAAGGAAGCTGAGAGGATGAGAAACACGGTCATTTCCCCAAAGGCCACCTTTCGAAAATGCGAAGAAGAAAAAAACAGCCACCCTTCCCCTCCATCATAAAAGCAGCCTTCATAAAAGCAAGACCCAGGTTGGCCTGTTTGACAGCAAAGGGTCGACTGAGCCAGGAGCCTTGGCTTCTGGTGGAGCTCGAGAGGGTCCGCACTCAAGAAGCCACAGCCTCCGCGCTGGCGTGCTGGCTGCCTGCCCGCTGAGCCTTTCAAAGGGTTTCTGTCAGGCCTTGAGCAGTTGCCAGATTTCCCCCCCCACCGTGCTCTGTTGTTGTAGTACTCCAGATTTTGTGCGCCAGGACCGCGTGTTAGCAGGAAGCAGAGCCAAGCGGGGCTTCCTGAACGCCTGGGAGAGGAAACGCTGCCATCAGCAGGGGAGGCTGTGGTTAAAAATAACTTGGGTATATAAAGGTTGTAGAGGTTCCCCTCACTTGCTCACATTCGCTGGTGTGGCTGCCTTTGGACTACATGTGCAGCGCGGGCTCCAGGCAAGAAGAGCCAAGGCACAGGTGCCTCCCAGCGGGAGGAGCCGGTTGGCCGTGGATGCCTGAAGGGGCAGAAGGCCAGTCAGGGGTGCAGTGGCCTTACACCCCACTACTTTAACACACCCTGAAACGGGACCCCGTTTCCCTCTCCTAAATTCTGCCTTTAGGAGACACTTCCACAGCACATTAATTGCTCAAGTGGTCATTTTTTACAGCTCAGCTCCCTCCATAGCAGGGTTTCTCAGCCAGGGTTCCGTGACACCCTAGGGTTCCGCGAGAGGTCACAAGGGGTTCCCTGGGAGGTCATGATTTATTTATTTTTTAAATTTTCAAATTCGGGCAACTTCACATTAAAGAGGTAAGTTTCATTCTTTATTTTGAGTTTAAGAACACTGTTAAGGCATATATACAGCCCCACACATGAAACAAATATAATAATTTTGTAACTTCTGGCCTATATTTGAGCCTGAATGTGCAGGGGTTCCCCGAGGCCTGAAAAATATTTCAAGGGTTCCTCCAGGGTCAAAAAGTTGAGAGAGGCTGCTTCACAGCATCACTGAATTTTTTTTTTTATTCCTCCCCCCCCCCCCTCTTGTCTTTAACATGCATGTGACACATGAACTCCCTGCAAGTGTCATGCTATGGGCTGAAAATGTCACTTTTTTCATCTATCAACAGTTGGAAGGAAAGCATATTACTCTGTGGCTGCAGGAGTGAAGGATTCAACACATACAGTATATGGAATGCTCTCTTGATACTGAATTAAGATAGGGGCTTCAGAGCAACTGAAATATGAAAATGTTAACTTTTTTTACATTTCATGGCTGCAGCAAGGGAAGAGACAGTGTCTGGCAGAATTTCCCCTCTAGTATAGCAGAGATGCAAGAGGCGTGGCGGCTCAGCGGGTAAGACGCCAGGCTTGTCGATTGGAAGATCGCAAGTTCGGAGGTTCGAATCCCTAGCCCTGCGTGACGGAGTGAGCTCCGGCACTCGCCCCAGCTCTTGCCAACCTAGCAATTCGAAAGCATGCAAATGCAAGTAGATGAATAGGTACCACTTCGGTGGGTAGGTAACAGCGTTCCGCGTGCGTCACGCCGGCCACATGACCGTGGAAGCGTCTTCGGACAACGCTGGCTCTTCGGCTAACAAACGGAGATGAGCACCGGCCCCTAGAGTCGGACACGACTGCACAAATTTGCCAGGGAACCTTTACCTTTATAGCAGAGATGCACAGTCTGAAGCCGCAGGACTACATGGCCCTGAAGACCATGGATGTGGTCTCCCAAGGCCTCTCCAAAATTGATGCTGAACTGTAATTGAATGCATCAGAAGGGGGAAATTAAATACACAGGGAGTAAATATATTACAGCAAATAAATATGAGGCGCTCTGGTTGAAGTTGGGCTTAAGGGAACAGTTGGGATTGCTGCCGGGGTGCTACCCTCCCTGCTGCCCCAGGCAGTTGGTGCCTGGGGGTTTCAATTTGTTGAGGACGCTGAATCCAGGGTATCTCAGGAGTCCATGGACCTGTCCCAGGTCATTGACAGCCCAACGGTGGCATGCCGGGAGCTGCACGTTGGATCTGGTTTTTGTCTCAAGGCAGTTGAGATATGATCTGGTGGTGGAGAATATTGGCATCAGTCCGTTGGCACCGACAGATCACCTTCTGGTTGCCTTTTGACTCACTGGTGTCATCCCTCCCTGCAGGGAGACAGGGCCCGTTTGATCGGCCCACCCCAGGCGATTGATGGACCCAATGGGGTTCCATAGGGAGCTTGGGATTTTCCTTGAGGATCTGGTGGATGATTTGGACAAGGCCCTAGTCATTGCCTGGTACGGGCCCCTATGTGGCCTCTCCCTGCGCACCAATCCCAGGGTACACCTTGGTTTACCAATTTGCTCCAGGCGATGAAGTGCCAGAAGAGATGCCTGTAGCACAGTGGAGGAAGCCTCAAAGTGGACACGAGAAAGATCCCATCTTGTGGGGGGAGATGGGCGGTGATAGAAGTTGGATAAAATAAATAAATATTAGATCCCGGAGTCCCCCGGTTGGGGGAGATGGGCGGTGATATAAATTTAAATAATAAAAAATAAAAAATAAAATAAGTATTAGGGATTACCTTGTCACAATAAGGGTGGTGAAACACCCATATTTCTCTGCCCTTATTGCATCCACTGATAGCTGTCCAGTGGCCGGATACAAGGTGACTCAATCCCTGCTGGGCAAGGAGGGCCCCGTAGAATATCCGCTAAGCTGCTCCGAGGATTATTCAGTATATCTGGTGGATAAAGTCACTCAGATCTGCTCCGACGTGGACTCTAACTGGGCAAGCAGGCCAAGGTGCCTGGGGCATGGTCTGAGGGTGTGATCTGGGATGAGTTTGAACTGGCTGACTCCTGAGGAAGTGGACAGAGTCCTCTCTGTTGTCAGTTCAGCCACCTGTTTACTGGATCCAGACCTCTCCTAGGTTGTAAAAGCGACCAAGGAGGTGACCCACATGCTGTGGTGTCAGCCTGTTTGACAGAGGGGGTGATCCTTCTTTCCTTGAAAAAGGTGATGGTGTGCCTCCTTCTCAAGAGGCCATCCTTGGATCCAATAGTTTTCGATAACTATAGTTCGATCTCCAACCTTTCCTTTCTAGACATATTTCAACCAGGTTTCCGGCTGGGATTTAGATACCGTGGAACTGTCTCAGACTCAATCCTACCAAGACCGAGTGGCTGTGGGTGTCTGGGTGCAACACAGCTCTGGGGATATTCCATCTCTGACCTTAGATGGAGTTGCACTTCCCCATTCAAGAGTGGTGCACAATGTGGGAATCTTCCTGGACTCACAACGTCTGCTCAATGAGCAGATGGCAGCTATGGCTAGGAAGGCCTTTGCACAGCTTCATCTGGTGCACCAGTTGCACCCTTTCCTAGGAGACCCTTCAGACAGTCACTCACATCCTGGTCACCTCACGGCTTGACTATTGCAATGTTCCCAGATACAATTCAAGGTGCTGGTTATGACCTATAAAGCCCACCCAGGTGAAGGGCCTGGTTACTTAAGTGACCACCTGTCTCCCATAGTATCTCCCCAGCCAATCCCATCTGGCAGGGTTGGCATGCTCTTGGTTCCTTCAATAAAACAATACCATGTCGGGACCCCAGAAGTGCAACTTCTCTGTAGCAGCACCTCTGGAATGAGGGTCCCGCTGAGATCCGGATGGCCCCCACCCTGCTGGTATTTTGAGGGGTCCTGAAGACCTGGTTCTTCACCCAGACCTTTGGCAAGTGTAAGTAAAAACCCCTTGGATTGTATGGATTTGTTTCTCTTTCATTCCTATCCAATTTTTGTCATCCTTGCCATCTTTCATTCTTTTATTTTTGTCTATTATTGTATTTTTTCTTGTTTTAATGTTTTAACTTGTGAGCCACTCAGAGCTGTTGGGAGTTGGGCAACATACAAATTAAATAAATAAATAGATGTGAATTAAATTTAGTTTTAGTTTTGGTATGGCCCTCATTTTGTCTTGATTTCCACTGTTTCTTGGGGTGTGGCCATTGAAATGCCACATACAGCCTTCAGCCTGAAAAATACCATGCATCCCTGCAATTAAAACACAGGCACATTACTTGTTGGCAAGACATAAGCCTAAAGTCTTCTGTGTGAGGATCTCTCATTTAAACCAGACTCGCTTTCAGGACTAGTTTTTATTGCTGCAATTAATTAAGAAATATGAGTCTGCCCTTGAGCATTTATGGAGTAGATTTCCCTTCGACATCTTTCCAAGATAACCTGTCATTTCTTTCTGAAGGAGGTCAAGACAATAGTATTTATATTTGCATATGATGTAATTAATACTCTGTCAGCAGACGTGGCTTCCAGAGTGAGAGAGCTCTTTTCGTGTGACCATTGGCATCTTCCTTTTGCAAGCAAAGCTGCCTCTGATTCACACTTCCATGAATTCAGCCTAGGAATGGGGCAGCCGCAGCAGGTGCTACCAATTCAAAGGGCGCTCATCTCTGACTCAGCTTTGGCTATGACACAGGCCCTGCGTGACAAGAGATTATCTGGGGGAGGGCCGGGACTTCAACCCTTCCCTCTCTGGCAGTATTTGACCCCCAGACCAAGTAGAGGTCTTGGGTCTCCAGTCAACCCGAAGGCCTTTCTCTCTCCTTCGTTCTAGAATATTGAAGGAAAAGGCCGGATGATCAGCACCACTGGGTTGCCCCAGAGCAAGAAGGGGCCACTAATTGTGCCTGGAGGGGAGGAATGAATGACATCATCCTTCACCCTCCCCCACACCATATGAAGGCAGCCGTTCCCATCTTTTCTTGCTACAAATCAAAAGTAGTGTTTTCCAATAAGCCAACTCAAGGGATGTCCTCTGTTTGGCTGCTGTGCTTCATTTCATTGTAGGGAAACCCTCCGCTCAAATTGGCTACTGTACTTCCAGTCATGGGCCACTGTCCTCCATGGTCATTTTTTCCTGGGCTTGGGATTTCCTTGGGACTGGTGAAATGTTGTTCTTGTTGTTGTTTCCTTAGAGATCCACTGGCCAACTACTAGAATCCTTTAAAAAAAAACAATTAAAAGTTGAGATTTTTTTTTCTTTTACAAGTTGACTAATGGAAAGGTGAAATGGTGAATTTTCCTCCTTTTTTTTTTTTACCAGGTGATGCTGAGAAGAGTTCTGCCAATTTTCCCCTTCTATCCCAAGTGATGGGAAGACTGGTGCAACTACTGTACAGTGTTTCTTTCTTTCCCTCCTTTTGACCAGGGTATGCATGAGAGATGGGAAGATGTCAAGTATGTCAATAGAGTCAATGGAGTCAATGGAGGGGGAAAAGTCATACACAAAGTCTATCAGTGGGAAACACATGTTCTTAAATACCCCCTCCAGAAAGGAAAGCAAAAGGGGCTGACTTTAAAATAAGCTGCTCAAAAAAATAAAGGGGACACTGAAACAACACAATGTAAGTCCAAGTCAATCACAGGTCTGTGAAATCAAACTGTCCACTTAGGTAGCAACACTGATTGACAATCAATTTCACATGCTGTTGTGCACATGGAATAGACAACAGGTGGAAAGCATAGGCAGTTAGCAAGACAGCCCCAATAAAGGAGTGGATCTGCAGGTGGTGACCACAGACCACTTCTCAGTTTCTATGCTTTCTGGCTGATGGTTTGGTCACTTTTGAATGCTGGCGGTGCTTCCACTCTAGTGGTAGCATGAGACGGAGTCTACAACCCACACAAGTGGCTCAGGTAGTGCAGCTCATCCAGGATGGCACATCAATGCGAGCTGTGGCAAGAAGGTTTGCTGTGTCTGTCAGCGTAGTGTCCAGAGCATGGAGGCGCTACCAGGAGACAGGTTAGTACATCAGGAGACGTGGAGGAGGCCGTAGGAGGGCAACAACCCAGCAGCAGGACCGCTACCTCCGCCTTTGTGCAAGGAGGGACAGGAGGAGCACTGCCAGAGCCCTGCAAAATGACCTCCAGTGGGCCACAAATGTGCATGTGGCTGCTCAAACGGTCAGAAACAGAGTCCATGAGGGTGGTATGAGGGCCCGACGTCCACAGGTAGGGGTTGTGCTTACAGCCCAACACCGTGCAGGACGTTTGGCATTTGCCAGAGAACACCAAGATTGGCAACTTCGCCACTGGCGCCCTGTGCTCTTCACAGATGAAAGCAGGTTCACACTGAGCACATGTGACAGACGTGACAGGGTCTGGAGACGCCGTGGAGAACCTTCTGCTGCCTGCAACATCCTCCAGCATGACCGGTTTGGCAGTGGGTCAGTAATGGTGTGGGGTGGCATTTCTTTAGGGGGCCGCACAGCCCTCCATGTGCTCGCCAGAGGTAGCCTGACTGCCATTAGGTACCGAGATGAGCTCCTCAGACCCCTTGTGAGACCATATGCTGGTGCGGTTGGCCCTGGGTTCCTCCTAATGCAAGACAATGCTAGACCTCATGTGGCTGGAGTGTGCCAGCAGTTCCTGCAAGACGAAGGCATTGATGCTATGGACTGGCCCGCCCGTTCCCCAGACCTGAATCCAATTGAGCACATCTGGGACATCATGTCTCGCTCCATCCACCAACGCCACGTTGCACCACAGACTGTCCAGGAGTTGGGGGATGCTTTAGTCCAGGTGTGGGAGGAGATCCCTCAGGAGACCATCCGCCACCTCATCAGGAGCATGCCCAGGTGTTGTAGGGAGGTCATACAGGCACGTGGAGGCCACACACACTACTGAGCCTCATTTTGACTTGTTTTAAGGACATTACATCAACGTTGGATCAGCCTGTAGTGTTCTTTTCCACTTTAATTTTGAGTGTACCTCCACATCCAGACCTCCAGGGGTTGCTTACATTTGATTTCCATTGCTTTTTGTGTGATTTTGTTGTCAACACATTCAACTATGTAATGAACAAAGTAATTAATATGAATATTTCATTCATTCAGATCTAGGATGTCTTATTTCAGTGTTCCCTTTATTTTTTTTGAGCAGTGTATATACCCATATCTTTAAACCCAGTTTTCTGCTATAGCAGAAATTTGTTTTGCAGAAGGCAGACTGAAGATAAATAACTTGCCCCAAATCCTGAATATATGGCAGAAGTGGGATCTGAGTCCAAAACATAAACTAATTTTCTGACCTGACAGTCCTCTAATATTTTCTCAATACATAAGATTCAGTTACTACTTCCTCTACTTCTTCCAGATTCATTCCATCTCTCTCAGTCACAATGATTGATTGATACAGTATATGCCATCAATTCATTGTTGACTCTTAGCGACTACATAGATAGGTTTTCTCCATGACAATCTATCCCTAACCTGGCCCTTCAAGTCTTCCAATGGTTCCCCCATCGCCACTGTAACTGAGTCCAGCCACCTTGTTGCTGGTCATCTTCTTCTTCTCTTTCCTTCTACCTTTCCCAGCATTAGAGCCTTCTCCAGAGAGCTGGGTCTTCGCATAATGTGTTGAAGGAGGATAATTTGAGCCTGGTCATTTGTGCCTCAAGGGAGAACTCTGGGTTGATTTCTTCAGTGATCCATCTGCTTGTTTTCTTGGCTGTCCATGGTACTCTCCAGTACTCTCAATCCCATATACACCCCAAAAGGTGCACCACCTACACTTAAAACTCATAAAAATATTTAATCCCCACATTGCGTTGCCATGCAAATCCCCTCCTAATTCCTTCTTTACTCTTCCCATCCTTGTCTCTCCTAGTCCCCGTCTTCTTCCTTCTTCACATCAATAATTCCTCCTCCCTCCTCAGTCCTTCATTTCCCCACTTCTTTCTCCTCTTGGGTTGGGTCACCACAGCTGTCCTCTATTTACCCCATAGCCTTTCCCCTCACCTGGCAGCAGCAACAAAATTAGTCCCCTTATTGTCTTTGGAGTCACTGGAGGAACTTCAATTGCCCCACTAATTTAGGGCCTTTCCCCATTGCTGAGTTGAAGAAGTAGCCACTTAAACATCAATCTATATCATCATAAAATATGTTGTACTCACTGCCATATGTATCCTGCCTCTATTACAAGCCACTGTCGTTTCCTGATTTCCCTCTAATTACTGGGTGACAATGCCTAGTGAATTTTATATTGCTTGAGGCTACCTTTTAACAGAACTGGAATAAGGAAAAATGCTATCTTAGAATGGTTGTGGGTAAGGATGACTTAAGCTTGCCGTGAGCTGCCTGGGAATGAGAGGAAGGCAACATCTGGACCCTTTTCAGTCATGTTTCAAGCTGGGTACAGCACTGAGATGGCATTGATTGTGCTTCTCAGTGACCTCTGGCAGGACTGAGATGATGGTGGTGCAACATCCTAATCCTTCTTGATCTTCCAAGAAACCACTGATCATGGTAGCCTTCTGGATCAGCTACGGGGGTTGGGAGGGGGGGCACAATATTGCAGTGGGTTCTTCTCCTTCTTTTGTGGTCAGTTTCAGTCACATGACACCCAGTTGTATAGTATATCTTGACCTTGGACTGAGCAAAGGTTAAGGTTCTGTCACACTGCCTGAAGCTGTTGGGGTTGGGATGGAGAGAAATAGGCTTGTTCAACCCTAGCAAGACTGAGTGGCTGTAGGTTCATGGACCACCTGCTTCTGGGGATTGTCCAACTTTAGTTCAGGATGGGTTTGCACTTGTCCAGACAGATCTGACATGCAGTTCTTTCTGGACACAGAACTTTTGCTCACACAGCAAAAGGCAGCGATGGCCAGGAGGGTCTTCATACAGATTCAATACTGCCCTTTCCTGGATCAGGACACTCATCCATGTCTTAGTCACATCCCATTTGGATTACTGTAATACACTCTACATGGGGCTGCCCTTGAAGTCCACTCAGAAGCTACAGCTGGCCCAGAATTCAATGGCATGAATAGTAGCCATGTCTGCCCTTTGGAACAGCATCCCCTCAGAGGTCCATATGGCCCTAAGCCTAGTGACTTTAAGAGGGCATTAAAGACCTGTTTCTTCCCAAGGCATTGAGTTAAGGATGAAGTATGATCCTATTAATTGTAACTGTATTCATGGGTGTAATAGAGGCTGTTTTGCCTCCTCAGTGTAGTTTTACTGTATATACTGTATGTTTGTGTGTGTGTGTGTAGTTTTTTAATCCTCTATAAGCCACCCAGAGTTATTGGCAAGTGAACAGCCTTAGAAATCAATTAATCAATCAATCAGTCAATCAATCACAAGGGTTAGGGTAGCAGGGGGAGAAAGCCTGTTTGTGCTGTGCTTACAAGCAAGTAGGAAAAGTTTCTCTCTGGACCAGCATGAGACTCAGAGGCAATCCAGGGAATAAACAAATCAGGGGTTTGGAGGACATTTTATTTGGAATCCCTGCCAGTCATGGAGGGTTAGGGAAGAGCTATCAGCAGGACACTTGGTGTGTCTGAGGAGAGGGTTCATGGCAGCCTGGCATCTGAGGACACCATGGTGGTCATCTCAAAAACAAGCAGCCTTGTACAGGCCATGCTTAAGGAGAAAACCCACTGAGGCAGAATCAGTGACAGAAACCCCATTATGATGGTGGAATATAAGACATGCCACACTGGCAAAACTCAATGTAGGGTATTGGTTAAGGAGCTGGACTGGAACTGGAGAGACAGAGGTTTAAATCCCCATTTAGCCAAGAAGCTCATGGGGCAGTGACTTGGGGTCAGTTATTCTTTCTCTGCCCAACCTACCTCACGGGCAAATTGTTGTGGGGTCAAAATTAGAGGAGACTTCCTATAGATCATCTTGAGCCTCCAGAGCAGGCCTGCGCAATGTAATACCCACAGGCCACATGCAGCCTTCGGCAGCCTGCTGGAGTTTTTAAAAAAGTAATAAATCCACCGCCTCCGCTGCCTCGAAAGGCACACGCTGAGCTCCTCCAAGCCTCGCTGCCGCCACCAACTCCAGTAATGCCACTGCTCTGCAAGCTGCCGAACAGCTGATCGGCACTCCAGGTATTCCTTTGTGGCCTGCAATGGTTTTTAATTTATCAATGTGGCCCTTTCCCCTGTACAAGTGGCGCAGGCCTTCCCTAGAGGAAATATGAAATATAATGTGTTGTACCTTTGTACAGGAGGATGGCCCAACACAGGAGGAGCAACACCACAGGACCAGAGTCAGCAGTTTACCTTCATCTACAGGAAAGACACTCATTTGAGGACATTAATGTTCACATTTTAGACAGGGAAGATAAGTGGTTTGAAAGAGGGGTCAAGGAATCCATTTATGCCAACTTAGAAAATCCTTCTTTGAATAGAGGTGGGGGCCTCAGGCACAATCTTTCCCCTATTTTCCTTCCTGCTTTGTCTTCTGTGCCTAGGAAGATTAAGACCATTTCGCAAGCTCAACAGCAGCATGGTGATCTTAATGATCCTCCTTTATATGATAAAAGGACTTAAAATAACATCTCAATATAACCATGACCTAGCCCCAGGTGTAAGGTCACACAGCTACCTAGAAACATATTTAGGATTCCCTTACAAACTTTGCTCAGACTGAAGAAGCTTCTTGGATAAGGAGCGAAACGTTTCCACTGAGAAAATAGAAATCCAGTTGACATGATTCAATCTACAGACAATTCCACCTGGATGACTGAGAACCTTCATCGATTTATATAAAGTGTTAGAAAAAGCAAACATCCATAACACTTCCATGAGGTCAACTTGAGATGCAGACAGCGTGCAAACTGTTGAATTCTCCAGAATTCTTTATTGGGCAAGATGGTAAACAAAGTAAAAAACAAGAAGGGAGAAGGAAAAAAGTGACTAATGCTGAAGCCATGGGATCTGCACTTGATTACAGTCTTGATGGAATGTGGGAGTAGCCTGAGGACTTTTAAAGTGGGTTCTATCAAGTGCATAGGGATTATCAGGAATCTTCCAAGAGCCGCCAATATGAGGAAACTAACAAGGGTTGATATACAGGTAGTCCTCGACTTACGACCACAATTGAGAACGGAATTTCCATCATAAGTTGTTGCAGTCATACATCGAGTCACCACATGACCGGACCCGATTTTATGACCATTTTTATGGTGGTGGTTAAGTGAATCCAGCTTCCCCAATAGGCCTTTTTCCTGGAATATGGCGCAAAATGCGATCACGTGACCATGTGACGCTGCAACTGGTTGTAAATGAGAGCTGGTTGCCAAGTGCCCAAAATGCAATCATGTGACCATGTTCGTGTGTGTGACGATTTGCGATGCTCGAAAGTGCTTTACTGGCCATAAAGCACCCGTTCCGAGGCCGTCGTAACTTCAGACTGTTGTTAAACGAACGGTCATAAGTCGAGGAGTACCTGTAGTTATATAGATGTACTGTAGATATAGATAGTGTCCTTTCTGCCAGCTCTTTTCCTTAGCAACAAAGAATGGAACCACCATGTGAAGGGACAGTTGTGGCCTATGGGCCTTCCACTGAGGCAAACACCAGAAAGAATTATCTCATACAATTATCTCATGCCTGCCTGTGAGGACATACTTCTCTCTGTTCCATTTGTGACAGAAATTAATGTATCAGCTATAAAACAGAGGCTCTTCAGCTTTGGAATGGCTTCCCATAGGATGGGCCAACACCAGGTTATTTTCAGTGTTGTTTTCTTTACAGGTACCTTATATACAGTGGCATTTTTTTTCAGTGTAATTGTACTTTTAATGTTGGTTGGCTTACTTTTCACTATCTCAATGGCTGGGTTCACCCAGCGGACAAAATCCTAAAGCTAAAGCAACAAAACATCACTGATGCATTTATGTAACATACGATATTCAAGCAAACCTTTTTGACCTAAACGGTTAAGACCATAGCTGCTTCTCCCACAACAGGGTGAACCACTAACTACCAACCTCATTTTAAATCTAGTCAAATGTATTCTGTGAACTCAGCCACTATGCCTAAGGTTTAGGTTGTCTGGTTCCACTTCACTTTTTGTCATTCTCATTGTGCCACCTTTGGAAGGAGGAGGTGGTATATAACTTTCATAAATAAAGAAACCATTGAGAAAAATGTGAGTTTGAGGCTCCTTCCATAATCTTCCTGCTTCCCTCCAAACGTATCATGCAGGAAGCTCTCTAGGTCAGGGTTTCCGTGGCACCCTAGGGTTCTGCGAGAGGCCACTAGAGGTTCCCTGGGAGATCACAATTTATTTAAAAAATTATTTCAAATTCGGGCAACTTCACATTAAAGAGGTAAGTTTCATTCTTTATTCTGAGTTTAAGAACAATGTGAATGCATATAGACAGGCCTATCCAGGAAACAAATATAATAATTTTGTAACTTGTGGCCTGTATTTGAGCCTGAATGTGCAGGGGTTCCCCGAGGCCTGAAAAATATTTCAAGGGTTCCTCCAGGGTCAAAGGGTTGAGAAAGCCTGCTCTAGGTAGAAAGCAAATGTAGTTTTGGTGTCCCTTTGGCTTTTCAAGCCCTGGTTGGTGTAATGCAGGGATGAGGTTGGTTTGGAAAGGGGAAGGCCATCAGTGGGGCTCCATCCATGGGGCTCCAGCGGTGGAATTCGGGACTATTTAGAGAGCCAGTTTGGTTTAATGCAGTGTTTTTCAAACTTGGCAGCTTTAAGATGTGTGGACTTCAACTCCCAGAATTCCCCAGCCAGCCATGCTGGCTGGGGATTTCTGGGAGTTGAAGTCCACACATCTTAAAGCTGCCAAGTTTGAAAAACACTTGTCTAATGGTTAAGGCTGTGGACCAGGAGCAGGGAAACTTGAGTTCTAGTCCTGCCTAAGGCATGGAAGGCAACTGCGTGACTTTGGGCCAGCCATTCTCTCTCGGCCGTAGGAAGAAGGCGGCAAGGGAAGCCACTTCTGAACATATTGCCAAAAAAACTGCATAGACTTATCCAGGTAGTTGCCGGGAGTCAAGATTGACCTGAAGGCAAAGGTATTATAAACCTATTTCAGACCTTCTCTTTAGTGTTCATGTGTTCACTGTTTTAAAAAGGCAGGACATGGAAATCAGGGATTGTTCTAGGGGTTGCAAAAAAGGAGTTTGCCAATAGCCTTCAAAGATCAGAATGCCAAGTTGCCTGTCACATGTGAAATGTGTCATTCCTGTTGGTAGCGGCTTTTCTATGTGCAGGAATCCAGGTTCAAGTCCTTTCTCATCCATGGAAATCTCTGGGTGGCACCAGGTCAGTCAACCGCAGCCCCATCTACCTTATAGGGTTCCTGTTGTGGGGGATAAAATGAGAAGAACACTGCTATGCATCTTCATTGCTTTGTGCTTCCAACAGAAAGGCAAGATATAAATGTAGCAATAATGAAAATAATGTTGTCAGACTAAGTTCATGGGGAAGGGACTTTTTTTTCACCGGAAAGGCTTTGCTCTGCAGCCTTTAAAAAGGTAAAGGTACCCCCCGCACATTTGTGCAGTCGTGTCCGACTCTACGGGCCGGTGCTCATCTCCGTTTGTTAGCCAAAGAGCCAGCGTTGTCCGAAGACGCTTCCACGGTCATGTGGCCGCATGACACGCGTGGAACGCTGTTACCTACCCACCGAAGTGGTACCTATTAATCTACTTGCATTTGCATGCTTTCGAATTTCGAATGCATGCAGCCTTTGCAGAGGAGCTAAACGGTCTTTGCTTGAGGAGAGGGTTTGTTTTTTTTCACTAACAGCAATCGAGAGAAATTACACAAGTGTGAAATTATAAAGGCATGACTCACCACGCTTTGTGTACTAGGTTACCGGGCGTGTCTGCCTGAAAGCAATAACTGCTCCGCCAGTGAACTCTTCCACGCCAGCCTGACATCACCGTGGTGCAAGTTCACTCGCGCGCGGAGGAGTTGCCAGTTGCCATGGAGACAATGTTTTCGCGGATTCAGGAGCCTGACTGTGGGAAACGGAGGGCCCACAGAGCCTTGAAAATCGGTGGCAGGCAGATTTCCCGCCCAGGCAAGGGAGTTCGACTAGGTGACCTTTCAGATCTTCTCCGACCCCGTGCTGTTACGGTTCAAGTCGGAGGAGACCCTCGGGTCGCTCCCTCTGACTATCGCTGGCTTTGACAGTTTTGCCACCTGCTCCCGGACAAAACCAAAGCCTCGCCGGGTCCCCGTTTCCAAAAAGTCCTCAACCTTGAACTGAAAGGGAAGAGAGAACAGCATGTGTTATCTTTTTATTCTATATTTATATTTGTATTTGATATTATGTATGTATTACTATATTTTAATGTTTTGTTTTTATTGTAAACCGCCCAGAGTCCCCCCTTGTGGGGGAGATGGGCGGTGGCAAAATTTGATAAATAAATATCCCCGATTCAGCTCCCAGGCACAGATTTCGGGTCTGGATTGCGATTTGCGGAGATTTTATTTTTACAGATAGGGTTTCATTTATCGAAGACTCCTGCTCCAATCACTTCTTTCCTCTTTCTTCTTTCCAACTCCCCACCACCACACCCGCGTGCCAGATTGTGTTGGACTCCCCCTCCCGCAAGCCTTGGCGCAGCGGCGAGTAGTTTCTAGGTTTGTAGAATGAATCGCGGCGCGAATCAGTGATTGTCCTGAGGCATTCCAGGCGGGGCGGGGGGGCGAGTGCGCGCGCGCGCGCGCGCGCCTTTGAGGAACTCAACCGTCGTAACCAACCTGCCTCCACGAGCTGGAAGCGAGGAGAGGACTTCTATTGCCCCCCCGCCCCCCTAAAGCTCGCTTCCCAGTGCATCCGGATGCCACCGTTAAGATGCGGACTGACACTTCCACCGAATCAGTCACAGCAGCGTTGTTTTGTTTATGTGCCGCCCGCTAATTTTCGTTCTCAACTGCTGAGGAACCGGGTGGGGGGGGGACAATTCTGCCTTTTTTCCTGCAAGTGTTTGATGGGCCTGTCGAAAATCCAGCCCCATAATTAACATTCCTTTTTCCGGCCCATACTGAGAATATCACGGCGGACAAGGGGCGGTTAAGGATATCTGGCTAATAGGAAATAAGCGAAGTGGAAGCCCTCAAAACCCCAAGAGGCGTATTGGCTGGGATTCCACTCCCCACTGAATCACCGGCCGCCCAGCTCCATTCTAGCTGCCTGATCCAGCCGTTTTGACCCTTTCGTGGACCAGGGGCTGCGTCATCTGAAGCACGGAGGGTTCTTCTCACTTGAGATAAAGGGCGGGAGGGCGAGCGAAGGGTTAGGTAAATATTATCTAACTGTTTTGTTAATGTTCTCATTCCTCGTTGCAATAGGGCAGAGGGAAGGCGCGCTGCTCTCTGCCTTGCCTCGCAGCGGGGATGATTTCACGCGTGGGCCGTTTAGTAATAGTCGCGCTGGGTCACACATCGCACTGAACCACACGTTACGCCATAAGCCCCGCCCTGGTCCACCAGCCACGACCCCGTTTACACAACGCCCTAAACTGAACCAAAAAAATCAAACCACATGATGGTTTAGGACGATGTGTGAATGCTGTTCAACGCTCGACGGTTCCCGTCCCTAAACAAACAGACTAGGGAGATTTCTCCTCGCCCCTCCTTTATTAAAGATTCTCTTGGACATTTGGGAGAAGATCTGAGTCTTCCACGGCCACCGAACTAGCCACCGGCTGAGTCCGGACGTTCAGATCCCTCAGCCTGGAAAGTGATACGAACTCCGTTATTTCATCCTCCTGCTTATGCACTTGGTAGCCAGGGGAAGGCACACCGCACATGTTCAGAGGCATCAGCACTTCCAAACGGCAAACGGAGGGGCCAAGCAAAGAGCGAGCCACCACAACACGTCCACAGTTGCCACGACTTGTCCCTGTATGGTGGTAGTAGGCAAATCCGGATTAACTATCCCGCATCCACAGGCTTCTTTCTTTTCGCTCCGGATTAATTAATTCAGAGCTGCTGGGCTCCGTCTAACGCGGCGTAAAGCCAGGACAGTACTGATTAATTAGGAGCGCCTCAGGACGTGTGTTTGGGTCAACACCCATCACACCCTTTGTCTTCCCAACGTCAAAATGAAGCTTACTCCCCGTTGCCGGGGAGATGGGAGGAAAACGGGACATAAAGGTTCAGAGCGCCGGGTTTAGGTGTAAGACGTTTCTGAGGTGTGTGTGTGTGTGCGCGCGCGCGTGAAGTCACTTTGCACACGCTCAGAGAAGCAGTACTCCTCGTTAGGCGTACGATGGGAGATAGATACCGATACTTGGACCGGACTCCAGACAGGGTCCAGCACATGGAAAACTCGCGCCGGCGCCGTTCCAGGCGCGCAGACTGCCTGTGTGACGGTCCTCGCGAGCACGTGCAGAACGCGACAGCCGGGCTGCTCGATCCCCGCGCTCTGCTGGCGGGAATCAGCTCTCGGAGGCCGGCCAAGCGTTCTCAGCTGCCCGAAGAGCTGCAGCGACGAGGGTTCCTTCCTCTGCTCCTGCCTTACTCTCTCGGCTCTCCTTTTATAGCGGGGCTAAATTTAGGCCGGATCGGCCAGGCAGGAGCGGCAGCAGCACATCCCTCCAGCAAGCCCCCCCCGATCCGGGGACGCGCTTCCTGCGCTACCGCCATTGGCCTGCTCTCTCGCAGGGCGCGTCTTAAAAGATCTCCGCCGCCGGCCAGGCCCTGCACAGCACAGCACAGCAGAGCGCAGGGCAGCCCCGAGCCAGAGATGGCGTTGCCGGCCCCAAGCTTGCCTTCCTTCGCCTCTTTCTGCAAGGACAGCCGCCCTGCTCCCCAAGTGAGTGTCCCGGAGACGGTGGGGAGGGATGGCTCTCTGCACATGCTCAGAGGCACGCCCGCTGCCCCGGAGAGCGCAAGGGCCAGCGTGGAAGCTTCGGGCTACGACCCCGGCAGGTGTCCCAATCAAACCTGAGAGGTAGCCCCACTGAACTCGGCGGGACTCACTTCACAGGTTGCTCTCGTAGGAGCGCCGGCTCTTGCCCGGGGAATAAATGGGAGTGCGCTCCCCGCTCTCCCCGTCACTCATTTGTGAGGCTACCTGGAAACGAATCCAGGGGTTTTGGAGGGGAGGGACCCCTCCCCGGGCCCGGCCACCGCTCCTCTCGCAGGTCAGCCCAGGCGGGTCTGGGACGAAGACTGCTTCCGCACGCAGAGGGGTCTCCCGCGAGGTCCACCGGAGGACGGGCGGGCGGGCGGGCGAGCAGGGTCCTGCCGGCCCGCTGGGTAAGCGCCTACTAACGCGCCCGCTTCTGCTCTCCTCTCAGCGATGGTCCTGCGGCCTAGAAGCTGCGATGCCGCCCAGCCACTGCCCCGTGCCGGACCTGAGGCAGAGCTTGGAGGGTCTCGCTCCCCCCAAGGACGACGAGCTCAGCACTGTGCTGGATCTGGTCCTCTCCATGGGCAGCAGCGACAACGGCCTCCTCGCCCAGGATTTGCCTCGTGATTACGCGGGAGCGACCGCGGGCCCCGCAGCGATGGACTGCCCCGCCGGCGGCTTCTACGAGATGAATCCCGCGCCTGGATGCTACAGCCCGCTGGAAAAGGGCAGCCCTCCTCCCTATGGCTCCACCCTCCTGCCCGACTTGGCCCGCTCCGAGCTGGACACCGCGAATTACGGACTCCCCCGCAGCATCCATGGGCGCTTCTTCGTGGCCTCCGGCTTTGGCGGGTCGCCCTTTGTGGACAGCGTTAAGCCCGAACCCGAGGTGGACAGTTACGGGCCTCTGGCAGGCCTGGGGCCCCAAGCTTGCGCCAACATCAAGCAGGAGGGCAGCCCAGCCACCTGTATGCTGGCTGGCTCTCCCCAACTCCCCTGTGCAGAGACCCCCCCACTGAGCCCCGATGACCTCCTGATGGCCTCGGAGTGCCAAGGACAGCTGGTGTCTCTCCCGCAGCATGGTTACCTCCAAGCCTTTGCCCAGCCTCAGTACCACCAGAGACCCTCCCCTTACGGCCTCTTTGATGAGAGCCTCCCCTGCCAGGCCTCTGCCCCCAGGGGCTTGCTCACCCCACCCTCCTCACCCCTGGAGTTACTGGAAGCCAAGCCTAAGAGGGGGCGACGGTCTTGGCCCCGTAAACGGACTGCCACGCACACTTGCACCTATGCTGGCTGTGGAAAAACTTACACCAAGAGTTCCCACCTGAAGGCGCATCTCCGAACTCACACAGGTAAGCATCCTTCATTGCCTCGTGGGAGGAAAGGGAAGGCAAGCTTGGACCTGATAAGTGGTTTGGTCACACATCACTCCATGTAGCTGGTATGTTAATAGAGCAGTGTTTCCCTGGCTGGGGAATTCTGGGAGTTGAAGTCCACAGAGCTTAGCTGCTAAGGTTGAGAAACACTGTAATAGAGGAAGCTGCAGCCCACTTTTAAGTAGAAAGTTTCCGAGGGGCTCCTGTCAAACAGTTTCCCCCTTCCCTGCATGAGGTTTGCACACATTTCTGGAATGGGGGCAGGGAGGAACACAGAGGAAGGCATAGTTATGCAGGTACAGTTGAGGTCAGGATCCATATTTTACCTGTCCTAAGGTAGGGCACTGCAGGAGAGCGCACTTGACCAGTGACAAGTGTGGGATACACAGCTGTCATCGAGAAAGCAACAGAGACTTTTGTTTTTACACAAAGGATGCTTCGACAGCCTTTCCCACCTAGGATAAGATTAAGAGGGCAAGGCAGATCCTTTGAGAGGGAGCACTGATTCTGGTGGTCACTCTTGGCCTGGCACATGCCAATAATTTTTTTTCTCCCCCCCCCCCTCCAAAACAGGCGAGAAACCCTACCACTGCAACTGGGATGGGTGCGGCTGGAAGTTTGCTCGCTCAGATGAACTGACCCGCCACTATCGGAAGCATACTGGGCACCGGCCCTTCCAGTGCCACCTGTGTGACCGGGCCTTCTCCCGTTCTGACCACCTGGCGCTGCATATGAAGAGACACATGTAGCTATCTCATGCCTGTGATGTGGGGTGAAGGACTCATTGGAATTTGGGATGCAGGGGGAATCTTGTAGCTGGTACTACGACGTCTGTCTGTGTGGAGAAGAGGCTGGGGATGAACGCGGGCTCAAGGAGGCCATTCGTTCCAGCGCTTCCTGAAGAGGCTAAGAACCTGACTGGCTGTTCTTTCACCATGGGAGAATAGGACTTATTTATAGGATGGAGAAGAGACAACGGGCTGTCTGTATGTAAATAGCAGGTCTGACTATGCCCAAAACATAAGCTGTATTTGAGGACTGTTAAGAGGATTACTGTAGCCAAAAAACTTATTTTCTGAGACGGGAGGTTCTGAGAACATGCCAAATCTGTGCTGTGCACTCCGAGTGTGCACTCAAGGTGCCTTAAACTATACCAGAACTACTGGGCTAGAGGTCTTGTAAATAAACCTGTCTCTGAACAGGTATTCTATAAATATTGTAAATAGTTTTATACTTAAGTTGGACTATAAACAGGAGACAAAATAAGTTTTTCTCTGCCTATTCTTTTTTTTTTTTAAATAAGTGTTTTCTAAAAACTATTAAAAGACTTTTATAAAATAAAGCATTGGAGCTGATGTGTTTTTTGCCCTTATTTAAAAGTCATTTGCTGCAACTCAAGTGTCAGGAGTTAAATGACAGGATGAACCAGGCTTGTCCCAAAGCCGCTTGTCGTCCTCCCAGTGTCTCAGCTGCAACACGGGACGAGGCTTGGTAGCAAAACCGTCTCTGGAGTTCAAAAGCAATCAAGACTATAATTTGAGTCTCATTTTTAGTTTACTTGATAGCTATTTTGGTCGCACCCTGAAATCTCTTCCAGATGTAGATACCACTGCGCCAGCAGTCAACCTGTGGGCGGTTTTGCGCGTTGGTATTTCTTTCCCCCCCACTATGGAACGTAAACACTGCTTTTCAGTAATGATGGACTTTCAATGCAAGATCCCAGTCTTTTTGCTGTACTTGCTCTCGAGTGCTGGGTGGCAGGATGAGCTCAGGAGGAAGGCGTCCCCACAAGGAGGCTGCAAAGATTCACCTTGAAAAGGAGCCCCAACTCCTAGGACTCGCTTTAATCATTTAGAGAGCACATGCACGCGCAATGGATTTTAATCTCTGCTTTTTAACTGGATGTCAGCTGCCCGGAGTCGCAAGGCAAGTGGGTGGCCACACAAATCAAACTGAATAAAGTACTATAACCATCATACAATGCTTCAAGTTCTAGTATTAGAAGAAAGTGAAATCTTTATTAACTTTTTCCATATATAATTCTGTAAGTCTTCTCTTTTCCCTAAAACAAAACCATTCATTGCAACAGATGATGATCTCCAGTCATATGTTCAGCTGCCTTTTCTGCAGCTTCTCCGGGACCATTATGCTTGTTGAGATGGAATGACCTAACATGCATAATATTCCATAACTCATTTATCTACCTCAACATAGGAAGAGTATGGAAGTAAAATTAGAGCTACCAGATCTGGGCTGCAAAAATCCAGATGACTACAAGATGGTAGCAAAGAGAGTTTCTGTAACTCTCTGCTACCATCTGGTGGTTGTCCAGCTTTTCAGAGTCTAGATTTGGTAGTCTTAGGCAAAATAACCTTAGGATCCAAACGGATGCGGTTTATCCAACTTATTGGTTCTTTGCTGCCCTGGAGGGTTGGAAAGGGGTTAGATATGTAGTCTTACCAAACCCAGGTTGCAATGCCTGGCTGGGAACGTTAGGAGTTGTAGTCACAATTAAGGGACACCAGGTTGGGGAAGGCCTGGCCCACTGTATATGAAAGTTCTCACTGGCTATGTTTGAAGATTCTCCTGATATCCCACTCAATGGCTCTAGAGCCAGAATCGAGGATTATATTGGATAGAACTAGGCCCTATGAAGAGGTTTAGTCATGCATCTTATTCCCTACAGTGGCCAATCAGATGGGGCAACAGAACAGGATCATGAGAACAACTTTTGGCTGCTGTTTACTACCCAGACATTGACGTTCAGCAACATGGTGTCTCTGATCCCAGGGATAAGGCATCCTGACTAGTTTAATATCTATTAAATTTCTCCTTTACATTATTTAAATTGGTGGCCAAGTAGATTATAATCTCTCTACCTTCAACTTCGAGTGACCCAGGGTTTCAACCCTGAGAAGGAAAAACATGGCTTTCCTACCCATTTTATGCACACTGCACATAATTTTATAAACTCCTTCTTTACCCATCCTTTTTTCAAAAATGAAATGCTCCAAATTACATCATCTTTTCTCATAAGGAAACTGCAATATCCCTGAACATTTTTATTACCTCTTTTTTCTATTTCTGCAATCTCCTTGCCAGGATGTTTCTACACAATATTCCAAGTGTGTTTGTACTACATTGCCATATTGGCAATTCTATTTCAATAATTATACCCAACACGAAATTTGCCTTCCCCCCCCCCCCCACAGCTGCTGCATTTGGGTTGACATTTCCATTGAATGTTCCACCATGACCACAAAAATCTTTCTTGGTTAGTCATTCCTGGGTCAGATCTCCTCAATTAACCTCCCCAATACTTAAATGGTTAACTGGTAAAGATAGAAAAGGAAAACAAGTTTAAAATTTGCATGAAGGGATGGGCTGTTGTACACAACATTACTAAAATTAGCACTTCAATTACACACTTGCAGAAAATGACTGGGAAGTTATTTAAAGTAGCTGCAGAAATAACCACTCTGCTATGAACAACGAAATCCTGTCATTTCTTTAAAGTGGCAAAACAAGAGTAGATTTCCCTCCCGAAAACACTGCCTAAAGAAGAGATTTTGCTTTTTTGATGGTGAGAGGGAGCTCATTTGTCTTTATTGCAGAAAGAAACCATTGCACAATCTCTTCCAGAAAGTATGAAAGATATGCTAAAATGATCACTCCGATTACTGCAATTGTTTGAGCTCCTCCTCTTTCCTCCTGTTTCACCAACTACAGGGCACAAAGTCATCAAAAGCAGCTTGGGGTTTATATAGTGGTGTAATAAACAGAGAGTGTTACAAGAGCAATATTTGTGTCTTGAAAAACTACACTTCTTCTTTCAAGATGCCTTTTTGACCACAAGTCCCTTTCGCACAATTTGGAAGGCTCACTCCACACCTTGCACCCAGAGAGATCAACCTATATCTCAGTTTGATTAGATCAAAGGTGTTTGAAGAGGTGATTCACACAAGCTAGCCAACTCCTTATTTGTACTTGAACTTTGCTGCAAATCGCTGAACATTAAATAAGAGCATATTGGCCATGGAGGTCTTTAAAATATTTCAAATCTCATGGAGAGTATTCACATTCTTTGGAGTTGAAAGTTTACTTGCAATATTTCCTGGCTCCCCATTTCAATGGTTTAAAGCAGTGTTTTTCAACCTCAACAACTTTAAAATATGTGGACTTCAACTCCCAGGATTCCCCTCTCCACACAATTTAAAGTTGCTGAGGTTGAGAAACACTGGTTTAAAGCATTTTGAAGAATCTGTTAGACAAAGCAGGCATGGGCAAACTTTTGGGGCACACTTAATTTTTTTGGGGGGGACAAGATGATGATGCAAAGTGGGTGCACCTCATCACAAATGTGAACAGTGCCAGGAGTTTCAAGATTACTTTTTTTAGGGTTTTGTTTTATGTGGTTTTTAAATTATGCTAAATCTACTTTAGGGCTTAAATTCCAATTCTCTGTATTTACTATCACAACATGGCAGACTCCACTACAGTGTAAGTATTTCTGTGCCCTCTGAGCACTGCAAGGCATATTATGTTGATCTTAATGGAAGGGTCTTGGTGTGTTTCACATTTTGGAAATGGCCATTTAAAAGGCAAAACTGGCATGTTGGGCCAATCAGAGATTATCCCTCTCCGATATGCAAAGACAATTGGTAATTTCGCACTGATCTTGGGAAGTTTCATTCAGAGAAGGTGCTTTTCTCATCATCTGCTCCCTTAATCCTTTGGAGATCTCACCTCTAACACCTTTAAGCTACATTCTGAGATTTGCCTAACTGAACAATGATGCCTGCTCACTACCAAGCCAGAATTGCTTCTAGAGGTAGAGACTGACGTCTGTTTCATATGGGGAAGGGTCATCTTCTCACTAAATTTTCTGGCAGAATTCTGTAAAAAGCCATATTTAGCACAGAGCATTTATGCAAAGAAGGGAGAGAGAATCTGTTAGTGGCCAAGAAAAACCTAGAACATGGAAAAAATACATAAACTGAAACAGAAGCTGGTCTGACCAAAAAAAGAGAGCCATCCCAGAGTCTCAAATGCTCCAAAATAATTAACTTTCTTCATTTATTATATTAAACAATAACATTTCTTTTATATTAAACAATAAACACAGAGCATGGGTTAAAATTCAACAACCCTACCTTTTCTCCCACTCCACCATGTTCTTATATGATTGATAATTTCAAGGATAAATATAGATACAGCAATGTACATATTTGGATATACATTAGTCAGCATCTGTAAGCCTGCCCTTTTCTACCAGATTCAGGGGATAGGAGTAGAGATTCTAACAGCAGGGTCAGGCTCCAAACTCACCTGAACACGTTCCCTTTCATTCAGTAGATAAATTTCTCTCCCACCAAATCATGTGACCAAGTGCATTTGAAATTCTCAATTTCAAAAGCAATTTTCTGCTTTTTGAAATATGCAGCAGCCTACTTTGATTTGCAATAACCTTTATGAGGATTTGGAACCTGGGTCGAGAATGAAATTTAGGTGTTGTCTCCCTACCTATGTACAGTACCTTTACATTCTGGGAGAGCAGAAAGGGAGAAGAAAAAACACAAAGAAGTCAAAAGGAAACCACCTTTTTCTTTTCCCTGCTGCCATTAGTGGCAGAAAGCCCCCCTTCCCTCCTAAAGAGAAGCCAAAAATGTTAGGAGGCAGGCATTTCTATCATTTAGAGCAGTGTTTCCCAACCTTGGCAACTTTAAGACGGGTGGACTTCAACTCCCAGAATTCCCCAGCCAGCCATGTCTTAAAGTTGCCAAGGTTGAGAAACACTGATTGACAGCTTGCTTGAAAACAATCTGCAGCAACAAAAGATCCACTTGATTCAAAGATAAGCTGCATCTCCTCTATTGGAAGAAATGAAAGAGTTCATAGGGATGTAGGAAACTGGTAGAAAAGAGCGCCCGCTTCAAGTTAAACGAAGAATGAGAAGTGCTCACAAACGCAGTGAAATAGCTGTGCCTGATAAGTCATTCTAGCACAGATAATACCTGCCTGTTAAGAGGAGGGACTGAGCAGTAAAGCAAGAACAGAAACTGGGAGCGCTTGTAGCACCAAGTGAAAGGTGGGAAAGGGGAGTGGGTGCTTTTGTTCCAAGCCAGAAATTCTTACATCTACAATTAAAAAAAAAAAGTGTGCTGGCTGAAGAAAGCAAAGGAGCGGCAACCAGGGACATTTAGAGAAAGCCAAAGAATTGAACTTACTTCGGAGGCACAAACAGCACCAAAACAAAGCTGGGGGTAGCTGAACCGAACGACAACAGCAGCACACCATGTTCAGTGAAGAACTTACTATAGTGAACAGTGAAGAACAGTGAAGAACTTACTATAAAAAGCAACAGTGAGCAAACATTTGGGGGGGGGGTTTGCATTTGCCTCCTCGTCTCACCGAAGGCCACAGGGAGCATCTACAGTGCTACAGCGGTGTTGCTAGGAGGGCAGGGTTCAAAAAAACTTTGGTCTGCTTTCAAGGAAGTTTGGGAGGTTTACCTTGCAGGGGTTTAACATACTTACTTCCAAAACACTTTTTTTAGTGCTAAAAACAACAACAACAAAAAATCCCCGCTCCAAACCTGGGCTATTTTGCCATCAAGTTTCAGCAGCACGACCTGGGGGAACTTTGGGTGGATACAAAAAAGGCCAGAGTTCTACATGCAGCTCACAGTTTGCTCACCCTGCGATCAAGAATGCCAGGCCCAAAGGATTTGTGTGTGTGCGTGTCTGTCTAGCAATCAGGTCAAAGAAGTAGTCAATCCCCTATGAAGGGACAAGCTGCAGCCCTTCAGCAGCTCCTCTGCCACCCAAACTATTTAGAGTTTTGCAACTGAAACCCCAGTAATGCGTGTATGTGAAACAGCATGTGGAAAGTGGCATGGACTGCCAGTGAGAAGGCTTTTTGCAAGCCTCACTGCTATTAAGTGTTCCTCCAGATATAGGAGGTCCAGCGACTACTGGGAACTTCCGAGAGAAGTTATCATTTCCATCCTTGTTCCTTGAATTCCTTCTCCAATGGGATGCGAGACCATTCCCTTCCCCTCACTCAAGCCCCCCAATGCAGCAGTTTGCTAAGAAAAAAATGAAATGAAAAATCCCCTCATGTACAAATCAAGGAAAAGTGGAGAATAGTACTGCAGCGGTGGCCAAAAGGAGGTTCATGTTTACCAGTCCCATATTTCTAGAATTGGCAGAGTGTACATTCATCAGGAAGCTACTTCTGTTGAGTTGCCCACACAAATTAGCCAGAGACCTTACTCCTGAATTGTATTTGAGAAGCATCTGGCAGAATTTGAATGACATATCACGTGTCATTTGTACTAGGACCTTGAAATTCTAACTACAACAATTATTTTTTGATTTCCAGAGCTATATACTGAATATACATATACATAATACACACACACACACACACACAATACATCATCTATGTACAATATATAATTACATTCCACAATGGGCAGGTGATAATAAGAGCTACGAGAAATCTGCCAGCCTGTGTGTGTGTATATATAAACACCCTCCAATGCCAAATAACATGGAGTAATGACAGACTAGCTAAGAGACAGTAAATGTATACACTACAACCTATACACAACATAATGTATGTTTTCAAAAAATCTACAAGCACAAACAAACTTTATTTGCTCCTTAGCCCATACAGAAAGGGTTCCAAGCCACTGTGGTTAGATTCCTGGCATCCCTCAAAAACTAGACTGGTTTGCTCGAGCACCAGAGGATCTGCATTTGGGTCCAGAGATATGTTCAACTTGCATAAATATTGTTGAGCATGACCAAGATTTGTCACAGTTTTTAAGAACTTTCTTGAACAGATCCCTGCAATAAGATCTCTGGCAAACATGACTTAAAGCATCGCCTTTAAAACCCTGCTCATTTTGATTATTTAAATGAACTGCCAACACTATTAACAAATTCAACAAAGAGACTGAACTCTTGCTGCAGCTGTGCCCCAAACTTGCTTGTTCCAAGGATGCCATTGGAACAACCAATCAGTTTGAAAGAAGGGCATCAAATCTTTCTGGGACCTTATTTCTTCAGCTCTACAGTCCACATAGTTTGGTCCTGAAACTTCCCAGATTGCAGGAAGAGGTAGCAGAATAGCAAGGAGAGGCTTAATCCAGCCATTAAAGTCAAGGGTGGGAAAACTGGGAGATGAAGAATGGAAGTAATGAGGGCAGTGTTCCCAAAAGAAAAACAGCACAAATCCAAGCAGGATTCCAAGCTGTGCTAGAAAGTAATCCTATTTGGGAGCAGAGAGCTGAAAAACAGAGAGTGAGAGTTGGAAGAGATTGTGTGTCTGCAACGCTGGTGGTGAGGTGGCTTCAGGACGAAATTGTTTTGAAAGGACAGAGAGGCATCTAGGAAGAAGAGGCTTAACTCTCCATGTATCCAGGAAAGAGGGATGCAGTGAGATGAAGGGAGTCAGGGAAATGAAGGCACATCAGTGGGCCCTCTCCACACCACAAATCCCCCAACAGGAGAGAGAAAATATGCTTGGATACCACACTCACTCAGGTTCAGAGAGGCAGAGAGAGTGTTCATAGAATGCCCCATAGGAATTATAAGCACAGGATCATCTCATATGGGCTGTCCTAACCAAGACTGCAGAGAGAGGAGTTCACTCACAAGTACATAACCAGGAAACACCACCCTGCATAATCCGGAAAGCATGCCACAAGAATCAAAGATGGAAGACCAAGTGGGCAGAGCGCAGTTTACAGCAGAAAAATTCAGTGCTGTGAAAGTGACCCACCCCCAAGACAAATAATGGAGTTCTTGTTGTAAAGTCAGGAATATTTTCTAAATAAGGCTGTGAGGAGATGAATATGCTAATCAACTGAGAACTGATTACTCTGTAAAAGCAAGGTAGGGGGTTGCATACAGTAGTCATGAATCAAACGTATCAGTATAATCCCAATATCCCAATTGCCTCGTCCACTCTCAGCCTTCGTATGGAATCTCACAGCCCAAATACACACGCACGTGCATATATATGTACACTGAAAATTAGCTGAAGTCAACCCCCAGAATAAAGCCGCATTTGGCTGTTCCATAAATCATGGAGACCAATAGCCAAAACAGAGAGGGCGAACTTAGGAAAAGGCATCCCATTTGCAAAAGGAGAGAGTCACAAACTTGTGCCCAATCAATTGAATACCAATTGCTGCATTGGCATCTCTTTCTATGAACTGACCCCCCCCCCCCAGCAACAAAACACAACACATTTCAGCAAGACATTGCAAACACACCACAAGGGCACCCACATTTCCAAAGATGCCGAATTATTATTTTTTCATCTGTTTTTCAGGTAGCGTACACACAACGGTCCTGCCCTTAGCCGCAACAGTTTCCCCTGGTTTCGGTATGATTTGGTGTTGGTTAAAAGATGCTCTCGTCTGTACAACAAAGCGTTTATGGTTAGAAGCGAAACTTCTTGTTCAACAGAGCGCACTTTAGTTGTAAATGTAATCTGGGCTGAGAAGGTAACGGACTCTACGCAACGGGTTATCAAAGGTATAAGGAGTCGCTTAATTTTGGCTTTCTCCTATTATTAACATCTTAGGAGAAAGCTCGGCTGGAATCTTTTTTCTCTCTGACAAGCTGGCTTTCTAGAAATGGGGCATGCTTTTTCATGGAGAAGCAACCTATCATCGGCGTTTCCAACCTATAGTTCAATGAGAGAGCCTACCCTCCAATTTATAAATATCTAGGGAGGGGGGTTCTTTTCTTAAGATAAAGCACAAAATGCACAAGAAAGGAACTCGGATGACAAGTTGTATTTCAGGCCACTGACCAACAGAAGGAAATTAAGAGAGACTTAACTACAGCATAAAAACAATCCATCTCTTTATGAAGATCACACTTCTCCTTGAACCCAGCGGCGAGTGGCAGCTTCCACGACTGTGCTGCCACTCCACAAAAAGTGCAGTTTGTGAGAGGCAGCTCGGTTATACTACTGTTTTCTGCAGCACAGCAAAATCCGGCAGTCAGTGTGGTGGGGCTGCTGCAAGTTCTCTTACAAGCAACATTTTCAGCCTAGAAAGCCTAACTTAATTTAAAAAAAACAAAACAAAGACTGCTGTGAAGCCAAGCCCATCAAATGCAGTTTGCTCCTCAACAGTCAGCCCCGTAGGCAGCTGGAATTCATAAAACAAAAACAAAGGAAAAAAGGAAAACGCCCCAGGAACATCAGGGATCTAGAACAGGTACCACGAAATAGGTCTGCTTGATGGCCACCCTCGCTTTTAAGAAGTCGGCATGTCGGCCTTACTGAGCGCAATGGCCAACTCCAGGTCTTCCTGCTCTTGTCTTCGCAATCGTGCCAGCCTTTCCTGCTCTGCCTTCTCACTCTCCCGTTTGGCCCACGCCAACTGCTGCTCCTCATTGCCAAGCTAAAAAGAGTAACAAAACGAGACTCGGTTAACAAAACAGAGAGAAGAAAAAGCCCAGGGCGGTAGCAGTAGCAGCAGCAGCAGCAGCAGCATTTTGGGACAGATGCGATGCTCACCTCCCACAACCAACCCCCCCCCCCACCTGACTTCAGGAATGCTTGTATCAGTAGGAGCTGGAGACTGGGGGTGGGTGGGGGATGTTAAGAATGCCCAGGAAACCATCCTCAGTTCTAATCAAACCTTTCTACCCACTATTTCTTCAAGGCATCTATTAACAATTCCCAAACTTTTCCAGGACCTGCTTTCAGTTTAATCCTGCCCCCATCACTATTTCTTCTGATCACCAAAATAATTGCTTGATTGATGACCTAAAGAGCCTAATGCTCTCCTTCTGGCCAATTTTTGTATCATTGGTCCAATTCTCCCTCTACAATCAAACCAAAATGCTCTCCAGCCTAGGCTTTTAAAATCTTTTTGGCCAATACCTCTTGCCTGCCACTTTTTCATTCTCCTTTACGGCCTCAAATCCTTCTACCTATCCTGCTTGATCCTGGAATTCCCTATCATCTCTGAATCTTACTCTGGTTATTTTTATGTTGCAATTATGTTGAGAGCCTGCACTATAATTCTATTTTACGTAAAATAGCTTTGAATCACATTAGACATAACAAACATAGCAAAAGATAGCAAAACCCAAACTTTACATCTTGTAATACAGAATCCTAACAAGCTCCAGTGCATCCAGGGTCAGCAACCCTTTGGTGGCCAAAGACTGCTCTTAACATCTGGGGAGGATGGCTAAGGCTTTGGATGGGGATGTTCTGTATGTTCTTGGTATGCCTATATCATGGCTTGTGCTATAGTTTCCATGTGTTTCCCATTGCAAAATGCCAGGCGGCTAGCCAATTCTCAGCAATCTTAGCCAGAGAGGCCAAGAGCTACACAAAGACCTCTGAGACCTGCAAGTTGTCCACCTCTACTGTATGGGAAGGGCCCAGGGCCCAGGTTTCATGTCCAGAATCAGTAAGTAAAGGTAAAGGTACCCCCCGCACATTTGTGCAGTCGTGTCCGACTCTAGGGGCCGGTGCTCATCTCCGTTTGTTAGCCAAGGAGCCAGCGTTGTCCGAAGACACTTCCACGGTCATGTGGCCGCATGACACGCGCAGAATGCTGTTACCTACCCACCGAAGTGGTACCTATTAATCTACTTGCATTTGCATGCTTTCGAATTGCTAGGTTGGCAGAATCAGTATCAGTACCTGATGCAAAATAGGGGCTACAACTATGAACATCGTTGCTGTCTTCTTTTTCCACTAGAAGCTGGTATTTACGGAAGGAGAAAGGGAGAAACCGTGCAACAGAATTCTAAAAAGAACACCTGACATAAAGCTGAGATTTAAAAGGCTTCCCTGGGCTTGGACTTAAGTCTGGCCTCTGGGGAGAGAATCTGTTTTGCATGTAGAAGTCCCCAAAGCCGATTCCTGATGCCTTCTATTAGAGAAAAGAATTGGATAGCAGGGGATGAGAAAGACCCTTTGCTGCCTGAGACCAAACTTCGGCTGGAAAGGCAGAATGGGGGTTGGATGAACAGCCTGGTATAAAGCAGCAGCATCTATGAGAGAGCCAGTGTAGTACAGGGATTAAGGTTCTGATGAGAAGGGACTGATGAGTTCATATCCACCTCAAGCCACAGAAACTCACTTGGACCAATAATTTTCTCCCAGCTCAACGTATCCCACAGGGTTGCTGTTGTGGGGAAAAACTGGAGGAGGGAGTGCTATATATGCCACCTTTGTCTTCAGGAGGAAAGGCAGAATATCGTATAAATCTAACAAATAAATAAATAAACATTGCAGTGACTAATTGCCAATCCGTTGCTAACAGACGTTGAGGCCACCACTAATTACAAGGTCTCAGGTCAAATACGACAGAACTAAAATGCGTATGTATTGCACCCTTCCCATCAGTAAAGACTACAACTCAAACTCTAAGGAAGGAACTTCTCAAAACTTGTGAATTTTCCTTCTTCTACAGTAGCAACCAACTCAATGAAGGAAGAGGCGGCGTTCCTCTCTCTGCGCATTATTCCCTGGATCAGATACCTCTGAACAGTAAAGCGGCAAGGCGAAGATTTTAAAATGACCCCTGAAAGAAAACTAATGTGAACTATCCAGATGATGATACACCTTCCCAAGTAATGAGGCTGAAACTGTTTTTAATTGTCCAAATGGGGAAAGTACAGAAATAGAAAGTAAGGGCCAAGGAAGCCAAAGGGGGAAAATGCATTGGCCAGAAACTTTTGGAGAGGACACTAGAGTTAAGTATTTCTATACTTATTTAGAAGTTTTCAAAGCAAGATGGGGGAGTTGATATGCTTGGTTTTAAACAGGGACCTATCAATAATGGGGTAGCAGTGATGACAGCAAAATGGTAAAAGGCAACAAACAAAAAAAGGAACTACTCAACTCTTATTTTGCCTTGGTCCTCTCCAACAAGAGGAGATGCATGCCACCAGGCCAGTGCAGAGAGTGGGATGAAGCGGCTGGATTAAAAGTTTGAATTTGGTAAAAAAAATAGTCAGAGAATCCTCACTTACTCGAAATAAGTTTAAAATCTCCAGGACCAGACAAACTGCCTCTGAAGAAACTGATGGTCTGCCCAAACCTTTTCGTATCATCTTTGAGAAATCCTGTTAGTTAAATGTTCTGATTAGTTCATGATGTGAAGGCTACAAGTGGATACACCACTGGCTCAAAAACTATACACAAAGAGTGCTCATCCAGAATTCCTCCTCAGATTGGAGGGGAGAATCAGGCAAGATATCACAAGGTGCAGCCCTAGGCCCTATACTCTTCGACATTTTAATTATTTGGATGAAGAAGTGCAGGATATACTTATTCAAATTTGCAGATGGACGGACTACATACTATACGCAACAGAAATAAAATTCAAAACTATCTTGGCAGGTTAGAAAAATGGACTTAAAACAGAATGGAATTTATCTGAGAGAAATGCAAAGTTATGTACTTAGGAAACAAAATTCATATGCAGAGGTAGAGAACGGGTAATACCACTTTGGAAAAAAATACCTGTGGAAAAAAATAGTGGAATCGGAACTATTCTACTTTATTCGGTGTAGATCAGACCCCCCTCCTTGAATACTTCCAATTCTGAGCATTGCATTTTAAAAAAAGATTCAGATCACTGGATCAAATTCAGAGAAGGGGAGAAAGGGCAACCTGGGGACTGGAAACTAAGACTTATTAAGCAAATACTGGGAAGCAAATACTGAGGGAAGATATAACAACACGCTTCAAGTACCTGAAAGGCGGCCATAACCCGTTTTCTATTATTCCAAAGAGCAGAACATGAAATAATAAAGTTGTAGGAAGGAGATTCTGGCTAAATGTTAAAAATAAATACCACAAAACTAAACTTCCTAATGGTAAACTGAATTTAACAGTGGAACCAATCACCCAGAGGGGGGGTTCCCTTCACTGGAAGTGTTCCAACAGAGGCTGGACAGCCATCCATCCATCACGGAGCTTTAATTTCTGTACCTGCACCAAGCAGAAGCCTATATTGCCTCTTCCAACTCTATAATTCTGTGGTGATACTAAATAATTCAACGCATTTAAATAAAAAAGGGACAGTGAGAGGTTTCAAAGGATGTCTTCAGACAAAGGAAATGGGCATTAAAAATAAAAACTAAGATAACATGATGCACTTTGGGGGCAAAACCTGGTACTTCACATATATAGCAAGTCGGAGTTGCCTGTCCCATAAAGGGATTTGTGGCTGCTATGGAAAGCTCAGTGAAAACGTTAGCCTGGTATGCTGCTACTGTGAAAAAGGCAATGTCTTACTCATTAAAAAAAAAATCAGTATTTTATATGGAAGAATTCAACAATACATAGAATTCTATGCATAGTTCTGGTTAATGTACCATCAAGGGAATATAGTAGATTTGGAAAAATGTTCTTCAAAAGTTCAAGGGCCTGGGGAAGGTATGAAGTTTCTATCACTCTTTCTCAGAACTAAAATCTGGGCTCATTCAATGAAGCTGAATAATGGGAGGTTGAAAACAACTACTTGATCTCACAGTGCCTAGCAAATTATAGAACTCGTTATCAGAAGGTAGAGTGGTGGCCACCAGGCTGGAAAGATTTAAAGATGATTTCTAAAGATTAAGGCTATGTATGATTACTGTAATGAATGGTAACCATTACCTCCAATATCAAATACCACCTCACCTCAAATGTCCTCAGGACCTGCTTGTGCATTTCTCAATCCGTACAGCTGCTGGATTAAAGGCCTATAGTCTGATTGAACAAGATTTTTCTTATATTCTATACATGGTAGTCACATTCTCCAAGAATATGTCTGATCCTCTTGTAACACCATCTAAGTCCAATGGCTATCTCAACTCTTCTACAAATTCATTCTGCATTTCATAAGGAAGGATTCTCCTTTTGTCTGCCTGCAATTTGTTGCCAATTCTCTACACATAAATTAATCTTTCCTCATAGAGAAATGTACTGACCTCCTGATCAAAGGGGGTATCCTATTACTTGACTACAGCAGAAAAAAAACATGTTTTCTATCTGTTATGCAGCTGTGAAAAATTTCCTCTATTTTCTCTCTCTAGTAAGGCTCAGTTATGTGCTTGACACCTGAAAAGAGAGGCATGTTGACAGCTCCAGAGGGTGTGGGAGAATCAGGAATGTAATGAAGCCCATCCCATCTAAAATTGCAAGCAATGCAAGCAATGGAAAGGTCAACAAGTCCCAGAGGGCTTTCCCCAGCCTGGAGATGTGGAATCAAGCCAGTTGCTGAAGTCACAGCCTTTGCAGGGATTAATTTTGCATTCTGCAGGTCATGGATAACACAAGGCGCAACAGAAGCTAGCCCAACCCTCCTCCAGGGTCTCCATTCTGAAGCTGTGGTTCATGGATCTTAGGAGGAGGAGGTGAGGACTCAAACCAAACACCAGGCCAGTGGGAATACAAAGCTCAACCCACAAAGACAACATCCTCAACGCTTTCTCAGTGCTTGTATTTCAAAGTAATAGTAGAAGAAAAATCAGAAGCACCCTCCTTGGTCCTACAAACGCATGCTATGCTACGCACCAAACTGCACATACAAGCTGTGAGTCAGATTCGGTGTTATCACGTAAGTAGGAATTGACTGTAAAAAGCTACATGGCTGGCCAAGATGGTGGTGGGGATTAAGTCAGACTGGGGATTTTTAGTATAAGAAGTTTAAGTGCACGCACATACCCCATTCACCCCATTCACATACACACACGCAGCTGAAAGGACGACATATATAAGGGTTTAGGTTAAATGGAGTTTAACATATTCCTGACCCTTGTGAACACCTTCTTTGTTCTCTTCAGTGGAGGGGCTGCAGGCAGGCAAGAACATGCAGTGCAGAGAGAGAACTGACTGCTTCCACTGAAGGAATTACACAAGCTCTTTCCGAGAAGTGGGAAGGGCTCTGGGGGAAGGGCATGACTCTGGCTGACCCTCTTGATCAAGGATCTAACAGTCATATGAGTTATCATGCTTAAGATGGCAAACCAAATGGCAGATTCAACAGCACAGACTCTTAGAAAGGTTACATAACCAGAAACAAAACAGGATTTGCGTTAAAAAGGGGGGAAAAAAACAGGTCCCACATGTGGATTGTATAGCTCAATTTCTGCTGAGAAACTGAAAGGCCAAAAAGCAACAGTGACTTATGTTCACCACATCAGGAAAACAAGAGGTTGAAAGTGCCTTTGAAAACACAAAATAAACCAAGATTGTATTATTTAGGTTTTCCTGTTTATCAGTAGAACTTCAACCATTCTAGCATTCATCTAAAATCTACTACAAGAAACCAGACTCTTAAGTACCCGGACACTGAACAGACACCGGTTGCTTCTCCATAATGTTCTGCTGCACCACAGAAATATATTGGGTTGCTCAGCCTAAACTAGCCTGGACTTATGCCTGTGTAACTTTTTCTGGGGGGTGATCAGGAAAGAAGACGCTGCAGCACGCTCCTTGTTCACCTGCTTTATGGATCATGGACCTTTCCCTGGGTACAATTCCAACCCCCCAACCTTCTAAATTTGCTTCCTTCCAATAGAAGGCAGTTACTTCTGATCTTAACTTTATGAAGAAAGGAAGCATTCACTCACTGCTTTCTGAGATCTTTCTCAACATCTGAATGCCATTTGCTCCAAACAGTCTCTATTTCTCTAGGGTAAAAAAAATTCTAAGTGTGTGTGCGTAAAAAAAAGTCAAGATGGTGGCTCTGTAAGATTGAAATCTTGCTCCCTTTCAACATGAGTACACACAATACACAAAAAAGGTATAGAGCGGTGTTTCCCAAACTTGGCAACTTTAAGATCTGTGGACTTCAACTCCCAGAATTCTCCAGCCAGCATGCCAGGTTTGAGAAACACTGGTATAGAGCTTTGATTGTGCAGCTACAGCCGCCGTCCTAACTTTTAATCTCCCCTGTGGATGCCCCTGCCTCCCAGATCAGCAAAGACACCCTCCAGTCTGAAACTGACACAAGACCACCTTGTTCACCTGATGGTACCTAACAACGCAGTAAGGCTCCTTCTCCTTATCTACCCTGTGCCTAACTGCCGAGTTCGATGTGTTGATTATATCAGCTCCCACTCCTATGCTTCTACATATTTTGTACATTTACTCCCTAGAACGATGGTCTTTATTACTCTATTCCTAGATATTACACTTTTGAGACAGGTCACTCTACCTCAGCTGCCCTCCTCTGAACAATGAAGCCAATCAGAAGTGAGGTCTTCTCTGATCCCCTCAAAATAGTTTCCCCAAAGTTTACACTTTCTAGATAAGTAGCAATTATAACTCTCTTAATTCTTAGCTATCCCGGCAATTGGTACTTGGGAATGCTGGGAACTGTACTCTAATCATGGAGCACATAAGCAGGGGCAGGCTGTTTAAAAACCACCTGCATTCCCACATGGCCTTGTTTACTATTTATCTCAGGCTTTATAATATACTGAATGTGTTAAAATAAACATTAGAGGTGTTCTTGCACAATTCTTGGCTGAAATAAAATCTGGGCACCGTGATTAGCCTTCATGTTAATTTGTGGAATACAAACAGAAAGTGTTTGGATGTAAAATGCTGAAAAGTTACAACAAACAGCATTTTTCTGGATTCCAGAAGTTCCTGAAAGAGGCTCCGGGACATAGTCCCTTCCCAAGGCCTCCAAAGAACTCTGGAACTCTGTCTGGAAGAAAAAGCAGCATTCCACTGGACAAGCAAGCAAACAAACCTCTCTAATTAGCAGCACCAAACTCAAACTCTCTTTATTGATATGTCAAGGTGTTGGAATACAGAAGTAAATACAGAACTACATCAGGTGTGAGGGAGACACAGCATGAAGGATTAAGAGGCAAAAGCTGTGGAAAGGAAAAGGATAAGGAAGAGAGGGCAGTTAAAACAGAAACGATCTCAAAGAGCCCAGAGGCGGCGGCTGCTATTGGCAGCTTAGAAAAAGCAGCTGTTGATGCAGAGAGAAGGAACTTAACTTACAGAACTGAAGTCAGCAAACCCCCGGGAAGAGTCTTTAGAAGGTTTACTTGAAGAGGAAGGAGCAAACAGGACTCTTCCACTAAATAGGTCCCCAAACCCCTTTTTACTCTGAAACGGGTCACTGCTGTCAGCCCCGAATGGCTGAAATGGATCGGGGGGCTTGGCAAAATCGGAAGACCCGACTTGGCTTACAGGAGGACTTTTACCTGGAAAAGGTTGAGAGAAAAAAAAGGAGAAGGAAGGAAAGAACAAAAAGGAAGAAAGGGAAAGGTTACTTACCATAGAAAAAAATATCTAACCCTTACCCAGGAAGGTAAAACGTTCACCACTTGCACCTCCTTGCCCTACAGTTAGTTTCATGGCTGCCTGAGATTGAGGGCTTGGGCCTTCTGCATAGCCAGGCCAGGCCCAGATTTAACCAGGGCCTTGCTTTTAGTAACTCTCTCCCCTCCCTGATATATCTGCTTTACTCAAAACCAAAGTCATTGTAGAGAAAACCCCAACAGTATCTAAAAGTTTCAGCCCAACTGATAGACTTTTTCTTTTGCTGGGAGAAATCTTACACCATCGGGCATCTTTCAGGGGCTGCTTAGGAATTCTGGGAGTGGGAAGAGGGCACAAGGTTGGGGAAGGCTAGGTCTTACAGAGAGAAAAACAGATGCGCTTCAAAGAAGGCTGAAACAATTTCTTTATGATGATCAATACCACAACTGGGCTCCTGTCAAGGGATGGAAAAAAAAGCACACCACTGCTGATATTTTAAGTAGTATGTTGTTATCACTGCCTAATGTATCTTCTCTTCCCCATCCCCCCAAGTAAAACAGGTCCCTCAGCTGGAAACCACAAGATTTTCAGCAGTTGCCTAAGTGGTGAACACAAACCACACGGAGGGTTCACTTCAACAAAATGAGGATAAACAGCAGTTTCAATGCCGAAAAAAAGACAGTCAAATAAGCACCATCAGCTTCCCCCCCTACCCCGACCCAGCTCTGAGGAAAGACCTGTGGGGGAGATGGGGAGGGCTTTCTTCCCACCTGTATGGGACCGGGGGAGGAATGCACAGGCCTTTGGCGGAGCCTGCTAATCTGACAGAGTTGCTCAGAGCACCTTTCATGCCAGTTCAAACCTCGGGCTCAGAGCGGCAGGCACGTGCAGGGTGGCTTTGTGGCAGCTGCCACAGCAGAGATTCGTTCTACTTCCCTTTTCTGCTCCAGTGACGCTGCCTTCGATTGAGCCAGGCCATTGGCGTGACCCCCGCCTAGCGCTTTCTGCTCTGGCTGGCAGTGGCTCTCTAGGACTGTGGCGTGGCACTGTTCCCATGGCCTACTACTGGGAGACGCACCTTCTACACAATTCCACTAACTCTCTTTCGATATGTGTAAAGCTCACGATCTAAAAAAAACCCCAGATGCTCAAGGTGGCCTTGGACTTCTGTTTCCCCAAAAGCAGCCTCCTCGCTACAAACCAGAACAGAGTTTCAGAAGCAGCGTGCCCAGGAGACGCTTTGCTGTTCAGAGAGGGAGAGCAAGCACACCCCGTCTCGAACTCTTGGGCGAGCTAGACAAGCCACTTGGGGTACCACCCCCAACTCTCCCAGAAGTCTTAAAAGAAGGAAACACAGGAGGCAGACCTCGGATAACAAGACCCTTCTGTTTCCTCCACCCCACCTCATGAAGGAAAGCTGACATTGTCTCAACCCTCCCAAGTACTTTGGGGAACTTCAATCAAAATTTGGGTTCACCCAAGAAAGCCCAGAATGGGCCCCGTCTACACAAGCAACACTGGGAGATGCAGAGGGGGGGAGCAAACAAGGACTGAGCCCCTCCTGCACACGGGAAGAAGGAGAGTCTTCCGAGTGTTCTCTTGCCTGAATAATTCCAGGTAAGCTATAACCTATTACACTGTGCCGTGCCCTTTGCTCAAAGCTGACTCACCAATGGATGTTTTTCAAGGGAAAGCTACCTAATCTGAAAGAGAGCTAGGCTACCACCCCCACCCACCCCCCGCAATAGCTTGAAGTGGCAGAGTCCCTATTCTACCACTTCCTCCCTGCTGTATCTGCAGGTCAAGACCACAATCAAACTTATTCGGGGTTGGACAAGGCTAACATCTTGGGAAATATTATCCAGAGCTGCTGAAAGGCCATTGGGAAAAACAAAGTAATCGATGCCATTGCTGCAGATGGCCAGAGAGGCATTCATTCACTGAGCATTTTAAGTGGGAAAGGGCTCCATCCTGCTCCTTGCCCAAGCAGGGCTGCTCTCCCATTCAAAGGGCACAAGGCAGAATTTGTGACTGCGCTGCTCCCCCCCCCCCCCCAGAGCCACTGATGCTGACAGGCACAAGTTGCCCCCATCCTGCCAGAACTCCTGGCAGCCTCCTCCTTTTCTCACCAATGGATGTTTCATGAAAACCCCAGGATGGGGTTTCCTGCCTATAGTCAGAGGCGGCAAAAAAAAAAAAAAGGGAGGGGGAGAGAGAGAGAAAAGAACAAGAAAAACAGCAGCGCCCTCAGCTTGCAAACTTGTCCCAGGCAGCCCGTAAGTACCTGCAAATGCTGGGGAAGCTGAATGTGCCCACAAAAGCAGCTTAGCTTAGCTTACTTTAGCTCAGCTCCATCAGAGAGTTCTCTATTCCTAGACTGCCAAAGACAAGGCAAACGTGAGTGTCCCATCTAGCACGCAATCTATAATCTCTGCATGGGCTGCCACTCTAACCTGGCCAATATGTAGGGGGCTAGAATGCTGAAGCTGCACACAAAGGACAATCCCAGACACTTGTCCAGAACTCCCCCTGCAATTAAAACAAGAACACAAAGGGGGGGGGGGAAATCCAGCCACAAAACCTGAAGATGCCTGTGAAACCTGAAAGCTGGATACCATATTGAAAATATCCGTAGCTCATAAATAAAAGGTATAATTTAACTGTCCAAATAGATCAACCCAGCTACCATCGGTTGCTTGGTGATGCGTCACAGAATTTCTTAATATTTCAGCCACAAGAAATGGCCTCCGGTGATGGGAAAACAGAGTTTAGGCCCTGAATTTAGAAGCAGAGGCGTTAACCACTGAGGCAAGAAACAATGCCAACTCTGCAAAGCCAGTTTCTCACCAAAGCAAAAACTTTTTACGAAGGTGGAACAGGATAATGATATTAAGAGAGATATCTGTGCACGTGAGCATATGTTTGTTGTTTTCAATGACACCAAACTGCTCTAGGAGGATTCCGTTTCAAAGACATTTGCATATCGCATAGGCCTTTGAAACTGATGTCCAACATTCACACATGCACAAGCCTCTTTCTTTCAAGCTTGGTGCTCAGCAGTGTGGAAAGTCTGTAACAGCCACATAATTTCAGTTCACACTGAGCAACTGAGTCCAAACTGCAATCTCAGCATAATAAATTAATGTTAAGATTTCTTCAATTATGGACTCTGAAAACACATTTTAACAGATTAGAAGGTGAGCTCCAGAAAGCGCTTTTATAAGAACACTCCTGATATTATTATACAGTGAAGCACCTTAGTCAGGAGGAAACTTCCTCCCTTCTCTTTCTGGTTCATTACAAGAATCTTGCAAGTATATTAATCCTATACATCTAGTTCTGAAATCTGCAAAAAAATTGGGTTTTTTCCCATCATAAAGATAAGAAACCAGAAGACTGAGAGTTCTAGTCCCACCTTAGGCATGAAAGCTGGCTGGGTGACCTTGGGCCAGTCGCTCGCTCTCAGCCCTAGGAAGGAGCCAATGGCAAACCAGGAGACTGAGAGTTCTAGTCCCGCCTTAGGCATGAAAGCCGGCTGGGTGACTTTGGGCCAGTCGCTCGCTCTCAGCCCTAGGAAGGAGCCATTGGCAAACCAGGACACTGAGAGTTCTAGTCCCGCCTTAGGCATGAAAGCCGGCTGGGTGACCTTGGGCCAGTCCCTGTCTCTCAGCCTAACTCACCTCACAGGGTTGTTGTTGTGGGGAAAATAGGAGGAGGAAGTAGTATTTGGTATGTTAGCCGCCTTGAGTTATTTATAAAAATAATAAAGGTGGGATAGAAAATAAATAAATAAAAATACAGCAGCATTAAGACTTGCTTAATCTTACACTAAGTTGGATTGCAATTCTGAGAAGCCTCAGCCAGTGTGGCCGTTAAATTAGGCTAGGCTGGGACTGATCTATCAATGAAAAATCATCTAATTTCCTTGCAAGCGCTGGAAATTGGCTCGCAACCTGAAAGCACTCTTCTCTGTATTCAAAATGTCCTCTATTTCATTTTCTCCTTTGGGTTTGACAGAATCCCTAGCACCCTTCTCCAGCGTCGTGTGTCCACAACATAATCAGGCACTTGCAGCCCAAAGGTGCTGAACCAAGCCCACCTGAAGGTGATGGGCATTATATATGTTTCGGTCTTGTACCCAACTGACATCCAACACCCTGATCGAGCACCTGGTCTGTCCCATCTCTTGTGCGTTTGCTCAGACAGGGAAAAATAGGCACGTCTGCACCAATGTGAAAGTAATTCCTGGAGGAAATACATGAAGTGTCCTTTCCGCACTCGTGCCCAGAAAATATAAACAGAGAAAAGCTTGGTCAGAAGAAAGAAAGAAAGAAAGAAAGAAAGAAAGAAAGAAAGAAAGAAAGAAAGAAAGAAAGAAAGAAAGAAAGAAAGAAAGAAAGAAAGAAAGAAAGACAGACAGACAGACAGACAGCAACCGGCTGGATGAGGCATAACGGATGTTTTGAAAAGAATGGCAGTTTTTTGTAGTATTGCTCCTTCCAGGTTTAGAAGAACACTATTACCAGACGCTTCTGTGCCAACAGAGGCCGAGAATGTGCTTTCTGGTATTCTGTCCTCGACTCTGGTGAGCACTCCTGCTCAAGCTACGTTCAGAGGATGTGAGTCTGGGCAGGGCTCATGCAGCTGGTCTCGGAATCACAGACCTACAAGGGCTACGCTAAACTGACTTGCAATCACTGACACCCACACAGACATTTCCTGTACTTAGAAAAAAAAATCTGTTTCTCTCTTTTGAGGCTCAACAACTTTTACCTAGAAGCTAGATAGCGGTGAGCACTGAAAGATCTCTTATCAGCAGTTGGGTTCCTTTTTCTGTTTTTGTACTAATAATCTGTTTGAACTTTTAGGAGAGGTCTTAACTGACTGTTTTTAGCAGATACTTAATGAAAAAGGGGTAAAAACAGTCTTCATGCCCAGATAACTGAAATAAGCAACTAACCTCTGGTAGGGAATCTCTTTGACATTCTTCATATTAGCATGGCACAGTAACATGGCTCCTTTCTGGGCGTAAAACAGCAGTATCTGCAACCTGTGTTAGACCTTGAGCAGCAGGGTCAAAAGAAGTCTGTTGAGGTCAATGAATCCTCTCCAGCTTTGGAAAAATGGGGGAAGCAGCGTAAATTTTTACCCATGTCCCATGCTGGCCAGGAATGGACAAAATTGAGCAATCCAGGATCTTGGCCAAGCCTAAGGCCAAGATTTACTTATTTATACTATGAGCTGTAGATCTGATGGGGGAACCTGCCAGCCCAATAGCATTTCTAAAAGGGACTTTGAATTGTGTGTGTGTGTGTGTGCATGCGTGCGTGCGTGCACACTCATGTGCATGTAAAATAAGTTCACAGCAGGTAGAAACATTTGTATTTCATAAAGTTATTTCATGATCTTGCCAGTTGGTGTCATGCAGGATGGGAAAAGCAAAGCGGGGGAGAAAAGAGACTACAGTGGATATAAAAAGTCTACACACCTCAGTTAAAATGCCAGGTTTTTGAGATGTAAAAAAATCAGACCAAGATAAATCACTTCAGATTTTTTTCCACCTTTAATATAACATACAAGCTGTACAATTCAATTGAAAAACAAACTGCAATCTTTTACAGCGAAAAAATAAAAATAAAAAACTAGTATAACGTGGTTGCATAAGCGTGCACACCCTTAGACTAATACTTTGTTGAAGCACCTTTTGATTTTATGACAGCATTCAGTCTTTTGGGGTAGGAGTCTATCAGCACGGCACATCCTGCCTGGGGAATCTCTGCCCACTCTTCCTTGCAGAAGCGCTCCAAATCTGTCAGATTGAGAAGGCATCTCCTGTGCACAGCCCTCTTCAGGTCACCCCACAGATTTTCAATTGGATTCAGGTCCGGGCTCTGGCTGGGCCATTCAAAAACTTTGATCTTCTTCTGGTGAAGCCATTCGTTTGTTGATTTGGAGGTATGCTTTGGGTCGTTGTGTTGAAAGGTGAAATTCCTCTTCATCTTCAGCATTTTAGCAGAGGCCTGAAGGTTTTGTACCAAAACTGACTGATATTTGGAACTGTTCATAATTCCCTCCACCTTGACTAAAGCCCCAGTTCCAGCTGAAGAAAAGCAGCCTGAAAGCATAATGCTGCCACCGCCATGCTTCACTGTGGGTATGGTGCACTTTTGGGGATGCGCAGTGCTGTTTTTGCGTCATACTGTTTGGAATTATGGCCAAAAAGTTCAACCTTGGTCTCATCAGACCATAACACATTTTCCCACATGCTTTTGTCAGACTTGATGTAGGTTTTTGCAAAATGTAGCCGGGCTTGGATGTTTTTCTTTGTAAGAAAAGGCTTCTGTCTTGCCACCCTACCCCACAGCCCAGACATATGAAGTATATGGGAGATTGTTATCAGATGTAGTACACAACCAGTACTTGCCAGAAATTCCTGCAGCTCCTTTAATGTTGCTGTAGGCCTCTTGGCAGCCTCTCGGACCAGTTTTCTTCTTGTTTTTTCATCAATTTTGGAGGGACATCCAGTTCTTGGTAATGTCACTGTTGTGCCATATTTTCTCCACTTGTTGATGACTGTCTTCACTGTGTTCCATGGTATATCCAATGCCTTGGAAATTTTTTTGTACCCTTCTCCTGACTGATACCTTCCAACAATGAGATCCCTTTGATGCTTTGTAAGCTCTTTGCGGACCAGGGCTTTTGCTGTAAGAGGCAACTGAGTAAATGTCAGAAAAATCCTACTAGAACAGCTCAACCTTATATGGGCTTGATCAGAGTCACTTTAATTGATGGCAGGTATGTACTGACTACTATTTAACATCAGTTTGAATGTGATTGGTTAATTCTGAACACAGCCACATCCTAACAGGGGTGTGTAGACTTTTTATATCCACTGTACATAGCAACTTTGTACAATGCTCGGGCTGTTAAAGTCATGGTGGAAGAAATAATAACATTATCATTTTACTTTGTTTTCTTTTTATTTGCCTATTTATTTATTTATTTATTAGGGAACTTGGGAGGTGAGGACTTAAGGCACCCAGGACAGAAACTAGTATGTAGCTTCCAGAAATCCTGCAATCACTCCAGCAGAAGAACAGAAAGGACAAAAGGGACAGAAATGGTGAAAGGGAGTCAAAGCAAACAAATGAAAGTGTGTGTGTGTGAGAGAGAAAGCTACTCCCTATAAAATGTTGGCTTTAGAGGAAACTCTAGCACCCCCTCCATCCCCCAGAAGTGGCCAATCATTTGTTGCTATTGGCTCCAAGGTGAGCAAGCACCCCGAAAGAAAGATAACTCACCACTGGGTGGCTCAGGCCTGGGAGGCATAGTTTTCTTCGGCGGGAGGGCGGGAGTGTCTGCTTTAGTCTTAAAAGGGTCATCAGAGAAACCAGCCCCTCCAAAAGAGGAGAATGGATCAGAAGCTGGAGGCTGCGTGAGAAAGACTTGCATTTAGACTGTTGCACAGGGAAGCAGAGAGAGAAAATCAGCGGCAGATGCAGGAGATGCAGAGGGCGGCGGAGGAGGAGGAGATGCGCAGTTGAAAGCTTTTTTAGGCGCAAGCGGGGGAGAAAAACCTTGGAAAGATGGCGTAGAACAGTGTTTCTCAACCTTGGCAACTTTCAGATTTGTGGACTCCCCAGGGCTGGCTGGGGAATTCTGGGAGTTGAAGTCCACACATCTGAAAGTCGCCAAGGTTGAGAAACACTGTTAAAGAGCAACAGTGAATTAGAATCTCAAGAAAGAGCTTTTCACATCACCTGATACTAAAATCATTTGTGGAGGAGCAAGGAACGTGAGACCACCTGCAATTAAAGCATGAACCCTACATCGAGTTGTGAACTTTCACAGAAAACACCCTTGGTGGCTAACTTTTTTTTATCCTGTCCTTGAATCCCTTGTCCATGCATTTATAGTAAATATTAGTGATTACTGTGGATTTGCAAAAGGGAAAAGAAGGGTTTGGATTGGATAAAAAGAATATGAGTTTCCTGGATACTTAGCTGAGTGAACCTGAACACCTTGGTATGGAAAAACAGCTACTGCCACCTAGTGGGATAAAGGGCTTTTCATTAAAAATAAAAGCACTAAAGGGCTTTTCATTAAAAGTTGTCCCTAAACACTGGAAATGGATGGTTTCGGTTCCACTGCCTCTTCTAGAGCCCTGCAGAATAGGCTGGGCTGTGGAAAAGAAGAAATAATGGCCATTTACCCAAAATCATGTAGCAACCATGTCAGGATGAGCCAAACTCAATTTGCTTCATAGGTTAAGAACCGCAGAATTGGACCACAAGCTGCTCACAAGCACAACGAGACTGATGAACCTGGTCGTGATGCTTGTGAAGGGAAAAAGATAAACGGGTTCTTCAATCTCCGGACCCGGTTCCTGCACCATCACAAGCCACCACTGCAGAACGCAGCTTTTCAATTTCCCTTGGCACAGAAAAAGAGCCCTCAGAGAGAAATTTACCTTTGACATTCGACTGAAATCTGCAAATCCTTCACTACTGTGGCTGTTGAAGGTGCTGCTACCAAAGGCATCTAATGTCCCAAAAGGATCTGAAAGCAAACATCAACAGTGCTATAATTCTGAGTTTCAACTATCCAAGTGCAGAATGGGTTCTGGCAGACCTGTGTCCCAGGGGCATGGAGCCAAGTCAGGAGGCCTCGCAATGTGGAGGGGCCTGATCACAGGTAAAACTTTCCCCGTCTGCTTTGTGCACAAAATCCACTTATGATTTCTGCAAATAGTACTGGCTGAAGTTGAATGAATGTGCATGGGTGTAAATATGAACAATGGGAAATACCAAAGAATAAATGATGACTTCAAACTTGTAGAGCAGGAGGAGGAAGGAAAAACACCTCGATTCTTACCTGGCCCTTTTGAAGAAGAGATGCTCAGAGTCAGGAAAGGATCACTGTTCTCAAAGAGGTTTGGCTGAAACGGAAAAGCAGAAGAAAAAACATTCATTAGAGGAGCTATGCTTCCTAGAAGTAGGGAAGAGAACCATATACAGGCAGTCCTCGCTTAACAACAGTAACTGGGACCAGAATTTCTGTCACTAAGCAACACAGTTAGAAAGCGCAGTGTCATGTGACCATGCTGCTTAGCAACGGCAGTTCTGGCACTTCCGGTTGCCATCATTAAGCTAATCCCGCACCATTGTTAAGCACAATGTCACGTGGTCGCCATTTGCAACCTCCTACCAGTTTCGTCATTGACTTTGCTTGTTAGAAGCCGGCAGTGAAGGTTGCAAATGGCAATCACTGTGACTGTGGGATGCTGTGACTTTGCAACTGGGAGCCGGTCACCAAGCGCCCAAATCACAACCACATGACACTGTGATGGCTGCAACTACGAGGACCCATTGTAAGTACCCCTCATTTAGTGACATCGTAACTTCAAATGGTCGCTGAACGAGTGGTTGTTAAATGAGGACTACCCGTATCTTTTTTATTTAATTTATATTCTATCACATCTCAGGATTCTTGGCAGTTTACAATTACAAAATAAAACAAGTATCCAGTTACATTTTTTTTAAAATCATGTAACATAACCTAGCAGTGTTACAATTTGCCCCAGGCCCTCCAGAATAACTCAGTTTTTACTAGCTCCCAGAAGGCTATTTTCAATGGGGAGGCCATTCTAGAGGATCAGGGCCATCGTAGAAAAACGTTTCTTCTGGGAAAGATGTCTCAGATAAACTGAATCTAGTTGGTAGAGGCAGTCCTGAAGGTATCCAGGAGCCAAGCCATAACAGGCTTTATAAGATAAAACCAGCCCTTTTTTTCTTTTATTTTTTCTATCCCGCCTTTATTATTTTTATAAATAACTCAAGGCGGCAAACATACCAAATACTCCTTCCTCCTCCTATTTTCCCCACAACAGCAACCTTGTGAGGTGAGTTGGGCTGAGAGAGAGTGACTGGGCAGTTTTGCCGGGCCCCTTGCTATTTTGCAAGTTGTTCTAGAGGACTATTACTTTGAGGGGTGGGTAACAAGTGATCCTAAATGAACAAAACAGCTACAACAACAAATGACTTTCTGGAAAATGGAGTCTCCTCCTGATAGGTTATGGAGACTGAGATGATGCCATCTCTATGCTTTGTTATTACTGATACTTTGTTGGCATTATGACCTTTTGATACAGTGGGGCAAAAAAGTATTTAGTCAGCCACCAATTGTGCAAGTTCTCCCACTTAAAAGGATGAGAGAGGCCTGTAATTGACATCATAGGTAGACCTCAACTATGAGAGACAAAATGAGAAAACAAATCCAGACAATCACATTGTCTGATTCGGAAAGAATTTATTTGCAAATTATGGTGGAAAATAAGTATTTGGTCACCTACAAACAAGCAAGATTTCTGGCTCTCACAGACCTGTAACTTCTTCTTCAAGAGGCTCCTCTGTCCTCCACTCATTACCTGTAGTAATGGCACCTGTTTGAACTTGTTATCAGTATAAAAGACACCTGTCCACAACCTCAAACAGTCACACTCCAAACTCCACTATGGTGAAGACCAAAGAGCTGTCGAAGGACACCAGAAACAAAAGTGTAGACCTGCACCAGGCTGGGAAGACTGAGTCTGCAATAGGCAAGTAGCTTGTTGTGAAGAAATCAACTGTGGGAGCAATAATTAGAAAATGGAAGACGTATTACAAGACCACTGATATCTCCCTCGATCTGGGGCTCCACGCAAGATCTCACCCCGTGGGGTCAAAATGATCACAAGAACGGTGAGCAAAAATCCCAGAACCACACGGGGGGACCTAGTGAATGACCTGCAGAGAGCTGGGACCAACTAACAAAGGCTACCATCAGTAACACACTACGCCGCCAGGGACTCAGATCCTGCAGTGCCAGACGTGTCCCCCTGCTTAAGCCAGTACATTTCCGGGCCCGTCTGAAGTTTGCTAGAGAGCATTTGGATGATACAGAAGAGGATTGGGAGAATGTCATATGGTCAGATGAGACCAAAGTAGAACTGTTTGGTAGAAACACAAGTCGTCCTGTTTGGAGGAGAGAGAATGCTGAGTTGCATCCAAAGAACACCATACCTACTGTGAAGCATGGGGGTGGCAACATCATGCTTTGGGGCTGTTTCTCTGCAAAGGGACCAGGACGACTGTTCCGTGTACAGGAAAGAATGAATGGGGCCATGTATCGTGAGATTTTGAGTGCAAACCTCCTTCCATCAGCAAGGGCATTGAAGATGAAACGTGGCTGGGTCTTTCAGCATGACAATGATCCCAAACACACCGTCCGGGCAACGAAGGAGTGGCTTCGTAAGAAGCATTTCAAGGTCCTGGAGTGGCCTAGCCAGTCTCCAGATCTCAACCCCATAGAAAACCTTTGGAGGGAGTTGAAAGTCCGTGTTGCCCAGTGACAGCCCCAAAACATCACTGCTCTAGAGGAGATCTGCATGGAGGAATGGGCCAACATACCAGCAACAGTGTGTGCCAACCTTGTGAAGACTTACAGAAAACGTTTGACCTCTGTCATTGCCAACGAAGGATATATAACAAAGTATTGAGATGAACTTTTGATATTGACCAAATACTTATTTTCCACCATAATTTGCAAATAAATTCTTTCTGAATCAGACAATGTGATTGTCTGGATTTGTTTTCTCATTTTGTCTCTCATAGTTGAGGTCTACCTATGATGTCAATTACAGGCCTCTCTCATCTTTTTAAGTGGGAGAACTTGCACAATTGGTGGCTGACTAAATACTTTTTTGCCCCACTGTAAGTACTGTATTTATTTGTAGAATCCTAGGGTTGGAAGGGACCTTGGAGGTCTTCTAGTCCAACCCCCTGCCCAAGGCAGGAATCTTCATACCATCTCAGAGAAATGGCTGTCCAATCTTTTCTTGAAAACCTCCAGGGATGGAGCATCCACAACTTTAGGAAGCAAGCTGTTCCTCTACTTAACAGTTCTCACAGTTAGGAAATTCCTCCTCATTTAATGTTTGGATCTCCCTCTGTAAAGCTTGCAAGAACTGCTTCTTGTCTTATCCTCGTGTGCTCCGAGAATAAATCCACACCCTCTTCCCTGTGACAGCCCTTCTTGCTCCGGGAGACCGCTATCACATCCCCCCCTTAGACTACTCCTCTTTGGGCTAAACGTATCAAGTTCCTTTAACTGCTCTTCACAGAATTTAGCCTCCCAGCTTCTCACCATCTTTGTCACTCTCCTCTGCATTCTGTCCCATTTCAGGTTTCAAACACACACACAGTTGCTAAGATACAGGAAGCAATTTACTCCAGACTAAGGAAACAAATGGCAGACAAGGAAAGGCACATAAATCAAACTGTCTCTGGATATAAGGCTTGTCCTGAGTAAATTTCATGTTCCAAAGGAGCACACAGTATAGTCAAGATCCCATCCAAAGTTTGGAGAGCCAAACATGATTTGTCAGCTGATCCAAGTGTCAGAGTTTCAGATTTCTTACACAGGCAGAAGGCAATGACATGCCAGACATAGGAGATCCGATGGTTGCTTCCAACAAGGAAATGTGGGTCACAGCTGCCTCTTAAATAAGGCTGCAGCCAGCTGTATTTAATTAAGGCAAGCACTCCCTTGTTGGCAAGGAGCCTCATTGAGCATCTTTGCTCTCTCTCCACTCGCAGAGTCCTGGGGCTTCGAAGTCACACTTCATCATCTGACTGCTGCAGCTGTACTGATGCTGCCTGTGTTTGATCAGCTTCAGGTGATTCCTGGCTTGATGTCTCCTGAGGCTGGCATTCCACTGGTTCAGCTGGAGCAGCTTCTCCACACTCAGAGTTGTCTAAGTCCTGGGCCATGACATGCTGTTTCCAATTCCTCAGCATTCTTTTGTACTGTGGCGACCAGAACTGGACTCTGTATTCCAGGTGTGGTCTGACCAGTGCAGCATAGAGTGGTACTTTCACTTCCTGTGATCTTGATTTTCATATGAATAACTTAGCTTTAACTTAATTCTTTCTTATAGTAGATTTTTTAGCTATACAATTAAGTTACTGTTGCTTTGTGGTTAACCACCAAGGGTCTGATTCAACTACAGTGGTGCAAAAATCTAATGAATACATAGAATAATCCAAACATCCTTACTTTGGAGGGCAGTGTGGAATTTTGCAAGAATGGGTCTGAAGTGAATGGGTCACTTTTTTCAGCCTTTTTAAAGAAATCCTCAGGCACAGATGTCCGGAATGGGTCACTTTCTTTAAATGGATCACCTCCAAATGGATCTGATGTAAGACAGTTAAAGGCAGGAGATTAATAGGAGATTAAGACAAATCAAGTACAGGAAGGCTGATTCTAACTGAATGTTAGAAAAACATTTCTAAGTATAGGAGCAGCAAAACCCACTATCCTAAGAAGTAGAGAGCTTCCCTTCACTGGATGTGTTCAGAGGATAGAGGGCCATCTTTCTGAAATGCTTTAATTTAGATCTCTGAACCGAAAAGGGGGTTGGACTTGATGGCCTACATGGGCCCTTCCAACTCTATGATTCTACAACTTTAATACAGTAGCCACTTTAATGTTAATTAATGGTTAATCTTATTGTAATTACTACTGTTCTAACTATGGGATGCTTTGTTTTGTGTTAATATGTATTATGGTTAGTTTTAATCACCATGCATGGACCTACTGACTACAATTCACATTAGATTACATGTTTTATTTTATTGCCCTTCATTATGAAAATACAACTGGATATGCACCTCGTACCCAGAGACAGAAACTTTAAATTTTAAAGTAATAAATAAATCATCTGAACCTTTAAGAAAGAGATGTTTGTCTTACCTGCTGCTGCAGGAGGCTGTTCAGCAAAAGGGTCATTCTGAAAAGGGTCACCTGGGTGAAGAAGAAAGAAATGGAATTTTTAAATCTAAACAACAAAAGAAATTAAAAGCTATAAACATGAACACTAAGATAAAATAGGCAGTTGGATCTCATCCAAATACATTTTGGGGTATATCTCTTCATCAAGAGAAATGTTTTTGCTTTGCTTCTAAAATGTCCCAAGATCATACTAAGAAACAATTCACTTCCAATTTCAAGGAGGATGTGGAACAATTGGCTGCTGTTCCTGTCTCCTTTGACTGGGCAGAGTTTAAAGGACCAAACACCCCCCTGTCCTATGGAAACTTACTGCCTTTGAAGGGATCTGCTCCTTTGAAGGGATCCTCAGTTTGGAAAGGGTCCGTCTGCAACACTTGGGCATTATTGCTGAAAAGCAGGGCCTTGTTCTTGAACGGATCGTCCTGGGGTCAAACATGAAGCTATAAGGATTATGAAGATCAGATGGCCAGCAAGCAAATGAACTTGGCAGAAGGTGCAAGCCCCAAGGGACCTCTAAATCAAAGTCAAGGTGGCAAAGATAAACATCCCTGAATATTGTTTATTTATTTATTCAACTTGTATAGCTGCCCATTTCAAACCAGTGACTATGATACTCTAATAGCTTTAGAGTTAGCTCAGTTATACCAACTGCTTCTTTATCCCCCATTTTAATTCGCTTAATAGCCCTTACTTTATACATTCTTTTATTTATCTTGTAAACTGAAATTGTATTTATCTTGGACACCAAAACATGAAGCCATATTTTGGGGCTAAGGTGGTCTGCTAGGTGATAACCATTAGATTTGGTTAGATTTTCTAACCATTTTTTTGCAGCTTCTAGTTTTTAAATTAAAAAAAGAACTTCCAAAGAGAATGTGGATAGAAAAAATCCTTATTAAAATCTTCACATAATGGACAAAAAAGCCCAGTTTCTGCAAGGAGGTAACCCAATGGGCATCTCCTTGCAGCTCATGTGAAGTCCAGCTGCTGGGCTAATCCCGCAACCCTGATCTTTGGACAACATACTGGACAACGTAAAGAGCTACAATCTAACTGGGTAACACAGGACATGCTATCCAACAACAGAGTGCACCCCACCAGCCTCAGAAAGGTTGCTTGCCCCATTGTAGGGTAATCCTCAGCAAGTGGCGGCACTAGCTGACCTTGACTGATGTCAATGAAGCTCAGCAGAGCCAGATCTGGCTAGTAGTTCTTGGATGGAGATCACCAGGAAATTTGGGTCAAAAAATATCCCAGGACAATGGCAAACCGTTTCCATAGGGTTGCCAAGAAAACAAAATTGATCTGTCCATGGAGTCACCAGGAGCCAAGTTTAATTCAAGAAGATTTCATTACCATTACTATCTTAGGGTGAAAAAGATGTTGAAAAACATACCAATTGGGAATGCGGCAGAGAGTGGCAATGGTGGCGCCAAAGCCAAACATAGCAAGGGTACTTCCTTTTCTGCTACTTTCATTCTTTCCCACACCTGCTCCCTTCTCTCCATGCACATTCCTCCACACATAGGGCCATGCACACATACATTCCTTCTACTCTACACAATTTCTCACCAAGGTCCCAAACCCAACCCGGTCTTTTTGGATGTTTCCCTCATTCAGATCTGCCAGGTTAGTCATGCTGCCACTGTGAAGTCCATTCAAGGCTTCATTGTATTGTTCAATGCTCTGGTTGGCTTCCTGAAGGGTCTCTTGAAGCCGAGATAACTTACTCCTTGCCTGTAAGAGGAAGGGTGGAAAGAGTCCAGTGACAACAAGCTTTTATCTTCCCACCTACAGCCCTAAAGTCATAGAACTGGAAACTGGAAGGGGCCATTTAGGGCATTTGTCCAAACTCCTGCTCAGGGCAGATTAAAGCATCTTGGACAGATGGCCCCTGCTTGAACGAACCAAGTAAAGGGGAATCCACCTCTTCCCTGGATAAATGGTTCCACTACCATATTGTTTTTACTTTTAGAAAGTTTTTCCTACCATCTTAAATAGTTACAACTTTTAGACCACTTTCACCTGTATTTATCATCTGAAAATATCATCACCTGTATTTAAAAAAATACACTGAGGTTGAAACATACACTTTTACCTGCACTCTGATTTCATACAATGGTTTTCAAAAAATCACATCAGAAAATGTTTCAGCATCAGTGAAAATATTTAGAATAGTTTTTATTGTAAAACCGGGAGTATATTTTTGCTTTTTATTAATTTCCTCTTAAATCTGGGGTTCGGTTGAAAAAAACTCCAACTAAAACCAATGCAGGGAGAGAAGGGATTGTTTCCTCTTCAAAAAACAAAAAATAGTGGAAAGGGATCTTGGCTTTCAGAAATGGAAAACCTCTAATGAATGCTGGAACCATTTACACATCTCCCCAAAGCAGAGAGTAACAATGTCATTATATCATGGTAAGTTCTAGTATCCGGAACCTCCAAAACAGACTTTACTGGATACAGACAGTCTTTGAACCAAAAATGGGGAAGACAAGAATCTATTATCGGAGATGCTCACATTACCTGATTAATTTCTTCCTGAGTGGATTTCAAAGATTTGATTATTGTTTCCAGTTGTACTTTCCCAGCCTGGATGCTCTGCTCCAACTGGGTCTCTTCCTGCTGAAGCCGATTCAACTCGGCTTTTGCTCTACTAATGTCATCTTCTTGGGATTTTAAATCTGACTCCTGGGACTGAATCTGCATTTTTAATGATGAAATCTGAAACAAATATTTCAACTCAGATTTGGTAACAGCAAAGATTTTTAAAAGCTAGCATGAAGCTGACAACCACCAGCTACTACTCACCTCAGCACCTTATTTTATTTATTTATTTATTTATTTATCTATCTATCACATTTAAATCCCGCCCATCTCCCTCACAAGGAGGGACCCTGGGCAGTTCACAATAAAAGTTTAAAATCAATAAAAAACCATAAATAACACTAATAATCAGTAAAAATACCTAATTACAATCCGATCCAAGCAATGGTAGATCTTATTCATCCCATGGGCCAGTAAGGCTGGTCAAGGCAGATCTAAGAGACCAGCCAACCCCAAGACTGGCTATTCTCCTCCCTTCCCCAAGCATGGTGGCAAAACCAGGTCTTTAGGTTTTTTCTAAAGTCCAGGAGAGAGGGGGCCGATCTTATTTCAGGGGGGAAGAATATTCCAGAGGACGGGGGCTACTGCAGAGAAGGCACGCCTCCTGGACCCCGTCAGATATATATTATATATATTATATTTGCAGACCACCACCTAATATGGAGGGTTGGTTTAATCTTTGGTCAAGTTGATGCATAAACGTTGGTCAAACTCTTTAAAAATGGTACCCTCACATCACTCAACTTATGTATTTATTATTTAAATTTATCCCCGCCCATCTCCCTGAATAGGGGACTCTGGGCGGTTTACAACATATCAACAGTTAAAATCTATACATATAAAGTTACAATATAACAATAAATAGATAAACACAATAAATAGATAAGCACACTTATAGCGTGTTCTGTAAGTTTTCTCTAGTTCTTTGAAGAAATACTCTACATCAGCCTTTCTCAACTTTTTGACCCTGGAGGAACCCTTGAAATATTTTTCAGGCCTCGGGGAGCCCCTGGACATTCAGGCTCAAATATAGGCTACAAGTTACAAAATTATTATATTTGTTTCCTGGGTAGGCCTGTATATATGCGTTCACATTGTTCTTAAACTCAAAATAAAGAATGAAACTTACCTCTTTAATGTGAAGTTGCCCGAATTTGAAATAATTTTTTAAATAAATCGTGATCTCCAGGGAACCCTTAGTGACCTCTCGCGGAACCCTAGGGTGCCACGGAACCCTGGTTGAGAAACCCTGCTCTACATTCTAAGGAATAGAAATAATGGAAAATGGATTTCATCCCACTGAGCCAGCTTGGTTTGCTCTCTCACACTCACCACTTGTGACTCTTCCTGGCACTTTTGCCTTACATCGTTTAGCATATCTTTCAGCTTTGCCTTTTGTTGGTCCATCTCATCAAGGCGGTCTTGAGCATCCTGCTTTTGAGCCTCCAGTTCTTGCAAGCTGCTAGTTTCCCGGTCTAAATCATTTTGCAGTTCCTGGAGAATGTTTGTTAACACAGCTCAATGAAGATGTAAACTAGGGCATTAGATATATATCTAACAGGGAAGATTCTAAAGACACACCAACATAAACTATATATAAACTAGGGCAATTATCATGGCATTTTGTCATCCAGGTTCCTAAGGTCACAGACTGGAATATCTATCAGAAAGAAGAGCCATATTAAAGCTAAGAATTATTTCAACCTCCTCAAAGAATAAAAAAGCCTGAAGGATTAAATACTTAAATTGGACCCCAGTGAGGAAATTAATTTTAGATAAGGTTTGGGAAAAGGTGTTGAGAAGGTAGTAAGGCTGCAACTCTGAAGGGCTCTGGAAGAAGCAAATTATCTGGATCTGTTGCAGTTGGGTTTCAGGATGAGATTACCACCAAGGCGGCACTGACTGCACATGTAGGTGACCTCTCGCGGGCCTGGGATGGGGGCAGCGTATCTCCTTGATCTCTCAGTAGCTTTCAGTGCCATTGATCATGATATCCCTCTAGACAGGCTGAGGGGATTGGGAGTGGGGCACACAGTTCTTTAACAGTTCTCCTCCTTGCTCCAAGGTGAGTTCCAATCAGTGTTGGGGGGCACAGGGTTAAGTTTCATCAGTATGCTGATAATACTCAATTATACATTTCTACCCTGGGCCATCCAACTGATGCTGTTGAGGTGCTTTCTCAGTGCCTGGAGGGTGTGAAGTCTGGATGGGCAAGAACTGTTTTTAGCTCAACCCTGACAAGACTGAGCGGCTGTGGGTTTAGGGTCTCTTGTATCTAGTGATTTTCCATAATTAATTATGGATGGGGTAACACTCCTCTCCAGGCAGAGTTGGTGAGCAATCTGGGGGATCTCCTGGACTCACGGCTTCTACTCAAGAAGCAGGTGGTGGCTATGGCCAGGAGGGCCTTTGCACAGTTACATCTTGTGCACCAATTGTGGCCATTCCTAGATTAGGAGGCATTGCTCATGGTCTTTCATACTTTAGTCACCTCCCAATTGGACTGCTGCAACACGCTCTACATGGGGCTGCCCTTGAAGAACATTCGGAAGCTTCACCTGGTCCAAAATACAATGGCATGTGCAGTATTGGGTACACTATGATGCATCCACACAATACCGCTGCTACCTGAACTGCACTGTATCCCACTGGGTTCTTGAGTGCAAGTCAAGTGATGGTTACCACCTTTAAAGCCCTACATGGCATGAGAAGCCGGTTTCTTGCAGGACGGCCTATCCTTAATGGTTTCAGCCTATCCCAGTAAACCAGGCAGAGCAGGCTTGCTCTGGATCCGATTAGTAAAACAGTGTCACTCAGGAAGCATGCCTTCTCTGTCATGGTGCCTGTCTTGTGGAACAAATCTGTCTAACTGGTTTGTCCTTGGGAAGACAAGTGGCTATATAAATTTGTTAAATCAACAAACAAACAAATAAACCTCCATCTCCCACATGTGCTATAAGGCCTAAGGGCTGTCTGTCATTATCATTTCGGGAGCCATGCTGGAATTGGATCACTGAAGGAACTTTAGAAAGGAGATTAAATGCCAGGAGATCAGCGCTCATCCCCACCAATTTCTACAAGACCTGGAAACTATCTTTTCCATGGCCAGTGCTAAAATATTGCAGTCACCTACACACTGAGAAATGGGAGAAAAGGCAAACAAGGCCTTTTGGGTTATGTAGAGGCCTCCATTAAATCTAGGGAGAGCTGCTTCATGTTTGTGTTCTGGTAGGTATCAGAGCAACTGGAGCAACCATACTAGAACAAACAAATCTTATTTTTTTCCTTTTTCTGAAAAAAAAAAGTGAGGGAGAAGAGAGAAAGAAAACAAAACCTTTTTTAATCCATCCCCAAGCCCTTGGAGAGAGAACTGTTTTTCGCTGAAGAAAATGATCCTCCTTCGACAAGTAATTAATCTTGTCACTTTTTGACTGTGCTTCTGACAAGAACAAACAGACAGACATAGCCATTCATAACACTACCTGAACTTCACTGGTTTTCTGCCGGATAGCTCCTTCTCTTTCTCGGATGTCTTGTTCTAGAGAATATTTCTCTCTATAAACCAAAAAAATTCATGACATATGTATCTGAAATAATGCTTCATTTAGCCAATACAAGGCCATAACCACTCAAATTTGAAAAGTTGTGCTAAGAACAATCTGTAAGAGTTTTGCTTGTTTTTTATAGTGTGACAAGATCACATGGCTGTCATTATAGAACAGGTATTTCATGGAAGATATAGGACTGTAACACTGATTGGCCTGGCAGGAAAAAAAATTAATTACAAACTGAGATATGCAATTTACTTATATAACCCAGGTAAAAATCCTTTCATCTAAATCTGGATGTTGCAACCATGAAAAAATGGTATCATGGAGGTATTAGTTCTATCTAGAAAATGACACTCTCACTAATATATAATTAGCACTGACTCTATAGTTACACGTTGCAGCTAATTTGGGCCCTTGAATCATGACAACAAAGCACCACCTTCCAAACAAGTTCTGAAGAGGAAGTTATAGTTCTCGTTATATTGCCAGGAAGTAGGTTCTTCTATTCATACAAACATGAGCATTTCTAGAAATGTAAAATCTGTTTTCTGTAACACCTAAAGAGTCCCAGCTGTGCCCAAGCTGAAATTCATTCTTAGGAATGGAAAGAATCCTCAGAAAAGACAGTCAGTCTTCTCCAGCTAAAAATAAGGCAGTTGGTACTATTATTATGTATTATCGTTGTTACATATATGTCCTTTGCAGTTGGATTAATGGCAGTTTTACACGGTTTATGGGTTTTAGCTGGATTTTTAAAACACACCCCCACACATACATATAATCAGCACCATGTAGAAGAAAAGGTAGATAACGGGGTTACTGTAGAGAGTAAGGAAGAGGACCTTGATGGGGATATGCAGGAACTGTTGTCTAGGTAAAAGGGGGTGAAGCAATTTTAAGCTCAGAACAGCTAGATAACATTTGGAAGCAGCTCAGGCAGATGCCTCCCTGATTCACTGGAGTATAAGAAGGGGGAGGACGGACAGCACCATCAGAATTGCCAGATTCTGTTATTCTAGCCAATCTCAATAAAAGTAGCTTTGGCCTTCCTGTTGAGTTGACTTCCTGGTCTGATCTACCTTGTGGGGCTGTCAGTTACAGAGCATCACAAAGAACCATGACTTACAGGCTACATCACACTTTGTGCATTAAAACTGCTACACAATAGATTATATTAAGACAAACTTTGCAACTCCTGAAATTTGTCTAAGAGACCGCTTTCTCAACATCCCCACTTCTCCGTCACGGCCAAACATATTTGTTTACCTCTGTAGCTGTGCAATCTCTTGGCTGATATCATCCAGTTCTTTCACACCAGTGAACTCCCCTGATCCAACAGAACTTGAGCTGTCCTGTTAGAAAGTAAACAGTCCTATTGAATCAGCCAAATCCCATGTCACGCCCAGTCCCCCAAACCCATTCAGTTTTGGACATTTGGGGGCAGTGCTTTTCATTCAAGTGCGAGGCAAGTCTCTTGCATTCCCAGGGCTACAAACGCACAATTCCAGCACCTGGTGTGTGGTATGGGATATAGGAACTCTTGAATTATGCAGATACACAGCTGGTGAACCACACTTGCAGAAAAGCAGAATTTCAAGCAGCAGAAACAGCAAAAAAGCCTGACAAGGCAAGGATGGAACAGTATAGGAAGAGGGGGCGGAAAAAAAACCCCACGCAAAGCACTGAAGGATGCTGGCAAAAGAAAACACGCCTGAATCAGGATCCAATTTTATCCACTTTCAGCCGCTGTTAGGAATCATCTTAAATGACTCAGGAACAGCAGAACCCCTCCCTTCTCATCATCCCCCCTGCCCTCCGCATCATGTTGGGAATCCCCACAAGGCTGCTCAGGCAGAGGAAGGTGTTTTGAATGGACAAAGCAAATGCCGTTCAAAGTCTGGTGGGGAGGGGCTGCATTCCTCGGGGTGCCCCATTTACTCACACGACGCATTTCTGTGAGTGTCGAGATCTCAGTTCCTACAGAGGCCAAGTAGCCTGAGAGAGTCTAGAGGAAAAAGGACAGAGGGGCAGGAGCTCAGGCAATTCTGAGGAAAGTCAGTGAAACGGGAGGCCTTGCAAAGTTTTCCACAGAATTAGAGGAAAGGGTGAAACAAGAGAGCAGGAACACAGACAAGCAAGAGGGTGAATTCACTGCATCCGGACTATGGCTGATTAGAGACCGCCATTTCCAAGCGTCAGCTTTACAATTGCTGAAACCTGGCACTGCTCTTTGAATTAATGTATTAGGCGCATATTTAAAATAGAAACACTAGCAGCAAACAGGGCTACCTTTCTTGCTCCAAATATGGGTCTCATGTTTTTGGCAGCAGGAAGACAAAACCATTTAAGAGTTAATAGATTTAAGGACTTTTCCCCCCAGCTTATCATTTGCCAGAGGGAAAGGGAAGCAAGGTCCTTATGAGAGAGGAAGAACAGATGTCTGTGCTAGGAGTTCACCTGGACTGGAGTGGTCCTTTCTGAAGGAGGAATCATATCTGGGAGCAGCACCTGTGGCGGGTCAATGCCTTTGCTGACCTTCTGCTGAATGAGGTACATGGCGAGTGCAAACTGATCTTTGTTGAGCTTTCCCATTTGCCTTGTATCAGCCAGTGCCCTGCCAGAAAAACGACAACAGACTGCTTCCATAGATGGTCCAACAGAACATTGCTGTCCAAGAGCTGAAGAGTATCTCATAAGCTTTCAGTTGATTCCACTTTGGGAACAGCAACAGCTTATTCAATCCCAAGAGAGCATCTGTGGCATTAAGAGCAACGCCAGTACTTTTGATTGGAAAATATCATCTCCTAGTGACAAGAGAGAGAAGGAAAATTCATACCATATGTGCGCTAGGAGGTTCTGGGAAAGCCCCGAGTGCATGAAAATATCCTTCACTTCATGGCCGCTCACAAAGCCATCCAGGTCCAAATCTGTCTTCAGAAAGATCTCGTCATAGCGAATCTTGTCAGTCAGTGGCACCACCCAGTTTGCAGATGGCTGAAATAATAACAGAGCCTCTTGCTTGACTAATTTTGCAGAGAAAACAGTCGTGTAAGAAGTTACAGTCAAGACCTAGCATCCCACCACCACTGCAATTTCTTTCCAAAGTTACTTGGGCAGAAAAGCTGTTGGCTGATGTCACTACTCCTTTCAGTTTCACCAGTATTCCTCAATCTTCACAAATGCAAGTTTATCTACAAACTAAGCTTATCGTTTTTAACCTATTTCGGTTTTAATTATTCAGGATTAAGGTCCTGACAGGAGGCTTCTTTGCAGTTCAATCCCAGACATCTTACACTGTGAGCAATTGGGCAGCACTGCAAGCTCTCTACTAGGGAGAAGCTTCTACCAAGTCACATAGATAATGCAGTTAAAGAGACTCGCATCGAAAGCCAGGAAGGCCAGTTGCAGGTAGTATTCTCAACTAGCATCATTCCCAAGCTTGTGCTTAACAGGATCTTTGAATTTGCCTTTCCAATATTCATCCTTAGAAAGATCTCAAGTGATGGCCAATCTACCAGTCACATGTGGAGACACCAAGTTCAAAGAAGGTAATTTACTTCTCAATGCTTTTGTTGGGGAATACCATTGGAAGAGGACTCTTGTCCACATGTGCTGTTTAGAGTTTTCCAGAGATATCCAGGTGGTCATTTTTGAAGTAGGATATTGAGTTACATGGACGTTAAGATCAAATTCAGCAGAATTCTTACATTGCAGAAGACATAAATCTCTACTTAGATAAACTTCTAGTCAGATCCATTATGCTTACATTCTTACATGCCACAAATACAAAGATCTCCTAGGCACAATCCTTTCTACATACACACACACCAATTTAAAGGGGGGGGAGGCTCACTTTACACAATATGCCCACATTCTCTGCCAGAGGCTACACCTACCTGTGTTTGCTTCAGGCTGTGTTTGGGGGACAAGCTTCCTGTGCTGTTGAGGCTGTTGACGCTGCCGTGTGACGGAGTGGACCGCAAACTGTCTTTGGGGGGAGGACTGGCTGGAAGAACTGGCACTGCCCCAGGAAAGATTGGCACTTTCTTCCGCTTGGAAGGTGGAACAAGAGATGGGGGCAACACAGAGGGGACGGGTTCCTTCTCAAGGGCACGATAGACCAGGTGCATCGCCTGCAAGGCCCAGAGGGAAAAGACGTCTGCAGAGGGCAACAAGGAGGAGGAGGAGGAGGAGGAGGAGGAGGAGGAGAGGAAGGTGGCGGAGAGGTAGTGCCAAGCGTGAGAGAGCAGGTCAGGCAAGGGCTGGAGGGAGGCAGGGAGGCTGGACTAACAGAGGTGGACAGAACCCTGGGAGAAGGAGAACCAAACTAAGGAGTTTGGTACTGTGGATTCCTACTCTGATCGGCCTCTTCTATGCAGATGAGGAAGTGGGGCCATATCCCCGTCCCTGACCCTGAAGGTAAGAGGCACCCAGAAATCCCCTTGGGTTACGTGGCAAGGGCAAGCACGGGAAACTTACCACGGCAAACTCATCTCTGTCAAGGTGCCCATCTTTATCAATATCACTGAGATCCCACACCTATAACCATTTGGACACAAATGCAGGGGAGAAAGAAGTATCAGAAGAGTAGTAGTTAAAGTGATTTTTCTTTTTTTTTAAAGACATTTCATTATGGATAATCGTGGATAATTCCAGATGTTTTATTCAGCTGCTTAATAAATTCTTTATTATTTTTGCTTCACACAAACACATGAATTTATATCCCATGTCCAACTCCAATTATTTCCGGAACATAACTGTTTAATTGTTAAGCCAAATTAACAATTTAAAAACTTCAATAACTGGTTAACAGCAGAACATTAGGCAACAAGCATGATAGTAGATTTTAAAAGCACACGCAAAAGAGTCAGCAAGATTAATATTTGGTTTTTGATACAGCTCTTTCAGCTGAGCATTTCTCAGCTTCCCTTGTTCTTTAAGGCAGCAAGATAAACAAACAGAATCCAGTTTTAAGAGCCCAGATTGCTTGACATTCTGGGTAGGATCCAATTTTGCTTTACCCTGGTACAAATATTTGCCTCAGTTCAAAGCACTGAAAGGCCATATACTTGAAAAAGAAGAAAGAAATCTTGCTTACCCTTCCCAAGACATCAAGAGGTAGTTTGGAGTTCATCAATACTGGTTTCACTTTGTCTCCCGAAAGTAAACCATTGACTGGTAAAAGGCTTTCAAAAATGCCATCAAACTTGGCCCTCTCTTCTACCTAGTTAGAAAGGAACAGCCTAAAATCAGTTTATACTGAGCTGAAAGCTGGTGTTTTCCAGAGACTGCATAACATTCATTTCTTGAATTCAGTTTTCTATTTCTATATTAAGGAATGCTTTCATACGGCCAGCTTCTAGAGGCTATTAATCAAAAAAATGTTGTGTGGCTAGTCTATCTTTTCTTCCCCAATGAATCCTTTGTGGAAGGAGAAAATGTGAAAGAAGCAGGAGGAAAACACAAGATAGTTTCAAATGGAAGATAATATTGTCTGGACTCCTTGTAAAGTTAAACTTTTGTGAAGGAGGCAGGGTGACTGCACAATAAAAGCCTCACCTGGAAACACCAAAGAAATAATGCTACAGGTAGTCCTTGTTTAGTGACCACAATTGGGACTGGCAACTTGGTTGTTAAGCAAAGCGGTTGCTAAGTGAAACTGCGACTGTACTTATAATCTTACTTCAGCTTTCCTTTGCTTTACAGACCTGCAAAGGTCGTAAATGTGAGGATTGGTTGCAAAGTTACTTTTTCATCACTGGAGTAACTGCAAACAGTTGCTAAATGAGGCAGTCACTAAACGAGGACTTCCTGCAAAAAATACTTGTAAGTTCTCTGAAATTGTTAAGGTTTTGTAAATGATGCACATACTCTTTGGAAAGTACCACATAGGTGGTATTATATAACAAAGAACATCGTAAATTTGACCTCATGTGCATAACTGACATGAACGTGGCATTAATCATTCAGACTAATAAAGATTAGAGATCAATTAAAGTAGAAAAAGCTTGATTGGGAAAAGGGTCTCTTTACCGGACAAGTGAAGTTTGGTCATACTTTTCTCTTGGACACTTACTCTGACAGCCCAGTGAGCATCTGTGGAAGCAAGCAGCAGGGGGCTTGTGTTGTCGTGCTGTAACAACAGATAAAATACATCAAAGCACTTCCTATGGTTTCCTCTTAAGTCCTTCAGAAACAGGGAAACATTTAACCGAGGCAACCAAGCCTGTCATAAAGTTTATCACTTGGGAAACCAAAAACTCTGATTCCGTATCTGTCAGACATCACTTATGTTCCAGTCAAAAACAGTCCTTTTCAAGGCAGTGTTTACACTTACAAATTTTGGCGGAGGTAACGTCAAGTTTAAGTTGCTGAGGATGACATCGTGGCCGCTTTGGGCGCAGGCTATTAGCCGCAGCGCAATGAAGAATCCCTGTACAAGACAAAAAGGCATGGAGAATGAGAAAAAAGGCCTTCTGTTCACAAGCCCAATTGTCTACCTTTACATTCTTCAACAGACTGCCTGGCTGTCTCACCAGACTAGTGGACACTCAGTGACAGCACTGTCTCCATATGCAGGCAGAACTAAGCCTAGATCTTACGTCCCTCTCTTTCAAACCTTCAGACGTTCTCACTGGAGATGAGCCCCAATTTCAACCCAGATGCGTTAGGTTTAGCTGTTTCAAAGGGGAAGTTTCAACAGGAGGAAGAGCTTCATCTTTAAAATTGATGTACTCACATACCTGTTTATCCAGAAATCCTTTGCCCTCTGGATCTGCCAAATCCCATATCTATGAATATACAAAATTACATGCTGACATCATTCAATTTAAAACAAAACTGTTTCAAAATAGAGCCAGAAAATAATCTGCCTCTTCAAATCTGCTCCTCCTAGAGACAGGAAGTGCTACATCCATTGTTGTATTTTTTTTCTGCCTGTATCCTTATATACAGCAACATCCCTAATCCGCTGGTTGAGATTAATGGGAGCTAGAGCCCATAAACCATCTGGAAGGCACCAGGTATAGAAAAACAGTGCAGAGGAATTTTTCACGCCTTTATCTTTGCTAATATATTTCAGATATATTTTTAAAGGCTTTATCTTTGCTAGTATCGTTTCAGAGATATTTTTAAACACAAAAAGGGTTTATAAATTGATGAATCACTGTGGCTCAGCACATGACAAGGAGAAGTTTGGAGTCAGCCAGAGTTAAGACCTCTCCAACTGATTCTCTCTCATCTTCCTGCATTTATTTTATCTAGAAGGAGCTGCTGAAACCAGAGAGTTAGCAAGGTTTCTTCAGGGATTCAGGCAGTCATTTGTGGCAGGTTATTCCAGAGATTATCTATGTATGTATATTTGGCTGGTACTCTGCCTTGAGGGATGAATGAGAGGACACCCACTGGGCAAAGCTGAAACCATATGGTTTATTTAAAGAGCTTCCACTGGCCAGAGTTTGGAAAACTCAGAGCACTTGTTTGCAGCTGGTTTCCCTAACACAGAGCTTTCCAAACTTTTCATGTTGGTGACACACTTTTTAGACATGCATCATTTCGCGACACACTCTTACAGCAGGGCACAAGGCAGGCACTAGGACCTGCGCGGAATCCTGGCAGGGCAGGTTTGGAGGCAGCCAGGCACAAGGCAGGCACTAGGACCTGCGCAGAATCCTGGCAGGGCTCGGAGGCAGCAGCAGCCGGGACACACCCAGACACTGCAGCCGACACACTAACGTGTTGCAACACAGAGTTTGGAAAGCTCTGCAACATGTATCTTCCTCTGGCATTATAACCTCTATAAGATGCCCGACTTACTTTCCCAAGGATAGTGTCGGCGAGACCAGATTTTTTGAGGAACAGAGCAGCATCACTAGCCCCAATTCTACCAGTGCAAGCTGGATCCACCTACAAAGCAAATGTCAACACTTCAGCAAATCCCCCAAAGGAAAGGAACCAAGCACTTTTCCTCACTCCTCACTATGGGCCAACTCCACCTCGTATCTCCCACAGAACACTGAAATTAGGCCTGTTGGCTTGTTCTGCACTTCTTATAACCTTTTCAAGAATGGGTTAAGATGCTCCTTAAGGGTGCTCTTTATCCATTTTTCTTTTCAATGTAGATTTTAGCCTCATCATTTGGGTTATTAGAAATTCTGATGGTTTTAACAGCATCATAATACTGAGTACAACATAGATCTTTGTTGACACAATGTAAGTCTCCTAACCTTATTTCTTTAATTCAAAATTTTGGCACTCACATTTGGTTATTTCATAAACTGGAATAACTCAGACTTGGTGCCAAAGGGTTGTAATAATATTCACAACTTCAGATTGTATTCTGACATTAGATTGTAGATTTTGATTGTATTTATAATGATTTCTAGTAAAATATCTCAGCTGTTATCTTATATTTACCACTATTTTGGATACACATGAAGCAGAGTCTAGATAGGTGACTTAGAATCCCCCTGAATATCTGGAATAAGATAAATGAAGTCAAGAGGAATTTAACCTGGAGGCATATTTATATCTTGAAATGTTTTCCTATTTTTATTCCTGCTATTTAGCTTCAGTCACAAGCTGGAATAAAGGACCTCAATCTTCAACTGCCATTTGGGTTCAATCAAAGAGATGTTATTTCACCGCACTGAAATCCTGGCCATTGAACAAATGAGGATCTTCATTTGTTTGATCATTTTTCAAAATCAGCACTGAATTTCCAGCAAGATATATATGGAAAATATTACACATACATACATACATACATACATACATACATACATACGGAAAATATCAGAGGCATTGTTTTGATTTTTATATATTTTTTATTTTAAGGGAAAATCTTAATTTAAAAATAACTCAAATGTTTTGGAGGATAAATTGGGTTTCTCATAAACTGCTACCTTGGATTATCTGCTGATAAAGCTTTAAACACTTTCTGAATTATTTACACTGAGTTTGAAACCGAAGCATGTTTCTTTTGATTTCAAAATGCAGATAATACAAGATACATCTTTATTTCCCACATATTGGATTAAAATACCAATTTTGCTGAAAATGTAATTTGGAAGTAGGAATGCTAATGTGTATGGTCTGAGCTTGCCCTGTTGTTGCTACATTTTGATCTGAAACTAACAAGATTGGTCTGTTAAGGATGTACATGTTCTAGATTCAAGATCTCAACATAGTGGGAGACGCTGTAGTGGACTTCTTCCTTAGTGCCCTCCAGGCTCCAAACCCAATATGGCTGCCAATGCCCCCATGGCAGCTATTTTGTGAATTAAACATTTTCCTTTTTATGGCAACCACAGAACCCATAACATGTCTCAAAATTCCAAATGCATCCACTAACCAAAAAGTTTGGACACCCTGTCCTAAGTGATATATAAAGAGTTATGGATACTTTGTGCACAGGGTAAATGTTCTTACACAGTACTGGAAGAACAGATCTATAACTGACTAAAGTAGGTAGAATGTTGCTATACGTTCTTTTTCAATACATGGAATTTTTTTTCACAGTGAGCCAAAGAGAAGGGTTTTCAGGCAACCTGGTCGTCCTTTGAACAATTTTGTCTATGCCTGTGTATATTCAAGCAACTGTTTTATTTATACTTTGTGACCTCTTGACAGGGCTTAATCAAAGTATGAGCATACTACAAATACTTTCACACATTACAAGATGATAGAATTCATTACAATTCTAGTATCCCAATGCATCAGCAGCATACTGATGTATGTTATTCTTGCTTTGCTCACTAGGCAACTCTATCTGTAGTTTGTTTAGCATACAGCTTGTTCTTGGCTTCTTTTGGGGGCTAATTCAAATGGAACAAACCATGATCCTTATTTCACTTTAAAGAGTTTGGTTAGCCAGGCCCACTCACAGGAGGACTCAAGGGGTGCAATTAAAAGATTACAAACTACAAATAGCCATCCAAAGTCATGAATTTGAAATGGGCAGCCATATAAATTGAAATAATAATACATAAATAAATGCTGGCTTTTGTAATATTAAATGCAGTTGTAACTTTTGTGTTTTCTTTCTAATGGACCAGCACAATGCCTGCACAACACATACACTGGGTGCCCATATTACCCAATAGATAAGGTGGGGTGCAGGATTTCAAGGGAGGGAGCAAAAAGGAAAAATGTAGCACACTTGCCTGCTTGTAATACGTCTCATACAGAGGGTTGCCGGTGGAGAGCTAGAAAAAAGGGAGAAAATGCAAGGTGAAACTTATCCTCTACCCATCGTCCCCTGCTCCTTAATGCATCCAGCTCAATGTCTGCTTGGGACCTTCCAAAAATGCCCCAGCACCATTTTTTCTGAAGAAATAGCCTAGCACAAGAATAGGGCGAGGTATGAATAAGGTTAAAAGGAGCTGCATATGAATCCCATCAGATCATTTCTAGCCACCCAGAAGTTCTGAAGCTGCTGTCTACCATCTTAGCTTCTCATTTTCCGACGTTCAGCAGTTCCTGTACAAAAATTTATCATTCACTTGCCCTCCAAAAATTATCAGTGGATAAACATTTATTTCTTCAAACAGGCTCAAGGACAGTACAATTGTTCAAAAAACTGCTCACCGCTCCCTAGTTTGAGTTCAGTCTAATCACACAAAAGGCAATGTTTGGCTTTCACTGAGAAAGCACAGCTGCATAGTGTACACTGTACTGGATGATAAATACAGATAACTGATGTTCAAAAAACATCAGTTTCTGCACATTCCTCTTATTTATTTCAGTTAATTTATAATGAAAAGGAAAAAAAGACAGCCACCTTGATTGAGCCTAACATAGATAGAATGAGACAACAAAGCAATAAGAAGCTACCACTTAGAAACTGAACCAACAACATTTTTTCACAAGACCAGGAGTAAGCCCTGAAACTCAGCATGGGAACAGAATGCTATGGAAACAGGAGGTGGCAGAACATGAAAGTTCCACTCTCTCTCTCATCCCCAAATTTACAGCGTTAGAATGCCATTATCACACAGTTGAGGTAAAGTGCAAAACTGCTACAGAATTTCACCGGTCACTTATTCTGATAATGCTACGTTACAGACACTGACCTGTCCCCAAACAATGAGTACGTTTTACATCTGCTTTCTGCACAATTGCTTGGTACATAACTATACACATATGCCTCCCTTCTAGAAACCATCTATATTTGACTTCTGTTCTAATCAGCTTCAGGCAGCCTGACCAACTATTAGTGATAATGAGAGTTGTGTCCAGATATGTCCTTCTGGAAGGCTTCAAGAACCTCAATTCAGGCTTAATTGAATGCCTTTCTTTTGTTCTTCTTTACTGTCTCAAAAGCAAACAGAACTCACAGTGTGTAAGGTAGCCATGAAGAGCTAGGCAGCTGTCTTTACGATTCCTTCGTCATCCAGTGGGTAAAATGAAGGCTAACCACATGTAATGAATACACTTTCTGTTACACAGAACTCTGCTCTACCATTTAGTTTTAACGCTATGCAAAATCACCAAGGCCATCAGCAATGTTTCCTCTGGTTTTCCAGCAAGAGGACAGAAATCCAAATTTTATCTGCCCTGAAGGGTGGGAAAGAAAGGCAAGGTCAAAAACGATTCTTTTTGCTCAAGAAAAATGACATGCTGTAACTAACAGCTCTGATGAACGGGCTGCCCAGTAAAAGTTATCATCCTACAGAACCCTGGCGCTCGGAACTACCTCTACTTCCTACAACGAACCTGTGATATCTCTGGCAATCTAGGGAAGCTACAATTGCTCGTGCAAAAACTGTCCACATACACCCTCTTCAAGAACTGCTACTCAACACAGCCTAAACAAAAACTCCTCTTTAGCTCAGCAACTGGCAGAACCTAGAGCATCAATAAATTCAGCATCAGTGTGTGAACTTGCAGGGAATACCTTCAGAACACAAGAATATGCCTTCTTCAATCTATTATCACGTAGATGAAAAACATTTGCAAGGCTGTTCTGATTAGAGGCAATACCTCATCCTACCACCAAATTTAATTATATCAGAAAAATTGGAGGATGGGGAAAAGGTCCACATTTGAAAAAGGGGAAATAATAAAGAGACCCAAAGGATTCAAGGGGAAGGATACTTTGCCTGTGCCTCCTCTACACAGCCCTTGGAATTTACAAGCCAGAGTGAGATGCACCCAAAGCTTCCAGAAGCACTTGGCTTCAAAACACCCTTTCTGAAAAGAGCAATTTATAACTGACTGGTTGTGCTTGACATCTGGGCTATGCGTGGCTCTGGGCTTTTCTGCAAGCAGAGCCAACATGGAGATGCTTTCTCTGCTAGACAGCAGCCATTAACTTTGCAGGAATACAAATCAGCCTGGGCAGAAGGAGTATTCAGGGTTCTAAGGACTTGGGTCCGTGTCCAAAAAAGGAGCCTGGAAAACAGCACTTGGCATCAGGCACATAATTCTCGCTTGAACCAGAATAAGCCTCACAAGGGATGCTCTTAGCAACATTATTTATTAACATGCACGCAACAAATCTCCTTTTTACCTACACACAGATCCCTGGATTTGCTTCCCTCCGAGAGAGATGTAAATGCTTCTTTCGCTGAGTACTCATGACACATTCCATACACCAGATATCCCTCTCCCATCTTCCTTTGTGGCCGAAGGTTTACTGTGTACTACTTCATTTGAAAAAAGAGCCTCATGAAAGTCCAGTTAAATCCTTAGAATAATTAAGCAACCTGACTACTGGCATGACTGAATTCTTGATCAAGGGGTCCTTAGTTAATAATTACCCCCAGGAACCTGTTGGGAAAGCCCACCAAGAGAGGTAGTGCTTTTCTAGTTTTTGCCAAGAGTAGCTATAAATCACCCATATGTGTGGCCAGTACACAAAGTTGTGGATTTAACCGAGAGAGAAGGAAACACACCAATCCTTGATTATGTTTCCCCAGATAACCCAGCCAGTCACTTATGGGAGTTCATCACCCAGGGTTGCACAAAACCCCTCCCTTATTGTGACACACCATATCCGGCAGGCCAGCCAGCTCAGCGTCAGCGGCCTTTGTATATTCTCCCCAGCCTTGCGCTAATTTCCATCCCTTGCAACATTCCTCCAACCTGGTAAGGAAATTCTTCTGTGGCTGAAGCTGCCTAGGGAAGTGAAACTTCCCTTGAACTTCAGTGCAGAATCCAGGCGGCTTCTGCGGCCACTGAGCCACTTTTCAATGGTACCTGAATTAGGCTGCAGGTTATGAGGCCATCAAAGAAGCATCTTCAACTATTGCAGGTTACAGACTATCTTCACCAAAGAAGCTCCATTGGTACCACTTCTAAAATATCTTCAGGTCCCCAAGACAGTATTCTCCAAGGCCTTTGTAGTTATATTTTAACCCCTAGTTCTTATGCTATAGGCTGACATGGCTTTTAAATTTGATGGAAGTGTGTGGCTTTCTGCCAAATAACATTACAATGTTTTGGCCTTCTCTTGCAAAATGTATAGTATTTCATATGCTACTACTTGACAATGTGATCTTCAGATGTTTTTTGATGGGTTATACGTCATTGTTAAATTGTTATTCAGTGAGCAATATAAGCCCTGAGAGCCCTCATACTTCCCAGGTTGGCCACTAAAATGCTGGACAAGGCCAAGCATATGCTTTGAGGTCTACAGCCCTGCTACACCCATCTTTTTCAGGAAAGGATTTTAATTTGGCTTAATTTCTAGGTTTTCTTCCAAGAAGCCCTGTAAGGTTTTCCCAGAAGAAAAGCTGCCACCTGCTTGAGTTGGTCCCACTTCAGTCTTTTGGTTCTGTATTGGGCTTCCCAAAATTCCCAACATTTAAGCAGACAAAATTCCCAATGTTCAATTCAAGCTGGGTCCTACCTCTAGAAACCACACCTGGAAACATCCATGGGTACAAACTGCATCATCTGTGTCCTACTTTTCTGGGAGAAAATACTTCCATGACTACGATTTGGCAGAACTTAAACTCTTCAACACCTATTAAGATCCTCACCAAACACACGCACACCCACTCCCATACCCAGGCAAAGGCAACCTATTTGTGCAACAGCGGTCCCTCAATCACATCGCGGCCCGGAGGACTTCCAGCCCCTTCTCGCCTCCGCGGTAGCATCCTAGCCCGCTATCCGCGCGGATGAGGTTTCTTTCCAACATCCCTGTGAGGTAGGCTGGGCTGAGTCATTTGGGTGTAGCAGAGGGCTTCTCGGCCGTGGCTCGGTAGGGGTGGCGACGGGACCCTCAACGTCCCAACCCCGAGGCTGCACTGCTCCCCACCCCCCAGGGCTGGGTTGTCTAACCCCTTTCCGCCGGCGAGAACGACTGGCCTTCCCCGCCCCTCCCCGTCAGCGCACAGCGCTCCGTCCTTTCGGGGGAAAGAAAAGGACGAGCGCCCCTCCCTCCAGGGAGACCCCCCTCAAGGTCGCGTGTTTTGCGGGGAGGAGGTGGCTGCCCTCCCCTCCCCGACTCTGTTTCTGACTCACGGCGGGAGTGTCTCTGCTTTCTTGAATTGCGACTGCTCTTTCTCCCCTCCTTCCCGCCGCCATTCTCCCTTCTCATCCCTCTGCCGCCCTTCTTCTCAGCTCCCTACCTGCGCGCCGCCGCCGAGGGGGCCGAGCGCCGCCATCTTCCTCCTCCTCCCGGGAGGGGCGCGGCCAGAGAGGGACGGGGCGTGGCCATGAGAAGTACAGCAACAGCGGCCGCAGCGCCGCCAGTCGACCAACCGAGGAAGCGCCGAGAGAATCGCCTCGCACCGTCGCCCCTGAAGGTCCGCTCAGGAGCAGTCCTGCTGGGAGACGAGCGGATCGTCCTCGGCAGCCTCCCCCGCTCGCTCCACTCCACTCATGCAGGAGGGGCGTCAGCGTAGCTGCCGCCGCCGAGCAGAGTTCCAAAGCACGAAAGGGGCACCCCCCCACTTTTCCATAGGGAGGATTTCTGGGGCAAGTCAGAAAAAGCAATGGGCAACGCCGAGTCCCAGAGATACATCGGGGAGAGTTAATCGCCTGACCTCGGTTACTGTCCTCTGCCTGCTTCTGGGTTCACACAAACGCGGTCTTTGCTCGTGAACGATGGATGACTGGACTTTAACGAGAGGGGGATGTGCACGTATATTGAACTTTCCCGAAACTAAGTAATTATGAACGCTTTTTCTCAACAGTTTACTTTACTAAAAAACCTTTTGATATCATTATCAGCCAAAACCAAACGGTGTTCCAAGGTGCCTGTTAAACAAATGTGGTCCCCAGCCCTTAACATTTTTCTCTCTTAGCTCCAATTTAAATTCTGAGAAGAATCAGAGCTCCTCCTTCTGCGCTACAATTCTCTCAGATTTGTTCTTTTGAAGTGGTTTCTTTTTTGGCATCTCCTCGCTTCTTCTCTGTTCCCTTTTCTTTTCTTTCTCTATTTGCTTCTTGTTCATTGTCTGTTCCGGGTTCTGGAAATTGTAAATGGGAAAGAAAAGGTCACCTTAGTAAACTTGCTGTCACTTCAGATATCCAGCTAGGCAAACCCATTCCCTTGCAGGAATCTTCCTTGATGTGCTTCCTCCCAGTTAACCTAATATGACAACTGGAAGAACAAGCTGCAGATGGAACAGGTTCTGATTCCACGTGCAGCAGCAGCAGCAGCAGCAGCTGCTGGCACTGGGCGGAGCAGAGAGACCCCCTCTTCATTTTCTCATCCAGGTGAGAAAACGGGCAGCACCCAGTCCAGGAGTACTGGGAAAGCCATCTCAAGCAGCCTTAGTGTATGGGTGTGGCTATTTTGGAAAGGCACCTACAGAACACGGAGTCTCCATCATAGTGGATTCCCTGTTCCAATGTCAGCCATCCAAGCAAAAATAGCTCCTTGAGAAAAGGATCAGGTGGTAGCAAGGATGGTAAAGCCATAGGAGGAATCTACTCCTTGGTTGCATCCCACAGAAGAGTTAACTCTTACCTTGGTTTTGCCCCACGTTTCATCACCAAATTTCTTTGCATAGTCTTCATCATCAGTGATCAAGAAATTATCAAAAATGGTTCCAGATCTCACCTGCAATTAAGGAACACAGTTCTGTGCCTTCATATACATTTGGATTAACAGCTCTGTGTTGTTGACTTTTTTTCATGCAAGCAGGAGCACGCTCACTTCAGCTTACTTACAGCCAATGAAAATGGCACAGTAATAAACACACAAAACAAGTAGAAACCCAACTGACCTGCCAAAGGTCTAGACCAATGATGCTGATGTTCTCATAGACAGAAAGGCTTGAGTCTGGCACATACTCGGGATTCACAATCTGGGGATGGGGCCAAATGCCTTTGTAGTTGGGATTTGGGATTTTCCTGGGCTGCCACTCCCCCTGAAATAAACCACACGTTCTCAGTAGTCGCTGCCCAAATGGCCACCCAATTCCTCAAAGTTCACCGCAAAGCATGAAAAAGTGGTGCCATACTCTGTAGAGAGGATTCTTGAGCAGAGGAGGTTGCCAGGCGTCCTGTTCTGCATCATCCCAGTCTTTCGGTTTTTCAGCACTGTTGTCCACAATGTATTCAGCAATATCCCAATCCTATCACAGGGGTGAAAAATGGAAGAAAACCAAAATGAGCAAATCCTGCTTAGCAGATAAAACCCACTGACTTGTCTTAGGGAGGCCAGTCTCTCAGAAACTTACTATGAGGATAATAGAAGAGAGAAAGATGATCAGAAAATATTTTACACAGAATAGAGAGAGAGAGAGATGAGATCTGCTGGTGTAACTATCACTTATATAATGGGAAACTTTTCCAATGGGAATTGGAATTCCCAATCCAACCCCTCTTCACCTTTCACAGGTTACCTCAATCAGGAATAAGAAAGCCTTTTATTGTGAAAAGCCAATAACCCAGGGATAGTTAACGGGGGCCCCCAGAACAAATGTGGTCCACAAACTGACTTTTTATGCCCCCTCCACAAGCTGCTTATCATCCAAAATTGGTGGCAAATTTTTCTGCCATTTTGAGGTGGGGAACACACAAATAACATAAAGTAAATCCTGCAAAAGTCAATATAATTTTATGAAACAAAGCAAATCCCTGCAAACCTTCTAAAAAAACACCACTATGTATGGAGGTGGAAATTAGAAAAGTTAATGTGAACATTTTTCACATTATTATTCTACCCACTGCAACTCTCAGCTACATTCATTTCCAGTGTGGTCCCCAGCCACCCAAAGGTTGCCCACTCCTTTATTAACCTACAGGAAAAAAATCAAAGCTCCACCCAGATGTTAGGCAAAACCAGAGCATGACATGGGTGAAATCTGTAGCAGTGCAGAATTGTTCCTTTTTTACTCCTTCTCTTTATACCATCCCACATGCAATTAGAGTGAGTACCACTGCTTTCCCATCTCAGACCTAGATTAGCTTTATGGGGAAAAGAATATTTAGTATGTTGCAGTGGAAGAATAGTAAATAGTTTTAACCAACCTTGCCATATACTACAGTATTCTCTCATCCTGTCAGCCTTGTGAAGTAGTCCAGACAAGAAGCACACCCAGAAGTACTAGCTCTAGCTTTATCGTAAGGTTACATTAACAGAATCTTGCAAGTCTGAAATCTCATCTCCCCCCCCCCCCCCGGCCTTTACAGTCCAAGAAACTAGGGAGAGTCCCTTCTGAGACATTTGCCACGCCCCCATTCCTTCTGTGGACTCAGTTGCCATTTGCCTGACCACTGTCTAGTCTGAGGCTCTCCCTCCTGTCTCCCAAGGTCATTCCCACATACGATTACACATCCCATGTAAAAGGAGAAATCTCTAATCCCTGGACACTCATTCCAATAGGACACTATAAACATACTACAATATTGGAATATTTTCTGCTTCCTTGCTCACACATTTTTTTGTATTCAAAGTCTGAGCAGTTTCTAAAAGAATTGTACCTAATTCTTATTTTATAGGTTTTGGAGGATTGAAAAAAAGTCTTCACTTTGGTCTAGTGGTTAAAGCACCAGGCTAGAAACCAGGAAATGGTGAGTTCTAGTCCCACCTTAGTCATGAAGCCAGCTGGATGACTTTGGTCCAGTCACTCTCTCTCAGCCCTAGGAAAAAGGAGGCAATAGCAAGCCATTTCTGAAAAATGTGGTCAAGAAAATGCCAGGGACTTTTGCCAGGCAGCCACCAGGAGTCAAGACTGACTCAAAGGTGTGCATACACACATACACAGAGGACTGAGAATGAAATAGAGAGAGAAATATTACATGTCAAAAACGTGTCGGAAAATTCAAGAGAATGAGCAAGATAATGCCATGAAATGGATTTGGTAACAATAAATGGAGAAAAATAGAAATATTGTGGCTCCAATCCATTACACAGGTCACAATATGTTGTTTTTATTGTGACATTGTAACCACTGACAGTTGCAAGATGGCAGCAGGATAAAAATTGAATAAATAAATATGTAGTGCTGATACTATTTTCCTGAAACAAACTTCAGGGAAGAAAGAATTGCTAGTAGCAGAAATAATAAAATGTTTCAGCTGCTTTGATATCTACTGGGAATCAGTATTCAGCAAATCCTTTGCAGGTTGTTGAAAAAGTTCTTGTTTAGGAAAACAAGTAGGAAGGAGTGAGTCAGCAATCCTCAATCTTAATAAAAAGTCAAGAAATGGCCAGTGAGAATAAAGTAACAAAAACCTTGTGAAGAAACTGCCAGTGCTGTAATTCTTGTCATTATGGAATGTTAGTAGTGAGTGAGCCTAGTCAGACCTGTAGCTCATGTTTCAGAAAATTTTATTTCAATGAACTCAGACAAATACTAGTAAAAATCTTATGGCTGATAAATAAACAAGAAAAGGGGCCCAACATTCTCAAAGGAATAATTATAATGTGCATTCTCAAAGGAATAATTATAATGTACATTCTCAAAGGAATAATTATAGGCGCAAAGAAATTACAAAGGGAACGTTTAAAAAATGCTAGTAATGATGTTTAACAAAGCTCTGGAAAAAGAGTGGATGTACTGTATATAAGAAATGGAAAGCAGGGCGGGTCACAAGAGCAAATACATCCAACTAGGTAGACGTGCAGTGATACTACCAGGAAAGCTAAAGCTAACGAGGTGCTAAAAACAGGAAAGAGGGCCCAGGTATGTTCCAAGCAAGCTGAGCGAGGAAATAGTTCAGTGAAGATAATGAAATGTTAACAGGTGAAAAAAGTGAAGGTAGATCTACTGATATTTTGTCTCAGAATTCTGTGTCATTTCCTATAAGCATAACTGGGGAGCTATCAGGATTCTGTTCAAGATCAGTAAAGAATTGGTTGAAAAATATCCAGCTGTTTTCAATCTGCAGATGTCCCTGAGTCACGTTCAATTCCTGATGACTGCACGCAGTTTTCTTGGCAACAGTATAACGGTGATTTGCTATAGCCATCTTCCAATGTCTTTTTCAACCTCCCAGCTCTGACATTCCTTGGAGGTCTCCTGTCCTATTCCTAACCAGGCCTGGTCCTGCTAAACTTCTGAGGCCAGTCAAGGTTGGTTGGGTCCAGCCACCGGCTGTAACATATCCATCCAAGTATAGCTCTTTGGATCCCATGGCAAAGTCAGTTGGGGGCCCATCAAGAGGTAGCAGTTCCATTTGAGGGAGTAGACCTGTTCTTGTGCTCAGGGCTTTTACATATAAGCCACTCTTGGAGAGGAATGACAGCAGTAGCAGTAGCTCTCTTGGGGGTGGCAGGTGGAGTAGCACTGGCAGGTTGTGCCAGTACTAGGAGTAACCTGTGCTGCACAAATCAAAGTGGCCACTAGACAGCAAAAAAGGTTAATAGAGTTATCTGTATCTCTCTGCTGCCTTCTAGTGGTTACTCTTGTCAGTATGCACTGAGGCTGGTGGTTGCTCACCTGAAGCCTACCACTCAGCTCTGACAGTCACTCTAGGTCAGTGTTCCTCAACCTTGGCAACTTCCCCAGCCAGGAATTCTGGGAGTTGAAGTCCACACATCTTAAAGTTGCCAAGGTTGAGAAACACTGCTCTAGGTAAACACCTAGATTCCTCTGTGGGTGGCATGCTAGCCCTGCAGCAGACCACAATCAGGTCTGGTTATTTTGAAGACTGAAGGCCTAGCTGGGTCCCCATCATTAGTGGTTCTACCACATCTGCCTTGACTCTATCAATGCCACTGTATCCAACTAGAGTCCCCTTTGGGGGAGATGGGGTGGTGATAAAAATAAAAAGAATGAATGAATGAATGAACAAACAAACAAACAACCTTAAACAAATTTAAATCTTCAGGGCCAGATTAATTGCACCCTAACACAGAAGAGGAATCTTATGATTTAGTTGCAAAATAGTTTCACAAGCTCTGAGAAATTCTGAAAAATAGATGTGACATAACAGGAACATAAACATGTTTATTAAGCAAAACAGAAGAGCCAGGAAAGTAAAGACCGGTCTGCCCAAATGCAATTCCAAGGCAATGAAAAAGGAATCAATTTGTTACAGTGAGAGAGAAGCCTGACAAACTGATTAGTAAGAGGCAGCATGGATTTGCCAAGAAAAAAATTCTGCGTTTTTAAAAAAATCAGGTTACTAGCTAATTTCATTGTGAATGCTATTAACATAATTTATCCTGATATTAACAAAGCAAATGTCAGAGTCCTCTTTATATTCCAGTAGGCCAGCTGGCAAGCTGCCCGTGAGGCTGCATTCAGTCCAGAGTGCAGCAATGCAGGCAGTCATGGGTGTGTCTTCATACGCCTGTGGCATACCTCTGCTGCATGAGCTGCAGTGCTTAGCAGTAAGCTTTCAGGTGCAATTAGTTTTTGTATGTACATGTTTTTTTACTTTTATTTTAATATTGTTAGCCCCCCAGGGTCATTTACTGAGTTATTTATTGACTAAATAAATAAATAAATAAATTCAAGATGCAGTTATCACCTATAAAGCCCATCATGGCATACGGGCTAGCTATTTGAGAAACCTCACTTCCACTGTTTCTGCCTATCCAAGCCTTTCTCAACCTTTTGACCCTGGAGGAACCCTTGAAATATTTTTCAGGCCTCGGGGAATCCCTGCACATTCAGGCTCTTGGGTGTGCTGTGGTTCCCATCTTTAAATCAGTGCCATCTGATGGGAACTAGGAGGCATGCTTTCTCCGTTGCAATGCCTGCCCTCTAGAATAGTATCCCCCTGGTGGTTTGAACAGCCCTGACCCTGCTGTCCTTTTAATTAAATTCAAAGGCCTTCCACAGGCTCTAGAATAGGTGGGATATACAGTATGTCCATCCTGAATGAGATTATTTTAATGGTTGGGATATGATGGCTCCCTGGCTACAGCTATCTTGCATTATTACTTTTTTATTGTCTTAGAGATGAGATGTGTTTTACAATCATATGCCACCCAGAGTCATCGTGAGTTGGGTTGCTTTATAAGCTTGAATTCTAAATAAACAAATAAATACCATTAAGAATTTAAACATAAGTAAAACCTAATTAATATAAAGGTCTTTGGCATCTTCCTAAATTGCCACAGTAAGGAGACCAGGGTACAACTCTGGAAGAAGTGTATTGCATAATGTGGGTGCAACCACTGAGAAGACTGCTTGTCAGCCAGGCCCCCCCACATCCTTGCTGGCACAGAAATACAGGTTCAGATTTCATGCATCTTCCCCTTCAGGAAAAACACACACTGGATGAAGTTGTCCACCAATGCTGGCACAAAGAAATGGGAAGGTGCATATCAGCAGCTGCCACTTCATCTTTTGCATGCCCTCCCACATCAGGGAAAATGCACAAAGGACAAAACTTGTAAGACCTGCTACATGTCTTTCCCACCAGACAAGATACACACTGGCTTTTCCTGTTCACCCCTCATGTAACTTTTTCCACAAAGGAGGAAACAAGAATGGTGGTGCTCTGTGTCCTAAACAAACAAAGGGATATTAGTGGGTGGGTCTTTTGAGTAGTAGGTGAACTTTTCTTCCTTAATAACCACTAATTCTGCATATCACTTCACCTGCCAGGCAAGTGAAGAATTGGATCTGATCCCCAGAGGAGATCCATTATCCACCCTTGACATAGAAAAAATGGTGGAGAGGATTTATCAAATTTGCAGTTGACACAGAATTCAGAAGACAAAAGTGGAAGAAAAAAATAACCTGATCTTGAAGAATGAAGACTGGCTGAAGCCAACAAAAGAAAATTTGGCAGAAACAAATCCAAATTTCTAGAAAATGCAACAGTACATACATATCAAACAGATCTCAGGATTGTAGACAATCACCATCTGAACAAAAGAGTGTGATGTATAGTTTCTATCTCATGAGAAGAAGTACCTTGACTTTACATAGCACTAATCTAAGGTCATTTAGAGTACTGTGTCCAGTTATGGATGCTGTACTTTAAAATGGAATGGACTTGCTGAAGAACAACAAAAATTATCAGCATCTTCTGTGTGGGAACAGTGAAGGCTCTTTCAGCCTGAGAAGTCCTAGTGGCATTTTTAAACCTTCAAAGGACTATCACAAAGAGGAAAAATGCTTGTTCTCTGCTCTCACAAAGCCCTACATTACAAGGGGATAGTGTTTGACCAAATCTTAGGACAACTATTTTAGTAATAAGATTAGTACACTCTCCTTGTAGACAGTCGTTTGTTGTGGGTGCCCTAGCTCTGGATTTCCCACACTGGACAGGGGATTATCCACTTCCATCATATAACATCACCTCTGGCTTAGTGTCCTCTGGATCATCAATTTCAACTTCATCATCCCAATTCTCTGGTTTCTTCACTGCTGGATCATTTATTCTCCTTGGTGGCAAGAAGTCCCAGTCATCTTCCAAAATGCCTGATATAACCATTTTATTATCAATTTTCACTTTATATGTGTGATCCGGTTTTAAAATCAGTGTATATAGGTGTGTGAATCCATCCACCTAAATCAAAGTGTGGAAAAAGAGAAATACTGGTTTGTTTCATCATTACTTTCAGTAAAACTAATTTCAGAGGGATGGTCATATTAGTGTGCAGCAACACTACATGGGACTAGTAAATATGCAAAGCAACTCTGTATTCATACAACAGTGCTCAGTACATGTGCATAGGGCTTTAAGCTTACCATACAGAAGTCTCCACCAAATAGTGCCTGCATTGTTTGCTGTACAAAGTATTACTTATGTGCAGTTCTAGTCTACTAAAGCATATTACAGTAAAAAAGTATTTTTTGAGTCCTGCATGACTCCTGATAATTATACGGGCACATGACATAGTTTTCTTGGCAACAAATTATTTGCTATTGCCTTCTTCCATGATGTTTTTTTCAATTTCCCAGTTTAGCTTACAACCTTGGTATTCTCTGGTTACAGTTAACCAACATCTTTTATCTGACTCTAATGGCTCAAGATCTGAATATTATGGATCATAACGTTTAATTATCATGATTTTTTGGCACTTACTTTGCAGCGAATTTGTTTCTTAACAGGATAAACTTTGTTCTTGTAGTTTAAAATGATGTGGACTTTCTTTGTATCAGAACCACATATATCAGGCCCTGAAAGAGATAACAAGATTTGCTCTCTTGTGCCATTTAGAGTACTGAAAATGCCTCACTTTATTTCAGACTGATGACTTTCTACCTACCTCCAGTATTAACTGCAGATAAAAATGTAAGGATCACATCTATCAGGAACTTCTATGATTCAAGTCCCTAATACAGAAGCTGAAAGGGAGCTCTGGAAGTATTTTAGTCAAGTTTATCTTAGATTAATTTTGATTCTTAATTAGATTTATACCTCTCCCCAGGATCCTCCTTATTAATTTTGTGTTTTAGTGTAGAAAGTTATTTCAACAGGGCTGTAAGTAAACAGTTCCAATTTTGCTATATGATTTTAGCCAAATTTATCAAAAGCAGCTCACCAAACATGATGTAGTATAGAGATTCCCCACTCATGTTCTTTTGGTTCAGACTGGAGGGAAATACTTTCACATAACCACCACCACAATCAATTTTCTGTTCATGCTTTACTGTATACTGAATTATCAAAGATTTTCCTTTATTGCTGAATGGTTTAAATCGTGATGAGATGGCATAAAACTTTGAATTTTCACTTGTCTGCAGACCTAAAGTATATGAGAAGACATTTCACACAGAGACTAGAATTGTAACATAATTGCCAAAGGGCTTAAATAATCATAATAAATATAATTAATTTTATATTTGTATTTTAACTTTGATTTTGTTGTGAACCGCCCAGAGTCCCCCGTTGGGGGAGTTGGGCGGTCATATAAATTTAATTAATAAATAAAATAAAATAATTAATTACAAAACAATAAATGCATAACACTGTCCCTAGTTCCAGGGTGTGTGTGTGTAGCACAAATATCACATCATTTCAGATGCTTATATTGGAAATGGAGAGTAATCTTCTTAAACTTCCATACTCCATATTATGGTAATATCTTATCTAGATAACAGTACAAACTGCTGAGCAGATGAGGCAGTAAAATAAATAAATAAAGGGAGGGAGGGAGGGAGGATAAGTGTTCAAGCAATGGAATTCAGTTACATTCTCAAAACTGAAGGCATGCAGCCTCCTTCCACATTTTAGTTAGGCTTTATCAGATGCTGGGATGGTTTCAAGTTTCACCATGGACTCTCCCAAGGGCACTTGAATGGAAGGAATAAACAGAGGTTGATCCTCCATATTTTAAAATATAAAATCCAACTAATACCTTGAAATCTCCATCCTTAGACAGAACAAGTAAGTGCATTGGTAAATGAGAAACAGGAGAGAGAAGGTAGATAATTTTTGTATTACTGAAGATAGATATGTTTTTAGATGTTGCTCTATGTGGAACAGTAGGCGGGTAGCTTTGCCTAGTGGCTAAATGGAATGAATCTTCAGAGAGTAAAGTCAACTTCAAAAAGTATAAACCATATTTCTCTTATGTAGACTATCACAACTGAATGTTTTTTGACCACAGTCTAGCCTAGAGATCTGGTAGGCTGGTATTATCTCCTTTCCTAGTACAATAACTGCGTAAGTAACTACCTTACTTAGCTGCAGAACCTAGACAAATTCAGCCAGGTGCTGCCTCCTGCTGAGGCATGTACTGCTTACATTAGACCAGTGTTTCTCAACCTCAGCAACTTTAAGATGTGCGGACTTCAACTCCCAGAATTCCCCAACCAGCTATGGGGAATTCTGGGAGTTGGAGTCCACACATTTTAAAGTTGCTGAGGTTGAGAAACACTGCATTAGACTATGTTCCACAGCAGGCATTAACTTAGATGCTAGCCCTTATATCTGATTCCTGTCCTGCATTTCTGCTCCCTCATGACAGCAACAGCTGGGCCCATTTGTGTATACAGGACATGCCCAAGACTATGACCCTGAGATTAGCAGAAATGACCACTGAATTAGAACCAAGGGCAGGTGGGAAAAAGACAAAAATATACTCTCATGACTGGCCCTTAGTACTTCTAATCTCAGTGTGACTTAAAAAAAAAATCTCCTGAAGAACAGAAATAATATCCAAGCAGATACTACATTAGTTATGAATTTCATATAATATCTCCAAACCTTTGTCTGTTTCACGATCGCCATAAAAATTTCCAGCTGTCAACCTAAACCTTCCATAGTTGGATTTATGCTGAGAGAGCACCCATCTCTCCTTCCATTTTGCTGTTAACAAACATGAAAATATTTGTCACTGAATGGAACTGTTGGTAATAGCAAGCCAAAAGCCACAAACATAACCAGAGACAAACAAAACAAAACATACAGTAACATACTATACACAAAAGGCAGAGTGCTAATGATAGGTGTAAAAAGTTGGAGTGGATAGATAACACATACATATTATATGATCAAAGGTATTACATACATGTACATATGTATCTATCCATGTCCATGTAGTCATTGCAAGTTTGAGCACAAGATTAAAGAAAAAAGGAGTTAAAATGACCAGCACTTAACAAATAAAGAACGTAAGAAATGGGAATGGAATCTGCAGCCAGTGACCAACTCAGACTTTAGCATGCTCAACTGTCCTAAAATCAGCAACTATTTGATGAAAAAAAACTAGCAGTTAAATAAAAGTTGTAACAACAAAGGATTTTTGGTCACCTGCAAGACCCTGTTTTTGCAGCAATGTCTTATTATGAATTTCCTGCTGGAAGTGGTTACAACTGCTATAGTTGGAAATCACCTACTGTATTCAGTAAAGAGAGAGAGAAGAAAGGAAGTCATGGTTGACTGCAAGGATCATATTAAATTATTTTAGAAACATTGTAACACCATGTTAAGATTCTGATTTAATTCTATAGAGGTCTGAATTGCTGTACTGTACTATCCAATAGAAGAGTATATCTGTAGCTCAGGGTTGAACTGTGGAGTCCTTGGTGCTCTCTGAGCTTGATTGTTTGCTTGCAGACATTTCATTAGCCAACTAGGTAACATCATCAGTGCTAGTGAATGTGGGGTTTGCTCCCTATTTATATACAGTATCTTGCCCTGCCAGTGTTGGTGTGGGTATGGTTTTCTCCTTGGCGGTTCCTTGATTAGGGTGTTGTTTTCTGCTTGATTGTTTGCCTGTTGTTAATCCCTGCTTATCTGGGTATATGCTGCTGGAGAGGATATGTTCCAGTCTTTTTGTTTCCTTCTTAGCTTTTTTATTGTCTCTTATGAATGGTGTGTAGATATGGTTTATTTTTATGTGTCTATTGATGGCTGATTTGTATGAATGCCAAGCTTCCAGGAATTCCCTAGCGTTTTTGGATTTAGCTTGGTCTAGGATGCTGTTTCCCAGTTGAAACTATGGTTGAGTCTGTCCACGTGTTGTGAGATTAAGAAGTTTTCGTGTCTCCTGACTGCTAGTTGGTGTTCATGGATGCACTCTGCTAGTCTTCTGCCTGTCTGTCCTACATAGTGGCTGTTACAGTCCTTACCTTACACTGTATGTGGTAGATGACTCCCGTTTTTTCTTCTTGGGCTGTGTGTTTTGGGTCATTATCCTGCTGGAGGACCCCTGACCTGTGGCTGAGACAGAACTTTCTAACACTGGGCATTATATTTTGCTCCAGAATGCCTTGATGGTCTTCTGATTTCATTGTGCCCTGCATAGATTCAAAGCACCTGGTGCCAAAGGCAGCAAAGCAGCCCCATAACTTTATGGAGCCTCCTCCATGTTTCACAATCAGGATGGTGTTCTTTTCTTTAAAAGCATTGTTTTTTCTTCTGTGAACATAGAGCTGCTGTGACATAGAGCTACTGTGACCAAACAGCACTAATTTTGTTTCACCTGTTCAAAGGACATTCTTCTAGAAAGACTGTGGCTTCTCAACATGCATTTTAGCAAACTCCAGTCTGGCTTTTTTGTGACTGTCTTTCAGAAGTGGGGTCTTCTTAGGTCTTCTACCATGGAGGCCACTTTCAGTCAGACAGTGACAAATGGTGTGACTTGATATTGTTGTACCTTGATCTTGGAGGTCAGCCAGGATCCGTTTTGAAGTTTTCCTTAGTTCTTTCTCCACCATTCAAACTATCCTTCTGTTAAATCTGCTAATTTTCCTCTTGCAGCCATGTTCCGGGAGGTTGGCTATGGTGCCATGGACTTTAAACTTCTTGATAATATTAGCAAGCGTGGTCACAGGATCATGAGGCTCTTTGGAGATGGTTTTATAGCCTTTACCATGCTTGGCTATTACCTTCTTCCTTTCCTCCTCAGACAACTCTCAGCTTTTCTTTCTCTTGTCCATATTCACTATGCTGCACACAATGACACAAAATGCCAGAGTACTTTTCTCCATTCAAACAGGCTAATGACTGATTATGAGATGTAAGGCACCTGTGATACTACTTAAATAGTCTGCTTGAGAGAACACTAAAATCCAATATCTTTTAACTTCTAATGGGTACCAGTAATTATCTTCACACCATTTTCATTTGTTTTATTATTTACAAGAATATTTTAAGTCATATATCAAAAGCTCTGTCTGCTCTATGGACTATAGAATAAAGAATGTCATTTACTTGTGTCAGTTTCAACTAATTTCACTGCAAATTGGGATTGGGAAAAGCGGAGGGGCACCAATACTTTTGGCCGTGTCTGTATAGCTGTTCTTCCTGGTTACTCGACACTAAGCTTTCTCCTTTCTTTTGATTTTTCACGTGTAACCTATGTGGCAGATTGGGCTGAGAGGTAATATCTGTCCACCATCTTAGTCACTCTACGTTTTGTACTGTGCCCATCACATTTAGGCTAAGGCTATTAATTCTCTGGCCTTTTGCAGCCCAGATCATGTAACTTCATTTTAAAAAGGTAAAGGTTCCCCCTGCACATTTGTGCAGTCGTGTCCGACTCTAGGGGCCGGTGCTCATCTCTGTTTGTTAGCCGAAGAGCCAGCGTTGTTCGAAGTCGCTTCCACGGTCATGTGGCCGGCATGACGCATGCGGAACGCTGTTACCATCCCACCGAAGTGGTACCTATTAATCTACTTGCATTTGCATGCTTTCAAATTGCTAGGTTGGCAAGAGCTGGGGCTAGTGCGGGATTCAAACCTCCGAACTTGCGATCTTCCAATCGACAAGCCTGGCATCTTACCCGCTGAGCCACCACACCCCTATAACTTCATTTTAGGTGGGTTTTAAAAAGTATGTTTACATAATGGAGACTTTTAATGTAAATACAACTATTTTACTGCTTGAACGTCTCCCATTTCTATACCAAGCTTTAATTTGTAAGAGACCGCGGCTGAGTTCATAGGCATACTTAAACAGGTCAGCAAAGAGCTAGCATATTCGCACAACATGCTAAGTTTGACTAGTATTAAATTTGGTTAGCTTCTTGTGACTTAGCATGTCGCTCGAACCCAGGCGCTTGGCTCGTTTATGGTCCAATATGGCAAACCCTTAAAACGGGTTAAGGAATCACTTCGCCCGAGTCATGTGCCGACCTGACCCCGCCCTTTGTCCCGCCCTTGCTGCTGCCGCAGCCACCTCCACCTCCATCCAGAAACTGCTCCCGAAAATAGACGGCGCCACGGGCTGGCAGAGGCAGAGCTAAAGCCAAGATCAGGGCGAGCAACAACGATCCCATCGGGAGACGGCAGCGAACACAGTTAACGCTGAGGCAACGGCTGCCGGAGGACAACGATTCTAAGCTTCCGATTCCACGCGCATTTAGGAACGCTCGCCCGGTCGCTCTTGATTGCTTATTTTCCCGCCTTTCCCGCAGGGAGATGCCCATTGGGTCTCGTTAAGCGTCCTTCCTCTGATTGGTCTTTTGCCTTCGAGCTCTCATGCTACTACTAGCTCATTGGCTCCCACGGGCGCACAGAGTTACCTGTCACTGATTAGCTATTGGCTCGCAACCTCCGGCCAATGAGAGTGTCCTGTTAGGATGGCTCTGGACTAATCAGGGTTGAAGATATTGGCACGTTCAGTTGCTAGACAACGGAGCGCCCGGTCGAGGAGAAGGACGCGATCCGGCGGGGCTATGCGGAGGAGTGGCTGGCAGGAGTTTACTCGGGCCCACTTGGTGGGGAGGCGGATCGTCGCGAGAGAGGAGCAGGTGATGGTGACGAGGCTATTTTACCTTATCATGCTCGTCCATAAACGAGCATAATATATTTCCGTTCTGAGTCCAAATTTTTACTTGATTTGTAGGAGCAAGAAGGGGTTGCCAAGAGCAGATCAACCATCCGGGGTCCCAGTAGCAGCCCTCGCTGTCTTTCCATTATCCCCACGGACAGTGACCTGAGTAACCTTTCCAATCCGAATAGTCCTTGCCTGGGAAGGGAAGAACTGGAAACTGTGGCTCCTGCAGACACCACCCCACTGGCACAGCCTCGCAGCCGGTTCCTCAAGCAGAAGCCACAGAATGTGGATGTGGACATCCAGCAAGCAGGGCTCAATCCCGTCACGACGGTGGGGCTCGGTGCTGCCTCCAAGGGGAGGCCAAATGCCATCCTCAGAAAGCTGGCACAAATAGAGAGCAAGATCCAGAGTCGGAAGCCCAGGCAGAGCATCAAGCAGATACCTGTGTTGGATGATGAACTCTCACTGAGTGAATCTGGTAATGATTTTAAATTTTGGACAAGGGATATGAAGTTCCTGAAGAAGACAGCAGGGCTGAAGGAGAACCTCAAGGCTCAAACCAAAAATGTGACTCTTGCAGACACAACTGGTCGTGACAGTGAGGAAGATGCAGATAGATATAGACAAGGGGTTCCCAAAAAATCCAAAGGACAGGAAGATAAATTCAAATTCAAACCTAATGGAAAGGTAACTTGAGCTCTTTTTACCCTGGTGATTTGGACTGATAGATGTTAGTGAAGAGGAATTTGACCCTACTTATATCTCCATGTTTATCTTTCTCATGAGAGTTGGAACTTGTTGGCAAGTGTGTGGTTTGTACTTATGAAGCTTATGGTTTGACTCATGACATCATCCCTTCCATGGCTGAGGAAACCTTTTCTTTAGACCTGAGGATTAACAATGTAGAACACAATGCAAGTTATTATGGGTCATGGAATTTAGAGTTAGATTTCTGTTTTGAAAGTTTGAATTAGTGCTCAGATAAATGATGATGCAAGTGCACGGAGCCATTTATTTTTAGAAATGAAATGCTACTAGTAAGGACTAGCTGCTTCAGGTAGGTGGCTTTTTGCCCCAGTTGTCTTCAGATACAGTTCTAAACACACTCATAAATACGTATAATGTTCACAGATCCATTATGCTTTATCTGAAAAACATCCAGCGCAAATGAATGATTTTGAAGGCAATTATTTTCAACACACTGGAAAATGTTTATTTTTGCTTTCATTATTTCAGAATCCAAAAATTAGTAAGATCATATCCTAAACTTCTTTCCTTCCCTCTCTGCTTGTTCCCCTTCCTTTTCATTAATTCATCCTGATCCAGTCCCTACCAGAGACATCTTCCAATTTAAGATCCCTGCCTGAAGAAAGGTCGGTGAAGAGGCCTCTACACAATTCTCCCTCCTCACCAAACAGGAATACAAGAGCAAGTCATGTGGCTTCTTGTTCCTCCCCTCCATCTATAAAAGGCAGCCCAGCAGATACAATGTCCCTTAACAGGAGCTCCAGCTACCAGAAGAGGTCTCTTTCTGAACGGAGCATCATCCGATCCTTGGATGAGTTGTTCTCAGATGTGACTGATATACATAATGACACTTCCAGCAATAGTGGTGAGTTACAGAGATTGCTCTGTGATGGCACACTCTCTGGAAGGAGTAAAAACTGATGGTGGTCCAGAAGTTGCTGAATTGTAATTCACTATAGCTGGGTTCAGCAACCTTTGGAAGACTACAGGTTCCCACCTGTCTTGACTATACAGAAGTAAATAGATCAGTAAAGCCATCAGTTGTCCAGAGTCTCTGGAGAAATAGCATAATTGCTTTTTGGGATTATTTCTTTTAGGAAAAGGGGCATCCCAAGGTAAAATATAAACAATGGTTTTTAAAGAGAGTGGGAAATGGTTTGACATATTTTCCCAAGGTTGTCCTTGGATAAACAGGTACTGTGCCACAGAATTATGGAAATGATATATGAGTTTTACTCAATATAATATTTTCTAGCACTAGCGACATTTCCAGAACTCTATTCAGATGATTAGCATTGAAGTTAAATCCTATGCATATATTTGCCTTGGTCTTACCGCCCAGCTTTGAGCTGCGGCTTATAAAGCCTGGCTATACAGACTGTTTAGCAGAAAAAAGCAAATGTTGTTGAAATTCTTTTTGTGGAAATCATGACAAAAAGGAAACAACTTGGCCAGATATCAGCAAAGAAATAACTTGGCCTTCTCATAAGATAGGAGGACATGATTTCTAACACTAGACTATCCTGCTAAGTGATTGTTTCTTTTGCTGTAGATTTCAGAGTGAATATTTTGAGCCTGGATGAACTGGAACCCTACCAGAAAACAGAATTAAAAGAAGAGGTAAAGCAACTCTTATGTTTTCAGTAGGAACTAATATCTATGCATCGGTATTAGTCTGTGTCACAGAAGCAATAGCATCCTAGAGCCTTCATCAAGAAAGCTGGACAGTTTGTCATAATTGTTTTCTGCTGATGCTACCAGAAAAAAGCAATTTCTTGTTCTGACTAGTGTGTCTGGATGGAGGGATCTGTAACATCTGTTCATTTGTCCTAAGATAAATATTGCAAGGAATTGGGTTCTTTTTTGCTTGCTTAGCTTTCGTTTTGTGTTATAGTCTGATTCATGCTGATAGAAAAACATCTTTATCAGGTAATGAAAGCAGTTGAGAAGTCAAACAAGAACTCGGGAGGAACAGTTCTGTTTCCTGCTAATGCCCAAGGCCCCTTTAAAACCTCAGCTGTGCCCCTGGAAGAGGAGAAAAATCTGGAAGAGACTGAGATATCTGAGCAGCTAAACAGCAATTCTGTTGGATATTCCTCCTGCAAGAAAGAAAGCCTCACCAATACCGAGTATTCTGAAGATTTTGAGCCCTCATCGTTTTCTGCCACATCTACGGAAACGGGGGGAGAATCCTCTTCTGAAAAGTCATATGACCTTTTGGGTGCTTCGGTTCATTCCGTCCAATCTAATTTATCCTCTCCCCGCCGCCCTGCTGTGGCCTCTGGGAGCACCAAAGCCATAAAGAAGGTAGAGGTGAAAGAAGCAGCTGTGCAGACCAGTTCGTTCTCACTTGCTTATCACGGGTTACAATGTAAGTCAGCCAGCATGGGGTAGATTAAGATGCAGACCTCAGTTTTTAGAAATGGTGCAGTTGGCTCACTTAGCCCCTCTGCTACAAAGTGTCTTCTTGTCACCTGTCACAAACATAGATGATGATCCTGTTGCTGTTGGCCAGACAATAGAACAAAGCTCTGTTGAAGCGCCACATATTAGCAGCCCCAAGTTGAACGTGGAAGTCATAGAAGGTAACACCTCTCCATATCCCTGACGAGCACCATCCCTTATTTTACTTAACTTTACAGATAAGTACCTCATTATGGGACAAAACTGTTATTGCTCCTCCTAATTGGTCATCAGTTAATTTGTAACTTAAATAAACTTTGGTTTAAAATCCTTCCTGTCACCTTAGTGCATTCTGCAGCCTTAAGTGAAGGTAGCAGGAATTGAGCCAATGCTTGAAAAGTCTGAACTCCATTGAGATGCATTCCCTCCCTGAGGGGTGGTCCCATACAGAGAGATTGTCAGTAGCAAAATCCTCTTAGATTTGAAGCACATCTGGGGGCTGTCTGCTTTTCCTGAGACCTAGTTGTAGCCAATCAGGGCAATTAAACTATTCTTATATCTTTTTGCCTTCTGCAGCCCTGTCAATGTACAATCCATCTCTCTCTGCTTTGAATAACATGTTAAAACAAAACCTGCTGCTAATTCAGCAGTCTGTAGAGATGAATCGACATCTTCATGCCTCCTTTGTGGCATCGCTGGAAGAGGAGGAATACCACTACCACACCCTGGAAGAAGCCAAAATGGTAATTTTTATAATCCCTAGATCACTGTTTCTCAATCTTGGCAACTTTAAGATGTGCGGACTTCAACTCCCAGAATTCCCCAGCCAGCATGTTGAAGTCTGCACATCTTAAAGTTGCCAAGGTTGAGAAACACTGGTCTAAATGGAGTTTAACTTGTTCTGAAAGAAGTTGCAAAGCTCCTAAAGAATAAAGTGCTTATTTCAAGGCATATTTTTAGATTAGAGATTGATAATCCATGGGCCATGTGTGGTCTCCCCATGACCCCATTTGCCATCTCCAGAATGGGTATTGCTCTTAACCAGTTGCAGCCCAATAAATAAAACCAAACCAGGTCCATTTCAGCCATGACTTGTGCACACTCCCACTATAAAAGGTGGTGTAGCTGTGTTCTAGAGCTGTCTTTTTTCTTTAGAGGGACAGGTGTCCTCTGTAGCACACAGTAACTTAACAGTTTAAGCTACTCTGACAACTACAACCCTACTGGAATATAGTTTGGCTTCAGAACATACCTTGGTAATCATGCCTTTGAGGTAGTTTGGAAATGTGTTAGTACAATAGAGAGTAATTGAAACTAGGCTTCATACATTCATATTACACTAATTTTACAGGATCTTCATTGGGTCAAAATGAAGTGAATGAATGAATGAAATGAAGTCCAATTCAAAGTGTTAGTATCCTATAAACCATAACTTTCCAAAGTGTGTGTCGCCTGCGGTGTCCTGGTGTGTCGCGCGAAAACCTGGAAGCGCTGATGGGAACCGGAAGAAGCGGCACCCCCGCTAATCAGCGCCGCTGTGGGCGCTGATGGGCGGGGGTGCCGCTTCTTCCAGTTCCCATCAGCGCTTCCAGGTTTTCGCGCAGGCCGCCATTGGTGTGTGTCGCCAACATGAAAAGTTTGGAAAGCTCTGCTATAAACAGTAGTTGAAGGAATATTTCTTCCCAGATTTCTTACCCAAACCCGAAGATTATCTTCTAAGGATGAGTTGGGATGGTTGACTGACCTGAAGCTTTGGAATGTACTATCCAGCAAGGCACTTTTGGTGCATGTCTTTCCAGTGCCAAGACAAGATATTTTGGAACACCAAATGTTTTATTTTAAAAAATACTGACATTAATAATTTACATTGCAATGAGAATTTTATTGATTTTTTTCTGTTGGGTTGCTCTAGTTTTAGATGCTGCTTATGTTCATCAATTTTGTATTGGTGGTTTTAAAGTGCTGCAACCTTTGTTTTGAAGATTGGTAGATTTTTTTTTTAAATTACATTGATCTAGATTTGGGAGAAGAGCATTATCCTTTAATACTAAAGATTATTCTAGGATTGGTGTGGCTGCAGCATCAGTACACGCCCCCCTACAAAAATTCACATCTTCAAGTGCTCTGATTGCATAATGGTCAGAGTAAAGAAAGTTGTGAATGTTGAGTGGTTTGCAACATTGTCTTGTTTTTATCGTGGTTGTTTCTTGCAGTATATTGAACGGCACAAGCCCCTGCCTCTGACCACGGAGCAAGCCTTGCAAGAGCTGAAAGAGCAAGAACAAATGGCTTCTTAGGCTCCTCAGCCCTTTTCAGGCCCACAAGACGACAGACAGCACCAGAGTTCAAAAGAGGCTAAAGAGGTAGTTTCTTCAGTCCAGGTCAAGCACAAGTCTTGGGAATCACAACTTGAAACATGCATCTAACAGGACCTTTGAAGAGAAACCTCAACCGAGATAAGGGAAGATCTCTTTTCTTTTCCACATTCAGATGCAATTATGCAATGTACAATTCAGTGCTGCAAATTAAAAAAAGCCAATCTTGAAACCTTCCTCTACATTTGCAGTGTCGAATGAGACTGAGAATATATTCCATTGCTGCATCACCTGTTAATAAATCTCATCCTTATATAGAAAAAAGTCTTTATTGGAAGGCAACAGTAAATACAAGATGGTAGCTGACTCATGACAGAAGGTAGTTGAAAGATGAGTAAATTTCACAGCTACAGTAAGTCAGTCTACAACAGTTGCTACCTTATCATGTCAAAATGGATGGCTGTGAAAGAACAATTCTACTGGACAGGGAGGAAAATGGTTCTTTCAGTTCGCTCAGGGCAAGCCTTAGATCACTTAGAACTGCTGATCTATGGGCACCCACAGTTACAAAAGGTGTTTTCAAATGGGGCTTCTAGAAATGCTTCATATTTTGAAACAAGCAGGGAAATGCGACGGTGCTACAGATGAGTCAGTCTACAGCACTCCTCTTAATTCTTCTTAAAAGGATATATACAAAAATATAAAAGGCCTAAATATTTTTTTTCTTGTTACAAATCCTTAAACATCTAGAAGTAACTGTTGAGTGGTTAAGCCCTCTGTTCTGGATGGAGCTGTGATGGCTGCAGAGGGGTATATCTTGGGGATTTAGAATGTACAGTAGATTCTTGATTCATTTGCCCAGTACTTGGTAGCTATCTGGCTTCCTCCACTTGAAACACCATTAGCCTTTAGGAGAAAAATATAATTGTCAGAAAAATATAAACACTGAATTGGGGAGCTCGAAAAGCTTCTGAAATGATCAAAACAACCCAATTTGCAATAAAAAAAAAGTAGTTTCACACTTGAAATGGAGTTCTGATTTCAAAACATTTTGTACATGCTAGGAATTTCTGTAGCCAATCCAAAGGGAAAGATTTGCTATTGGTTTGCCACTGCCCCCCAATTCAACACATGCAGTTGTTACTGGGCATCCTTCAAATATACCCAAGCTTAGTCCAAACGTTAAGAACTTAACATTATTCTTAGAAAGGTAGATAACGCTTCCTTTTTATTCTTTTAAATGTGCACACACTACATTCAAAAAGACAAAGATGGTTCACAGCAGCACCTCCTTGCTGCTGCTGCTGCTGCTGCTGGTTAAGCATCAGCACCAAAAGCAACCAACACCTCCTCCTAAAGCAAGAATTCCCTTTTAGCCAAAGGCTTTCTAACCTTACGGAAACTATCCCAAAGTTTATTTGCCCTGGTTAGAGTATTCTTAACCTGCTAAACTGGGCACTTACTTTCATCTCTGGCCTTCATACGAGCAATAAAGGAATAGCTTTTGTTCCTGCGGTAATTCTCATAGGGATCATCTAGGGATACTCCCACACCCTTATATTGATCCCATTTGTCTCTGATATCCCCTCCTTTAATAGGGTCCTGGATCCCTTGCTCCTTGGCACCCAAGCCCCCAGATCCACTCCATCCTGAAAAACACAGAATAGCATGATCAACCACACAAAAATACCCCCGTTGCCAACCAACAGAACAATGTCTATGTTCACTTCCAGTGATTCCAGACCAATTTTGCTCACTCCATGTACACATCTGCCTCAGGAAAATTCTTCCAGCAGAGGACATCCTGTATAAAGAAGTAGATTCAGGTCCCTGGATAAATATTTCACAGTCTTCAAGAAAGTAGGGTAGGAAACTACTTGGAAGGCTTAAGCTTTTTGCAAGACTAGAGTAAGATTGCAATTCTTGCCATATAGACATTGGCGGAATACGGCCAATCCTGAACTGCAAAGGAATGACTCGGATGGATCCAGATCCACTCGTCCACAGTTGAGTCAATGGCATATGCAAACCATTCGACCCCTAAACATGTTGGAATCTCCCATATCAAATACGGTGCACTGTTTTCTTGCAGAATCAGGATGACTAAAAAGCCAAGCCATTCTCTTTAAGTTTATGAAAGATTTGAAAACTGCAGCTAGAGACTAAGCATGTTCTGCAATTCCTGGTTCAAATAAGCAACACAGCTGTTCCCAACTTGATGGGAAACGAAATACCCAGAATTCATAGCACATGGGTAGTAGCTACATTGGCTGAGAATTCTGGGAGCTGAAATCTCAACACACCTGTGGGAAAGCAGACTGGGATAGGTTGGGCAAGCAGTGATTTCTCCATACAGGGAACAGATTTGGAAGAGTACTGCCTGAAAGATAATGCAGTCTGAGAGAAATAGGCAGTCTGTCTTACCCATTTTCACCAGCATCTGATGTCCTTTATTCTCCTCTCCAAGCCTGGATTCTGGTATGGGAGGTCCTGAGCTAGAGCCCAATCCAGCTGCAGAGCTACATCAGTAAACAGAATTTAGTAAATTAGACCTTTTATATATTCTTGAATAACACTTGCTGAAGAATGACTAGTGAGTAGCAATTGTGGCAACAGCAAAGAATCTACATAGGATTGTATAAAGAAAATCCTATGTTAACACTGTATAGTGTTAACTATTGTATTAGATAGCTCCTCAAACATTTCAGCATTTTGCCCTCTTCCGACCAAAATCTTTGCAGAACAAACAAGTCAAATCTTACGGAGGTGTCTGGCTGCGAGATCGGGACCGGCGCCGCCTACCAGGGGAGTAGGATTTTGATCGGGACCTGGAGCGGGAGCGACTTCGTGAAGAGTGGGATCGGCTCCTACTCCTACAAAATAAACAGGTGAAAATTAGATCCATTCTATAAACTACAAACATGGATTGTATGTTCCCGGGTCCCTCCCTATCCTTAAGAAAAAAACTTGGGAGAAGCATTGGAGCTGCTGACTGAATCTGTGGAGGTAATCAGTGGGTATCCTCCAAAACATGGAAGTTATCTGTTACATAGCAGGAAGTTTTAAAGCAAAAAAGGCTTCCAAAGGAAAACCCAAAAGATAACAAGTAATACAAACACCACTTCTGTATCTTTCTGAGAATAATATTCAAGCTCCTTAAGAAACAGTACAAAACTGTACAATCACTGACCAAGCAGAAAAATCTCTCTCGGCCTTCTTGTTTTAAAACCTAATCTCCCCCCCACTTTTTTTTTTTTACCTGGATTGAGACCGGGAATAGGACCGTGATCGGGAGCAGGATCGTGATCGAGACCTTGAGTATGAGCCAGAGGATTTTGAAGACCTTGAATTGGAGCGAGAAGAAGAGCGGCCTCTGCTTTTAGACCTGCTGCGGGATTGCGAAGGGCCACTGCACCGGGAAAGGAGGAAATAAAAATATGTCTTTGACTACTGAAAAAGCAACGTGCAGGCGTATCTGGCAATACAAATGCTGCAAGTTAATTTGAATCTAAAAAATGATCCAGTCCTGATGCACATTCACAGGCAAGCAAAAAAGCTTGGGAAGGTGCAATACTGGTTACCTTTCCCAATCCTGTAAACTTTGTTAGCATTAGAGGGGCTTACTCAGGGCAAGTGTTTGCCAGCCTAATATAAGGCCACATTTACATCTGAGAAAGTGTTTATGATTGAGATGTGTTCTGCCTATCTACAGGTAAATTTAGACCCATGCAGAAACAGAACTTTTCTGTTCCGCATTTATGCATCACATACACTACAGACTGACTGACAGTATTAAAAATACAGACCTTGCCTGTGATGTTCTGTACTTTCACTAGGCTAATATGAACAAAACTCCTACCTGTTTCTTTTCTCTTGCCCTTTGCGGCGCCGGGCTCGCATCTTTGCTCTAAAGAACTCATACAGTCCATTCTGCTCCCAGCCCTCACTGAAACCAGAAAACAAGTAGGAAAGGGGAGCAGGGGAGAGAGAAATCAGCTGTTTCCTCCTCTGTCAAGAAGCAAGCTCAGGGCATTTCTTGCTATAATCTGAAAATGCAACAGCCTAGAAGTTCTACAGATTTGGAGCAGACAGAAATCAAAAGTATCAGAAAGACCGCAGAGCGTGTAGAGCATTTAGGCCTAGCTCAATCATTTATTTATTTATTTATTTTCCACATTTCATCACCGCCCATCTCCCTCTCAAAAGACCTTTTACCTGTTTCTTGGCCTATCATGGGATGGGGGACTATAAAAGGCTTCAACAGCAGCCAGTAATCTCTCACTGGGAGGCATCGGAGGGGGCAGGCGGATGTCCTTGGGATCCAAAGGCTTGTACTCGTGATCTTCCAGCTAAAAGAAGAAAATCACAAGCTCAAATGAGGTATTTGTAGAGACTGGACCCCTAAAAAAAGCCTTGCGGTATGAATGGAGCTAAACTTCCAGTCACTGGCTCAAGAAGTGTGTGCGTGTTTGGGTCAGAAGCACCAAAGTGCTTCTGTAGTGAAAGGATTTGCCGGTGACATCACCATTGCCCGGGGGACGCCCAAGGAGGCTCCTTTCAAGAAGTCACAGGTAGAATGAATCCAGGTTCCCAACCCTGCTTAATTGCCAGCCCAGACACCTTGCCTCTCCTGCAGGAGAAACATCCCTACACCTGTGACAATTCCCAGGTTCTCCTGGGCAAGCCCATAATTCAGCATTGTTTACAATGTTCCCAAACCAGCTGCCAAAAGCACTTACTTTGACAAGAGGAGCCATGAGTCCAGCAGGGAGATCAAAGTAAGGGACATTTGGCACCAGACTGGGGTCGTCATGGTTCACGTGAGGTGGCCCCTGCCTGCGCATGTGAGGCGGCTGTCCATTGAAGCCGTGGGGAGGAGGCCCAAAGTCAGGGTGCTGTGGCCCACCCCACGGAGGGTGCTCACTGATTCCAGGATGCGGCATGCGGTGCCCAGGGTGGTGGTGAGGGGGTCCAATTTCTGGAAAGGAATTTAAGAAGTTCAAACTTGACATGGCTCAAGGCGGTCTTCTGAAAAGGGATTTATGCAAATAACAAGTGCAAGGCGGAGAACAGAAAAGGACAGGAATCCTTGCTAAATCTTAGTCCAGAAACAAGATCAGCAAATGGAGATAAGCTCTTCCCAATCTTACGCCACCCGAGTTCTCCACACACATCAAAGCTGTCTCACATAGATTAGCTGAACCACGACTACATCCTGCCTAGTTCCCAGTGTACTGGACAGACGTTGCCGCTGTCCTCGGCAAGGACTTTTAAACTCAACTCGCCCCAGTAGCACCTGCAGGATTTCAAGGGACTTTTCCAGCAAGGCCTGTTTCAAACAGGGTGCACAAAAAGAGGCATCAGGGCAGCTAACCTGTAAAGAATGAATTTATGCAAGGAGAGAGAATGTGGCCAGATTCAGGAAGAAAAAGAGGATGGTCTAGCTCAGGGGTCGGCAAACTTTTTTTGCCGGGAGCCATTTTGACATGCTCGTGCACATTTTGAAGTGCTCGAGAGCCAGGGGGCGGGGTTTGCAGGCGGGGGCCAATCGCGTGGAAGGGGGCGGGGTTTGCGGGCGGGAGCCAATCGCGTGGAAGGGGGCAGGTTTTGCGGGCGGGAGCCAATCGCGTGGAAGAGGGCGGGGGAGGTTTGGAAGAAGAAGGGAAAGAGAGGCTCGACTGCTTCGGCAGCGGTGCTTCCAGGTTGTCGCTGTGGCGGCAACGGCTGCCCCTTCGAAAGGGCAGGCTCCGGGGACCCCGAAAATGCCCTCAGTTTAGGCAGGGAGGCTGCGCGCAAGCTGCCTCAGCTGTTCTGTGGGGAGAATTTCCACCCCAGGGCAGCGTGTGCATGTGGAGAGGGGAGGTTTCTGCCTCCCTGCCGGAACCGAGGGCATTTTCGGGGTCCCCGGAGCCTGCCCTTTCGAAGGGGCAGCGGCAGCAGCAGCTGCAGTGCTGCCCCTTCGAAAGGGCAGGCTCCGGGGACCGGGGACCCCGAAAATGCCCTCAGTTTAGGCAGGGAGGCTTCGCGCAAGCTGCCTCAGCTGTTCTGCGGGGAGAATTTCCACCCCAGGGCAGCGTGTGCGTGTGGAGAGGGGAGGTTTCTGCCTCCCTGCCGGAACCGAGGGCATTTTCGGGGTCCCCGGAGCCTGCCCTTTCGAAGGGGCAGCGGCAGCAGCAGCTGCAGTGCTGCCCCTTCGAAAGGGCAGGCTCCGGGGACCCCGAAAATGCCTTCAGTTTAGGCAGGGAGGCTGCGCGCAAGCTGCCTCAGCTGTTCTGCGGGGAGAATTTCCACCCCAGGGCAGCGTGTGCGTGTGGAGAGGGGAGGTTTCTGCCTCCCTGCCGGAACCGAGGGCATTTTCGGGGTCCCCGGAGCCTGCCTTTCGAAGGGGCAGCGGCAGCAGCAGCTGCAGTGCTGCCCCTTCGAAAGGGCAGGCTCCGGGGACCCCGAAAATGCCCTCAGTTTAGGCAGGGAGGCTGCGCGCAAGCTGCCTCAGCTGTTCTGCGGGGAGAATTTCCACCCCAGGGCAGCGTGTGCGTGTGGAGAGGGGAGGTTTCTGCCTCCCTGCCGGAACCGAGGGCATTTTCGGGGTCCCCGGAGCCTGCCTTTCGAAGGGGCAGCGGCAGCAGCAGCTGCAGTGCTGCCCCTTCGAAAGGGCAGGCTCCGGGGACCCCGAAAATGCCCTCAGTTTAGGCAGGGAGGCTGCGCGCAAGCTGCCTCAGCTGTTCTGCGGGGAGAATTTCCACCCCAGGGCAGCGTGTGCGTGTGGAGAGGGGAGGTTTCTGCCTCCCTGCCGGAACCGAGGGCATTTTCGGGGTCCGCGGAGCCTGCCTTTCGAAGGGGCAGCGGCAGCAGCAGCTGCAGTGCTGCCCCTTCGAAAGGGCAGGCTCCGGGGACCCCGAAAATGCCCTCAGTTTAGGCAGGGAGGCTGCGCGCAAGCTGCCTCAGCTGTTCTGCGGGGAGAATTTCCACCCCAGGGCAGCGTGTGCGTGTGGAGAGGGGAGGTTTCTGCCTCCCTGCCGGAACCGAGGGCATTTTCGGGGTCCCCGGAGCCTGCCTTTCGAAGGGGCAGCGGCAGCAGCAGCTGCAGTGCTGCCCCTTCGAAAGGGCAGGCTCCGGGGACCCCGAAAATGCCCTCAGTTTAGGCAGGGAGGCTGCGCGCAAGCTGCCTCAGCTGTTCTGCGGGGAGAATTTCCACCCCAGGGCAGCGTGTGCGTGTGGAGAGGGGAGGTTTCTGCCTCCCTGCCGGAACCGAGGGCATTTTCGGGGTCCCCGGAGCCTGCCCTTTCGAAGGGGCAGCACTGCAGCTGCTGCTGCCGCTGCCCCTTCGAAAGGCAGGCTCCGGGGACCCCGAAAATGCCCTCGGTTCCGGCAGGGAGGCAAAAATCGCGCGTGCAGGCTGCCGGGCTTCCCGAGGCACAGCTGATTGGCGCGGAGAATTTCCACTCCCTTCAGCGCTTCCGGCTTGTCACGTGACACACAGTTTGGAAAGCCCTGCCCGTTGTCAAGATGGCTGCCGGAGACGGCTGCCAGGTTGCCAGGGGTATGCCCACAGCAACGCGCACCATGCCCGCTGCCGCGCCTGCCCCGCCACACTCGCTGCTGCGCCACGCCCGCCACGCCTGCCTGCGGAAGAGCCACACTCAAGGGGCCAAAGAGCCACATTTGGCTCGCGAGCCGCCATTTCCGACCCTTGGTCTAGCTGATGCAGGACAATCACTGACAAGCAGATTCAGACAAATGCCCTGAAATCAAAGTTCTATGCCAAGCAGATCAGTGGATTGGGTTTTATTAAAAAAAAGAAAAAGTGCCCCCCCATCCCATCGGGGCTGAAAAGAACAACATCACAACTTCTTATTACTACCGCTATAATAGTTGCAACAATCAGTTTTAAAAGCCCACCACTTTTGGGCAATGAAGAAAACGGCCCAGGTTTTGTTTTTAAGGGCTTAGAGAAACTAGTGACAGCAGGCATCAATTTGGAAAAGCCATCCCTTACTGAAAAGGCATTCAGAACCATTCATCTTAAGCACAGGCACAGGCATCCTTTTTCGTTCTTCAGAATGCATTGCTTATGAGCAGACTGAGGTTTTCTCAAACAGGCCAAGAATTTTAAAGACAAGCCCGGGCTGATCCCTTCTAACAGAAAGTAGATACCACACCAGTACCCCACCATCCACTCACCTTGTGGGAAATCCCCCTGAGGGTAGTCAAAGCGATGAGGATATGGAGGCCGTTCAAAGGGATGCCGTGGGGGGAAATCATCCTGCATGAAGCGAGGTGGGAAGCGGTTGAAGTTATGTGGATGAGGAGGCTGATTGAACTGGGGGTGCTGTTGGTGAGGGGGGAAAGGCCCCCTAAAGTGAGGTGGGCGTTGCATGCGGAAGGGGGGCTCTCTCTGGCCCCCACCCCACGGCGGCTGCTCATGCTGGTTGTTCCACGGAGCTTCAAACTGATTATTCCAGGATGGGTCTGGTTGGTTGTTCCAGGGCGCTTCACGCTGATTGTTCCAGCCAGGCTCCCTCTGTTCGTTCCACATCCCTTCATGGTTACTGTTCCACGGAGGACAGTGGGGAGGACCCTGGTGGTGTGGGAATGGAGGTTGATCGGGGGGCTGCAGAAGCAAAGACACAGAGTTATGGGGGCTGCTCAGAAAACCAAGGGCCTGACTAGAAACCTAGAGACTGTGAGTTCTAGTCCTGCCTTAGGTATGAAAGCCGGCTGGGTGACCTTGGGCCAGTCCCTGCCTCTCAGCCCTAGGAAGGAGCCAATGGCAAACCAGGAGACTGAGAGTTCTAGTCCTGCCTTAGGCATGAAAGCTGGCTGGGTAACCTTGGGCCAGTCCCTGTCTCTCAGCCCTAGGAAGGAGCCAATGGCAAACCAGGAGACAGAGAGTACTAGTCCCGCCTCAGGCATGAAAGCTGGCTGGGTAACCTTGGGCCAGTCCCTGTCTCTCAGCCCTAGGAAGGAGCCAATGACAAACCAGGAGACAGAGAGTACTAGTCCCACCTTAGGCATGAAAGCCGGCTGGGTAACCTTGGGCCAGTCCCTGTCTCTCAGCCCTAGGAAGGAGCCAATGGCAAACCAGGAGCCTGAGAGTTCTAGTCCCGCCTTAGGCATGAAAGCCAGCTGGGTGACCTTGGGCCAGTCCCTGTCTCTCAGCCCAACTCACCTCACAAGGTGGTTGTTGTGGGGAAAATAGGAGGAGGAAGGAGTATTAGGTATGTTCGCCACCTTGAGTTATTTATAAAAATAATAAAGGCGGGATAAAAGTAAAATAAATAAGATGCTGGCCCTCTGCTTCACAAGAGAGAAAGCTAAAGGGATCATCATGTCCAGAAATACTCCCCGCTCCATACACATCAGACCTCCAACCAGTACCTGCTGTTGGCCCCAAGGCGTGACAGGATGCGGCTGATCAAACCAGGGCGGCTTATTGGGAGGAATGTGCTCATGAGGCCCAGGACCACGAGGTCCAGGTGCAGCAGGATCAGGTTGCCCAGCTCCTGTGGCTTCATATTCTGTGGAGCCTGCGAGGGGCAGCTGAGCCTTCCCTTCATCTGAAACAAATCCCAGCGTGAGAAAGGACAGCCTCAATACAGTAGCCTCTTGCATGGCATAAAAATCAGCCCGGAGGTGGTCACTTAGGGCACTGAATCCAACCCCTGCTCAGTGCAGATTGTTTTGTTGAATAATCCCATCCAATGAAGCTGTTATTAACATTCGGAACGGCCACTCGCTGCCTCCCCAAGGCTCTCAGACAGCCCAACCAGAGAGCAGAGGGCATATTTTCTACACTCAGCAGAAGCAGGAAGTCTTGCCACCCCAGAAGAGCTGTACCTGCTTGTGCAATGGAAGTGGCTGGAGGAGGAGCCGAGGCCGGAGGGGCTGGTTTGACCTCACTTTCCAGCGGGGGGATTTGCATTTGTTGCTGCTGCTGCTGCTGCTGCTGCTGCGTGAGGCTGCTGACAAACTCCTCGTGCTGTGTTTTCAAAGTCTGAATCTGCTGCTGAAATGCAACCTGCACTGGCTGCACAACGCTGGCATATTCTGTGATCAGGGTAGCCTGCAAGGGTGAAGGGGAAGAGAGGGTCAGAAGCGGAAAGACGTTTTAAGGTACAAGCATCATATTTGAGAGTTCTGCCAGTACTACGTATCTTGCTCTCTCTCACGTGGCTCTTTTCACACAACACCTATAACCAGATCAGTTGCCAAACTAGCAGCTGGGTTTGCACAACATACTAAGCCCGATTAGTTTGTTTTAGTATTTTAGCAGCTTAGTTTGTTGCTTAAACCCAGCATGTCTGGTTACTGTAGTTTTGGGTTCAATGTACTTGCAAATTAAAATAAGGTTGGGAAAGCATGTAGAACATGGTTTCTAGAAATCTTTCCAAGGCCTTTATCAGCATCAACATTTTCTTGTGCATAATGAAACAGCTGTTGCATTTTTGTTTGCGAGTTTCTGCTTTCCCCTCATGTTGCTTCTATGAGCGTGTGTGTGTGTGTGTGTGTGTGTGCTGGGAAGCACATGGCAGGCTGCATATGTTCTGCTCTGGGTCACATGACTAGAAGGGAGACCAGCTTCAAATGGAGGAATCAACAGCTTCCACCTTAAGGATGCGTTGCAGACTGCTTTTCTCCACAGACCTAGTCTGATGTAGCCCGTTTTTTATATTTCTTTTGCAAACTTCAAAGCTTCTGCTACATTAATTTGGTTCTGTTCTGTTTTTGGAGTTATCCTACCAGTAAAAAGGAGTCCCAAGCCACTTCATGTAATTTGTACCCAGCAGTCCATTGAGTTGGGAAAAATAAAAAGGGATTAGTTCAGTTACTAAATTAATTTCATTTTTAAAAATGCAGTTTATATGTCTGTGTATTGATAATATACTGAAATAAACAAGTTTATATCTAAGTGTTCTGCCCAGTGTCCAAGCAGTGATCAGGTGCTTCAGACAATTGGTTCTTTTAGATCCAGAGATAATAAGCACGCCAGTGGATGAAGAAACTTTAGCTTTATTATAAATTTAAGCAAACAAAGTTAAACAGAAACACAGTTTAGGCAGATTAAACAAAAGCATAAAAAGCATAGCATAAAGAAAGAGAAATCCTACATACCAAAGCAAGTTGAAACCCAATCTCCCATAGGCTGTCAGGAGCCCCTTAATAAGGACAGCGGAGATACCCCAGGGTGGCTCAATTTTCACAGCACCCATAGTCCTGCATCTGTGTGGAACTCCCCAACCCCAAAAGCAAGCCTAGGAGTTTTGATCAAAGTCTGGCTTTTAAACCTCGTGACCATGTTTCCATGGTACAGAGGCTGCATGGCCTGACCTTGACTGGGATACTTTGGGGGGGGGGGGCTAGAGCACCTGTTTATGACATCATCCAAGAGCCTGGGAAGCTTTACAGATAAGCCAGTGCCCAACATCAACCACCTCTTCCCTCCCCACCCCCATTCCAAGCCGCTGGAGGGGCTGTTGGAGGAGTGGACTTACGCTTACAGCAACAATCTTGGGGTAATCCCCCTCCATTCCAACCAGAAATAAAAACAAGCCAGTTAAACATCAGTATAACTCAAAATAAACTCTAATCTTCGTGTGGGGGGGAAATCAAAATATGTCACTTAACTCCTTGAAATACAATGGTCTTCTGCATTATACACTAAGTATAATCTCAGGTCAACCCTTCTATGAACAAGGTTGTGCAGCTCTATTTGGCAGAACATTTGGCACTGTCCCAGGCCTTTCACTTAGTGATATTACATAATGTAATAGGACATAGCCACTTACGTTTCCTGCCATCAGCAACTAGGTTCCAACTGTTATTATTTATGGATACCCTATTATTATATACGTTTTATGTTACGTATCTTTCTTCGTTAGCCACAAGGAGTCCTAGGATATTATGGCAGGTTTCAAGTCAAACAGTGATAGTTAACTAGTTCCAAACGATGAACAGATAGCCAGTTGCTTTTGAAAATGTTAATGTATATAACTGAGCATCCCTACACATGAACAAGCAAGATGCATGCGATGTATATTGGGGGAAGGGTATTTCCCCACAGAAACATTTGATGAGAACTTAAACACAGCCCTCAAAACAATGCATTTGGATGAAAAAGAGAAACTATGAAGTGAACACCTTATTTGAGGAGGAAAGTAGCAATCCGGTTCAGCAGTGCAGCAATCTTCCTTGGTCACCCTACCTTCTGCCATTCAGAGCACTCTAACTTTCAGAAACAAGATTCCTCTTCCAAGCAGTCCCCTAACACTGACAGCAAGCAGCAGCTTGCCCTTGGGAAGTTCTATCACTCAGATGAACAGCAGAGGTAACTGGGCTGAATAAGCCACGACAGCGCTACCGCCTAGCAGAGTAGGTAAAACTGGGTTAATTAATGTATGGTCCAAGTCTGTCAACAGTAGCTTCCTACAGTTTAACGTGAGAATTTAATGTGAGAATTCCAGGGCATAAGCTGCAGTGAGAAGCCATTTTCTGCCTTAACGCAGTTTCACCAAGTGTTCGCTCCTATCTCAAAAGTCTCTAGCGCTACTTCATTTTTCAGTCCGGCCATTAATATTTCTTATAGATGCTCCTTAGCAAAGAAAGAATGCAGAGCTGAGATCAACAGCTGGCTCAGATTAAACCTAAACAAGCACCCTTTATTTCTACCAAGCCTTTCCTTGCTAAGGAAAAAACTAGTGCCAGGACTTACCTGATACTGCCCGAGTCCAAGGGCTGGACTCTGGAGCTGCTGGATAATCGATTCATCAAAGTAGCCATTTTTCTCCCACAGCTGGAGGAGCTGTGGGAAATCAAGAGGAAGAGAAAGGCCGTTACTTGGCGGGCTGGACTTCAGGCAAGCTCTTGGCTGCCCCTGAAGTAAAGCCAAGCTGCTCACCCTGGCGATCTTCTGCTGCTTGTCCTCCTCCACAGCCAGGAAGCTAGTGCAGTAAATGGGCACCACCACCTTTTGCAGGGCAGCCAGGAGATCACGTTGTTGCTTCCGCTGGCTGAAAGCAAGGAGAGAACAAGGGCATCATTAGCGGGGAAGCACGTTAAAGTATGTAGAGCTCTTGATATGGACATCCAAAGCATATCAAGCCATGCACAAGCTTACCACATGCTAGGTTCCTCTATACGTCTCTTCTTCAAGCAGCCTTAATACAGGTGCAAAAAAGAAACTAAGCTCCAAGTATGAAAAAGGGCCAATTTCATGTACTTTTGGCTCCATATTTTGCCAAATTTGCTTAAGTTTATCAGCTAGCAGGTTTTTATTAACATTCGGTATTTAAACTGTGGTTTTTTTGGCTATCACTTGGACTGCTTTGAAAATGATTACTAGAAGCCATCTTAGTAAAGTACAGGGTGTGCATGTTTAAATGAAAATCAATTAAATCCTCTATAGTGCCAATATGACATGCAGATTAGTAAGCCCCGCATCCTATCTTCCAAGGCGCATCTGACCAAACATTCAGCATCCACTGCTTGCACTGGGAACCTGAGAAAGAGCCCAGAAAGAAACGCTTCTCACCAATGGTGGAGGACGTCGTTAATCAGATAGATTAAATGCAGTCGCAGCTCAAAATGTGCCCCCTCGGCAGTGATCTGGTTGCGCAGATGCCCAGCCATTAGTTCACAATGTTGGGGAGATTTGGCATTACTGAACATCCAGTTTTTTCCAGCCTGAGAACATAAAATGGTGTGAAGATTTGCCATAGTAAACAAAAATTCAGATTCATGGGTAATAAATTGAAGACTGATTAGAAATTAGCAACGCTAGGGGTAGCATATGGTTTCCAGGGGAGGGTCAGGAAACCCACCCTGACCTCTAGAGACAGACCGCTTTGCTTTGCATGTAGAAAGCCTAATGTTTAAGTGACAGTAAAAAGTTTTCAGCTACCAAATGATCTCTTTCTCTCTCTTTCCCCAAGTTAAAAGTTCTTCCTCTCTCTAAGAAAGACTTGCAAGAGTTCCTTCTGATCACAACATGGAATATTAACCAACTGTATGACCTGACATAAAGGCTATATTCTTGGTCTATCTTGGTGACTGAGGCAGGAAAATCAAATTAGGAGGTCATTTACACCCCAGTTCTCTGCTCCTATGATCTCAGACCAATTGTGGCCTTGTTATTAAACACTTTAGAGGAGGAGTATAAACAAGAAAAGATAACCATCCAGAGTCCCCCTAAGGGGAGATGGAGCAGTGATATAAATCGAATTATAAATAAAATAAATAAAAAATAAAAGATTTCAAAATAATGAAAGGCAAATAGTAAAATACAAGTTAAGTAAACAAGGGGTTAAGATTACAAGTAGTTCTTGAGTTATGACAGCAATTGGGACCAGAATTTCTGTCACTAAGCGATGCAGTCGTAAAGTGTAACCACACTGCTTAGTGACAGCAATCCCTGCAGTCCCAGTTGCCGTTAACTGAATCCCACAGTTGTTAGGCGAGGCAACCTCCTGCCAGCTTCACAACCAAAGTCAGTGGGGAAGCCGGCAAGAAGTTGCGAGTCCCAGGTGGTTCGCAAGCAGCCTGGCAGGCAGGCAAGTAACTGCTGATGGGGGGGGGGGAGGCGGAGAGCGAGGAATCATGATTAACCTTTATGCTAACAACATATATCATGAACCATAGTCAACCCAGTAGAAATCACTGAAATTATAAGCTATGATAAATAACTGGAAACCATTACATGGATTCGTATCTCACCCAAGATTTGACTTTTTCTATGTATAGAGTCTATATCAGAACTTCATGAGATATTTCAATTTGAATACAGTAGATTCTCAGCCTTGATTCAATTTTTATAACTTAACCAGTTTCATAGATATAACAGATCTGTTTGAGATAAAAAGACAGATCCACTTCATTGCTCTATTAGTTTCATAATTTGTTCTCATCCTTGGCAATGTTAAGGTATGTGGACTTCAACTTCTAGAATTTCCCAGCCAGCATGCTAAGGTTGAGAAACACTGCTCTGGAGGATAATCAGGATAGATGGACTTGATTGTTAATTCCCACTAATACCTGAAGGCAGTTTCATGTGACCACTTGGGAGTCTTCTTCAAGCATGTAACAAACATCATATCCTTGTACCAGATACCACTTGCTCTGACTGATTTTGCCATTACTTACTGAGATAGCATCTTTGGTGCACGTGTCAATGATTGGTTGTAGCAAGTTATCAAACTCATTCATATCCAACTGGGTTTCCTCCAAGACTTTCTGCATTTGCTGCTCAATAGCCAGAGCTATTGCAGAGGTGATTTGCTCCTAAGCAGAGAATGAGAGAGAAGAGCCTGAATCATCAGCTTAGCAGAGTCTCCAAATCTTGACTGTGACACTTTTGACCTTTACTGACCCATGGCAGAGGCAGTCCTTCTTCTAAGCTACCGCTTGCTTTACCAGAGCTGTGAAGTGGCTAAAAATGCTCCTTCATCAAAGAAAGCAGTACACCTGCCCAGGGCTAAATCACCAAGAAGGAATCCACCCAAGTAGGAACAGCAGAAAAGATAACCTATCTAGGTTCTCAGTAGATTCAGCCAACATATTTCAAATAAAGTCTTTGAAGAGGGGATAGGAAAAACATGGCAATGCTTCTAAGAATTCTTCAGTATCTCTGATAAAGTCTGTATTCTAAATGTATGGGGCAAAATATTTCTGAATGCATTATTTTCTCATCTCTCTTAAATCAGTAGCATAACCCTATGGCAAATAGAAGATTTGCCCAAGTACCTTGCAACTTTGGTGTAGAGTTATAGTCAAAATAATTAGTCCCCTCTTGGCATGATTTATGATGGCTTGCCCAAACCAACCCAAAGTCCCAGACCAGCATTACTTTGTCGAATCCTTACCTGTCTCAGAGCAAGGAGGTGCTGCTCCTGCTGCTGCAGATTCCACTGGCTCTGCTGGATCAATTCCTCCATGGAAGGGGTCCCCTGAGGAGTGGCGATAGGGGTGGCAGGAGCCAAAGGTGGCTGGGGAATCGGCTGCATCTGTGGGGCAGCCTCAATATCTTGGCTTTGCTTGCACAATACTGTAGAGGAGGAGCACAGAAGAACCCTAAGCAAGCCATGTCTGAAGCATTGGATCATATACTCTCTTTCCCAGTTGTCAAAAATCCACCAAACAGGATGTTTGCAAGTGGAAAATTTCCCAACCTGATAGGGAAAACTGTCTTTCTCTAGGAGAAGTGAGGATCTGGACAGTGGTTTTAAAAAGAGCTTCTTGGAAATGAATATTCCTGCATCTTTTTCCCTACCTAGAGCTAGGCAGCAGAAGCCGCACTTACTGTTGATCTCTGTGCACAAGTAATTCTGAAGTTATCTGAAGGAAAACAAACAGGGACCTTCAGCTGAAATATTAACAAGCACACAGCAGCTCTGCTCTAAAATGATCAGGATCAAGTTTCAAAATAGGCAAGTGACATACAAGTTCTTTTCTGCAACCTTCAGCAACCCCCCAAGACTGGTGGAACTTCAGAAAGGGAAAAATTCCAGGCAGTTCTTGAAGTTAAGATACATAGCAAATAAAGAACCAAGCCAACAATACCTAGCCTCTTAAGGTATTTTTTTTTAATTCATGGGTCTAAGAGTTCAATTGGAAGACAGGCTGGAGTGACTTTCCTTCTGTTCAAACCAGTCATCCCCAAGAATATTATGGAGCATGCCAGTGTGGGGAAGAGATGTGATGTAACCAAACCAAACTAGTACACTCAAATATTACAACAATTTTATAGTCTCTCAACTTCAGACAGCTCCCATTCCATTTGCAAAATGGGACTAACAGCAGCAATCCACTTTTTAGCATTGCTGTTACCATATGGCACGTTTTGAATAGTTTATATTTGTTGTTTATTTGTTCAGTCACTTCCGACTCTTCGTGACTTCATGGACCAGCCCACGCCAGAGCTTCCTGTCGGCTGTCACCATCCCCAGCTCCCCCATGGTTGAGTCTGTCACCTCCAGTTTATATAATATAATATTATATAATATAATAGTTTATATTATCCACAGCAGATTCTCCTGCCACCCTTCTCCCTAACTCACACTGTTGCTGTTCCAGAGCCAACTTGTACTTGTAATAGCCATAGAAATCTCCTCCAAATAGAAATGAGAACTTGGGGTTTTCCTTTTGCTTCTCCATTGTCATCTTCTCAAACTCAGGGCCATTCCGTGCCACAAACTGGGCCAATTTGTCAATGACATTGCGTAGCTCTTGATCTGTGAGGAAGGAGGAGCAGGAAGAGTAAGAACAGATATCACTGTGCATTCATAAATCAAGAAATCACCTCTACTTAATCACCATGTCTATAAAACATGACTTAAACATGACTTAATCACTTCTTGCTATAGGTAATCACCAAAATAAAACAGCCTCAGGAAACAGATCCCAGATTATACAAAAAAAACACCCTATCTAATCTGGCAAGAGTAGCCAGACTGACTCTCCAATAGGACATATTAAAAACAAAAATCATTATCTAGGTGCTAGCAGTCTATTTCATACATGTATTTCCAGATTCTACCCTCGTCTCATTCCTTTTTATTGAAAAATCTATTTTTTTAAAAAAAAAAAATCTATGTATATGTTTTCTGATCAGACTTTAGACTTATTCTTATAATAATAAGCATGCTGATTGTTTTAAACCACTAGGTGTTAGCTACTCTAGCAGCCTTTTTGGAACTGAAAACCATTCACATTCAAACTATGTACTTCTTTCTTTTACAGAGAAAAAAATAGCAGAGAACCGCTTAAACGAAAAATGGTACAGAAATACTGAATTATTCTTGTATTCTGCTCAAGCAGGTCGATTCTATAACACCACCTGGCATCTCCCAGTCCTGCCAGCGCTGCAGTCATGTATGGGTGGACATAACCCCCGAAGTTACTGCTTTTTGAAGGCGACGGGAAAGGGTTAAGGGGGCGTGGCCTATGGTTAATATGGCCTACAATAAAGACTGTTTCTCCCACATTTCCAGTTCTAGAAGCCTCCTGGCCGAGCCAGGCGCCCTCATTGCTATTGATCGGGCCGAATCCTTTCCCTCGAGGCCCCTGAGCACGTGCGGAGTGTCCTCCCTTCTGAGGACTGGCTTCCACAACAAGCCAAAAGACACAACGTTATTACGAAGCATCCTCGCCACTATCAGGCCAGGTTTGGGGGTAGTCGAAGCTGCCCTGCCTATCACTATCAGACACACACACTCCGAACTTGTGCCCCACCACCCTCCGTGCCGTCACACAGCCTCACCTTCGGGCGGGGGCGGCAGCGGCGGGGGCGGCATCTCCATGGCGGTAAAGGAAAGGGAGGACAAATACTCAAGAGCGTCTTCAGTCACACTAGGCCCCGCCAGCCGCCGAGCGCTTCTCTATCGTAAAAGAAACCCTGCTTGCGACACCGCTTCCTCCTCCTTCACGCGAGCTCGCTCTTGACGGCTTCGTCGCCATGGAGATTCTAACTCCCCCCCCCCCCCCAGCGTTGAAGGTGGAGCAGACTTTTCCCTCGAGGACCCGCCTCACGCCGAACCCGGAAAGCTTTGCCGGCCAATCAGTGGCTTTCGATTGAGCGCGAAGAAAGGAGAATCGCCGTTTCATTCATAGAAAGCGGCATCTAGAACGGCTCGTGTGCTGGTCTGAAGCGAGAGGGTTGAGCAACGTGTATTTTTAACAGGGTGGTCAAATAATATTGCACCTTTCTTCCGCCCCGTATATCTTCACGCCCACCTTGCGAGGTTGGCGGAATCAGAGCTTTAGCCAGTGACTCCAACTTCTTTGCACGCTTATCTGCACATTAAGCCCCGCTGTTCGCTGAGGATTGAGTCGTGTCCAGATAATATTGGATGCGCGACTTTTCTGAGGTGCCCTTGCTTTTGGCCAGCCCAAAGAAAAGCTAATTTTGATCTTATGTCTATTTAAAATTAAATATAGTTAATTTTCTGTCACATTAAAAGAGTTACATTTTGGCAATACCCTTGCACCCAAGCATTTTTAGGTGGAGGCTCGATTTGTGGACTTGTGGAATGCACTTAGCACCTTTATCATCACAAGACTGCAGTAAAAAAATCAGGAAAACGTCTCATTAAGGTTCATTCCCCCCCCCCCCCCAATCACCTAGCCAGACATGCATTCTTCATCCCAGTGAGGCCAGGTGGATTCTGTTTGCAGATTGAGGCCAGTTAATGGTCAGAGGAAAGCTTTCAAGTTGTCTTCACAACCAACAGACCTTGATGGGGAGGCCTGCTGTTGCCGTTGTTCTCTTGTTTTAGGTTTGGCCCCCAGCACTAAGGGGTGTGGTGGCTCAGCGGGTAAGACGCCAAGCTTGTCGATCGGAAGATTGCAAGTTCGGAGGTTCGAATCCCGCGTGAGCTCCCGCACTAGCTCCAGCTCTTGCCAACCTAGCAATTTGAAAGCATGCAAATGCAAGTAGATTAATAGGTACCACTTCGGTGGGTAGGTAACAGCGTTCCGCGCGTGTCATGCGGCCACATGACCGTGGAAGCGTCTTCGGACAACGCTGGCTTTTCGGCTAACAAACGGAGATGAGCATGTGCGGGGGGAACCTTTACCTTACTGAGGTCCAGGGCCTTGCAGCCCAGATGACTTCCCCCCCAAAATCAGCATTGTCCTGCCCCATTTTCCTACCCTCTGAAGAAACAAAGATGCTGAGCATGACAACTTATTTTTAACAAGAGAACAAAAGATGCCAGCACCATCACTTGGCAGGCAGGGGGAATGAATACAGTACTGTACCCCAAACTGAAGACTAAGAAAGAATGTGGGAGTGCCAGAGGGAGAAAATGGAAGGGAAAAAAGTGAGTATCCAGGAGTGGGATGGATACACTATGTTAGGGAATAGCTAGTGTTGGTTTTTACAGCACTAGCAGAACCATTGCCTTGGTCCCTTGAAAGTTCAGAAACAATTTACAATTTCCCAAGGAAATCCTTCTTCATGAAAAGGACTAAGTTCTGCCAAAGGAAAGAGATCTCAAAACAAGGGATGCGTCAATGGTGGGCTGCAAGACAGCTTAGAAGGAAGTGATAGAAACAGTGATAAGAGGCAGTGTGGTGTGATGGTGCTGGTGCTGGACTAGGACCAGGGAGAGCTCACGGGGGGGGGGGGGGGAGATTCTGGGCCAGTCACTGTCTCTGCCTTCACAAGTTGCTATTGTGAGGATGAAAAGAGAGATCTCCATGTGAGCCACTATGAAGTAGAGGAAAAGCAGGACAGACACTGAACAAATAATATGTTCATTTATTTATTTATCTATCAGGTGTATATCTCGCCACAATTATGCAGACACTCTCAGCATACATAAAAATCTGTAACGATAGAGTGATCTGAAGAAGCCAGGCATGGTGGCTTCAGAAAGAATGGAGACCCATAAGTTAAAAGGTGAGTCTTGATTAATACAATTCAGGATTTTTAATGATAGGAATTCTTTACCATCCTGCTTGGCTCATATGCCCTGCTACTGGTGGACAAGAGAAAGATGTTGCCTGTGATCTCTAGGGAAAAAATGGCACTGTTACTTTCAACATGACTCCAACCAAGAAAGTTTCAACTCTGCAGAATTCAGCTTTATTTACATATTCAATATTTAAAAAGCATAATTACAACACACTTTGTTTTATCCAATTTTTAAATGTGCAGACTAAAAAAATCATGGTTCCTGTACACTACAAATAAAACCTGAAAAAAGTTCACCTTACTTAGGACAGGAGTGACTGCGTTTATTTATAATATATACATCCACACCTATCAACTCGATTAAATATTCCTTTTTCAGACATTGTCAATGCCATTTACAAATCATTGAGAGAGACTGCCCCTCTGAGAGGCAACTGACTGACTTACACAATCCTAAACATTTATTTGGAGGCAGGTCCATCTTGCCAGTTTGAAAAGAACAGACTTCCAAGTTACTCAGACTCAAAAGCTGGAGTTGGCTCAGGTGGCCGAAGGAGGCTCCATGCGCCCTTTCCCAAGCCGCCCCAATTCACAAATGACTAACCTTTTGAAAGGTTCCTCCCACGGCAGGGGAGGTGGGAGGCTTAGAAAAGAAATATTCTAAAAGACACAGAAAGCAGCAACCAACTTGCCATGCTGCCTAATGTGCCGCTTTGACCTAACATTGTTGTTCATTCATACAAAGGAAAGATTTCAGCAAAAAGATACTGCAGCAAGATATTCAAGGGCATGCCCAGGACTTAACATGACTCTGCTCTAGTCCTTTTCTTGCTCCTCATGCTCCTAGTAACTCTTTGCATTACGGTTCTAAAGGTAGTTGGAAAGGAAGAGTCTTCAAAAGTTTTTAGGGAATTTGTCCTTTACTAAAATCAAATATTCTTGAACTCTGCAATATACACACCAGCTCCAATCTGTTTGCTTTTAATTCTCATAATTTCTAGTTAGCATCGGAATTTGGCCATATTGGCTGGGATTACATGAAGTAACACCGAACAAATTTGGAAGACACCAGATTGAGGGAGTAGGGCATACCCTGCTCACCAGTACTTTTTAGTATTTACAAATCATCAGAAGCCATCATCCAAGGCCTTCACTTGGCTATCCAGGGATGCACATTAAAAAAAAAAGGCAAGGACATGATATGTAAATTGTCCTTAGCATGAATTTTCCAAGCACCAGAAAAAAACCTGACCCTTTTAGTGAGAGACAAAATTTTACTAATTTACAAAAATAAGTTGCTTGTTGAAGCTTAGACCTAAAAGCCAATTTTTACAACTTTTAAAAAGCTAGCTCTTTGTTCTAGTTGATTGTTTTGCTTTGGGGGAATTACAGAAGTTTTACAACACACTCAAAGCCAAGTACACACCAGGATTTCCAACTACATATACACAAGTGCACGTGCGCCCCCCTCAACATACATACATGCACAGTTATCCCACCAGTCACCCCCTCCCAGGACAAATAAATATGGGAATAGATGGGACACCCAAAATTAGTATGACAAACAGGCCCAGAGTAGACGCAATACCCCAAATATTGGCCCTTTTTTTCTGAATTGTAAAATTACTTGGAAACCTTTTTTGAGAGCCTAATGTTTGTGTTCTTGTCACATGTAGGGCAAAGTCATGCCTCCTCCCTTCCCTTGGCTGTAGTTGGGTTAGAACCACCCAATACTGAAATAGTTCATTATAACTGCATCAGTTACAATCAGCACCCTGCTGCTAAAACAAGGTTCCCAAAGTCTCCAATTGTTCCCATATAAAGCTGCTTCAGAGAATCTAGGGAGAGAAAACGAATCTCTGTCCAGCCTGACACTGTGAAAGGATACAAAGAGAAGACTTGTGACAACATGCTACAATTTACTGGCTCTTACCATTTTACACTCAACTCTGGACATTCCTAGTTCATTCAACCACTAATGCCTCAACAAGCCTCTTAAAAATCAAAATGCTATCAGCTTTGCATTGTTACACCAGCAATGAGACTGGAATGTTTAATGGATATTAGAAGAAAGCAAATAGACCAGACAATTGGCACTTTGTGCTCCCAACTGAACTACCACAACATAGGAAGCTGCTCTTCGCTGGTCCTAAACCTGGTGAGATCTCAATCTTATTTATGCTTTTCGTTTCTCATACATTTATATATATACAAAAACAAAAACAAAAGAAAGTATATTCACTCTCTTCGGACAAACACATTTTTGGTGCAGAAGGCAGCTCACATGTAAGGAATTACCTCCACTTTTAAATTTTGGGATCCCATGTCCTTCTCAAAAGCGAATTATTTCTGCTATTTTTGTTCTATAAATTTATCTTCCCCCATCTTGACCCTGGTCTCTTGCCCAAACCATATAGGAAAAATTCTCATCTTGTTTTGATTTAATGGCCGGGCATGCTCATGTAAGCCCAAGTCTCACTGTTTTGTTCTTCTACAGTACACACCTTAAAAAAAAAAAAAGCTCTCGCCCACTTTCTTCTATTTCCCATCTGTTTTCAATGCTTTAGTATTATGAAAAATAGGGATGTACAGAGGCATTCCCAGTCTTTCTGCTCGAGAAAGAAGGCAGAAGAGATGAAGCCTAAATAGCTTGTAAAGAGGCAAGATGGTGCTCCCTTGGCATAGTCATCTCAGACCTTGTGAAATGCTTTGGGGACAGATCAGGGCCAGAGTAACTCTCCCTTACTAGCCCCTGCAACCTCCCCACATTGCAACCCTCATGAGGGGCCTTATTACAGAATGCAAACCTCCTTTCCAAATAGCAGACAGCATGGATGGCTTCCTTTCATCCAGAGCTGCATTCTCTTTTCCATACCCAGGTTAGAGCACTCACGTATCTTTAGCTTCCCTTTGCTCAAGGAGAGAGCAGGTTTAAGAAAATCAAATGGACACCCTAAAATGATGTGCCTTCCCACCATCAGCAGGGTCCAGTCAAATAAAAAAAAAAATGGCCAAGGTTTTTGGCTCCTGTCCAAGACTCACTTTCTTGTATAAACTAAGGGCCTCTGTCTTACCTGGGCAACCCAGGAACATGATTACAAACTCACAAGAGCAGAGTGGACACAACTCAGACTTTTGCTGAAGGTTTCAGCTACTAATAGTGCAAGAGAAAGAGCAAGTTGCTCCAGTTTCAGTACCCAGGAGAAGACATCTTAGGAGGCAAAAAGGAAACATCAGCTACAGCAGGAGAAAAAGTATGAAGATGTAGTACAAAGAGACAACATAAACAATTCAGCACAACTTACATGAATTAGGCCCACATTTGACATTAGGACAGACCATAGTGGTATTTTTTATGATCCTTATAAAATAAGGAGAGCCCTCAGAAAATAATTCCTGAAGCTGCATGATAATATTAAGAGGCTTTGCCATATGGAGCAAATAGTGTTCCATGTGGATCTCTTTGCTTCACCTTCTTCTATGTGGGGGGAAAAAACGAACAAAAAAGGTTTTGAGACTTCATGATTAAAACAGGAGCGGGAAAGGGAGGATTTCAAATCCGTATTTGACACACACTGACCACAGCAAACTCCCGCTATTACATGATTACTTTTTAGAACAAGTTCATTCATTCTTTCTCCAAAGTCTGGGGAAAAAAACCCACACCCAATAGAAAGAAACGCTTTTTCGTTTTTGGCAACCCCCCTCGCAAGGCTGCAGCCCAAGGCAGCAGAAGAGCAGCTAAGCTACTCTCATTACAGAATACGACAAACCTTCTCCTCATTTCCACAAAAAAGAGGGACCGAGAAAAAGAGGTGCTTTTGTTACATTTCAAAAACAACTGTAGATTAATGGGAAAGTAAGGCAGAACGCAACTCAAGAAGATCTAAAAGCAGGAGTGAAAGAGGGAATACTGGCCACATTTGTGCTACCGTGGACAACCGACAAGTTCAGGGGCATCTGGCGATCACAGAGACTCGGGCTACAGATTGGGGCTCTTGCATGGCCAAATTTTACCTGATGAAACCCACCCCAGTGGTTCCTTCCACTAGCAAGTATTGCTTGGCATGCAGTTCCCTCTTCTAGAGCATTTTCCCCTCCACGGGACATATACACAGACCCCAGCTGCTCCTTGAGACTAAACAGTCACACAAGTGGAGGGGGGAAATTCCACACGAACAGTTCACGTTGTCTAGCCATGAATAAGCCCTCGCTAAATATCATAGCGACTGGAGCTATACAACGCCGGATAGTTCTGCCGGGAATACTGGAAGTGGTCTGCGAGGACATTGCCTCTGCTACCGTACTGGAAATCTCCATGCTGTGCAAAGGAGGCAAGTCCATTCTGAGACTTTTCAGGGGTACTCCAGCGCCGGTCCAGGTTTGCTAGATCTCCCGTCGTGATGGGAAGGAGCTGTTTCTTTGCTTCCTGGTTTGCATCATACTTGGTCTGTGGGATAATTACACTATCAGCCTCAGAAATCAGCATTTCTACTAAAGCACAAGCAGCCTAAAGTCAAGGGATACATTACCTTGAGAAACACTAACTGAGAAACATTATCTGTTAAATTGCTCTTTCCACTTATTTATTAGAAAGAACCAACTGCTCCCATTGATGATTGATAGGATTAAGAAGTCACCTCAGAATGTAGAGGATTGAGAGGGGAGCCCATTTTGGAGAGTATGGTGGGCTTTTATCTTTGCAAAAGGAAGGAGCTATGTCCGAGGAGCAACATGGAAGTATTGCCTGTGGAGTCTTGGCGCAAATAAGGAGTCATAACTGGGCAAGACAGGGAAACCTCTAGCCCAGTGTTTCTCAACCGTGGGAACTTTAAAATGTGTGGACTTCAACTCCCAGAATTCCCCAGCCAGCCATGAGAAACATTGCCCTAGCCTGATTGGTCAGCTCATCTGACCTGTAGAGTCTCAAATGAAGCCCCTCCCCACTATTAGGTCATAAACTGATCTTGTCAGTATTCCTGCAAGGGAATGAGCCAGACTGATTCCACTTGGCTGGATGGGATCAGTGAAACAAAGTGGGTATGGCCATATCACATTCACAGAGGTAGGATTCTTTTTTCTTTTCTTTTGTCGTTTTTGAGAGGAAGGCAGGGTTCTTCGCATTTTTCTGCCAGGACTAAATTGTGACTTCAGTTACATTAACTGAGTTGTTTTAGTGTGGTGGAGAGCTAAGATTACAGGCCATGAAGGAAGCACTCAAAGCACATCTAGCTTACACAATGTCAAAGTTCCTTTGGGATATTTTGAAACAACATATCACCCCCTTCACATTTAATTCTACTACCACCCTCAGATAAGAGGACAGAACTTTAACCATTCATTCATGGACTGTGGCAGGCCATTTTAGCTCTCAGGATTGGGGGACTATATTTCATTTGAACATTTTATGCATACTTATCTTTTGTAACAATACTCTTGAGTAATTTTTCTATGGTATTTAAATTGTTTTACATTTATACTGTAGCTCATGAGGAATCAACCTGACTTGGTTTGTCTTTGCAATATTTGTCAGGATTTATTAACTTTGTTTTTGTTTTCTTTCTAAATGTTTAATGCTTACACTACTGCAAGTTTTCCATTTCAAAACTGCAGAAAACCCTGTTGTTGATTTTGGCACTTACGCCATTGAAATTTGGCAATGCATGTTCAGGGACTACAAAAAAGAATACTATGGGCCACTTGTGGGTCTGTAGCCTTACACAGACAATACTTAGACTAGAGCTTCATTCACATAGTAGTGCTCATTTGAGAAATCAGGAGATAAGAAACCACAAAGACAGGCATACAGGTAGTCCCAATCGAAGAGAAGGACTCCACAATACAGGTAGTCCTGGCTTAACTATCACAATTGGGACCAGAATTTTGGTTGTTAAGTGATAGGGTCGTTAAGCAAATCCGACCCGATTTTAAGACCGTTTTTGCGGCAGTCGTTAAGCGAATCACATGGCAGTTAAGCAAACCATGTGGTTGTTAAGCGAACCACGTGATTTCCCATTGCTTTTGCTTGCTGGCTGGGAAGGTTGAAAATGGTGATCATGTGACCGCGGGACACAGACGGTGGTAAATGCGAACCAGTTGCCAAACGCCCGAATTGCGATCACGTGACTGTGGGGATGCTGTGACAGTCATAAGTGCGAGGACTGGTCAAAAGTTGGGGGGTTTAGCGCCGTCATTAAGTCTGAACCATTGCAAAACAGTTGTTAAGCGAGGACTACCTATATGCCTCTTTCCCAAGTCATTAATGAAACTCAAATTTTAACTTACAGTCATTCTGTTTGCTCTTGAGGAAACGGAAAATGAATCCTGAGCTAGCCCCACCACTTAAAAGTTAAAGCTCAGATATGGTTGAATTCCAGCCTGAGTTCCAACTCGAGCTCAGAGAAAGCTTCAACCTCCTTCATTTGTCTGCCCCAGGCCAAAGGAAGACTCTCCAAAGGCTACATACCTTGTTGTACAAAAACACTCCCAGGATAGCAGTCATCATGCCCAGAACATTGGTGGTGGTGACAGGGTTGCGAAGCATGATCAGGGAGACACTAATGACAGTGATCCTTTTTGTGGCATTTGCAACAGAGTAACTCAGAGGGCTGATAAGGTTCAGGATGCTGAAGGCGATGACATTCTGGGCAAAGTTGCAGAAGCCACTGATGGCCAAGAGGAGGATGGTCCACGGCCAATGAGCCATTGAACTCTGTGGGAGAAACAGTCTGTGAAACATCAGCTTGCCTAAAGGGAGCAGAAGCAGCTACAACTGACTGCACCCTTCCCAAAGAGAAGCTGGAGCCCAAATGTCTAAATCCAGTGGGTCCTGCTTCTGTATGAACAAGCAGAGAGCAAGGAACATAGTCACAGTTGATTGAGGCAACTATCCTAAGCCTCCCTCTATTTTCCCATCCCTTTAATTAAATATCAAACTCTAAAAATATTGGTTAAGCATAACTTAATTTTTCTCTAATCAAGTGCAAGGATTCCCAGCTTCCAATTCTGAAGATTGTTTTCAGAAAATCAAGTTTTATAAATTGAAAGTTTTATATATTAACTTATACATAGTTTATTGAAAAGTCAGAAGTTCTGCTGTACAAAGGCCTTGCCACAATTCTGCAGGCACATGAAACATGCATCTCATACTCCAGAGCTTTCCAAACTTTTCATGTTGGTGACACACTTTTTAGACATGCATCATTTCGCGACACACTCTTACAGCAGGACACAAGGCAGGCACTAGGACCTGCGCTGAATCACAGCAGGTTTGCAGGCAACAAGGCACAAGGCAGGCACTAGGACCTGCACAGAATCCTGGCAGAGATTGGAGGCAGCAGCAGCCGACACACCCAGACACACCCAGACACTGCAGCCGGTGGACACACAGTTTGGAAAGCTATGTCATACTCCCTGCTTTAAACAAAATACATAAAGGTGCATCTAAATTCAGTAGCTTGTGAAGATACTTTTCTAATATCTAATCCTAAATGGTTGGGGTGTTTTGTAAGCAATAACAATTTATTTAAAAACCTATACCATTTAAATAAATATAATATTACTGCATAATTATATTTGAATGTTGGGATTCAAGAATTTAATAGCAGCATGAATTGGCTGTGAATGTTATTTTAAGAACTTAATGTTTTTTCCCCAAATTTCATATTTCTTCCAATTGATGATGAAAACTGGGACTGCTGGAATTTCCATCGCTAAGTGGCACACTCAAGTAACATTGCACTTTACGATTGCATCATTTAGCAGCAGAAATTCCAGACCCAATTGCCATCATTAACCAAGGACTACCTATATTAATATCAGATAATTAAGGCAATCCAGCTTTTAAAAAAAAAGTTGAAAAAAGATAAAGTTAGTTTTATTATTAAATAACTAGTTCTTTTAGAGTGTTTACTTAATCTGTTAGCATACTGCACGTAATTTATCAGAGGCAGCCAAGATTCTAAGTGCAAAGAAATGGATAGACTTTTAAAGTACTTTAAAGGATGAAATAGTTATCAAGATCTTGCAAGAGTAGCAAAAATTTCTAAACTGGAATAGGCATCCTGCCACAAAAAAGGCAAAATTAATTCTTCATGTTCTATATGTCTTTGGCAGGGTCTGCAAAAGTGCCTAGTTAATTATCTAAGCTGGTAGGCTGGACTGTGCTGCCCTGGACAGCTCTGCAAGTAACTTGTGCTTAAGGTGTTTAATTGGAAGAGCTGAACGACCAGGTTAGGGACAGATCATCATGGAGAAAATCTATCTATGTGGTTGCTAAGAGTCAACGACTTGATGGCACATAATCAATCAGTCAAAAGCTGTGTAAAGCTATGACACTGTGAGTGCCTACAGCTGGGTTTGGAAAGCTATTGGGAAGCAGTGCAATTGTTTCAAGATAGTGGTGATATGGCAAAACCTATGCTGCCACACACATTTATTTATTTATTTATTAAATTTATACACTGCCCATCTCACTATAAAAGTGACTTTGGGCAGCTTACAAATAAAAGTTATAAAACCATTATAAAAATAGAAAAAATAGAAGATAGAAGAGGGAAACTAAAAGGTGAAGAGAGAGTCTTTAAGCCACCAGCCACCCCCAGGGCTGCCTGTCACTCTTGGACCGCCAAGCTAGTTGGCAGAGCCAGGTCTTGACGCTCTTCCTGAAGGCCAGAAGAGTGGGGGCCAACCTCACCTCAGGGGGCAAGATGTTCCACAGGGCTGGGGCAACAGCAGAAACTGTGTCACCCACCCCCAACTCCCGGAGCCAACCCAAAAGGATACCATGGTCGACGGTATCAAAGACCGCAGAGGGGTCAAGAAGAGCCAGGATGGATGCACTGCCCCCATCCCGTTCTTGCCAGAGATCATCTAGAAGTGTGACCAATGCCGTTTCTGTTCCATATCCAGGCCTGAAACCTGACTGGAAAGGGTCCAGATCAGCCTTTCTCAACCTTTTGACCCTGGAGGAACCCTTGAAATAGGGCTCGGGGAACCCCTGCACATTCAGGCTCAAATATAGGCCAGAAGTTACAAAATCATTATATTTGTTTCATGTGTAGGCCTGTATATATGCATTAACAGTGTTCCTAAACTAAAAATAATGAAACTTACCTCTTTAATGTGCAGTTTCCTGAATCTGAAATAATTTTTTAAATAAATTGTGATCTCCCAGGGAACCCCTAGTGATCTCTCACGGAACCCTAGGGTTCCATGGAACCCTGGCTGAGAAACCCTGGCCCAGATAATCTGTTTCATCCAGAATTGCAACTTTCTGGGCCAGTTGCAATTTCCATACTGCCCAAGGGCCTCCCCTCAATACGTACACTGCAATAATTCAGCCTTTGAGGTAACCAGCATCTGGATCACTGACACCAGGTCTCTGTCTCCAGAAAGGGGCACAATTGGATTATCAAATGAAGCTGATAAAAGGCCCCCATTGCCACTGATGTCATGTGGCTGTCCAGCATCAATGCCGGATGCAGGAAGGCCCCCCCGACTGCGAACCTGAACCTTCAGGGGGAGTACAACCCCATCCAACACAGGCTTATCTCCTGAATCTCGAAGTTCAGCCCCCGGATCAGCAACAACTCCATCTTGTCTGGTTTCAGCTTCACCTTGTTCTCCCATATCCAGTCCTTTACAGCCTGGAGACCTGCAGAGACTCTTGAGACATCCAACCCTGAGCTCACAGGAAAGGAGAAGTATAGCTGAGTATCGTCAGCATACTGACAGCAACTAGCTCCAAGCCTGCACATGATCCTTCCTGGCAGCCTCATACAGCTATTAAATAATATCAAACTTTGCATGACCTGCAGGACAATCCCAAGGGGTTGAGCAACAGTCTCTCACATCACTTTCTAGTAGTGCCTTGGAGTGAAAGGAGCAGAACTGCTGAAAAACGGGGCCTCCAACATTCAGCTTTTTCAACAGCTCCAGCAGGTTGGCCTGGACAATAGTAACAAAAGCCACCAAAAAATCCAGGGGCATCAATAGGATTGCATTTCCCCGCTCCCTTACTCCCAGCAATAGCTTATTATTTATTGTTGATTTACCTTGTTTACTTTTACCTTGTTTAACAACATACCAAATAAGGTACAAAAACACATATACTTTTCTAGTAATCTAAAAATTTAGGTAAAAACAAAAATTATTATCCTGATTTTTAAGTCTTTCCATCTCTATACTGGTCATGGCCTCAGAGCCAGGCTCCAAGATGCGGGCGGATCAGGTCCCACCAGGTGCTGCGCCTTCGGATCCAACAGCCAGTGATACCCTCTCAGGTCCCCCCTCAGCCCCATCTCACTCCAGGGGCATACTTCAGGCCAAAGGCCTTTTTCTACAGACTTAGGCTAAGACTTACCAAGTCATTTTCTACAAGGAATGAGGATAGATCAACCAGCACCCATGTTGGGATCATGAAGAACACAGCATGGCACCCAAGGATGTTCAACAGCCGGAGATGGTGTATCCGTGAGTCTCTTAATACCTGTAAGAATGAAGGATTCAGAAACAGTCCCTTCTTCAAGGACCAAGTTCTTCAGTTGCTTTTCTTCCTGTAAACTAAAATATAATTGCTGTATCTCAAACACACAATTTCTTTACCTGTGTACAACTGAACACAGTGGCAGTGATTAATCCAGCTTTTCTAATTTGGTGCCCTACAGACAAATTGCACCTCAGCTTTCAGAATTCCCAGCCTGCTTAGCAGTTGGGAAATGAAATCTTATTTTTAGTCTGAGGCACCAGGTTGAAGAAAGCTTGACTAAACAATAAAATAAGAAATTTGAAAAATCTGGACTATACTACCATCTAACTACAAACTAACTGGGTGACTCTGTGTGTGTAGATCTTAAGAAACCCACTTTTTAGCTATTCAAGAAAAAAACAGTCCTACATATATATTCATATTATATTATACATTTAATTGCTAACTTCATTTAACATTAGGAAAGCTGGAAATTCAGCATATAAACTAGCACACGCAGTCCAACGTACCAAGTGTATTTGTGCAACATGCTAGTGTAGACTAAAAGAAGTTTTGGAAGTTTTAGGTACAATGTGCTCTGAGAATTCAACCATGGTCTTATGATGCTGTGTGAATAAGGCCATCACGTTAAACCAGAACATGATTTTTGGGGTATAGCATGTTATTAGAACATAGTAATTGTGGTTTGTTAACCTGGATTTAGCATGTTGTGTGAACACAAACTGCCAGCTGACTTAAGGAGAGCTCTCCCCCGTCCCCCATTTCAGTTTCCCATCTATAAGTTGGTGAACAATAGTAGCTTAGACTTTGTGTACCACAGAGAAATTATTTAGTTTCTACACCATGCTATGGTAATTTAGATAGCATTAGAGAATATGAATTCGAAATGTGAATATACTGTATGTTTGTTACAAAGACCTACAGCATAATCATTAATGCAGAAATATTAAACATATTTGCAGATGTGCATCCAAGTGCAAAAAAAATACTCTAAAACAAATAACCACAGGGTACCTTCTTAGAGAAAATATTCTGAAGTGAGAAGCAGAGAGTTGCAGCCAGGGCACTGATAAGTCCCCAAGTGTCAAATGAAAGTTCCGTAACTGTGGCCAACAGGACTCCACCAATAATAGGGATGAGGGATAAATACACCTGAGAGAGGAAGAGAAAAAGTGCTACTCATATGGGACAGCAGCTGTTTTCCAAGTTCAGTTGGCACAGAAAGTTTATGCAAGCCTCACAAAACATTCTCTTTCAAAATGTTTTCCCCCCCAAATAAACATTTCAGTGGAACAGCTGTAGGAGAAGCATCAAAAAGCTTCACCTCTCCGACCACTCCTATTTCTCTTACCTTGGTTGTCTGCTTTTCCTTCATGATGATTCTTGACAGCAGAACAACCCAAATAGGCATTGTTGCTTTAACTGAAAGGAGAAGGAAGGGCAGAGAATTAAAGTAAGAACAGAGGCCGGCAGCAAGGCCTGTAAAAGGAAACTAGCCAGAAACTGAAATACTGTTTGCAGATATTACTCAATACAGTGTAAATGTTTGCTCAATCTCCACTCACATATGTAAAAGATTCCATGATGACACTACAGAGAATCAAGTGGCACTACCTAGCCTGACACTTTCTCCCACTGTACTTCTTGCTTTACAATTAAGCTTCATGCTATTTTGAAAAATATGAACTGTTTTTCTAAATAGATTAAAAGATACAAAAACCTTGCATGAACACAATAATTTTTAATATACAATTAAACAAGAAACTACAAGAAGCTTAAAGTGTGAAATATTGAAACATATTCTCTCCGTAACAATTCTGTAAGGTATTTAAAGATAAATGGAGAGATAATGGCTCCACAACTTCTGAGACTACTTAAATATACCTGAAGCCTTTTCAGGCAGAATCCTTTGTCAATGAGGTAAATTTACTTGAACAACAAGACCTTTTACTCCTCTGCTTCCCCTGTAGCCTCTGGAGCAGAATGTGATACCATACAAGCTGCATGGGGGAAGATGAATTACACCCCCACCCCCAAGTTATTAGTACTGACAGAAGATCTTCAAATGAAGGTGATCCAGTAGATTCCATCATTAGTCAGCACAACTCCCCGTTTTCCTTGCTTCTGCTTCCCTCTGTATGAACTATCAGACATTCTGGACAAACCAGATTATTGGCAATATGAACTCTCTTTTTTAACAATGCCAATCCCTCCAGGCATGTTTCTTCTTCCTCAGTATAAATAAGGAAATGAATTTGAATGACAAAATGGTCATGTAGCTTACTCCATTATTACTTCTTTTCTTTCCACAGATATACCATCTTTCTCCCAATGGGAGAAGCTGCCTTTTGTCTTGAAGCTCTGCCGACATTCTACACATAGATGGAGACAGCCTGGCAATCTAATGAAAAGTGTAACCTCCATACAGAGAAGCCCTTCTAGCCCTTTGCAAACCCACTTGTGAACCAAAGTAGTTTAGCACTGAGCTATGAAGGGGAAGATCAAGATTCCAATCCATGCTCAGGCACAAATGTTCACTGGGTAATATTGGGCCAATCACTACCTCTTAACCCACCTTACCTCACAAGGCAGCTGTTGTGAGGATAACAGGAAACAGCATAATGCACTGCTGCACCTTGTCATGTAGTGGTCAAGGTGTGGGACTGGCACCAGAGTCACTCAGCTTTTAGTCCACCCTTAGCCATAGAAGCTTACTGGGTGACTTTGGGCCAGTCATTCTCTCAGCTCGACATAACTCATAAGGTAATTACTGTGGAACGCTATGTATGCTACCTTAGGCTGAACAATAGGCGGATATAAATCTAAGAAATAAAGGAAACTTGGAATAGAAATCTAACATAGCTGAAGCGCTTCCTTCTTTCTCACTTACTCTGCACCAGACACAGAAAAACATTATTTCCATACAAGCATATTCGCAGGCAATGTTTCATATTCCCTCCTTCTAGAACAGAGCTTTCCAAACTGTGTGTCGGGACACGTTAGTGTGTCGGCTGAAGTGTCTGAGTGTGTCACGGCTGCTGCTGCCTCCAAGCCCTGCCAGGATTCCGCGCAGGTCCTACTGCCTGCCTTGTGCCTTGCTGCCTCCAAACCTGCTGTGATTCTGCGCAGGTCCTAGTGCCTGCCTTGTGCCCTGCTGTAAGAGTGTGTCGCGAAATGATGCTCTGCTGTAAGAGTGTGTCGCGAAATGATGCATGTCTAAAAAGTGTGTCACCAACATGAAAAGTTTGGAAAGCTCTGTTCTAGAACATGAAAAAAGTCAAGTGCATCTCCTTCCCAACACTTTTTTTTTACTCTGAAAGCACTCTGCATATGGACTAGAGGCTCCCTCCCCCTCGCGCCCCTCCATACCAGTGTGAGCGTAGGAAACTGGGACGCGCCAAAGGGAGACGTGGGCTGAGACGGAGGCTAAGTACTTGCCAAAGGCGAGCGGAAGGATGAGACGCGGGTACGCGCGAGGCGGCAGCTGGGCTGGGCTGGCGGCGGGCACACGCCAGGCCCGTAACAAGGGGGGCAGGAGCGCCACCAGCCCCAGCACGTGGCAGAGCGAGACTGTCACGGGCCGCGGGAATGAGCCCAGCAGCACCTTATTCACCACATTCCCGCCAGCGCTCAACGCGTACCACGCCAGGCAGAGCGCAGGCACGCGAAACAGCCCCGATGACCCGCGGGGGGACGTGCCGGAGGGGCTGGCGGGCGAGGAGGGAGCGGGAGGGGGAAGGAGGAGGCCAGGAGGCGGCGGCGGAGGCGGCGACACCATCCTCAGGGTGGGGAGAAGAGCTGCACCGGTGCCTCTGCAGCCGGGCCGGAGCCACTTTGCCTTTCCCTCGGACGCGTCACTTCCGCCCAGCCGGCGGACACTTCCGCCCAGCCGGCGGAAGCAGAGTGCCATAGCGACGGAAGCCGGAGGGACGGCTCCGTTCAATTTCAGAAAAGCGAAGTCCCCGCAGGGCGGCCCCGGCCAAAGGGAAGAACTGAGCTTGTTCCCTTGTCTCTGCGTAGAGCGGGAGAGCTCGCGTGTCAAGGCACTTGGTGAGCGAGAAGCGACTACGCTGCTGTAGCTCCCAAAGTTTTTGCGGTTTTATCATATCAGAGATAAAATTAGGTTCTCGGTTTTTCTCTAGCTTAAATGAGCTTTGCAAGGGGAGCGCGCAAGCTCGATCTCTTCCATGTCCGGAGCCCCACGTTGGGCATTTTTCACGCCTGCACTTTGCGTGTTTTTACATACCAACAGGCGCTGCATGGATGCAATCGCAAAGTGTCGATCTCAAGGCGTCTTTACTCAGTGCTCCTGCAAGGGCTGGTTCATGGAAGTAAAGTATCTCTAATGCGAGATGATAACGGGCGGACAGTGCTCACCTCAGCATCCGTTCTAATTAGGCCGGGTGCATCTGTAGCTGCCGATGCTTACTCTTCTACAGCCAACAAAACGGTGCTTATCTTCAAGTAATGTACACAACCATTGAAGCAGGACCTCCGAAAAGAACGTCCAAAACGTGAAATTACAAACGTCTGGTATCGAGGATTCCACTAGGGTGCGTGCACAAACCAGAAAACGTAATTTTGTTTAAGCTCAGGGTAAAACAGCCCCACTGGGAATGTTCTGAGTTTGCTGGGTTCTGCGGAATAAAATTCGAAATTGCTTGAGTGTCTTCTTCCAACCTCGAACAAAATTCTTTGTATCAAAGTCAAAACATTCAAAGTGGCAATTTAGAGGTCAAAATCGTTTGAAGTGTTTTGCACACCCAAACATTTCATGTTTCTGTCAAAGTAGCCTGGGCCAGAGAATAGCATTTGCCATAACAATATAATTCAAAATGTCATTTGAATGGCACCTTCTAAGTGTTTGACAGTGTTCTCACCCATGAATCATCATCATCATCATCCTACCATGCATGCCTGCCCCTCTTTTTCTTTCCCATACTGTCAGTGGTGGGTGGGGAGTGGGATATAGGCCAGCAAACAATGACTTGGCTAATGAGATGCCTTGGAAGTGTCAGCTTGCATGCTACCCCACCTCACCCCAAATTTTTTTCTTTTTCCTTTACTAAATTGCCAATTTTTCTTTTGCTGCAATGAATTAGGCGTGGCTATTTGTGAAGCATCCTGGTTTTTTTTAAAAAAAAAGTTTAAACGACACAGATGCTACACTTGGGGCTTCAGGTCAGGTTTCTTTTTTAACATAAGGTAAAGGTAAGCGTTTTCCCCTGCACAGTCGTGTCCGACTCTAGGGGCCGGTGCTCATCTCCGTTTCTTAGCCGAAGAGCCAGCGTTGTCTGAAGACACTTCCATGGTCATGTGGCTGGCATGACGCGCGCGGAACGCTGTTACCATCCCACCGAAGTGGTACCTATTTATCTACTTGCGTTTGCATGCTTTCGAATTGCTAGGTTGGCAATTTTTTAACATACTTTTTAAACATACTGTACACATTTCTATTATTTTAATTACATTTACCTTGTTTTCCCACTTTTATTGGTTAGCAAAAAATAAATATATAAATATTGACAGAATAGAATAGTAATGGCCCAGTATAAAAGAAAGCAATGTACATAACATTCACTCCTTCTATCTCACCTCCCCAAGAGGAAGGTGTGGCTAAGAAATTGTGACTGCCCAAATGTCTCCCAGTGGATTAGAACCTTTTTCTTCCAATCCTAATCCAACACCATAAGCGCTCATCACACTGACGGTCTTATTATACCTACATGTTTGAGTCAGCTTATGTACAAAACGGAACAACGGACTGGTTTATGATTGGGAAAGGAGTACGGCAGGGTTGTATACTCTCACCCTACCTATTCAACCTGTACGCAGAACACATCATGCGATGTGCTGGGCTTGAGGAATCCAAGGCTGGAGTTAAAATCGCTGGAAGAAACATTAACAATCTCAGATATGCAGATGATACCACTTTGATGGCTGAAAGTGAGGAGGAGTTGAGGAGCCTTATGATGAAGGTGAAAGAAGAAAGTGCAAAAGCTGGGTTGCAGTTAAACCTCAAAAAAACCAAGATTATGGCAACCAGCTTGATTGATAACTGGCAAATAGAGGGAGAAAAAGTGAAGGGAGTGACAGACTTTGTATTTCTAGGCGCAAAGATTACTGCAGACGCTGACTGCAGCCAGGAAATCAGAAGACGTCTACTTCTTGGGAGGAGAGCAATGGCAAATCTTGATAAAATAGTTAAGAGCAGAGACATCACACTGACAACAAAGGTCCGCATAGTTAAAGCAATGGTATTCCCTGTAGTAACCTATGGCTGTGAATGCTGGACCATAAGGAAGGCTGAGCGAAGGAAGATAGATGCTTTTGAACTGAGGAAAATTCTGAGAGTGCCTTGGACTGGAAGAAATTAAGCCAGTCCATACTCCAGGAAATAAAGCCAGACTGCTCACTTGAGGGAATGATATTAAAGGCAAAACTTAAGTACTTTGGCCACATAATGAGAAGGCAGGATACCCTGGAGAAGATGCTGATGCTGGGGAAAGTGGAAGGCAAAAGGAAGAGAGGCCGACCAAGGGCAAGATGGATGGACGATATTCTGGAGGTGACGGACTCGACCGTGGGGGAGCTGGGGATGGTGACGGCCGACAGGAAGCTCTGGCGTGGGCTGGTCCATGAAGTCACAAAGAGTCGGAAGCGACTGAACGAATAAACAACAACAACATGTACAAAATCTAGACATGGATTTAAAGAAAATAAATTTAAAATCAGCCAGACAGACAGAGGCATCACAGGCCAAGAGAAGTAACACATTCTTCCTAGGATACCTCCATGGGGGACTGGGTTGGGGATTGGAAATATCACCTCAGAACTGTCCAAAGAACAGACTCACATAACTTAGTAAACCAGGTCAGTTGGTCTCAAACCCAGTAACTAAATCATTTTAAGAAAGCCTTTATACCCACTCCATATTCAACGTTAGTCACTGGGTGAGGCTGTCTACCCATGGTTCACAGTATCATCTAAACCTTGAAGTAAGGGTTAACAAGGTTGGTTATTTCTTCTGGCAGAACATCCACAAGAGTTTCTCCAGGCACTCTTCTCTCATCCTCTCTCTGTTCTTCCCCCATTCATATGGGAGGGGGTGAAACAGGGACTAGAAGAGGGGACAGGAGGCAAAGTTTTCTCCCACACTACCTGTTAACTCTGACTCTGATCAGGCCATTGTGGAATTTTTATAACAGCGTTTTTAAAAAACCAGGAACTGACAGCCGCAAAAATAGCTGAGATACCAGCCCAAGTCACTGCTCCCAGTATAATTACACCAGCCTTCGTTTGATCATCTGGCATCAGATTACTGGGTGAGTAACTAACCCACAGGTAGTGCTAGACTGTTAGGCATCTTGTGCAAACACACCCAATATGATGGAGCTACTGGTAGCAGGAAAACTGCATACTGTATGCTAAGGGAAGGTTGTGCTAAGCAGCAAAGGTTAAACGATGGTCATATCTTTGTTTTTCTACTCCTACTGTAGTGGTTTTAACTAGGTAAAAGGTAAAGGTTCCCCCACACAGTCATGTCCCACTCTAGGGGCCGGTGCTCATCTCCGTTTCTTAGCCGAAGAGCCAGCGTTGTCCGAAGACGCTTCTGCGGTCATGTGGCTAGCATGACGTGTGCAGAATGCTGTTACCTTCCCACCGAAGTGGTACCTATTTATCTACTTGCATTTGCATGCTTTGAAATTGCTAGGCTGGCAAGAGCTGGGGCGAGTGCGGGAGCTCACTCCGTCACGCGGCGCTCGGGTCTCGAACCTCTGAACTTGCGACCTTCCGATTGACAAGCCTGGTGTCTTAACCACTGAGCCACCACGCCCCAAAAACTTTTAACTAGCTGATATTAAAAAAGAAACCTATATGGAAAAATGACAGGAAAGCTTCATTCACTAGATTCCTGTGTAGAAACTGGTGCAGAAAAGAGGGGAAAGAGATAAGAAATGTTATGTCGGGGTTCGAGAGCATACTCTTCCATGACTGCAACTGCTTGTAAAGACTTCAGAGTCTTTCAACAGGTGGAGTTGGCTAGAATAAATAAGACAGGATTTCTGTCTATTCCATTCCAGCTTTGAAGACACACAGGATGGCGAAAATCTGCCTGAGGAATAGGGAGCCAGTGACTCTCCAGATTACTCTCAGCAGCCAAAGCCAACAGTGTCAATGTTGAGGAATACAGAGAATTGTATCTGAATGTCACATTCCCCTCCCTAGCAAAACATAAAATACCTTTTACGGTATGGACCAGAATGGTATACATTACAACTGAAACACACGTGTTTAAGGATAATCTCTTGTTGCTTTTTTTATTTATAGAGAATGCACATTTATCCTCTGGAGCTTGGTGTAGCATGGAAAGATTAAAGAAAGACTAATACTGTATATGCTTCCCACCTGCCCAAATAAAACTATCAAAATGTCTAACTAATCCAAAAACAGATAAACAGATGCCTTCCAGGTGCATTGGACTGCAGCTCCCACAAACCCTGGCATCAGTCATGCTGACCTAAGACCAAGAAGAGTTATATAGAATGCAACACCAGGAAGAGATTTCAGCCTCCTGAGAACCTCCAATTTATGGACGAACATTTTTAAAAATCTCTGAGGCTGAAGTTCAACATTTGCTCGATCAAGTTTTACTAGCTAGCCCAGGGCTTTCCAAAGTTTTCCCGCGGCGACACACCAAGGGCGGCGCGCAAGAAAACCTGGAAGCGCCGCCGCCTTCGGTTTTTGTGCACTGGCGCCGCTGCGGCGTTCGGATTTTCACGTGCCGCAGCGGTGGCACTGTCCTTGTGTGCCGTGCGAAAACCCGGCAGCACTGATGGCCTGTTGCCGTCCGTGCGGCAGCACGCCATCAGCGCTTCTGAGTTTTGATGTGACACACCTGGGCCCCGCAGGCGACACTCTTTTGTGTCATGACACAGTGTTTGGAAAGCTGTGAGCTAGCCAGAGGCTGAGTTTTTGAACATTTGAGTACATAAACTGCTGCTGCTTTTTCTCCTGACAAAAAGCCAAAGAATTTGTTCTAAGATACGTGAGAGTTACATCAGATGTTGCAACAGTAACTCATATCATGGTTGCCATCCAATTAAAGAAGTTACGTGATTAATTACTCAAGAATAGTTTAAACCCAAAGACACACTTTGTTTTGACATTGCAGTGGAAAAACTGTGCCTCTCGAGGTATTACTGGACTAAAACTGTCTTCTGCCACAACTTCTAGTAATCAGTGATGAGAACACAGTAACAGCAGCATCTGAAGGGCTAAAATATAGATTATAGATATTAAGGAAATTATATACCACTTTTCATAGACAACTGCAAAGCAGCTTGCAAATTAAAATACAAAACACAAGTCGTGATCTTTATTTCTTCCTGGATATTGCAAACAGGTTATTTCTAAGCAGGGTCTGCAGCTGAGGTCCTCCTGTTGAGGACAGGAGACAATGGCCAAACTGGGCAGTTGAGTGGAATGCTAGAATCGTGCTCAAAAAACATGCAGGACCAGGACAAAGACTGATTTAATTTAAACGTACACTTAATTAGAACTGAATTAATTAAATGCAATTAATATTACACCCCATATATTTAATAACTCTTCTCTTACTGACACATTAAACCAGCATGGCTGGCTGGAGAATTCTGGGAGTTGAAGTCCACGCATCTTCAAGCTGCCAAGGTGGAGAAACACAGCATTAAACAATTCAGCAGCTGTTTTGAATAGAGCTCTGAGAGCTGCAGCCAAGGTAGGGGTGGGAGGAAAGGATATATAGGGCCCTATGGCCTCAGGCTATGCTTCTCTAGTCACAGACTGAGTGGTGCAGAAAATATACATTTTATAAGCCTAGCCTTTTAATTGTCCAACACAAGACAAGAAGGGCTCCCCTTCCACCTGTGACTCCATCCATATAAGCCCTCATCTGGTACCTGGCTGTTTTTGAAATATTAGAAAGTGACAGTGTATTTTGTGCAAATTTTTTTATTTCCACATTTATATCACAATGTGTCCACTGAAAGGACCAATAGCAAAGTTGCTCCCTTCTGTGCCCAAGAACACAGAAGTCTAGTTACTGTACATTCACTAAGGCTGTTTTTGCAAGTCGCTTTTGTGATGGATATCCATAAGGCAAACAATATCTAAAGGAATGGTAACAAGTATATTTCCAGCATACAAACAGGCTTCTGTCTCCCCCTTCACAGGACATTTACAAACTAGTAGCACCCTCAGTACAAGTTGGAATTTTCTTTGTTAAACAAAAAACCCCACTTTTTCCCCCTGCTTTCTCGTAGAAAATCTGCAGAAAGGGGTTAACGTGCTTAGGCTGGTGGTGCTGCTGGGAGAACTGTGAACACTTTTTGCAGCATTTCATAGATCTGAGTTGAAACTGAAACCAGACTGCGCCCCGTGAAAGTCTACGGAATGCTGAGCCGAAGGTGGGCCTTTCCCTCCCTGGCCCTCCCTGCACCGCAGAGCACATATCATTGCAAGCCACATCTCCACATCAGGGGGACTTTTGAAGAGAGATGTAATGCAAAGAAGAACTACCTACAGTTTTGCACAGTTCATTTTAAAACATCTCACTGCCATATTATTTCTTTTAAGAAAATCAAATCAAGACAAATAAATAGACTCAACTACTCTGTGTTAATGTTCCATTTCCACAATTACCCACCTGTACCTGCCTGCCCTTGGATCCTGGCATTCACAAATAGCTGGAAACAGTTTTCACCTTTCGAAAACTAACACTTTTGTTTTGCTTTGTTTCTAACAGCTGGCTTGCTAGAGTTTGGAACTCTACTTGTTTTTAATCAAACCTTTGTTATGCCTCCCTTTGCAATTTTGTTAGTAAACTGGTAGCAGCACTTCACAAAAAAGAAGTTTTAACAGGGAAGAAGAAACTGCCAGTGTCCAGCTCTCTGACACACCCTCTCTGCTTTGTGAGCCTCTTTCAGCGTGATGGGGGTAGATGGGGGATGGCACAGCACCTGCCCACTTTACTAACCTGCCAGTGTAAAAAGCATCTTAGCAAAATTGTACTCAGTCTAGGCAGACGTAAGGCAGGATGTTCAGGCGCCCCTCATCCCCATGTGGGTCGAGTGATATGCACTGCGTCCAATCATACCAGTTACCCTGTGTATCATAACATCCGTTCACGCCAGGCCAGTGGTGGCTGCATATCCTGTCAAGGTCATCCTGCGTCACCTCCCGCGTTACCCCAGGCAAGTCTGCAGGTTTGCTGTGGGGAGCCAGGACGTGAGTTTTCCGGGCTTCTCTCCGAGTGCTTTCCTCCTGCTTTAAATATTCAGACATGAAGTAGTGAGCCCCCGGAGTCTGCACCCCTGAGGAGGACAGCAAGCTACTCTGCCTGTTTAAATAGGACTGAATTATTTCATTCCGGGACAATTCTTTCCAATTTGTTTGTTCAAAGGGACTCTGCAGAGGCGGCTTCGGCTCCTGCTTATCTGTGCCTGTCCTGTGCTGCTCAGCAAGAGCAGGAAGATCCACCTGCAAAGAGTCCCTCTGTGCTAAAGGCTTGATCTCACCCGTCATGGGGTCAAAAGTCAGTCGCCGCTCTTTTTTTAACCGCACAGGCTTGACCCCGCCTTCCATCACCTGCCCATCCAAGTTGACCATGTAGTCTTTGGGCCGGTACTTTTTCTTCTTTTTGCTGTCAGACCCCGATGCAGCACTGTCGCTGTCCATCCTTGAAGCATCTGGTGATAAGTCAACCAAGGGTGCCAAAGACTCTACTGAATGGGAGCCTGCTCCACTGCTGGGAGAGGCCCCTGCACTGAGCTGAAGCTGGCCCTCGGGCACTCTCTGCTGCTCCTGGTCATGGAGGGGTGCCTCAGGGTCCACTTGATGAGATGCCTCCAGCCTCTTTGCTAGCGCTGGCTGTGGTGACAGCTGCACCAGAGAGGGGGGAGGTGGCGATAAGGGCACTGGAACATCCAGGAGAGGGGGCCTTGGACATGGGGCAAGCGTCAAGTTCTTGGGGGAGTATGTGGCGTGTTGCCGAGCAAAGGTTTCCAGCCTGATGTTCCTGGGACTGAATGAGGAGCAACGGGGGCTCCTAGGTTGGTTGGCAGCAGCCTCCTCTGCTTTGTCATGCGGCGGCGGTGGCGGCTGCTGCAGCATGGCTGTTTTGAGCAGTAAGGATGTCCCAGAGGTTTTGAAGAGTCCTGGAGAGCTGGTGTGAGGGCGAACTGCGTTAATGGGGATCTTGCTCGGCTTGTCATTTTCACTCAGCTCATCCCTGTTGCTTTCTGGCCCTGGGAGGAGACTCGCATCTGGAGGGCTAGGAAAACTCTCTGGGCTCCCACCAATCCCATTGGTGGGAGGTGGAGAAGAGTTTTGTAATACTTCATAACTGGCTTTGGAGACTTTTGCCAGCGGCAGAGGAAGCGTGGGGCCTTGGAGACCATCCTTGGGCTCACCTGGCCTCTTCCGGTTCCCTGGCTTTGGAGAGTGCAGCTTTTGGACATCATTTCTATTCTTCACATCTTGAATGGGTTTAGATCCAATCACGGCCCCAGGAGAAGTTTCCACTCGGCAGTTGTGTGCCCCACCATTGGCTGATCCAGGTGGATTTGGCAATCCTCTCAAGGTGGCTTCATTCTGCGAAACAGGCTCAATCAGCTTCTGCCAATTCCGCAACAGTTTTTTGGCCCGTTTGGCAAGCTCCTCATTCTTGGTTTTCTTCCTCACGTCATTGATGAGCTTCCCCAGCCGTGTTTCCTAAGGTTTTTTTTGTAAAGAACAACACAAAGAAGGTTATTTTATAAGAGACCTCATCGAATATCATTAAAGGAGAGACTTCTTTTGTTCTCTCAATGGTTATGTTCCGAGGAGGCCTATGGCCCAAAACAGGAAAAAGGGTATAGGGCAATTCTACAGGCTGACGTCTATGAGTCTCTCTTAATCACAGTCAGAAAAGGGGGAAAATGACAATACCACCAGAAGAAGTACAATGAAGGAGCAAGGAGCATGCTATCATTTGTATGCATGTATCCGTGATGTGAGATGGAAAATTCTCCAGAAAACTTTGATTGTATATTTTCCTATAGAATTGTTTCTCTTTTGAGAAATGACTACTTTGCTTAAATTAAGTTGTAATCCACAAAATGTAAACCAAATAGGGCAGATGTATTTTGATATGATTCTAACCAACTATAGCATCAAATCATGTTTTTCACAGGATTAACAATTCAGGTATGCTAAAATGAGAACATTAGAACAATTTTTAGTACTTTAAGAACTACAGGTAATCCTTGACTTACGACCATTCATTTAGCGACTGTTCAAAGTTATGCTGGTGCTGAAAAATGTGACTTACAACCTGTCCTCGCACTTATGACCGTCGCAGCGTCCCCACAGTCACATGATCAAAATCTAGGCACTTGGCAACCAGCATGTATTTACGATGGTTGCAGCATCCCAGGGTCACATGATCGCCATTTGCCACCTTACCAGCCAGCTTCTGACAAGCAAAATCAATGGGGAACTGCGTTAACCACCGCGTGATTCACTTAACGGCCACAGCAAAAATGTTGTGACATTGGGTGTGGTCACGTGATGCCTTGCTTAATGACACCACTTAATGACTAATTTTCCGGTCCCTGTTGTGGACGTAAGCCGAGGACTGCCTGTAGTATGGTATAATGGTTAAGGCGTTGGACTAGGAGTAGAGAGACCCACATTCAAATCCACCCACAACCACAAAAGCTCTCTGGGTGACTTCGAGCTAGTCACTCACTCTCAGTCCAGCCTAGTTCACAAAGCTGTAATTGTAGGGAAAAATAGAAAGAGGTATTACCATGTACGCCACCATGGGCTTCTAAATCAAATAAATTATCATCTTCCAAAGTATCTAATCAATGCAAATCCACTGTTATATTTTCAAACATGTACATTAATTTCCAAATAAATATTTGGGTTTGTTTGAATATATTCCTAACATTTATAATATTAAAGCTATTCTAAGTGCATTTTTTTCAAATACTTCAGTTCAACTATTTTTTAATATTGCACTGAAAAAATATTTTGTATAGCATTTGTATCAAACCTATTTGTTAAATAAGTAAAAAACCAAATTGGTAAGTAAAGCAGTAGAACATTTTCCAGTTAAATTTTTTTTCCAAATCCATAATTACATTAAATATGTATATGCACACAAATCAAGTGTCTGCAGAATATCCTTACTAAGACTGATCCCATCCAAATGTACCTTGAAGTGGCTGAGTAAATCAAGCTGGTACCATCATAAGTGGATCAAATTAAAGAAAGGAGGTGCAAGTCATTCTGCACTTAATAAATAAATAAAGCAGGGTAGCAGAGAATCATCTCAACTGTAAATGGAGTTTGTAGCATCAACCAGTTATAAGTTACACTCCCTATTTCTGACTGATGCTGGCAGAGAAAGCTGTGGGCAGCTTCCATGGAATTCCACAGGCTAGAGCAATAGGTGAGCTGTAACAAGCTCAGACAAGCTGTCAATGCTCTTAGTGGTAGCATTCCTTATATGAGTCAATTTTTTTTACTGCAAGGAGAGTCTAAAATCCACGAGCTGTCACAGAATATGGACAATCATACGCAACTTTCTTCTATTCACTAAGGCTCAAAGTGACCTAACTGCAAATGTTCACAAAAATTAACTGCAAAACTTTGGCATGAATCTGCCCTTGCTTATTGCATTTCCTAAAAATGATTCTTATCAAGTTCCATCTGGTTAAGATAATAATTTTGACCATAATATATAAGGTAAAGAACTGAAGCCTCTGTTTTCTGTTACATACAGAGGGCTGAATCTTCTTAGGAGGTAAGAAGTGAAAGTAGTGCTTTCTTTTTGTGAGGCTGTATGTTTAATTATGTTTATCATTCTTAATTATGTTTATATTATTCTTATTTTTACTTGTATTTATTTTCACACATTAAATCAGACTGGGGAGTTTCCAATCAAAGCCTTGAATAATTAAAAATATTTATGGTATGTTCCAAGCCCATCCTGATAAGCTCCTAGCGTATTTGTCTGGCTTAAAATGGCTCACATCTGTATCAGCCACAATAACTCACTGCTGGGATGTGCTTCCCTCCTCTAAGCAACAGATGGAGTGGACAGAGGAAGGTGAGAACTACTTGAAAAAAAAGCCACGCAATCAAAAAAGTCAGTTCTGCCTTAGTATGGCATATATACGTCCATAGTCAATAGACATTATAAAATTCCAAAACCGAAAAATAGCAAAACACATTTTATTTAATTTTTATCCCGCCTTTATTATTATTTTTATAACTAACTCAAGGTGGTGAACATACCTAATACTCCTTCCTCCTTAAAAATGTTTACGGGAAATATAAGAAACAGTAATATTTGGCTTAAATCTGCCCCTGCTGGGCTTGTCTTGTTTTTACCTTGTCAGGAAAAAATATCTAAAGAGAGGATGTAATATTACCAAGAAATAAGAGGTCAAACCACCATAACTCTGCCACCAATTTGGATGAGCAGCTTCCTTTGCCCTACCATGGTGGAGGTGAGATTAGGGGCAACTACAGAATGTCAGTCAAGGGGACTGGGTTATCTGGGAATATAAGGTTGTGTACGGGTTTTCTGAATGCTGGGACATCTGGAGCTTCTTTGGCCTTTAGAGGCAGATCAGTAAAATCCTCCACTTTTTTGCTGCTTCTCTTAATTACACAGTGCCAAAACAGCCAGGGCACATTTCTGTCAATCAGAGTGTATTATCAAGCCCAGCAACAAGCTAAATATCTGGGACAAACAATGTAATACATACATTTCCTCCTACAACCTTAAACACCATGCCTAATTTGGGCAACTTCTCTAGTATTCTATGCTTTTTTTCTGATCAAGAAAAGAATACTTGCTGTAGGAACAAACCTCAAGTGCCTCTTTGGTGATGGGGTATTTCTCCAAGCTGGAGATCACTTCTAGTACTGCCACCATGTTATGTATCTGTGGAAAAAAGGAACAGAAAGTAAGTATCGTTTCAGAGAACTTATGTTTTAAGTACACCATGTTACATCACATTGGACAGTAGTGCTGCCATGTGTTAGCGGACTCCTTGGAATCTACAACATGAGTTGAAATATTTGAAGCAGGTAGTGCCAAAAGATGCCTTTTCTGTTGAAAATATCTTTCTCTGGAACTCTTTTGTCTACTTGTGATTGCCTATTTTTTTGGTGCTAAGTGAAAACATTTCTAATTCTCTGGTTTCCTTAGATGTCACCCTGTAGACACATGGCTTAAGTTGATCTTTTACACTGTTACCTTACTGCATCTCATTTTATTATGACACTCTTTTATTATTGCCAAATTGCAATTTTATTCTCAAACTCAGATATGTAAAGCACCTTAATTATTCTACAGGAAGAATGGCTAGAAAAGGTGTCTAATAAATAAAGCACATAGCTAGAATTGCCATAAATAGGATGTCCTTTTGCAGTAGCACTGGCTCCAAAAATTAAGGTGTGGTGCTTATGATCGTTTCACTGGGCATACCAGATGCTATGTCACAGGCCCAGTGACCTGCATCATAAACTTGCACCTTCCTAACTTGCACCTTCCTAACTTTAGTTACATGTTCATACACACACATGTAACTAAACACATTTCCACATTTTCCATTATTCTCATCTTCTCCCCCATGATATGCAACCCAAATCTGCAGTGGACAGTTTCCCAACTATTCCCCTAATAAGAGTGAAACACTTGATTGGAGCATTTTTTAAAATGGATGTTCTCCAACCACTGTCCCTTACTTTCTAGAATGCTTATGAAAAAGACCGCTAAGGAGGAGAGTACTATGAAGTTTACTACAGAAAAGGTAAATTAAATAAATGAATAATCTATGGTTGGCAATAGTGGGGCACTTTCATTAAGACCAACTAAAATGTCCTAAGTCCATCAGCAAGCTATATTTTTATAAATAATCCTATTACGACAGAAGATAAGGATTGGAAGGTATCTTGGAGATCTGTTTTAGACTAATTTATCCGACCAAAACAGCTGTCTACAATGTATGCCTACAAAAAGGAAAACTACCCTAAAGGAGAAGTGTTGTACTGTACATGGCACGAAGGCAGAGAACATGAGTATGCTACTTTTTAAATAAATATATTTATATATTACCTCCTATTTTATAAAAGTGTGGTTTCAAATTTAAAAAGGAAAAATTATCAGCTAAGAATGAGGCTGAGTAGGAAAAGACAAGGAAATAAATGTGCTTTAACACAATTACAGGTAGTCCTTGACTTACGACAATTGGGACCAGAACTTTGGTTGTTAAGCGATGTGGTCATTAAGTGAGGCACATGACCATGCCCAATTTTACGACCTTTTTGCCATGGTCATTAAGCGAATCACGTGGTCGAATCCGGCTTCCCCCATTGATTCTGCTTGTCGGAAGCTGGCTGGGGAGGTTGCAAATGGTGATCAGGTGACCCTGGGGATGCTGCAACTGTCATAAATACATGCCAGTTGCCAAACACCTGAATTTTGATAATGTGACTGTAGGGACGCTGCAACGGTCGTAAGTGTGAGGACTGGTCACAAGTCACTTTTCTCAACACCGTAACTTTGAACAGTCACTAAACAAATGGTTGTAAGCCAAGGACTACCTGTATTCTGCTTTATTTAGTAAAGGCTGGGGTCATCTGAATCCACCAGAAAACAGCAGTAAGATATCACTTCAAAGTGCCTGGAGGCAAAAGTTATCACACAGGGACAAAAGATGTGTCTAGATAGACTTCGCACAAAGCCTGCCACAGTACTAAAATCATATTAACCCAACTGCAAAAACATTTAATGTCTATAGAAAGACAACAACTGAGAACCAGTATAGCATTTAGGGTATTCTCAGACTAGGACTGGGAGAGTCAGGTTTAGTTCCCTTTCAGCCATGAAAGCTCACTGAGTGACTTTGGCCTGTCACTCTGTCTCAATCCAGCCAACTCATAGGGTTGTTGTTATGAGGAAAAAGAATTGGAGGGAGCGCTATGTATGCTATATTGTGGTCCTTAGGTAAAGTGGAACATAAATTAAAACAATCAATCAATAAACAGCCATAGATATGAAAGAAAAAACGCTACATCTTCCTGACATATATCTCAAGAATACATATTTCTGATAAAGCGTATGCTATCCTCCAAACATCTGAAATATGATAATTATTCTTATTAATGCCACAGAAAATGTAGCATTGTATTAATAGCATTGTACTAATAAGTCAACTACATATGGCTCAAGCAAATGTACATAAACATGCAAATATATTCAGACTTTCTAAAGAGAATGAAAGTTTAACTGAAGCCTGGAAGAGCCAATAGGCACTTCTACAACATCATCTTTTACTTGTCATGTATCTTTATATCCCTCCAAAATAGTAAAGTGACTATTTCCATAGATATAGAAGAGAGAAGCCCATCTGCACTATCTCTTTTCCCCAATTTACCCCACAGTGATACACTCACAGTGATACAAAAGAACACAGATACACACCGTCGCTCTGCTTATGACAGCCAAAGGAGGTCCACATAAACCCATGGAGGATCTAGATAAGTCAAAACCTGCTCAGAGCTGCCAAAGAAGTGACTAGTAAAACAAAGGCCTGACTTGAAATATGGTAAATGATAAACATCCAGTAATTCTTAACAAAGGCCTGTCACAGTGATTCTAGTTCAGCTTAATATAACTGTCAATAGAAATTTTCTAGATCTTATGCCTAACAAATTTCGAGAATTATTTCCTTCCATTAGCTCTTGCATATATGTGTCTTTAACCTGGGAAGCCTCCATGCAAAGATAAACATAATTTTATGCACACCTTCCATTGGGCCTCATTTTTTTCTCCAATGCAAAATAAGCGGCACACACACACACACACAATATCAAATGAGTAATTTGCAGCAGAGTTATTCTAGTTCAGGGCTTTCCAAAGTTTTCCCACGGCGACACACCAACCGCCATTGGTGTGTCGCCGCGGGAAAACCCGGAAGTGCCGCCGTTGTGGCAGCGCGCAAAAACCCAGAAGCGCTGATGATGATCAGCGCTTCCGGGTTGTGTGGCGACACACCAGACTGTGTGTGGCGACACACTTTTGTGTTGCGACACACAGTTTGGAAAGCTCTGTTCTAGTTGCTCACTAGAGCTACTGCACTATCAGACAAAATGTTTTTTGATTTAGTAAAAGAGGTAACATTTTTGATTCTCCTAGAAATGTAATCAATAAAAATAAACTCATTGTAATGAGTAAGAAGGAAGTCCAAAGATTCAGGTTAACTAGGATCCTCTGCATAAATAAAATCCATCTCCCCTTCACCTCTCAAAAGCAGGCCAATATTACTGCAGGAGAAGAATTATCTGCCATTACTTTGCTATAATCAAAAAGATGGGTCAGGAGGGAAAGAGCAGCACAGAAAGGAATGGCTGCAGAAAACGTGGGCCGGGAGTGGAGGAATTAGGAGATGCAGCAGAGTACAGCTCAGGACCCACCCCCATTCTACAACAGCATTGGGGTTGGGAGGAGTAGAACAAAAATGCAGAAGAATTTCCCTGCCCAGACCCACAAAGAATGAAGTATTCTGCAAAGTGGATTCACACATACCTAACACATGCTAGATTAGGGACAATATACAAAAGCAAATCAAGGCAAGGAACAGATGCTACTATGCTAGCATATGTTGGCAAATGATATATTAGGGAGCATGTGTTAGTACAGAGAGCATAGATGCTCTGAGAAAGAGGTATGGTGAAGTATTTCAATTAGAAGCCCTTGAAACAGAAAATATTAGCCAAAAGCTCACAAGCCTCCTTCGTCAGCTCCAGCAAGTACCAAATTCCTGCTCACTGGCAGACCATTTCTGTCCAGCTCTGAGCCATACTGCATGGGTTATGCTATTCTGAAGAAGCAGAAGGGGGGAGGGAAAATGGTGTCAGACAGAAAACACTGTTTGTCTGGGTATCTGGGGAAAGAGAATGCGACTACAGTAAATGATCAGCAAAGGGCTAAGAAAATAAGCCTCAGGCAGCATTAACTATTGGGCATTACAAAATACAGTTCTGAAGCATTATAAAAGAACCAAAGAGGTTTTGGAAGGGGGCTACAGACAAGAAGCTTGGCCAATCCTTTCCTTGCAGTACCAATTTTTTGGCAAAACACTGGGGTGGGGGGTGGGGGCTGAATTGGTCCATTAGGCATGCAAATGGAGGAACAGAAAGAGAAGCTCAGAAAGCAGAGTAGAGATTCCAGAATCATGCATTGAAATCCTTCCTGCCACCACCCCTATCAGAAGTATGGTGTAGACTGACTCTCTCTCTCTCTCACACACACACACATATCCAAATCTAACTACAGGAATACTGCCCCTAAGCAGGATAACGATGGTTCCCATTATCACTAATCCTTGACCAAGGCTTCTACAGCCGGGTGCCCTATACATGTGCTGGACTACAATCCACCATGCCTAAATCAGTATGGCTATGTCACCTGGGACTAATGGGGGCTGTAGAGTAATAGAGCGACATAAAATTAGTTTGAGGCAGGCTGCCCACTCCGTTAATTTACGCTTTACTCACATTGCTGTTGGGGTCGATGGCCTGCAGCAGCCGGTCCCTGATCTGCTGCGGGGACGGTCCCGGAGCCGCTGTCATTGCCTCCCTGGGGGAGGACGAGCCCCGGGCCCAGCAGAGTGGGGGCGAGAGGAGGCCCCACCGTCCTCCCCTCCTCCCTCCCTTTCTCACTCGCCGGCCTCGCCGCGGGGCAACTGGAGCCGCATGTTCCGCCGGGCCCACGCGCCCCACAGGCCCGGGGAAGGGAGGATATCACAACTGCTCGGGGAGAACTGGAAGAAAATAGCGTGACCCGACTCGGCCTAGACCCACTCGGGCCGCGGCTCTGCTTCGCTCGGCTCCACCGAGCAGACGGAGGAGGAGGCCGAGCTCAACTGTGGGCAGGAGCCAGCCCCGCGCGGTGCATCCTGGGACACGACCGACGCTGACGGCGACCGACGCACAGACGCAGAACGTCGCGTCTGTGACGACACGACGCAGGGCGTCGGGTGCTCCCGCCAAGCGTATTGAGAGAAGGTGGGGGCGGGGGGTAGAGGAAGGATGAGGGCTAGCCTTCTGTTTGCCCACAGTGTGTATCCGCGACAGGCACTCACGCGCGGGAAAAGTCTGAGGTGTCCGCGCCTGCGCAAAAGAACCCGCGGAGGTGGCTGGAAAGGGGTAGAGTGCAAGAGCCCGAGGCGGCGTGGGGGGGTTGGAAACGGGAAAAAGGCGGGAAAAAGGGGGGGGGCAACGACTGCTCCTCGGTTTCTCTCACTCGCGTTTGCTGACCAGATAGTTTTGGTTATTTTAATTATATCCCGTTTGTAATGTACGAAGATATTTTTCTGTCTTCGCGCCTCACACTCGTTATGTCAGATCTATGTCCTCTCATCTCGCTGGTAATCAAACCGATTCTCACTTTATTTACAGACTAATAGTAAGCAAATGGTACTTCTGAAAGGATAAATCAATTTCTCACTCGATTATCTTGGAAGGCGGAGAACGTTTTCCATCCTCTTAGATCTTTGTCCCTAGTGGGCACCATTACCACCGAAGACCACAATTCCCAATGGCATAGGTTTAATGAATCCAAGTTTGAATGCAGCTGTCACTTTAATACATTTCTCAGTTCCAGCACAACTAATCAGAGGTACACATTGCTGATCAACACAATTTTCCCAAGTAATGGAAGCAGAGAGGTTATCTAAATTAGTAAAAAGATAGTTAACCAAAAATGATCTTGTAGCTCCTTGATTCTGGATAGATCTCCCAATATGGAGAATAGAAAATAGGTGAAAAGCTCTTTCATACTTCTCCCAGCTTACACACAGCTCCTCTTTCTCTTATTTTATAACCTAAAGGTGTTGGACCTTTAGGTGTTTATAACCTAAAGGTGTTAATCCATCTTGCATTGGATTATTGTTAGAATTTAGAAAAGAGTTTGGGGAGGAATCTAGTTGTCTCTGGCAGTTCTTGATCATGGAAGTTCATGTCCTGATTCTTGGTACTTTTATCCATCAGTCATACTTTGATCTTCTCGTTTTTGGCACCTCATTGTTTCAGCCCACCCTCACATGGTGTTGCACATCCATGCACCTGTGCATTCAGATGGACTGTATAGACCATTAGACTGAGCATCATATAGTTAATGAAGCTTATTATACATCATGATCACTAGAAAAGGTAATTTGCTGAGCAAGTCTGTAAACAGGCTACATTCTGTTCAAAATGGATTTCTCTGTTTCAGTTAGTCCTTGGTTTCTGTGTATCCGAAGTACCCTTTCAACAGAGCACATTTACTCTCGTCATTTAGATAATGAATGGCAGACTTCCCCAAAGTATAGACAGATGCCATAACAATCTCTTGGTAATTAAGCATTAGAGTGTTTGTTTTCTATCTGAAACCTCAAGTAGAATAATAAGGTAAAATGTGGGCATATTTGGAGCATATTGTATTGGTTAATCACTGAAGTAGTCCTAGCTAGCCCCATGAAATGCAGTCAACCTTGGATTTTGACCCAAAGTCCAGTCCTCAAAGTATGTTAAAAAACACAAATCCACTAGAATATCAAGAGGTCCTAATACAAGTAATTAAAGCTTGCTTTTCTTTCTCCCTTTCTGTATTAAGGGGTGGCTGATCAAGCATATACATGTTTATGTGGGTGTATTTATAAACTTATTTAGAAATGCATTCTTTTCTAATGCTGCTTATTCCCAAGAAAATATGGTGAATGATCATTTATCTTAAAATGCCAGCAGAAGCAAACTTCATTTTATTTCTGTACTCATTATGAAATGTTGATTTGTGAACCTAAAGTATGGAACATATTCAGATTATTCTTAGAAAAAGAAGGAATAGGCCTGTAAGAGAACAGCATAATATAGAGAAAATGCATACAGATTTGTGTTAGATTCTGAGGATAGAAACTTGTTGAAAGCATACAGGACAATATACCACAGATTGGCCACCCAGCTGGAAAAGATGGATAGTGCTTTCTTAATGCAAAATGACAACACTTTCATAGACAACTCGGTATTAATGGGGAATTTCAATCTGTTTGAACATCTGACTGATTAAAAACTTCCCTGGTTGGCAGCTTCATCTGGAAAATTCAAGAAGACTGATATTTTGTCTTTCTGCCTATGAATGGCACTCCAAACATTCTGTCTCACAGAAAGTACTTGATGAAGTCCAAATGGCAGGAATGTTTGATCTAATTGTTAAGTCTGTGGCTTGAATCATGTCAACTGGATTTCTATTTTCTTTTCTTTTTTTACTTTTTTTTTATAATTTTTATTGCACATCAATAATATAAATATAAACCGACAATAATACAATACAATACAACATACAACACATATTATATATTATACAATATATTGTATATTAGGTATTAAATACCTTTAGATAGATTACCGCTCTACCCTCTACCCTTACTTATTATTTCTTCTTTACATCTTCTTCAAAATCTATATTTCTATTCTTTCTTCCATACCTCTGACCTTTTCAACCAAACCAACACATTCTAATTAACTTTCCAATTTCTGAGTGTTTTAATAGACACTCAGCCTTTAACCCTTTACCTCCTACTCCTCAACATACTTTTACCTTCTGGGATCTTGTCTTCCCCTTCTTCCCCTTCTCTTCTTTCTGTAATCCCCTAATTCTCTATTCCTTACTTTCTTATAATTTCACTGTAATCAAACAACATAAAACAAAAACAACAAAACAACAAAGTAAAATAAAATGGACTTCCTACTTTCTCATCAAAAATTTCTACAATATATTCTACATTTTGTATAATTAATATAGTTGACTACTTATACAATTTATACAATTCTATATCTCATTTACATTGAATTCACTATTTGTATTTTTTGAGTTTTTTCTATATATCTGTAAAATGGGTCCCAACATAAGTTAAATTCTTTGTGATTCTTATCGTTCAATAAGTCTGTTAATTTTGCCATCTGGACTAGATCCATTGTTTTTAATAACCATTCCTCAATTGTAGGTATACAATCCTCTTTCCAGTGACTAGCAAATATAATTCTGGCAGCAGTTAATAAATAAAATAGTAATTTTCCATATTTCTTGTGTATCTCAGATTTTAAAAATCCTAATAAATACATATCTGGTTCAAAAATTAGATCTTCTTCCAATATTTCACTTATTATTTGATGTATTTTTAGCCAATATTTTTTTGTTTCCTTGCAAGACCACCAAAGATGGAAAAAAGTGCCCGCTTCTTTTTTACATTTCCAACGTCTGTTAGATAATCTATTATTCATTTTTGCTAGAGTGTTTGGCGTTAGATACCACCTATACATCATTTTATAAAAATTTTCTTTCATATTATAATTCAATGTGAATTTTAGATCTTTTAACCATATATCTTCCTATGTTTCCAATTGAATCGTATGACCTAAATTTTTTTCCCAATTACACATACATTTCTTTTTTTGTATATTTTTGAATTATTTAATATTAATATCTTATACATTTTTGAAATTAAATGATTTTTGTCTTTCCATAGAACGATATCCCAATTATTTGCAGTATCTTTAAATTTGAAATTTTTATTATCCACTCTGAATTGTTCTTTAATTTGAGCATATGAAAACCAATTACACTTTATTCCATCTTTTAATAAGTTTTCTCTTGATTTTAAATTATAATTTGATCCCTCAAAAATTAGTAAGTCTTTGTATGTTATCCAATTACCTATGTTTAAATTTCCATACCAAGTAAATGCTTCATGTGGTGAAATCCAGAGAGGTATATTTGGTAAAATTGTATATTTATATTTATTCCAAATTCTTATAATTGATTTTCTAATGGGATGGTGATTAAATGCTACATTTGCTTTGATTTTATTATACCATAGGTATCCATGCCAACCAAATTTTAAATCGTGACCTTCCAAATTAAGTAGTTTTTTGTCGTCCAGTCTTATCCAATCTCGGAGCCACCATAGAATACATGCCTCATAATATAATTTTAAGTTAGGAAGATCAAAACCACCATTCTCTTTGGTATCTTGTAGGAATTTATATTTTATTCTTGGCTTTTTGCCTTGCCAAATAAATTTTGCCAAGTCTTTTTGCCAATTTTGAAAAGTTTTTTGAGTTATAACAATTGGAATGGTTTGAAATAAAAAGATAATTTTTGGTAATATATTCATTTTTATTGTTGAAATTCTACCCAGGAATGATAGATGTAGATTTTTCCAGAGTTTTAAATCGTTTTTTATATTAGTCCATAATTTAGTATAGTTATTTTTGAATAAGTTTGAATTATTAGATGTTATATCCACTCCTAGATATCTTAGTTTTTTAACATTTACGAATCCCGTGATCTGTTCCATATTTTGAATAATGTTTTGATTCATATTCAAATTTAACATCTTTGTTTTATGATTGTTTATTTTAAGCCCCGCCAATTTACCAAAATCTTGGATTTTTTTTAATAAGTGTTTAATCGAAATTTCTGGGTTTTGTAGAGTTATAACCACCTCCATAGATTCCAAAAAGAATGAAAAGCAGCACCTGAGAACAGCTCTGAAGGCCTGTGGATATCCAAATTGGGCCTTCACTAAATCTAAGTCTACCAGACCTAAAACAGCGACAGATAGGGCTGAGACTCAGAGTAAACGGAAGAACCTGGTCATTCCTTACATGGCTGGTGTGTCTGAAAAGATAAAACGGATATTTGGCAAACACCACATACCTGTATATTTCAAACCCACCAACACACTGAGACAGAGGCTTGTACACCCCAAAGATCAAACTCCAAAACACAAAGAAAGCAATGTAGTGTATGCAATCCAGTGCAGTGAGGAGTGCTCTGAACTCTACATTGGAGAAACCAAACAACCTTTGTACAGGAGGATGGCCCAACACAGGAGAAGTAACACCACAGGACCAGAGTCAGCAGTTTATCTTCATCTAAAGGAAAAAGGACACTCATTTGAGGACATTAATGTTCACATTTTAGACAGAGAAGATAGGTGGTTTGAGAGAGGGGTCAAGGAATCCATTTATGCCAACTTGGAAAATCCTTCCTTGAATAGAGGTGGGGGCCTCAGGCACAACCTTTCCCCTATTTTCCTTCCTGCTTTGTCTTCTGTGCCTAGGAAGATTAAGACCATTTCGCAAGCTCAACAGCAGCAGGGTAATCTTAACGATCCTCCTTTAGATGATAAAGGGACTTAGAAATAAACATCTAAAAATAACCATGACCTAGCCCCAGGTGCAAGGTCACACAGCCACCCTAGAAACATATTTAAGGATTCCCTTACTAACTTTACTCAGACTGAAGAAGCTCCTTGGATAAGGAGTGAAACGTTTCTACTGAGAAAATAGAAATCCAGTTGACATGATTCAAGCCACAGACTGTTCCACCTGGATGACTGAGAACCTTCATCGACATATCTAATGGTTAAGGTGCTGGGCTAGAAACCAGGAGACTGTGAGTTCTAGTCCCGCCTTAGGCATGAAAGCCAGCTGGGTGACCTTGGGCCAGTCCCTGTCTCTCAGCCTTAGGAAGGAGCCAATGGCAAACCAGGAGACTGAGAGTTCTAGTCCCGCCTTAGGCATGAAAGCCGGCTGGGTGACCTCGGGCCAATCACTCTCTTTCAGCCCAACTCACCTCACAGGGTTGTTGTGGGGAAAATAGGAGGAGGAAGGAGTATTAGGTATGTTTGCCACCTTGAGTTATTTATAAAAAATAAAGGCAGGATAAAAATTAATTAATTAATTAATGTTACAGGTAAATCAACGTGTTGTCTTAGAATTTGTAACCGTGGGGGATATAAAACTCATGTGCGTTGCACTATAGGAAAAACTTGGAAAGGTCAGAAAACTTTGAGCAGAAATTCTGAAGGAATTAAGAATTGAGGGATGGAACGTATTATACATTGAAATACTTAATGCATAATCACATATTTTATCTATGAGAATGGAAAATGGGAGATATCTAGAGAAGCCAGTGTGGCTGCATAGGAACATTTCATGATAAATTAAACATTTATAAGAGGTAATAGGAAGTAAGAATACAACAGCGGAAACATAAAACAAAAAATTATTTGGCTATGTCAAGTAAAAAGTCAAAGCAGGTCTTTGAAAAAAAGGGGTTTTCCTGGATGCATCCTCCCAGTGTTCTTGGCAATGCGTAGAAATGGTTTGCCTGCCTTCTAGGATTTTCCCCTAATTTCCCGATCTATTTCAGAGCTGTGGGATTATCCGTTGAGGACAAAATAGCTCCTCCTATGCTACTTGTTCTTTTTTATCCAGAGGCACAGATGCATTTACTTCTATTGTTCACTTTCCTGCTTTGATTTTTCCGGAGCTCAATCCTAACCTACCAGCTAGGCTTTGAGCAAGGAGGATATGTATGGGTGTGTGAATCAGTGGAGCTCATGACTCCCCAAAACTGTTTCCATACATTATACCTTCTAACAAGGCTTGACCAGTTCAGCAAAGTTTGGCCAGTCCTACTGCACTGTACTTGCACTTGCTGGCACTTTTCCATCAAAGAGCCTTTGCCTTATCCAGTTCACATGGGAACTATCTGTTGTATTGGGAGCTGCCTTTTGTTGTGTCTTCATTCTGGTACTTTTCCACATGGTTCATAGACTGAAATCTTTCTGAGGAAAACTTTCTGCCTTTTCAGCCTGTTTTGAGTGAGTCTCACATATTCCAACTTTCTGAAATATAAATGTTCATTCATACAAGTACACATTATCACTATGCCGTGGCATTATATAATAATCAGCATTATATGCTAGTGACAATATACTAGTATTAATATATCAATACCTGGTTAACATATTTTGACAGTATTCCCTAGAGGTTTCCGATCCAAATACTAACCAGAGCAAGATGATAATGGAAGGAGTAGGCCCAATATTTAAGGAAAATAGTGAAAGGTTGAACTATTTTGCTTCCATCTTCTCCCATGGTTTTGCTGACTTGTGTTGTGGTTTTTAACCCCAGCTGCATTTTTATAAGTATGTTGTTTTTATTGTTTTATATTTATGTTGTTTTTAATTATTGTTAGCTGCCCAGAGTCATGAATCTGAGAGGGGCGGCCATATAAATAAAAAACAAAGTTATATTCTACTTTAAATAAATAGATAAGAGTTACAATAGATAGTTATATTCTACTTTCCCATATACCCAGTTATACATCTCCATCCCAGACTGAGCCAGCAATGCAATGGAAGTCCTTATCCAGTACCCAAGGTGATAAGGAACTGGATGGGAAAGACAGACTGGAGGTCAATCCCAGCAAGACTGTGTTACTCCTCCATATAAGATCCAGGGGAGCATGTCAGAGGGTGGGAAAGGAACAAACAGGCACAGTTCCCCCTCCAACTAAAGTGATATTTATTTTTACAGTGTTTTTAAGTAAATAATTTATGTTTATTCCTATTGTACAGTAGCTTCAGACTAATAGATCTACATACAGAGTGTTTTCAGTTCCTTAGCTGTCTCGCTTGCTTGCTCCCTCCCTTCCTTATCTCATGCAGGTGCTACTTATCAGGACTCAGTTATTCCGACTCTGTTAGGCAGTACAGTAGTTTCACTTTCAGGCTTGCTTTTAGCCTAGAGAGGCGATGGAAAAGAGGGAAGAATAACTTTCCTGAGCCTCTTAGAAGTCCACCATCCTGGTCAAGCTTTTCCTTACTGACCTCTGATCTGCTTTTTCTAAATGTAGCTTCAGTCCTTTTCACCAGTCAGTCTGCTCTGTAGATCTCCCTTTCTCAATCTTGCTTGCTCTTTCTGGGTTCTGTTGCACATTCCTCCTTCCTCCAGGGATCCTCTCTCTGAATGTGATGCCTGCTTTTCCCAGCAACTTCAGTTCTAACTCCTAAATTCATACAGTGTCTCCAGTCCATACTGCACAAACACAACACCAAGAACCCCCCCATTGCTTAGCAAATCTGCCCATTACACCAAACGCAGACTGCTTGCTCACAGGTGTCTTAACTAGGCATGAAGTTTCTAGGCATCTACATGATACTTTGCATGGAGTTTGCAAATAAACAAAAATCCTAACCTTGGGATCAAATTGCAACCACCATCTCAGTCAGGGCAGCACACTCTGCCCCAGAGAGCAAGGACATCTTGTTTCTCAGCAATAGCACCCACCCGTGGAAGATCCTCCCACGAGAAATCCAGATGGCTCCATTACCTATAGGAAACTGTATTATGCAGAAGCACATTCATTTTTGATCTGTCATAATTAGACCCTTTACTATTATTTCCCTGGTTATAATAATTTATTAAAGGTTTTGATAGGTTTAGGGATTATTGAAGTTGTTATATAGAAGGCAGAGCAGAGTTTTTGTACCTCCAGACTGACTTTTTTGAAAAAAGCTTGGCAGCCTATCTCAGAATTCAGCTAATCAGAGTTATCATTTAAGGGCAGCACTCAGTTCCATGACTCAACTGCAAAAGGCTGATGGAGGCTATGAGGAGAGACCTGTTCTTATTTACCTTATGACAAATGTTGAGACCCTTCATCTAGAATTTTTCAGTTAGTTAAAAAAAAAGTATGCCAAAGCAGAATTTAGAAGATTGAATTTAAAAACCTGGGAGTGAAGCATAAGGCCAAACTCTGCCATATATAGTAATTAATCTAAAGTAATTAGAGCCAGTTTGGTCTAGTGGTTAAGGCAACGGGCTAGAAACCAGGAGGCTGTGAGTTCTAGTCCCGCCGTAGGCATGAAAGCCGGCTGGGTGACCTTGGGCCAGTCCCTGTCTCTCAGCTCTCGGAAGGAGCCAATGGCAAAGCAGGAGACTGAGAGTTCTAGTCCCGCCTTAGGCATGAAAACCGGCTGGGTGACCTTGGGCCAGTCCCTATCTCTCAGCCCTAGGAAGGTGCCAATAGCAAACCAGTTGACTGTGAGTTCTAGTCCCACCTTAGGCATGAAAGCCAGCTGGGTGACCTTGGGCCAGTCCCTGTCTCTCAGCCCTAGGAAGGAGCCAATGGCAAACCAGGAGGCTGTGAGTTCTAGTCCCGCATTAGGCATGAAAGCCGGCTGGGTGACCTTGGGCCAGTCCCTGTCTCTCAGCTCTAGGAAGGAGCCAATGGCAAAGCAGGAGACTGAGAGTTCTAGGCCCGCCTGAGGCATGAAAGCCAGCTAGGTGACCTTGGGCCAGTCCCTGTCTCTCAGCCCTAGGAAGGAGCCAATGGGAAACCAGGAGGTTGAGAGTTCTAGTCCCGCCTTAGGCATGAAAGCCGGCTGGGTGACCTTGGGCCAGTCCCTGTCTCTCAGCCCTAGGAAGGAGCCAATGGCAAACCAGGAGGTTGAGAGTTCTAGTCCCGCCTTAGGCATGAAAGCCGGCTGGGTGACCTTGGGCCAGTCCCTGTCTCTCAGCCCTAGGAAGGAGCCAATGGCAAACCAGGAGGCTGTGAGTTCTAGTCCCGCATTAGGCATGAAAGCCGGCTGGGTGACCTTGGGCCAGTCCCTGTCTCTCAGCTCTAGGAAGGAGCCAATGGCAAAGCAGGAGACTGAGAGTTCTAGGCCCGCCTGAGGCATGAAAGCCAGCTAGGTGACCTTGGGCCAGTCCCTGTCTCTCAGCCCTAGGAAGGAGCCAATGGGAAACCAGGAGGTTGAGAGTTCTAGTCCCGCCTTAGGCATGAAAGCTGGCTGGGTGACCTTGGGCCAGTCCCTGTCTCTCAGCCCTAGGAAGGAGCCAATGGCAAACCAGGAGGTTGAGAGTTCTAGTCCCGCCTTAGGCATGAAAGCCGGCTGGGTGACCTTGGGCCAGTCACTCTCTCTCAGCCCAACTCACCTCACAGGGTTGTTGTGAGGAAAATAGGAGGAAGGCGTATTAGCTATGTTGGCCACCTCGAGTTATTTATAAAAATAATAAAGGCAGGATAGAAAATAAATAAAATAAATCAACGATGACTCAAAGGTACAACCCCTCCCCTCAAAAAACCCCATACACCCTGGATTGCAAACTGATTGGATTCACATATTGCAGAGTGTACTCTGAAACCAGGCAAGATAATTCACCCAGGCCTTCGGTGAGGAAGCGTTAGATCCTCACTTCATCACGCCATATTTTATCTTTATTTTTTATTGATTTTATTGTAATTTCTTCTGATTGTTGTGAGCCACCCAGAATCATTGAGAGTTGGGCTGCATACAAGTTTAATAAATTAAATAACACTAAGCACGTATCTTTTTATTAACATTTGAAGTATTTGCCCCAAGAAATGCATAGAACATACAACTCGTGGAGTACAGAATATACAGAATCTAATTTGTCATACCTAAGACTTCTGCCCTTCTCGGTAGATAAAGATTACACACTTTTTTCTGCCTCCACCTTTGGTTGGTAGTAAAGTCTAAATAGATACATGAAGTGCTTTTATTTAATTTAAAAGTAATGAACATTTTCAAAAATCGCAGTGGAAGCTCTGAAGAAACTCATAGAAGCATATAGGCAAGTTCCTTGTTTCCAGAAACTCCATAGACACAGACTCTTTAAAGAAGCAACTATTAAGCAATTAATATTTTGCTTGCATTTCAAATCCCTTTTGCTCCGAGTTTTGTTTTTCCAATGCTGATTGTCTCTCTAGTGACTACTAACCTGAATCTATAGGGGTTCACATTAAATTGTATTTACCAAATGCTTTCATCTGGTTTTAAGTTCAGCAAGGATTCAGAGTAACAGTAATCATGAGTTCTCTAGTAAAATTAGTTGAATTGAGTTCCAATGAATTTTTAAGATTTCAGGACCAACTGGTAGAAATGATTGATTCTAGCAACTGCCACTTACCTTTCTATCTTATGAGAAATCTGCAGAAATTTCTCTCAAAGTCTCAGAGATCTTAATAGTAACCCTGTTTTGACCACAAAGTAGAAAAGAAACAGTTTTCACTGTTCTGGTTTGAATGAAACTTTTAACTTGGTATGATCTGCTTTCCATAATCAGAATGGTTCCTAACTTGTCTGGAAGCTGAATATCAGTTTCATTCTTGACCAAAGGGATGTTTGAACACTTCTCTAGAATCCTAAATATAATCCATTAGCAAAGTATATTAATTACTTAAATCCACAGATGTTCAGATATTAAGAAGTCATCTCACCTACACCAGTCTTCTGAGTTGGCTAGCTTTGAAAAGAGACTGGCATTTGACTTGACTGCTCTAGGAAACATCTTGAAAGGAATACAAATCATAAAGTTAGCCACAGGTCTAATGTTTTTTAAGAGCAGCTTTCCTCTGTTTCTGTGTCTTGCATATTACAGTTGTAAAGGCACAATGTGAATTCTGCCCTCACCCTTCCCATGAGGCTAATAGGGCAGGAACAAGAATCAGGCCCCCGTCCAATGGAATAATTTACCTACTATGTAAGGATGCCTCCCTCCTCCCGCCACTTGACATTCAGGAGGGAAGTGAAAACAATCCTCACTTGCTGAGCTGCTGATGCTATGTTATTTTATCATCTGTAAAATGTAATATTTATCATTTTGATGATGACTTCTATTATTGGGTGCCTTGCCTTCGTAAGCCAGCCAAAGGCCCATGATTGGATGACATAAAAAGTAAATTTCTTAGCTGGGGGTTTGCCTTAGTCCCTCATGAACACCTCTGATTCTTTTACTCCATTTCACCTAAGTGCTCGAAGTACTCTTCCTGGTTCAGTTAATAGGGTAAAAACAACAAAAAGCACACCTGCAAACAAAGAGTTTCTGTCTGCCAAGAGTTTTGCGTATTTTACCCAGAGTGGTATTTCATCTAGATCTGAGCATTATCTCTACATTTTCACTCAATTTTTCAGAGAGCTCAGTGAGATTGTTTTCCTTATGTCTACCCTAACCCCTCCTGCTCAAGAAAAAGAGCTCAATATAGAGAATATTCATTGTATTTATTTTGCTAGAACTTTGAGTCCAGATGTTCAGTCAGTCTCTTCTTACATAAGGTAAGAAAATCTCCCGATATTCCACAGAAAGATGATTCAGAGATTACTCTAATCTCCCAGGGATATCCTCCCATTTCAAGCATCGTTACAGCTTCAGACATTGGCATCCCCTCAGATTTTTACGCTGACTAGTTTAACTACCTGGGTCTACTCCAATTCACTATTACAAGAGTAAGATATATTTATCAACTATTGTCCTTTGGCAGAGTCTCATACAGCAGGTCTTGTACACAACATTCCACCCAATCCTAGAAACTGCTTTTGGACATCAATTTACTTTCTGCATCACTCTCCCCTGATCAGGAACAGGGTCTAAAAAGACTTAGTGTACATTGTTTTTATGGTTGGCAAAGAGTGGAACACAGATTCTTAAATACTATATGGTATTACTTTAAAGCAACAAGTATAGTTTTCTTGTTTTTTTTCCCCTCATTTGTGCACAAAACAATTTCTTTTATCATTTTGTCCTATCTAAAAACTATTCTTTTATTTCAGTGGAGCTAAATGCTAAATTTAAATCCTATGACTGATAAAGCATGCACTGCAATGCACATTCTGCCATTTTTGTACTTGTGTCATGAAGTTTCAACATGCATTTCTTCTTACATTTCTTCATTTCTTCAGACAAAAGCTCTGTTCTCCATGGTTGTCATGCCTGCAAGCATGGCCCAAGTGCCCCCTTCACAGGCCTGAAAGTTCATCCTTACATGTTCACTAGCCAAATAACAAAAGAAACAAAAACCAGGAAAAAAGAAGAAGGGGAAAAGGGGGATGGTGGATGTTCCTTTGATATCTGTAGTAAAAATAAGCCAGAGCTCAGTACTAAAAAGTTGCCAAATCTTTTACTTAGGAGTATTTCATATTTCCAGTTGAAAGTCATCTGCAAATTACCAAAGATTAACATGTATTGTTGCCAGTTCAGTCAAAGGTGTTTAAGATCCAAACAGCCTAGTGGAAAACAAAAGGAAAGTTAATTTTTATTTATTTATTTTTCAATTTCTATTACTGCCCCATCTCCCCCCGAAGGGGACTCTGGGCAGTTTACAAAATATAACAGTTAAAATAAATATAAAACCATACAAATCTACAATAATCAAAAATACTAATAAATTAAATATAAAATCCAGGAGGCGATAAGATGGTATTTTAAAAGGGCTCTATGGCACCAGCCATCCCCAGGAGGATGACTCATTTTTATCAGATATTCTTACAATAGACCTGCAAGGCAAACCAATATTATGTATTGTCTTTTTATACTGCCTAATGTTAAATCAATTGAAACATATTGCAATATATATATTATCTTCATAATAAAAGGAAGAGTGAGAACAATTAATGAACAAGGTGAACTTGGAAAATGTGGGACTGAAGCTCATACTTTATAGCCATGTTATTAATATGGCAGTATCAGTTCAGGAATGGCACCCTTGCCAAGTTTAAATGCTGACAATGTAGAGAAGTTAAAAGAATACCATATATTATGTAAATGTGCAAACCAAGCATTAAAAAGACACAGCAAGGTAAGGAAAACACAAACACGACATCTTTGTTGGGTTTACTTACACAATCATGCAAAACATCATGAAAATATTCCATAGTGCAATGAAGATCCGAAAGTATCTTAAGCTTAACAGAAACTCCCTGATATTGTCACCTAGAAGGCAGGAAGTAAATAAAATTGCATTTACAACAAACACTACCACTTGTTTCATCCACATTCCTTTGAGTGTACTCTTAGCAATCATCCATCCATCCAGGTACCACCTGACTCCAAGCTGACTCTAATAATTGGAGTTATTTCTTAGATTCCCAACAATTAATACGGTACTGTTTATTTTTGATATGAGGCAAGAAAACAGCAGAAAGGGATCTTTATAAAGCAACTTGGGTAATTGAGCCTATGAGCCAGTAGGGACAGAAGAGGCATGAAAAGAACTATGCAGAGACATACTATGTCCTACATAGTATAATCACTACTAACATTTTTTTTCTATATTTGCAATGTTGTCATTCTATCAGCAGCAGACATTTAATATCTCCCCTTTCCTTCATACACCTCCCCTTTCCTTCATACACCTATCTCTGGATGGCTAAGAAACCTCCATAGCATATTTAAAGCATATGTAGGAGGTGGGAGGAAAGTCACTATAAGGCCAAAGGACAGTCAATGATATAGCCTTTTGTTTTAGATCAGGATACAGAGCTTTCCAAACTGTGTCGCGACACGTTAGTGTGTCGGCTGCAGTGTCTCGGTGTGCCGTGGCTGCTGCTGCCTCCGAGCCCTGCCAGGATTCCGCTCAGGTCCTAGTGCCTGCCTTGTGCCCTGCTGTAAGAGTGTGTCGCGAAATGATGCCCTGCTGTAAGAGTGTGTCACGAAATGATACCCTGCTGTAAGAGTGTGTCGCGAAATGATGCATGTCTAAAAAGTGTGTCACCAACATGAAAAGTTTGGAAAGCTCTGACCTAGAAATTGCTGAATAGCAACTCCCATGATTGCTCATCCTGGCTAGAACTGAAAGGGTTCAGTATCTGAGGGGCTGTATATTGCCTGCTGTCAAACTTACTCACAGAATCTCAGCAGAATATTCCAGGCAATTCAACTCAACTAAATTCTAGGCTCATATTTGGCAAAAAGCTGACACACACCACTGTGTACACAATTATCTTTACTGCATACTAGTCTTCCTAGTGACTTCTTCAGTCACTAAAACAGTTGATTGCTCTCTGTCAACCTGAAGCTACAGTTCATTCTTTATACTCAGAGTAATTTAATTATGCTGTTTTCTTCCACTCTTCTCATGGATTAACTTACATTTTGCCCTGTGCTTCTCAGCTTTGAAACAGAGCACTGTTGATTGTTAACAAACCAACACCTCTGCCCTGAGAAACTCTGGGTCTCACCTTAATTCTGTTTTAAATGCTTTTAGATAAGTAATACAACCTGGATTAATTACTAGGCAAAATAAAACCACAGAATGAAAAAAGCAGTGTGTAAAGCACTACCCACAGCAAATGCAATACTATTCTCATCAAGAAGGTGCAACAATAATTTATACAAAAACCTTGATTTCACAGTCCAAATGCAGGGAAATGGTGTCCATTAAAACCAAATGTCTATTAAATCTGAAAGTATATTACATATGTTACCTTTTCATAATTTTACATAATTATATAAAATTTATGTAATTCTTAACTATGTTAAATTTATGTAAAAAGTATAAACACTGTCCGGACAGACTGATTCACCAAACAATGATCAAATTTGAATGTCCAAGGCCTATCATAAGAATAAGCTAAAAAGGGCCTCTGGGTTTGGACAGAATGTCACCAGTTTAGTAGACCAAGCTGTCATTTAAAATGAGGCAATTACAATACGCATATGGCAGCAAATAGTCTAGAACAGTGTTTCTCAACCTTGGCGACTTCAGGATGTGTGGACTTCAACTCCCAGAATACCCCAGCCAGCATTGCTGGCTAGGAAATTCTGGGAGTTGAAGTCCACACATCTTGAAGTCGCCAAGGTTGAGAAACCCTGGTCTAGAATGTTAATCAGGAACATCAGCCCATATTTTTCTATAGAATACCTCAAATTTGCAATCCCAATACAAGACTAAAAAATTAACAGCAACTATTTTGGAGACACAATAAATTCAAAAAAACCTCAGTACCAGGACATCGGCTAGAACTTTTACCTGTTGTTGGTTCTCTTCCTTCTTCACCAAAGCCCTGACTCTCCTTCTTCTTCCTGGAAAGCAGACAAAGAAGGATTTATTTTAAACATCCCAAAACACAGTAATATCTCCTAATTTAAGGCAAACAGGAGTATATTAAAATGGACAATGACAGAAGAAAATCTACTGACTGCTATTAGCCAAGATAGCTTGATAGAATAGCAATTTTCTGAATACTGGAAAGAAAACAAGAGGAAGTTTCAAGCCCTACTTGAATTTTCAGAAGTGATTAGCCATGCAGTGAAAATGGTGCTGAACTAGATAAATACAATTTAGGCAGGACACAGCAGGAACCTTCTTGCAACATTTAAGGGGAACTTCCATGATCAAAAGCAGCATGCTTTAAACCAGGGGTCCCCAACCTGTGGGCCACGGCCCACTAGTGGGGCGCAGCCTGTTAGGAAGAGGGCCGCACAGCAGGCAAGCGGTGGTGGTCCGCACGATTGGCTCCCGCCTGCAAGCCCCCCCCCGTCCGAATGGCTCCCGCCTGCAAACCCCGCCACCCCCCTGGTCCGTGGAAAAATTGTCTTCCACGACCGGTCCCTGGTGCCAAAAAGGTTGGGTACCCCTGCTTTAAACAGCACCTGCTGCTGGTTCACCCACTGCTATAACATCCAGTTTATGATATTCCTGTAGAATAGCTAATTTGGCCATTGTAGTAAACAGAATATCTGGGTAGGTTATGCATTTCCTATACTCCTAACAACATAGGGCATGTCTTACATATAGCTCTGTCTTTTGTAACACTGCTAAGTGCTCTAATTGGAAATAATGCTAGTTGAACCTTTTTGCCCAATTAACAAGCCAATCAGGTGTAAGGTCAATACAGCCACCCTGGAAGACATATATGGGGTCCCTTCACCAACTTTTGCCCAGACTGAAGAAGCTACTTGGACAAGCAGCAAGATGTTTCAACCAAAAGAAAGAAATCCAGTTGCCATGACTCAACCTACAGACAATTCCACCTGGATGACTGAGAATCTTCATCAACATTTTGAACTGAAAGCTTTCCCAGAAGCTTCTCTGAGAAGGAATTATGGTGGAAACACAAAACCCCAATTCCTAGCCTAGCAGTTACAGTAATTCCTCCATCTTCTCAGTGAAGCCAATCCTGCTTTTGTAGTACTTACAGCCTGAAGTTTAACACTGCTCCAGCATTGACCAACAGAGTCCTATGTGGCAGAAGAAGAAAAATATGAGTACATACATTGGCTTGGCCTTTTCCACCTTAAATCTCAGCATTTCTGAGCTGCTGGGGGGAGGAAACAACCCACGTGTTAGGGGTAACTGCTTCCTTCTGCCTCTTCTGATGCCCCATCTCAATTACTCCTGGTCTTTTTTACACTTTTAAGAGCTACAGAGCAGACACAGAAATTTAATCAATGCAGTTTCCCTCGGAGGATGAAGGTTGGAACATCCTGCTGCCCCTCTACCGTACCTGCACAACCTTTACACCCCTCGGTCCCGCACAGTCGAATTTACCGAACAGGAAAACAGCAATGCCTTCCCCCCCATTAATAAAACTAGTTGCTTGGCAACAAGCTATTTCCCCCTTACCCGAACAGCAGCAAATCCCCCAACATCCTGCTACTTCCGCCCTGCTGCTATCGAAACGGAAATATACCCCGCTGACACGCAGCAGCTCAGCAACCAATAAACATCAACTTCATCCTGCCTTTCCTCCCTTGGCCGCCAGATGACACCCACCCGCTATGCTGTAAGGAGAAAGTCTGTGGCACGTCACAAACGGGTGGTGACGTTCCTCCATAAGCCCCGCCCATCAATTTAAAGCGCTGGGATCAGACCTTTACCCTGGGAGCCGAGGCGTGTTCTCTACGAAGGTTTAGCGGCTGTAGAAGATGCTGCCTTTTCCTTCTTTTTTTCGTCCTTCTTGTTGTGTCCGCTCTCCCCCCTAAAAAGAGGAATGTAGGGAGATGTCTATTTTAGCGAAAGTCGGAGGGAAGAACAGGAATTGTGAAGCTGTAGAAAACAGGTAGAACAAACTGAAGATACTTCAGAACCAGCCCTTGTATTATCTGGTGATCTCAAGCCTGTGAGAAGGTGGACTCTTGGTCGTGAGGTGCCGACGGAACCTGCATGTTCAGAGGCAGTCTACCTTTAAAAACAAAGCGCACGAAGGGTGCGTCCTTCTTGCCTCCTGAGGCGTTATGGGCAAACGCGGTCACCTCGCTATGTGCGATACGCGGTAGGAGGAGATTCCGCATAGAAGATCTCCGCCAACAGTTCGGGAGCAAATGCCTACCGCTACGCACCTCAAGTGGGGTCACAGAAGGGTTTCTGGCTGGCAGTTTGCGCCAAGAAGCAAGAACGCGCAAAGTCTGAGGTGTTGAGCTGAACTTTATTCAGAATCTAGTGTGTCTAACAAGAGGAGGGCTTGGGGAGGGGAGTAGCATTAATCCCGATCAAACCCAAGGGGAATCCGAATTGCCGCAGAAGAGCCTCTCCTGACCTCGCAAGCGCTGCCTTCTGCCCCTTCATGAAATGATTTTTAAAATTAAAAAAAAAAGCGGCGGCAAGTACCATCGCCTCCGGCGGGCCCTGGCAACTGGGCGTATGTGCTTCCGCTGCCCCGCTGTCACTCGCTTCGGGGACCGGGGCGCAGGCTTGGTTGCGGGGTCCCCGATTTCGCCTTTGTGGTCCAGCCCTAACCATGCCACTGCTGCCCTCCTTGCCAGTACTCCAGGGAGCACCCGCCGTTGTTCATTTATTTGCGTCGGCCCGAAGTAGAAACGAGACTCGCATCGCTCAGCAACCGCGCAAGGTGCAGGGGAAGGCGCGGAACCGAAGCCCCTTGATTTCGGAGCTGGTGACGGCGAGGGCATGAACGGAGAGAGGGGGGATAATCTCCCCGGCGGGAGGGAGAGGAATTGCACTCTGCACACGCTCGGCGGCCCCTGGAGGCGCTGCCTAGCGGCAGGCCAAGTAGGGAAGGCGGCGGGGGCGTCTCTCCCCCTCTCTCCCCCCCTCCCTCGGTGGGGCGGCCGCTGCGTCCCTCCTCTGCCAGACAGCGGTAGCACCAGCTACAGCCGCTGAGCGCTCGGCGGGCTAGCTCTCGCCTCCCGCCCGCTCGGTTCTCCTTGCAACAATGGACCTGATCGGGGCCCTGGATTGGGGCGATTTGGCGGCCGCCTTCGCCCGCCTGCCTGTCTTCCCTGTCTTCGACATGGGCTACTTCGTAGTCTCTCTCCTCTACCTCAAGTACGAGAAAGGTAAGCGAGGAGGAGAACCCTCGCGCCGTTCCCTACGGCTTGGCAGGCGTCTCTTTTTCCCACGGCTGGGAAATCCGCTTTCGGTGGTGCGAAATTCCCCCGCTGGCCAGCTTAAAAGAGCCTTCTTCGTCGGGTATTATTAACATTAGTATTTATGAATAAATGGTATTTATTAATTGTTACCTATATCCAGCCCTGTCCTTGTAGAAGGCTGCTATGCCCCCCCCTCTTGTTCCATTCCCCCACCCCCGCACCACATCCCCCCTCCCTGATATCAACCGGAAGGCATTCTTCCTCTACAGGTTGGCTTGGGCTCCAGGATGGGCTTGCTTAAAATGAGTGGGCGGGCAGTGATTTATTTATTTATTTATTTATTTATTTATTTATTAGACTTTTATCACCGCGCCATCTCCCCCACAGGGGACTCTCGGCCCAAAAGCATTCCCCCCCCCCCTCCAAGGATGGGGAGATTCTGGGACGAGGGCCAGCATTGCAGAGCCCGGTCTGCAAAACACTAAGGCAGTTTCAGAGCTCAGCCACCAGGCTAGATTAAGAGGGATAAAGAAGGGGGTGCAGAAGGTGAAAGGAAGAAGGGTAGGCAGAAGTCTGGAGAAAGCGGCCCAGAGTCTCACAGACGGGCACAAACTATCCCCCTCCTTCCCTGGCGCTAAGTGAGTTAATCTTGCGTAGCGGTTTCCCATCCAGCAGATTTGGTTTAATTTGAATCCGGTGGTCTTGAAAAGGTGACCCATGCTGAATGGCCCCACCTCAATATTGGAGGAGGGAAGGAGAAGGTGAATGGACACAGTAGGGCCCCAAGAACGTCAACCACCCCAACCTCCAGCTATCTGGTTGGAGAACTGGCAGCCACGAAGGGGTGAGGGGGTGGGTGTCTTTGGTACCACTGAGTCTCCTTTGTTGGGATTCTAAAGTAATGCTGTAGCAGCAGGAGAGGATTTTAGGGTTCTGGTTCCAAAGGCAGTTCTAAAATAAGAAATGAGCAAGTGGGAATACCCTCCTCTTCTTCCAAACACCAAAGGGACGGATGTCTGTGAGAAACTTGAGCCCCTGAATCTGAGGCCCCTGGCTTGATGGATGGGTGCAGTTGGTGACATTCTCCTTGAAAGGACAGGCTGGGTATTGCTCGAATTGCCTGGGTCCTTAACATTGCCCGAGAGGGAAGAGCTGGGAAAGAGAGAGATAAATTAGGCCCCAATGATTATCCGATCACTGGGTCTCAAACAGAAAGCAAGACGATTGCCAATGGTTTTTCCAGCCTCATCTGACTTTCTACCCTTGTCAGTCACACAATCTGGCATTTTAAGAGCGGAGAGGAGTTGAGTATAGATATTGAGTTACTAGTCCTTATTGCCAGTAAAAGAACCTGTATGGTCACAGAGCAAAGGGAAAGGGGGATGGGGGGGATTACCAGTTCTGGTAAGAAGGATAAATCTGGGTCATTAATGATAACATATTTTGGAAATGATGTTTAAAAAATAACCAGGTGACCAAAAGTTATTTCTCAACCCTGGTCAGGTTTAGAGCCCAGATTGGTGAATTCCACTGCAAAATTGTTGCTTTGTTGCTTACAACATTCATTTAGACCAGTGTTTCTTAACCTTGGCAACTTTAAGATGGGTGGACTTCAACTCCCAGAATTCTCCAGCCAGCATGGGGAATTCTGGGAGTTGAAGTCCACCTGCCTTAGAGTTGCCAAGGTTGAGAAACACTGATTTAGATTATATCATTACAGGTAGTCCTTGCTTAACAACCACAATTGGGACCAGAATTTCAGTTGCTAAGCAAAGTGGTCATTAAGCGAATCTGACCCAATTTTATGACCTTTTTTGTGGCGGTCATAAAGCGACTCACCGTGGGCGTTAAGCGAACCATGTGGTTATTAAGCAAATCATGCTGTTCCCCATTGATTTTGCTTGCCAGAAGCCAGCTGGGAAGGTCGAAAATGGCGATCATGTGACCATGGGACACTGCGATGGTCATAAATGCGAACTGGTTGCCAAATGTCCAAATCATGATCACATGACTGTGAAGACGCTGCGACGGTCATAAGTGTGAGAACCAGTCCTAAGTCGTTTTTTCCAACACCTTTGTAAGTCTGAATTGTCACTAAATGAATGGTTGTGAAGTGAGGAGTACCTGTAGGGCTCCATTGCCCACCCAGAGCATTGCATGAATGGATTATACTCTACCACTCCAATCCACTAGCTTCCTTTGAAATGAAAGCATGAAAATAACAATTACAAATGCAAAAGGCATAACAGATAATTCTGGTATTTTTAGTGGTGGCAGAGAGCTGTCTAAAGCCACAATGGTGTGGTGGTTAAAGCATTGGAGTAGGATTGGGGTGACCTAAGTTCAAGTTCATCATCAGCCAAATAAGTTCGCTGGGTAACTTAAGGCCAGCCCCTCTCCCCCTCTCTCTTCCCCCCCCCCCCCCGCAAAACCTACATCACAAGGTTGTTAGTGTGAGGAATAATTAGAGGACTAAGTGCTATATTCAGCACCTTAAGTTGCTGAAGAAAAGGCAGGATGAAACTCCAACAAATAAAATGCTCTTATTTTCTGCACTACAGAGAACTTATATGTCATCTTGAAAACCCACAATGGCTGCAGAAATGGCACCAGAAATTCCTCCTCCACCAAAGCTCTGTTTTGTTTTCAGGCGCAGACAACATAAAGAACCTTCTTTAGCCTAGTCAAACCACCTTTATCTCTGTCTGGCAGGGACTGGAGTGATACTCTGGCTAATCAGACAGAGAAGCTTCTAAGCACAGGAACCTCCAGAACCTCCAAGTCACCTCCAGAAGTTCTGAACTCGACATAACATTTGATTCTGGGCAGAAACGACTCGCTTCCCTCAATTCACCTTCCCCGAAAGTCAGCTCACCGATTATCCCTGCAATAGCATCTCCGGCTTCTGGGTGGGTCCTCTCTACCACCAGTTGCTGATGAACCCTTTCTGGAATTAATAGTATGGCTCTGCAGCTGCTTCAGCTTAACATGGAGGACAAGAAGGGATTCTTCAGGCCGTCCACCTTGGCCTGTCTTGCCCCGGTCAGCAGTATGCATTGGGTGTTTCACGCACTCAGTGGTTGGAATATTTCCCACATGCAAAATTTGATATGTTCTACTACTACCAGAACATAGAAGCCGTGGCCCTGATTTGCCAAAGCCCTGGGCACAATCTCCAGACTCTGTCCAAACGTTGTTGCCAAATTGTGCTTTTAAATGTGACAGAAGGAGAAAAATGTTAAGCGTTTGAAGTGTGTTTAAGTTTGGGTCAATTAACTTCACGGTTTCTCCTCACACTGCCCATTTCTCTGTCCTGATCCTGCCCACTTTTCGAATGCACCGTCCATAGATGCTATTATAAAAGAAAAGAAAAAGAAAAAAACTCATTTTAGACTGAATCTTTATTCTTAGTGACCACCTGGAAATATCCATGTAGTTTTCTTTACAATAGTGTGGAAGTGTTTTCCATTTCCTTCTTGTGGGAATGTCACTCAGAAGCTAAGTGCAAACCTCACCCCAAAAGAAAATATTTGTACACCCCTGCCCTGAACAAAAGAAACCCAAGTTCAAATTTTTGCTCATTCCCTAGCCAAGACTCCCTCAGCCCTGGTCTGTAAAATGGGAGCCATTCTACAAGGAAAAAAATAATAATTCCTGTTAGTTATTTTATTTATTTATTTATTTAATTTATTTTCTCTCTCACCTTTATTATATTTTTTTATAAGTAACTCAAGGCGGCAAACATACCTAATACTCCTTCCTCCTCCTATTTTCCCCACAACAACAACCCTGTGAGGTGAGTTGGGCTGAGAGGGAGGGACTGGCCCAAGGTCAACCAGCCAGCTTTCATGCCTAAGGCGGGACTAGAACTCTCGGTCTCCTGGTTTGCCATTGGCTCCTTCCTAGGGCTGAGAGTGATTGGCCCAAGGACACCCAGTCGGCTTTCATGCCTAAGGCGGGACTAGAATTCTCAGTCTCCTGGTTTGCCGTTGGCTCCTTCCTAGGGCTGAGAGAGAGTGACTGGCCCAAGGTCACCCAGCCGGCTTTCATGCCTAAGGCGGGACTAGAACTCTCGGTCTCCTGGTTTGCCATTGGCTCCTTCCTAGGGCTGAGAGTGATTGGCCCAAGGACACCCAGTCGGCTTTCATGCCTAAGGCGGGACTAGAATTCTCAGTCTCCTGGTTTGCCGTTGGCTCCTTCCTAGGGCTGAGAGAGAGTGATTGGCCCAAGGTCACCCAGCCGGCTTTCATGCCTAAGGCGGGACTGGAACTCTCAGTCTCCTAGATTCTAGCCCGTTGCCTTAACCACTAGACCAAACTGGCTCTCTTATGGGTTAGAGGTCTGCAGGGTATCCTGTGGAGAACAGTCCTTGCTACTTTCACTTTATTTTTAGACCACAGCAAACATATCAGTTTCATCGGATGGGGAGATCCAAAAACCGATTTCTTTCTAATGGCTGCCAAGGTGAGAACAGCTGTTCTGGAATCCTCTGGGTTGGCTGGTTCATTCATTTGAACCTGCCAAGATTCACAGGAGTAACAAGACAATGAAGAGCTGGGTGACACTTTGACAGGCAACATGTCGATTATGGAACTGCCCTTCCATTATTATTGCCAAACACATCCATGTAGTCTAGGAGCCGAGCTGGAAGAAGATTTTACCATTCCATCAGATGCACAATAAATGGATGACCAATGCTAAGGGACCATTGGGAGATGTCACTCGGCAACACCTGGGATGTGTAGGTTGCACATCCTTGGGTTGTGTCACAAGGTGATAGAGTTAAATATTGTATTTTTAAAAAATCAGGATACAAGATATATATTTATGACTCTTTTGGTTGAAAACAAAGGCCTGTGATGGTGGTGGGCACTGGACAGAAAGCAGCAGCAATGCTAATGTTAGAGTTGCTCAAACGTTGAACGTTAAACGTTGCTCAAGAGCATTTCCCCACATGTACCTAACCATGGCACAAACGTTGCTCAAGAGCATTTCCCCACATGTACCTAACCATGGCACAAACGTTGCTCAAGAGCATTTCCCCACATGTACCTAACCATGGCACAAACGTTGCTCAAGAGCATTTCCCCACATGTACCTAACCATGGCACAAACGTTGCTCAAGAGCATTTCCCCACATGTACCTAACCATGGCACAAACGTTGCTCAAGAGCATTTCCCCACATGTACCTAACCATGGCACATGTACCTAACCCCTTGTTTTGGCTGGGTCTGCATAATGTTGCCTTCATCTCATCCCCAACCCATACCTGAAACAGCTTAAAATCATCCTTAACTGTTCCAGTATTGAAATAGTATCTTCCCCTTTAAGCAAGGAACAGGTGATGGCAGCTTTGCATGGGTGCAATCAGACATACTTCACCAACCATTTGGTTAGTGCTGCAGTCAAGTGACCCCCTACCTGGTCGCATCAGCCTAGCACTTATTGGCAATTTTAAGCTGGTACAGACACATCCCCCACCCTCCATCCTAGGCACTGCCTTCCAGGGCCATTGTCTTGTGGGCAGAAGAGCGATGGGTTATTTTGAGCCCAGCTTTATACCTGCCAGGTCTCAAAGCTCATTTTCAATTCCAAGGCCTAGATCAGCTTGAATAGCAACTGACCAGCAGTGACAGCAGATGGGAGTGTTCACAGTGAATTAAGACAGAGTTGGCTCTCTTTCCTCCTTTGTAGCGCAAGTCTCCTTGTGCTTGTTGTTTGGGCTGCTTTTGAATATGGGTTTAATGCTTTTCTGGAATGGGGCTAAACTTGTATCCATAAGGAACTCAATTATCAGCTGATAGTCAGGCTCATTTCAGATATAGGTTTCCAAAAGAGCATGATTCCAGAGTAATGCTGAACCCATATCTAAAAGGATATCGGCTGATAGTTGAATACACCCAAAGAACACAGTTGAACAAATGTAGAGCAAGTTTTGACTGAAGACCGAACCTGCCAGCCTAGCCATCTGTGAAAACTCACCTCACTACTTTCCCAGCTCCAGACCCAGTCCACATTAAGGAAAATGATTGATGACTGTTCTCCCTACTGCTGGTGAAATTTGGTGGAAGAAGAAGGAAGGAAAGTCAGGGGAATCCATCAACCCCTTTCTTTTCCATACCCTGTACACAGCACCATTTGCCAGTTATGTTCCTGAGACAGGATAGGGATTGTCAGTTGGGGTAGTAAATATTATGTTGTTATGGTGCTTTTCTGGCTCAGGACTGGTGAAAAGCTTGTCATGAGGAACAGCATCAAGAGAAGCAGCAGGAAGGATAGAATGAGATGAATATCAATCATACTGCTACCAGATCTGGGCTGCCAAACTTCAGACAATTGTTAGATGGCAACAAATAAGTTTTCTGTATCTCTTTGCTGCCATTTTGTAGTTGTTTTGCAAAATCTTGTAGATTTTGTAGCTCGAAGCAAAACCCAAGAAGGCTGTGTTGCCCAGGGATTCCAAGTGGTACAAAACTCAAACGCTGGGCTTGCATAGAAAAATAAGACACTGGAGCACAATCAAAGTATCTGAATCAATAAATAAGTCTTAAGCAGACATATCCAAGTTAAAGCATAAAACCTTAATTTAGATATTTTTTAGCTAAAAACATTAACCTATTCTTTAGAGCAGTGTTTCTCAACCTCAGCAACTTTAAGATGTGTGGACTTCCAGAATTCCCTAGCCAGCTGAAGTCCCCACATCTTAAAGTTGCTGAATTTGAGAAACACTGCCTTAGAGACATACCAAGCTCTAGAACAGAGCTTTCCAAACTGTGTGTCTAGAAGAAAGGGTCCCCTTTGCCTCCCTGGATCTTCCTAGTTTCTTGTTGATATGCAACCATTTTTCAGAGGTTCCAATTCCATGCCTTAATCCTCAGCTTCCTGAGGCTTGGATTTTAAATAACAGTTTTCCCTCTAGAAAGAGAAGCAGCTGAGGGAATGTAGAGCGTTAGGAAGATGACCTTGATGGAAATATGCAAGAACCATTACCTAGGCAAAGTGGGATGAAACATTTTTAAGTTCACCCAGAGCAACGAAAGAACATTCAGAAGCGTCTCAGGCAGACGCCTGCCTGATTCACTGGAGCAGAGTTTCTCAACCTTAGCAATTTTAAGTTGTGGGGACTTCAACTCCCAGAATTCCCCAGCCAGCTTGCCAGCTAGGGAATTCTGGGAGTTGAAGTCCACACATCTTTAAGTTGCTGAGGTTGCGAAACACTGCTCTAAGGAATAGATTAATGTTTTCAGCTAAAAAAAATCTAAATTAAGGTTTGCTGGCTGGGGAATTCTGGGAGTTGAAGTCAACACATCTTAAAGTTGCTAAGGTTGAGAAATCCTGCGCTGGAGTATAAGAAGGGGGAGGAGGTTCAGCACTATCAGACATGCAAAATTCTGTTATTCTAGCCAATCTCAATAAAAGTAGCTTTAGCCTTCCTGGGGAGTTGACTTCCTGGTCTACCTAGTGGGGCTGAGAAGGGATCTCCCTATTCTATGTGCAGTTTGGCAGGAACTCTCCTGCTGGAGAGAAGGGTGGTAAATTCTCTCCTGGGAAGTAGCTGTCAGTTTTCTGATTCCTAGAGAGATTCACAGTGAGAGGTGAGCAGCCGGAAGGGAGGGACTGAAGCAAGTTGTTTTGAGGTCTTTTGCATGATAGCACTGCAGTTTTCTCCTTCTTCCATCTCTGCAGGTGCGGTGGAGCTGTCCCGGAACAGCCCCTTGGCCTCCTGGGTCTGTGCTATGCTGTATTGCTTTGGCAGCTACATCCTTGCTGATCTCCTGCTCGGAGAAGCCCCTATTGATTACTTCAGAAACAACGCCAACATACTTCTGGCCACAGCTGTCTGGTGAGGCCACCCTTGGTGACGTAAGGCTAGGCCCCAGTGCAGAGCCAGGATGTGCACTCCACGTCTGCACCGGAGTCCCTGTTGGTCTCCTAAGGACATATTTCTAAAAACAGAATGGACATAAATGTTACTCCAGGTTAATAATATATGTGCTTGACCCATGACCAGAAGGAGAAACTTTTAAATTGTTAGCTTCCCGCTGCTATTGTTGGGTAAGGGAAGGAACCGTGGCCATTACCAAGTTGTGCACAGGCTCAGAAACAGTCTTTTCCAGTTGTGACCTGAACGATCTCTGCAAGCTGTGAGATTCCAGCATATTCCTCTTCTGTTAGAATGGATTGAGGAAAACAGCAGAAATCAAAATAGGAAGGAGAGATATACTAAGGCCTGTCTGTCTCCTCAGGCTTCCCAAACTTAACATGAGAAGAGATAATTGAGAGTCTTGTGCCGTCTAAAATCTAATATGGTTGTTATGGATGCTATCTCATCACATATATCATCTTTCTTTCTTTCTTTCTTTCTTTCTTTCTTTCTTTCTTTCTTTCTTTCTTTCTTTCTTTCTTTCTTCCTTCCTTCCTTCCTTCCTTCCTTCCTTCCTTCCTTCCTTCCTTCCTTCCATCCATCCATCCATCCATCCATCCATCCATCATCCATCCATCCATCCATCCATCCATCCATCCATCCATCCATCCGTCAAAGCAGTGGCAAGCTGATCTGAAGGGTCATCTGTCCCCTCTGTCATGGTCAGATCACGCCCTGGTGGCCTTGAGTTTCTCCTATGCTGCCCCCTTCTGCAGGGAGGCAGGACCCGTTTGATTAGTCCGCCCCCGGCAACTGTTGGACCCAATGGGGTTCCAAAGGGAACTGGGAGCTATACCGGAGGATCTGCTACACGGTCCAGTGGAGGCCCTGGCTGCCACCTGGAATAGGGAGGTGGCCAGGGCCTTGGACAGGATCACGCCTGTGCGACCTCTCTTGTCTCATCGAACCCGATACTCGCCATGGTTTATGGAGGAGCTGAGGGTTCTGAAGAGGATTAAGAGATGTCTAGAGCGCTGCTGGAGGAAGACAAGGACCGAACCTGACCGAACACAAGCTGGAGCTGCTATTAAGGCCTACCTTGTGGGGTAAGAGCAGTGAAACATCAATCCCCCCCTCTATGGGGGGGATGGGCGGTGATATAAGTTGGATAAATAAATAAATAAATATTTCTCTGCTCTTATTGCATCTGCAGAATGCCAGCCAGCGGCCCTGTTTAAGATCACTCAATCCCTTCAGGGCCGTGCAGAGGAGTTTTCTGGGCGTCTGCAGGATAAAATCGCTTGGATCCGTTCCATGTTGGATTCCAAGCGTGAGGCATGGCCTGTGGAGATGCCTGGGGAACGTACTTATCTGGGAACAGTTTGATCCTGTTGGGCCCGATGAATTGGACAGGGTCCTCCGGACTGTTAATGCCACCACTTGTCAATTAGATCCATTCCCCTCCTGGCTGGTAAAGGCAGCCCAGGAGGTGACGTGTGGTTGGGTCCAGGCGATGGTGAATTCATCCTTGAGAGAGGGAGTGTTCCTGGCTGCCTTTAAGGAGGTGCTGGTGCACCCCCTCCTCAAGAAACTGTTGCTGGACCCCACCGTGCTGGACAATTTTTGTCCAGTTTCCCACCTCCCCTTTTTAGGGAAGGTGGTTGAGAAAATGGTGGCATTGCAACTCCAGAGGATTCTGGATGAAAGGGATTATCTAGACCCCTTCCAGTCAGGTTTCAGGCCCAGATATAGGACGGAAACAGCATTGGTCGCACTTTTGGATGATCTCTGGCGGGAGCAGGATGGAGGCAGTGCATCCATCCTTGCTCTTCTTGACCTCTCAGCAGCTTTCGATACCATTGACCATGGTATCCTTTTGGGTTGGCTTAGAGCAGAGCTTTCCAAACTGTGTGTCGGGACACGTTAGTGTGTTGGCTGCAGTGTCTGGGTGTGTCGCGACTGCTGCTGCCTATGAGCCCTGCCAGGATTCCACGCAGGTCCTAGTGCCTGCCTTGTGCCTGGCTGCCTCCAAACCTACTGTGATTCCGCGCAGGTCCTAGTGCCTGCCTTGTGCCCTGCTGTAAGAGTGTGTCGCAAAATGATGCATATCTAAAAAGTGTGTCACCAACATGAAAAGTTTGGAAAGCTCTGGCTTAGAGAGTTGGGGGTGGGTGGCACAGTTTTGTGCTGGTTCACCTCCTTCCTCCAGGGCCAGTCCCAATCGGTGTTGATAGGGAGCAAGAGATCCGCCTGCAGCCCCTCCTTTGTGGGGTGCTGCAGGGTTCGGTACTCTCCCCGTTCCTTTTTAACATCTACATGAAACCACTGGGTGAGATCATCTGTCACCATGGGATGAGGTATCATCAATATGCAGATGGTACCCAACTATACATCTCCATCCCAGGTGATGTAACTGATGCTGTGACCACCCTGTCTCGGTGCCTGGAGGCTGTAGGAGTCTGGATGGGGAACAACAGGCTTCAGCTGAACCCTGGTAGATGGAGTGGCTGTGGGTTGGGGGCTCCTCTGTATCCGGGAACTAACCAGCTTTGGTTCTGGATGGGGTCACACTGCCCCAGACAGACCCAGTGAAGAATGTGGGGGTCATCCTGGACTCACGACTCCTGCTCGAAGAGCAGGTGGCAGTTGTGGCCAGGAGGGTCTTTGTTCAACTTCGTGTTGTGCATCAGTTACGCCCCTTCCTGGATTGAGAGGCCCTCCGGTCAGTCACTCATGCCCTAGTCATCTCCCGCATAGACTATTGCAATGCACTCTACATGGGGCCACCCCTGAAGAGTATCCGGAAGCTACAGCTGGTTCAGAATGCAGCCACGTGAGCAGTCTTGGGTGCCCCAAGGATGGTGCACGTAACACCTTTGCTGAGAGAGCTGCATTGGGTGCCAGTTTGCTTCTGGGTCCAATTCAAGGTGTTGGTGATCACGTTTAAAGCCCTACATGGCATGGGCCCAGGTTATCTGAGGGACCACCTCATCCCCATTACAGCGTCCCGTCCCACCCGGTCAGGCAGAGAGGGCATGCTGCGGACCCCGTCCATGAGAGATTGTCGATTGGTGGGGCCCAGGAAGCGAGCCTTCTCTGCCATGGTCCCCGCCCTGTGGAACACTCTTCCTCCAGAGGTGAGGCAGGCCCCCACTCTCCTGGCCTTCCAGAAAGGGGTAAAGACCTGACTCTGCCATCTCGCTTAGGGCGGGAAGGGGGGTAGTCAATCCTGGAGGTTTATATTATTTATATTTATATTTAAGATATCTTGTTTTTATTTTACCTTAATCTCTTTTTAGCTTTACTGTAAACCGCCCAGAGTCCCCCTTTTGAGGGAGATGGGCGGTGACAAAATTTGATAAACAAACAAACAAACATCATCTCTGCTAAGAGATAGATGGATGATGCTAAGGGATGCTTGGATGGACAGATGGACGGACAGACATATGGTTGAAGATGGAGTGTAGATGTTTTTTACAAGCCACAGTGACATTAAAATGATGACGTGGGTCATGACATAATTACACAATGATACAATTATATATTGCGTAATGACATCCAATGCAAGTTTGTGTCATTTATATGATGATTTCAAGGTGCACAAGTTGTTATTTTCTCTACTATCCCCCCACCCCCATATATGCTTATGGAGTGGAGAATCTAAACAGGTCAGTAGAAATTAAACGTATATCGTTCAGGTAGCGATAATTAAGTGTTTGTGCCCAAAACATTTGCTAGATGATAAAAGAGGCCAACTTTCATAGGTAAATCAATTGAAAAAAAATATTACCTGTACAAACCAGAAGATGGAATGGAACCACCTGATAAATAGCAGTTTAGTTTTCTCATGCTGCAATCCATTCAAGAATTGCCATTCTAAGGTGGACAGAGCATCCATTACGAGAAGCTGAAATGTACAGTATTTCTTCTCTCACTTTTTTTTTTAATGTCATCATTGTTGATGTCAGATCTCTCTAAAACCGTTTAACCCAATGACCAGTATCACAACTTACTTTTAATTCTGCATTGCTTTCCAGGTACCTGACCTTCTATTGCCCCCTGAATTTATTTTACAAATGTGTCAGCTTTCTGCCTGTCAAACTTGTTTTTGTGGCGATGAAAGAGGTGGTCCGAGTTCGCAAGATCGCTGCTGGTGTTCATCATGCCCACCATCATTACCACCATGGGTGGCTCATTATGGTCATAATTGGATTTGTTAAAGGTAGGCTCTCTAATTGCAGCATTGTGATTCAACTTGGTCAGAGCTTTCCAAACTGTGTGTCGGGACACATTAGTGTGTCGGCTGCAGTGTCTGGGTGTGTCGCGGCGGCTGCTGCCTCCGAGCCCTGCCAGGATTCCACGCAGGTCCTAGTGCCTGCCTTGTGCCTTGCTGCCTCCAAACCTGCCCTGCCAAGATTCCACGCAGGTCCTAGTGCCTACCTTGTGCCTTGCTGCCTCCAAACCTGCTGTGATTCCGCGCAGGTCCTAGTGCCTGCCTTGTGCCCTGCTGTAAGAGTGTGTCGCAAAATGATGCATGTCTAAAAAGTGTGTCACCAACATGAAAAGTTTGGAAAGCTCTGCACTTGGTACTCAAGAAGATGGTGGAGTGGCCAGTATCAGAACTGCTGAGATGCAGATTAGACTGAGATTTCTCACCTTCTCTGGAAGAAAGACAGATGGTTGTGTTCTTTACAGCTGGGAGAGAATGTCTCCTTGCATACAACAAGGATGGAGAACCTATCACTCTCCAGATGTTGCTGAATTACAACTTCTAGCTGTTCCAGCCAGCATGGCCAGTAGTGAGGGATGCTATGAATTATAGGTCATAAACATCTGGATTGACACAAATTCTCCACACTAGTACATATGCAAAGGCACTATTTCCAGAGGAGCACTGCTCAGGCTGCTAGATACAGGGATCACAACAGAGATTCCTGACTGAAGCACCTGTTACCACTCAAAGGCATTTCCCTTTTGATGTAGAAATTGAGCCAAGAAGGAAGAGATCACTTTCCTGTTTTTTCTGTTAGTAAATGATTTCATCTGTCAGGCTGGAAATTCCACCAAGAAACTCTTCCCTGCTAATCTGGAATGCTTCTCCATAGTGACTTCTGCCATTAGCATATTTTTGGAGTATAGAGAGTTGCTTTACATCTCACCAGATTCTTGGCCATCTTGTTCAATACTTTCTCTTGTGGCTGGTAGCATCTTCTTTTAGCTGGAAATGTCAAGATCAAGCCTGAGATCTTTTAAATCAAAAATAAGTGCTGTACTCCCAAGCCATGGTCAAAGTTCCAAGACACTGAGCAGAGCTTATATATTTCTTATTTTAAAATGAAGATGTGCACAATATTTCAAATTCAAATGATTTGAATTGCCATATTTTGAGTTCAAAGCAGTTGTTTTCGGTGTATAACTGTTTTGATTATTGTGGAAGTGTTTTGATCTGGAAGCAGAAATGCTTTGAACTTGACATGTTTCCAAAATGATTGAAACAGCCTGCATCACACTAAAATGCGGTGAGGTCAAGACTGTTTGAATTCAAAACAGTACAAATTCAAAACGTTTATTTTTACATTTTTCTATGCTGCTTTTCTTCAGGGAATTCAAAGCAGCTAGAAACAAGAATAATCAAACATCTATAAACTTAAGGTGGGGCTGTGGCATCACCATCATATTTTCAAATTTGTTTTTAAACAGTGAACTTAGAAATGGGCATCACTTTTATTATTAATAATAATAATCAATGGTATTGCCAGTTTTCTTAAAGGAGCTGTTATGGCTGAGACCGTAGCCACGAAGATGCTGAATATTTTTCTCCTGCATTAAGTCACCTGCCCTTGACAGGAATGATCAGTGAGCTTAGAAAAATGGAATTCCACTTGCACGCACACACATTGCTGGTCTGTTTGCAAGTGTGTCACTGTCTCTCTCCTGTGTTCATAGGTTCTGGAGTTGCCTTGATGTCCAACTTTGAGCAATTGTTGCGTGGTGTCTGGAAGCCAGAAACAAATGAGCTTCTCCATATGACCTTGTGAGTAGAGAAGCCCAAGCTTTTGGATTGGAATGTCTTTTGGATGGAGAGATCAGTCATGTTCTAGCTGACCTGGAAGCAATCTGGTGATTAACGGATATTAGAAAAATCAGTAGAGATCTGATAGGGCATCCTCAGAAATCACTCTGTCTTCACCTGGTTGATTGGTCATATTGGGTTGGAGAGGTAGAGGTCTTGACCTGGCCAAAGTTTCTTGTTGTAAAGTAGGTGTATGCAGTTTTACTGCAGCTGGGGGAAGACATACACAAAAAGTGCTTCTAAGGACTGCAGGGGCATGTGGTCATGGCACCATGATATCACTAAGTGGGTAGGGCCAAAACTTTCAGAGAATCTTGGAGAGTATTTAAGGTTCTGGATATTTAAGCTACCCATTTTTCCTCCTTCAAATCTCCCAAAATAGCAAAAATGGTACCAATGGTTTTGGGGTATTTTAAGGGATGCAGCCATCACCTTAAGCCTCTATTGTCTTTTAAGGCCTCCCATCTTCCCCTTGCAAGCCCAAAATACTTTTGTCCTACCCAATGCAGAACGCATGGCTTGCATGCAGAAAATGCTACATTTAATATTCAACATCTCCAGTTCAAAGCATCAGGTAGCCACTGATGGGGAAGGTCTTTTTCTATCTCAGATTTTCCTTGAAAAGTTGTTGCCAGGCAGAACAAATTATCTTGGCCAAGACTGCCTCAGTGTGATGTATTTCTTGCATCTAGGGATGGCTCCTTGTTTAGCTTGCTTGGGGGGAAAATGGTGCCCTTCAATAGTTCTTTGCCATGATCAGGAAACTGTGCTGCCATAGAGGAACAGTAAAGGTAGTCTTCACTTAACAACCATTTATTTTATTTATCACATTTATATCCCGCCCATCTCCCCCACAGGGAGGGACCCTGGGCAGCCCATCTCCCCCTACACACACACACACACACACACACACACACACACAGACCAACTAAATTTATCACCCATCAAGCTTCGAATACTCTATAAACACGTTTGCCAGGGGCTTTAGCTGTCTAGGTTAAGCACCTTGGTTTCAGAGTGCCATCCTGGCTTCCCCCTCCAAGAAGCGTGTCTTTTCTCTAAATTTTGGACTGTATTTATTTGGGATGGAATCACAGCTGTGCTTCTAGATGATGGGGGCTCCCTTTCCTTGCAGCCCATCCAAAGCCAGCCTGTATGGGGCAGTGCTCCTCACCCTTCAGCAAACGCAGTGGCTGCCCATCTCCAAAGCCACCCTCATCTTCTTCTTCACTCTTTTTATGATCATCTGCAAGGTAAATTCCTCTGCTGGGGGGCACATGGGGGTGGGTGGGTGGATTGTGTGGGGGAAGGAACCAAAGCTTTCTGCTCACTGGAAGTTCCCCAGAAAAGCAGGGAAAGGATGCCTTTTGAAGGCCTCAGGCACTGGGCTCATCCATTGTACTAAACCATGGTTAGTTGACTAAGCTACAGTGGTTACAGTACTAAGCTATTCACCGTGGTTTACAAATTTCCCACAATTCCCACAACTGTCAAAACTAACAAATCTCACTGTGGATTAACCGAAGTATCTGGGAGAAGCCGCAGTGACATCACACATGTCGTGACCTCAATTACGTAATATGCATCAGTCACTTCATTGACACCAATGGCCTTTGTGTAAGTCACATCACTGACATCATTTGCACGATGAGGTCATGACATGCATGACATCACTCACTCTTCCCCTACCAATGGACACCCATGTGGATTAGAGTGAGTTTTGAATTTCCAGAGATATCAGAGGAAGTCTGGGTGGTGTATCATAAGAAATACTCTTGGGTGGCTTAACGATGGAGACCTTTCCAGTAGCCTTCCAATAGTACAGCTATGGGTGCTGTTGGCTGTAGGTGGGAATTCCGGTGATCCCACAGAAGCAGGCACCAGCACTTCATTGAAAGGGGCTTGATTGGCCAAGACAGTAGATTTATGTAAACCCTCCCGTTACCATAGAAGGGAATGGGAAGAAACACAGGTTGTAAGCACTCTATTTATTGTAGCTGCCTGAGCAATGGAAAAACTAGCAAGGTCGGCGACCACTAATGCAGCCCTTTCTTGGCAATCAGGTGTTCTTGACAGCAACTCACTCCCACGGCTCACCATTCGCTCCTCTCGAAAATGTGGTGTGTCCCATCCTCTTTGGCTCTGCATTTGCCAGTCATGACAATCACCACCATGACCATCACCACCACCACCACCCCCCCGGAGGATCCAAGGAGCCATCCCTTCCACCACCACCTCAGCTGCCAGCCAAATCAAGGGAGGAGCTCAATGAAGGAACCCGGAAGCGGAAAGCCAAGAAGGTGGAATGAGCATCAAGAAGGTTGAGAGACCCATCTGAACCACCACAACTTTGCTGCATACCTTGTGTGACTTATGGCCTCCCAAAGACATGGCTGGGGGAGGCTCCTAAGGAGCCCAGTCCTCTTCACCTGGTCCCTGCCGCTGTTTTCCTGGCCTGTCACCTGTGAGGCGCAAAACTGAAGTCCAAATGGACCTTTCACTACAGTTTCTAGCTCAGCCTTTCCTGTCCTATTGGTCTCCTCCCCTTCCTAATCCACATCAGTGGAGAAGCTGGAATGCTGGAATGTACCTGGGTGTCTCCTCCAAACGGCAGGCAGAGGGAGACAGCTTCTTAGCCTGCAAACAACGCAGGAATCCGCTCCCCGCCCATCAATGCAGGTCCCTAAGGCCAGTCATACTTTGCATGGGCAGAGAGACGTTCCGGATGGAGTGACTGGTATTCCACTCTCTAAGTCAGCATTTTGGATGTCTTATTTGGTTGCCATTTGTACCAGGCCTTGAGCATAGGAGAAGACCCTTGCTGCCGTTGCTGCTGCTCTTTGCGCTGTTCGTATATGTGTATGTGTATTAGCATGTTGGCATTTGTATACACCTCTCCAGAGTTTGGTAAATTTTGCTGGAGGTAGGGAGGTAGGGGCGTGGTGGCTCAGCGAGTAAGACACCAGGCTTGTCGATCGGAAGATCGCAAGTTCGGAGGTTCGAATCCCTAGCCCTGCGTGCGGAGTGAGCTCCTGCACTCGCTCCAGCTCTTGCCAACCTAGCAATTCGAAAGCATGCAAATGCAAGTAGATTAATAGGTACCACTTCGGTGGGAAGGTAACAGCGTTCCACGTGCGTTATGCTGGCCACATGACTGCAGAAGCGTCTTTGGACAACGCTGGCTCTTCGGCTAACAAACGGAGATGAGCACCGGCCCCTAGAGTCGGACACGACTGCACAGATGTGCGGGGGGAAACTTTACCTTTACCTTAGGGACACCAAAGCAACTACCGAGTGTTTCAATCCTAGCTCCTTTGCAAAACACTGTGAGAGATGGACATGCATGTAAATAATTGATTGATTGATACCCCTTCCCGCGGGATAATTATTTATTGTTGCCAAGGATTTTAAGCAGTTTGCTTTCTCCTGCTATGCCTCCTCTGCAAACAGTTGGGTCGTTCCTATTGAACTGATTTGGGTTCTGCTGTTGCTGTTGCTCTCCTCTCCTCCTTCAATTGAGAGATGATAAAAGCCAGGGGCTATTGGCTGAGGTGAGAGTTAGCTTCTAGCGGCTGTATAAGCCTATGAGGGTGCCTAAACAGTCATTGCAGATGAGTCGTGGTTTACCTAGGGATTTTCTCTAGAAAGCCAAAGCTAGGATACTGTATGTGAATAAATGGAGCCCCTGTGAGCATCTGCAAATTTGCCCAAAAGTAGCCAGTTACTTGCTCTTGAGATGACAAAGAAGGCTTAAAATCTAGTCGGGGCACAGAAGGAGACTCCAATTGGGGTATGGATGATCTCAGGCCTTTCCTCGCTTGCATTTAGCTCTGACAAAAACATGCCACTGCAACCTCTTTTTTTCTGCTGGGCCCCCATGACGTTGCCTTCAGCTTCTCCCCCACACATCCTTGAGGCAACAAAGTCATCCTTAGGTGGATCAGGGTAAAAGTGGTGTTTCCCCCCCTTTAAGCAGCAGTTCTACTGTACGGTAGGTGCAATCTTAGATGGTTCACCAACCATTCTGTCAGTAGTGCTTTCAGGTGACCTACAACCTGTTGACCATTTGAAGTTAGGGCAGTGATACTCTTCCTATGCAGTCCCCAGGACCATTCTGCTCTGGGCAGCAGAAGGGTTTGGGTCTTTCAAACTGGGTCCTCCCATGGTATGTGCAAGGTCTCTGAACCAATCCCTGACCAGCGACGGCAGTGGGAAGGCCTGCACTCTGAAGCAGGAGAGAGAGGGGGATGGCTCTCACTCTGCTGCTCTATGGTCCAGCCTCTGCTCAACTATGCCTACCAGCCGTTTTTCAAACGGCTTTTGAATGTGGGTTTATCGTTCTTTTAGAAGAGCACTAAACCCATATTCAGAAGCAGTCTGGACAAGATTTGATAGGTGCAGGTGAGTTGTGCTGTGAAGTGTCATAGAGGAAGACAATCACACAAATACCTGATTTGTTACCTGATGTTTTGGCTATCAGCTATTTGAGCTGATCCAGTTTTCCAAACCGAGGAACCCCTGGTGAGTAAAGAGACTCCTCTTTCCTTTCCCCTGCTACCTCTCCCAGCCTAGGTAAATGATCCCCCAGTTGGAAGAAGCGGCAGGTGGAAGGGGGACAAATGCTGGCAAATGGCTGAACCTGCAGATCTAGCCATCTGCCCAAGCCATTGCCAATCATAGCAGTGCTGTGAGTGGCAGACTGTTTTCCCACCAGTTGGTCAAGTTTTGAAGGTGGGGAGAGGAGAGGTGGGAGGAAGGACACCGTCCTCCAGCTACAAACCAGAACAGAGACAGTGGGGCGTGGCAATGGGAGCAGATGCCCATGTAGCTTTCTGTTGGCTCACAGATAGGGGGACAGCACTTTAAAGGACCCGTAGGGAAGAGCCCCATGACCGGTGAGGAGTGGGAATCGCCATCCAGGAACAGAAAGCCCTGGTTTTCCTTTTCTCCTGTTGGAGACAATTGTCTCCTGTTGGACACCAGCAAGAGAAGGAACTGATTGGCATGAAGAAGCAGAAGAGCCTTGGAAAACACCTCCTTCTCCAACATGTATTCTTCTTTGTTAAAAATACAGCATCTCATAACAAAGTGCCTTTTCCTTACCAAATCTCTACCCCATCCCCTTTCCTTCTTCCCCCGGATTTTTATCCATGGCCAGGACAGCCATGGTTTTGTGGACACAGCCATCCTTAAAATAAAAGGCCTCTGTGATGTAACTGATGTGGAGAATTGTGCACGTGCTTTGTACATTTCTGTCTTAATGTCTTCACGGTACTGGAAGGAAGAGGTTAAGATGCAATAAATGTTTCTCTGGTTGAAATCAAGTGCGAGTTGAGATCAAGTGCTGGGATGGGATGGGAATACCAGATTTCAGGGACTCACCATTGATACATTTCTTCCTCTAATCATCCAAGAGTTGGCCATTTTCTGAACTCTTTTAGTCTCCCAGGGGCCATCCAAATGTCTCAATTCACAGATTATGGTTATGCAGTTTCCTCTGTGATAGTCTGTAGCTTGAATCATGTCAACTGGATTTCTATTTTCTTAATGGAAACGTTTCGCTCCTTATCCAAGGGGCTTCTTCAGTCTGAGCAAAGTTGGTAAGGGAATCCTAAATATGTTCCTAGGTAGCTGTGTGACCTTACACCTGGGGCTAGGTCATGGTTATAACCATGATAACCATGACCTAGCCCCAGGTGTAAGGTCACACAGCTACCTAGGAACATATTTAGGATTCCCTTACCAACTTTGCTCAGACTGAAGAAGCCCCTTGGATAAGGAGCGAAACGTTTCCATTAAGAAAATAGAAATCCAGTTGACATGATTCAAGCTACAGACAATTCCACCTGGATGACTGAGAACCTTCATAGACATATTCCTCTGTGATAGTTTTCTTCTTTTGGCACTTGTTTGCAGCAATTTTTTAGCTGCAGGACTGGACTCAGCCTCTTCCTGTTCAAATAGGGCCCAGTGCAGGTTATCAAGATTTGCAAGGGAATTTGGAGGAAAGCGTTCAGCCCGAAACCACAGATATACCTCCCCAGTCTCCCCCTTCTTCCTAAAGCCTTCGTTTTCCATGCCTGGCACTATCATATCTTGCAAATGGCTTACACAAGGAAAGCTGCTGTGTTTTTTTTAAATTGTCCTCTGTTGTAATAATCTTACATATATATTTACAGCACTTCTTTTATTATTCCACCAGGACAGCCTTCTCAAATGCTCTTCAGACACATCGGACTAAAGTCCCCGTGATTTCCATTCAGTTCATGCTCACTTTAAATTACGAAATTGTAAAGGTGGTGCAGAGTACTTCCCAAACGCTCTGTTATTTTGTAAATAAACATATTAGAAATACCTTGTTCTGCTTCCCACACTTCTCCAAATATTTGATCTTTCCATCTGTATCTCTATCTGAATCAAAAGATATGTATGGTTGGTGATGTCATTAAGTTACTGGAGTGGGTAGGGCCAAAATTGGGGGCACACTTTGGAGGGGCAGAAAGAGGTAGCTTTTCCAAGGCTTAAGAGACCCTTTATATCTATTCAGTAATGGCTATTAGAGCCAGTTTGGTGTAGTGGTTAAGGCTCCAGGCTAGAAACCAGGAGACCATGAATTCTAGTCCTGCCTTAGGCACAAAGCCAGCTGGGTGACCTTGGGCCAGTCACTTTCTCTCAGCCCTAGGAAGGAGCCAATGGCAAACCAGGACACTGAGAGTTCTAGTCCCACCTTAGGCATGAAAGCCGGCTGGGTGACCTTGGGCCAGTCACTCTCTCTCAGCCCTAGGAAGGCGCCAATGGCAAACCAGGAGTCTGTGAGTTCTAGTCCCGCCTTAGGCATGAAAGCCGGCTGGGTGACCTTGGGCCAGTCCCTGTCTCTCAGCCCTAGGAAGGAGCCAATGGCAAACCAGGAGCCTGAGAGTTCTAGTCCCGCCTTAGGCATGAAAGCCGGCTGGGTGACCTTGGGCCAGTCACTCACTCTCAGCCCTAGGAAGGAGCCAATGGCAAACCAGGAGTCTGTGAGTTCTAGTCCCGCCTTAGGCATGAAAGCCGGCTGGGTGACCTTGGGCCAGTCACTCTCTCTCAGCCCTAGGAAGGAGCCAATGGGAAACCAGGAGACTGAGAGTTCTAGTCCTGCCTTAGGCATGAAAGCCGGCTCAGTGACCTTGGGCCAGTCACTCTCTCTCAGCCCTAGGAAGGAGCCAATGGCAAACCAGGAGTCTGTGAGTTCTAGTCCCGCCTTAGGCATGAAAGCCGGCTGGGTGACCTTGGGCCAGTCACTCTCTCTCAGCCCTAGGAAGGAGCCAATGGCAGATCAGGAGTCTGTGAGTTCTAGTCCGGCCTTAGGCATGAAAACCGGCTGGGTGACTTTGGGCCAGTCCCTGTCTCTCAGCCCAACTCACCTCACAGGGTAGTTGTTGTGGGGAAAATAGGAGGAGGAAGGATTATTAGGTATGTTCGTCGCCTTGAGTTATTTATAAAAATAATAAAGGCAGGATAGAAAGTAAGTAAGTAAGTAAGTAAGTAAGTAAGTAAGTAAGTTTTTCCTTATATTTAGACAACATCTAAGTAATTTATATTTGTTATTTCTGGTCCTGGTTTCTGTGGCCTTGAAAAAGACCAGTAGCTTCCCTTTATGTACCTAAACAGTCATCTTTTCTTCTGACTGAATATCCCAAGCTTTTTCAGCCTGCCATATAAAGCTGAACCCAATGGCAACCCATAATCGTGATCAAAAGCACACCCTCAATTATTTCTTAGTGGAGAACATGCAGACATGGAGAATCCTGTCTTGGGATCCTAGTGCTCAGAAAGGAAGCCCTTAAGTCCTGCAAGAACTGAGGGCATTGTTGTGCAACCCAACTGGAAGGCTGCCCTACAGTTTCTGCAGGTCTGGCGGCCACCCCGGCTCCCTCAGACCCTTGCTCGATGCCTTTGATCTAGCTCTGAACTAGAAAAGAACCCATGTCTTTCCAGAGACTTGATATGTCCAGGAATGCTGCTGCTGATGTCCTGGGCAGAATGTCCCCAGCTCCAAAACGCAGAGTCAGCACCTCCCCGCCCACACACGTCATAGGCAACTGCATCTGGTGGCTCAAGAGGGCTAAATTTAGCAGCAATTTAATCTGGAAAGAGGCGTCGGTCTTGCAGTGTCAATCCGGGTAGCTCTACCCTCTCCTGCCCTCCCTCCTCGTGTGATTAATATTGAGTTCAGCACATCAAGAAATGCAAAGCAAAAATAAAGCCACCTTCTTCTGGGATGGCTTATCTAGGTGGGTTTTGGAAGGAGCTCAGGAAGCAACAGATGTCTGCGCTACCAATTTTTGGAGCCTCCAAACTCAAGCCAAACTCAGTTGATCTCTCCCACTGCCCCCACTCACCTGCAATCTTTCCTCTTCTGTCCTTGGGGAGGAAGGCTGCCGAGAGCGAAGCACATCTGCCTGCTTGGCACGCAGAAGAATGCAGATGTTGAGCAGGCGGCATCTTTGAAACAAAGAAGTTGGTAGGAAAGCCTCAGAACGTTATGCGCTGCTAATGAATGGAGTATGCTATATCATGGCTTGTTTAACACATTAAAATTATCTGGATTCATTCATTACAAACTATAAACCATTTAATATCTGTTGAAGAGAAGGTCGCAAGTCATTATATTTCATAACTTTAATTTTCTTTCTTTCTTTTTCTTTCTTTTCTTGCCCCTCTTTCTTCTTTTCTCTTTCTTTTCTATCTTTTTCTTTGGATTTGTCTTTTACTTCATGCAAAATCCTCAAGAAATATAAATAATAATAAAAAACATACTATAAACCATGATGTACAAACTGTAAGGCAGAGCTTTCCAAACTGTGTGTCGGGACACGTTAGTGTGTCGGCTGCAGTGTCTGGGTGTGTCGTGGCTGCTGCCGCCTCTTGGCTTCCACTCAGGTCCTAGTGTCTGCCTTGTGCCTTGCTGCCTCCAAACCTGCTGTGATTCCGTGCAGGTCCTAGTGCCTGCCTTGTGCTCTGCTGTAAGAGTGTGTTGCGAAATGATGCATGTCTAAAAAGTGTGTCGACAACATGAAAAGTTTGGAAAGCTCTGCTGTAAGGGTTGGGTTCACAGGTTGTGTGAAAATCAAATAAAACATTGGGATGGGATTCACACAATGTGCTAAGGGGCTGCATTTGCATAATATGCTAAGCTTGATCTGCTTTAACCTTGAATGATTTGTCACTTAGTATGTAGGGCAAAGCCAGCTCGTTTTGCTAGTTTAATGTATTGTACAAACTCAGAAAATTGGTTAATTGTATAACCAGGTTAAGCCTGGCATATAAATGCGGCCAGTGTGGTTAAGGGCAGAATGTTTGAAGCTGGGTACAACCGAGTTGAGTTGGGGGCGTGGTGAGTCAGCGGTTAAGACACCAGGCTTGTCAATTGGAAGATCGCAAGTTCGGAGGTTCAAATCCCTAGCCCCGCGTGACGGAGTGAGCTCCCACACTCGCCCCAGCTCTTGCCAACCTAGCAATTCGAAAGCAGGCAAATGCAAGTAGATGAATAGGTACCACTTCAGTGGGTAGGTAACAGCGTTCTGCGCATATCATGCCAGCCACTTGACCATGGAAGCGTCTTCAGACAACGCTGGCTCTTCGGCTAACAAACGGAGATGAGCACCGGCCCCTAGAGTCGGACACGACTGCACAAATGTGCGGGGGGAACCTTTACCTTTACAACCGAGTTACATGAATAGGTATACACAATGGAGGGACGTATTCACACACTATGCTAAGACAAAATCAAGCCACCGCTCTTTGGCTGCATTCTCATGACATGCCTAATTATAGTGCAGCTTGTATAATACATGAATCTGGCCATAGTCTGATAGGTTATAAGATGCAGTTTTTATGGCATGAAGTCCTGGATGGTTTGGTGAAGCAAAGAACAAGATGTTGTCCGCTCCAATTCCACTGATGGGCAGTTGAGTGCTACAGCATCCTAGCTGTAGGCACCTGTAGCTGAGAAGGCACCTATAGGCCAAGAGAGCAACACACACGGCGAAATCCTCCAATATGCTGGGACCACACCCCACACCCCAGCATTTTCCACCTCTATCTAATTGGAGAGCTGACCCCGGGAATGACTTTCACACCCATAGTGGAGATCTTGGATTGTCAAATGCGAAGTAGGGCATGGAGCTCTTAGCCCTCTCATGTTTCCTTCCTCCTATTATCTGATACAAGCATTCTGCTGCTGCTTATGGAGGACCTATTTAGCTGTCATGGCAATTGATCAGCATCTCCTCCTGCTGCATAAATCAGCCTAATTCATTCTAGCAAACAAGCCTGAACTGGATCAGGTCTAAGGTGGCTCCATCTACCAACATGCTTCTTCTAACCATTCTAATAAAGCCAATAAGATCTGAACTTGCTGGCAAGAAGCAGATTTGGGGCCATGCAGGTGGGGAAAAAATACCCATACTTATCTCTATCTATCTATCTATCTATCTATCTATCTATCTATCTATCTATCTATCATCTACCTACCTACCTACCTACCTACCTACCTACCTACCTACCATCTACCTATTATCTATCTTCCCACCCACTTCTCTCTCTCACACACTCCTAAAAAAAATCTCTAAACAAATGCACATTCTTCCCTTGCAAGGAGACCAATCTTTAACTCTGGATCTGCCAAGGGAATTCATATTGCTGTATTCAGGCACAAAAGCCTCCTGAATATTGGATCCCACCCACTGCAATAACCTGCAACTAGTTGAAACCTTCTGGCAGCCTGTGCTAACCCAAGAGCGCCCTCTAGTGCTTGCTTGCTGCAAGTCTCCAGAGCAGTCTTTCTCAACCCTTTAATCCTGGAGGAACCCTTGAAATATTTTCCAGGCCTGGGGGAACCCCTGCACATTCAGGCTCAGATACAGGCCAGAAGTTACAAAATTATTATATTCGTTTCACGGGTAGGCCTGTATATATGTATTAACAGTGTTCTTAAGCTAGAAATAAAGAATGAAACTTACCTCTATAATGTGAAGTTGCCCAAATTTGAAATAATTTTTTAAAATAAATCGTGATCTCCTAGTGACCCCTCGCAGAACCCTAGGGTTCCGTGGAACCCTGGCTGAGAAACCCTGCTCCAGAGTTTGGATTACTCCTGGCAGAGTTTTCACAGGTCCAAATAGTGATACTACCACTAATAAACAAACGAACAGCAAGGATTCAAACATGTTTCAGACATCAGCAAATGCAGATTTTGTAAAGAAAAAGAGGAAACTGTGGGTCATGGATGCCACAAAATTGCTCAGACTGACTACGTATAAACAATGTCAGGACAAAAATTATAATTTCTGAGTTCCCCGAATGTGTTGAAATCACAAAATTGAAAAAGTAATTCCCACCACCAGCCATTTGTTGCTGCAGTCCAGTCCTCTTTTTTTCCCTTCTCTTCCCACCACATCAGCGTAGCTCAGAAAGAGTTAATAAGAGACTCCAAATAAACATAGTTATTGTAATCCAAAACCGGAAGGTGGTTTTGACTGTATAATCCAAAACAACAATAATCCAATTATTAGTTCTTTTGGAAAGCCTTTGAATTCCTTTGCCAGAAAGGAAGCCTGGGGAGGGGATGGGGAAGGGCTGTGTTGGGAGGCTGGCAGTCAGCCTAAAAAAAAAAAACCTGTTTGGGTGCTAGATAAAGAAATGCCGCCTGGGGGCGTCAAGGATCCCCTTGGCCGTGTTTTCTTAGCTTGACTTTTGGCTTAGGTGCCTAGGTTATTCAAAATACCACAAGCTCCAGAGCGAGACAGGAAAAACTCCTGTCAACAGACAGACCTAACTCCACCCCTCTGGTCATAAAGTCCTATTAAAAACAGAAAGTTAATTTCTGCAGACAGTTGTAGGTTGGGCAAAATTGTGGGATTTGCTTTACAGGACAACCGATAAATATCGACCAAGGAGGCAAGAGGATCTCAGGCAGTTCACCTTTATTCCCTAGGCTCCACTTTTCCTTCTTCAGCTGTGGCTGCATCCGGCTCTGAATGCTTGCCCCCAAATCAGGGCCCTCAAAACTTTCCCAGATGCCGAGCCAGGATCAAGCCAAGACTTGCCTCTGACGTAGTCTGAGCAGGCAGGCAGCCGTCCCTTCTCCCTTCTCCATATTCTCACCACACCCTGCCATCTCCTTGCGGGATCTTTCCCCCTATCTCAGGACTCCTATCCAAGAGCAGCCATTGGAGCCACTAGTCAGAGCCTGTTTGGCTCCCCCCAACCCTGATCCTGAAGCCTCCCCCCCCCCGCCACAAGTCTTCCAGGCTGCCCTCCAAGACTGAGAAGCGGTGCATGAAACTGCAGTGCCGGGCAGAGGCAAGCAGGCAGTTGTGAGAAGCCATGCGTACCAACCAGATCATGAAATACACTCTCTTTACCTCCTGCTACCTCTTCTGGGTGAGTCGAAGGGGTGAATACTTGGCAATACTGGATTTTGCTTTGGCTTTGACAGGGAAAGCCCATGGTTTCCAGGAAGGCTGCCTACCAGGGGTGGTGCCACAAATGCCCCACAGCCCAACATCTTCTCTCTTAAGCCGTGGGAACGCTGGGTCAGGCAGGCTCTTCTTCCTTAGCAAATCCGTTGGTGTTTGGGAGGGCTTTGGGGGAAACCAGACGTTGGATGCGCCTTTGTGTTTCCTCTTTCAAGGTAGCCAGTGGACTCATGGTGGCTGTTGGAACTTACGCCAGGCTCTCAAAGGAAGCAGGTGAGTGGCCCGATCCTATACGGAACCTGCTGGGATGCAGTCCCCATGAGCAGGGAGAGGAGAGACCTGGGCTCGTCCTCATGGCCATGTCAACATGCTATCTTACAGTCTTTGGCATACGTTGCACTGCCCCAACAGTTCAGCTCTATTCTGTCCCAGGAATGAGGCTGGCAGGTGGTGCTGACCTTACACGTTTAAGAGGAACAGATGTAATGGTCTGTGAGAGTGTCCTTGAGAGACAGGAGGAGGAGAGCAGTCTAGGCAATGGTCAGATAAGAGGTAGCTGAGCCCGCAGAAGGAATGGGGGCGCGGCAAGCATCTCAGAAGGGACCCTCCCTAGTTTCTTGGGCTGTAAAGGCAAGGGGGGGGGGAGAGAGATGTACTTTCAGACTTGCAAGATTCTGTTACTGTATCCTTACGATAAAGGTAGTGTTAGTACTCATGGCTGGTGATTCTCGTCTGGACTACCTCTAAGGGCTGACATAATTTAGGGAAAGTAATGGATGGTTTCTTCTGGCTTTGCTTCCTCTTGTGCCAAGTTTCATCTGTTGGTGAGAAAACCAACTATCAATTAATCTCCTTAATTTGGGGTGGGGGTGGTGGCAAGTGTAGGTGGGTGCTTTGAACAGTGGGTTGAGCAAACTATCCAATTGGCAAATAGTCCGGCCGACAGGTTGCAATTCACAACGGAGTGCGAGGCTCCCACTTCATCCTGCCCTCCTTCTCCACACCAGTAAGCTATTTTTGGATATGGGTTTAGCACTTTTTCAAATGAGCGCTAGACCCATGAGAGAAGATGTTGAGAAGGGTGTTGGGGGACTCCCTCCCCCCTCATCCTGTGCCTGTTCTTCACAACTGTGCCTTCTCATCAACCTAACGGATGCCCATGAGGGCTATGGGGCAGTTATTACAGCCCAATTCTCCTTCCCTGTTTAAATCAAACTTCTGTGTTCCACATGACCAGCGCTCTCTCAGAAGAGGAAAAGAATGCTAAACCCAGGTTTAGAGAAACAGGTATAGCACTCTCTCAAAAGAGGATTGAACCTGGATAGAGAAGGGACCCATGCAAGACCTGACAAGTGTAATGCCAGTCCGGCGTTACAAACCAGAGGCCTCCAGAGAAGTGACGTGTCCCATCTTTCCTGCAGGCCAACCCAGAAGGGCCACAGGATATGCCCGGGACAGTAATGAGAGAGGAGGAGGAGGAGGAGGAGGAGGAGGAGGAGGAGGAGGAGGAGGAGGAGGAGGAGGAGGAGGAGGAGGAGTTCTCACAGAAAACTTAAATAGTTCATAGGAGCTGGGCAGATGCCAGCCCCTGCCCGTATCATCAAGCAGATGATGACAATTGCGTCCACAGCAAAAGTTATGTCGGAAGAAGAGGGAAAACAGTACTTTAAAGCTGGAGCAGCTACAGATGACTTTAAGCTGCCTCCATGGTGGGCTGGTGATGAGGCATAAGCAGTTTTATGCACTTGGACATGCCATTTAAAAACAGTCAGCGGGGCATGCTCCTGCGGCACTCAGAGACGTGAGGATGGGCCCTTTGTCTGAGTGACTGAACAGCTTTCCATAGGAGAAAAGCTCAGCAGAATCTGTGGATGAACGACAATTCTTTATATTGCAGGAGAGTTGAAGAAATCCTAGTCCTAGGAACAGCTAGATTTATTCCCCCCCCCCGCTCCCTCTGAATATCTGGCTTTGAGAAATCCAGAAAATGTAAATTTCAGATTCCACATTTTTAATTATGCAGATTTGAAGACGACCGGAAGCCTTTTCTTTGCATTCTTTCTTTTTAGCTGTTAGCTTAACCTGAGGATGTTTAACGGACTCAGCTGCGGAAACTGTTTGAAAATGAAAAGACAGCACAGTCTCTAAGCCCGGATAAAATGCTTTCCCTGGCGTATTATTTAGGAATTAATCTGGAAAGTATTGTAAATCTAACATCAAATTACCTTTGGCAAATAACCTTGGCAGCAAATGACATGAGCTATCAAGGAGCTTGCCGTGATCCAGCAGGTCATGTTCAATAGCTTTGCAAGATGCTTTCCTTGGGCTAGCAAGCTTGGTTCTTAACAAGGTTTATCTGTAACCAATGCTAAGAAGTTTGGAAAAGGCCAAAGACAAAGATGGGAGCCCAGGTTTCAAAATGGGGTAAGAACAGAAAGGAGATCAGCCTGAGAACCAAATAGCCTGAGTACCAAGCCATCAACAAAGTCATATCTACACACTGGAACTTCTGCTTTTATTGTCACTTCTTCCCTTGGTGCCACTCTCCAATGACGATGCTTCTCATCCTCTGCCTAGGTGATGTTCTCCTACTACTCAGGTCATCCATGGAACTGCCTAACTAGAGTCTCATCTTCTTCCAGGTGCTGTGGACTCCTTGCTGGCTGATCCTTCCATAATCCTCTTGGCAGTGGGCATCCTGATTTTCTGCATCACCTTTGTGGGTTGCCTAGGAGCCTTACGGGACCTCACACTGATGCTAAAAATGGTACAGTAAAGGGGATCTCCCCTCTCCCCTCTATCAGTCAGCCTTGGTGGGCAAGGAAGAATTCTTCTCCATCCTCTTGATGGTAATAGATCCTCTCCCAGCAGGCACTGCTTTCATTTCGTGCATCCTTTTGGTGCATCTGGCCAGCCCAGTTATGAACAGACAAAGGATGCTAAGCTAGATGGACACTATCTAGAAGGAAGACTTCCTATAAGAAGCTCCCCAAGGGATGGGCACATATTGAAAGGGGGATGGATGGCTCAATTCTCCATTAGTTTTGACTCAGTCTCTTGGGAACAGGAGGGTGCTTGTTTATCTATGATGAAGCATAAAGGTAAAGGTTCCCCCCGCACATTTGTGCAGTCGTGTCCGACTCTAGGGGCCGGTGCTCATCTCCGTTTGTTAACTGAAGAGCCAGCGTTGTCCGAAGACGCTTCCGCGGTCATGTGACTGCATGACGCGCACAGAACAGTGTTACCTACCCACCGAACTGGTACCTATTCATCTACTTGCATCTGCATGCTTTCGAATTGCTAGGTTGGCAAGAGCTGGGGCAAGTGCGGGAGCTCACTCCGTCACGCGGGGCTAGGGATTTGAACCTCCGAACTTGCGATCTTCTGATCGACAAGCCTGGCGTCTTACCCGCTGAGCCACCACGCCCCTTTATGATGAAGCATACACTGTATGCATATCCATATGCATATTTGACACTAGGCAAAACAGTTCAGCAAGTAAAACATTCAATAAATATTACATAATACACTTACAGTAAAACCCATCCGTCTCAATGTGGATATGCATACAGTGTATGCTTCATCATATGCATATCTACATTGAGACGGATGGGTTTTACTGTAAGTGTATTATGTAATATTTATTGAATGTTTTACTTGCTGAACTGTTTTGCCTAGTGTCAAATTTCAGATTGTATTTGTAACTTGTTATTTGGGCCTTTTGGCCGTAAATAAAATTGATTGACTGATTGATTGATTGATTGATTGATTGACAGATGGGTGACTTTTGTGGGTATGTAAATGTGCATTCTGCAGCTGCTGACTTTTTTTTCCTTTCTGCTTTCTAGTTTGCCTGGATCTTGCTCCTCATTTTCATTCTGCAAGTTGTGGCTGCAGTTCTAGGCTTCCTCTTCTCTGGCATGGTAAAAACAACTTGACCCGCCAACTTGATCATCCATGGTCAAAGTGGGCAAGAGATTCCAGAGGCAATCCTCCAGGCCTTTCTTGGGTTTCAAGTGGCCATGGAAGGGTTCTCCTTGCTGGCCCAAGGTTTGTTACTCTGAGCACTTCCCAAGATTAAAAACTTCACCTTGTTTCCCCCAGGTGATGGAAAAAGCCACATTTTTGATGGGACAGGCCATCTCCCGCTATCGTGACAACCTTGATTTGCAGAACCTCATTGACTATATCCAGAAGAAGGTAACAGGTTCTGAATTTGCCCTGGTTTCCAACATCATGCAGAAGCTCTGGTTCCAGAGCCTCAGTATTCTGCCCTCTACAGCTGTATGGAGGCTCTGCAAAGAATCACTGGTATTCTTTCACACTTTGTAGAGCAGGGCTTTCCAAAGTTTTCCCGCGGTGACACACCAACCGCCGTTGGTGTGTCGCCGCGGGAAAACCTGGAAGTGCCGCCGTTGCGGCAGCGCGCAAAAACCCGGAAGCGCTGCTGCCGCTTTCGGGTTTTTGCGCGCCGCCGTTGGTGTGTCGCCGCGGGAAAACCCAGAAGCGCTGATGATGATCAGTGCTTCCGGGTTGTGTGGCGACACACCAGACTGTGTGTGGCGACACACTTTTGTGTCATGACACACAGTTTGGAAAGCTCTGTTGTAGAGCAAGAACAGAGCCAATTATCTGATCTGCAAAACTGGCATTCTGGCATACTAATTTGGAATTGTTTAAAAAAATCCAGACCCTGTTGTGGCTAGACATTGCCCCCTGTCTTCTGTGTGACTCTTTTTTCCTAGTCCAGATGTGTGATTTCTTAAAATGTAAAATTAAATTGCAGCACCTGCCTGGTCAGTATGGCCTGACAAAAATAGCATTGAAGCTTTAAATGGGCTACGATCCCTTTAACTAAAGGCCTGCTCCTTGTCCACTCCTTTTATTGATTCATGTTGAGCACACCATTAGAATTTCTTTAAAGTGCAATTAAGAGGCCCTTCGGTGCTGAAAAGGGCACCATAAAAGCGCAGAACCAACAAGATGTTATTAATTCATTTTGTAGGGGATCTTTTTTGGAATGGGATATTTGTGAATCACATTTCTTGTAGGATCTTGGCCATGGTGGTAGGCATTACCAGATAATACTGTGCTATATCAAATTGCCATGTGGAACACCATTATAATTCTGCTTCCAGCTTGTTATGGAAGAGCTATGTCACTACTAAACATGCATGCTAAATATGCGTATAACGGGAAAGAAATGCTCTCTAAGATAAATTGGGGTACATTTTGGTTCCCCTAGAGCAGATACCCTATAGACCAGAGCTTTCCAAACTCTGTGTCGGGACACGTTAGTGTGTCGGCTGAAGTGTCTGGGTGTGTCACGGCTGCTGCTGCCTCCAAGCCCTGCCAGGATTCCGCGCAGGTCCTAGTGCCTGCCTTGTGCCTTGCTGCCTCCAAACCTGCTGTGATTCCGCGCAGGTCCTAGTGCCTGCCTTGTGCCCTGCTGTAAGAGTGTGTCGCGAAATGATGCTCTGCTGTAAGAGTGTGTCGCAAAATGATGCATGTCTAAAAAGTGTGTCACCAACATGAAAAGTTTGGAAAGCTCTGCTATAGACAGAAGGCAGAGCAAGCATTTTCTTTGCCCTCTATTCAGCTTGGCCCGTAGGTTTCTGAAGGAGGCTGTCCTTGAGTTAGGAATGGGAGATCTCTCTGTGATTTCATGCACGATCAATTAGTTCCTTTGGCATCTTGGATCTGTTTCCCTCTCCTTCCCAGTTCAAGTGCTGTGGGGTTCACTCATACAAGGACTGGTCCCAGAATATTTATTTTGTCTGTCGAGACTCCAATCCCAGCCTGGAGCGTTGCGCAGTGCCCTTCTCTTGCTGTCTGCAGGACAAAGAGGTAAGACATAAGGGAACCTGGAAAGTGAAATTCAAACAAGATCAGTTCTGAGATAAGTAGGAGGATGTACTTTAAGTCACTATGGCAGAGCTTTCCAAACTGTGTGTTGCGACACAAAAGTGTGTCGCCACACACAGTCTGGTGTGTCGCCACACAACCCGGAAGCGCTGATCATCATCAGCGCTTCCGGGTTTTCCCGCGGCGACACACCAACTGCAGCGCGCAAAACCCGAAAGCAGCAGCAGTGCTTCCGGGTTTTTGTGCGCTGCCGCATTTCCGGGTTTTCCCGCGGCGACACACCAACGCCGGTTGGTGTGTCGCCGCGGGAAAAACTTTGGAAAGCCCTGCACTGTGGCAATAAGACTGAGGATACAGTTTAAAATTCCAAGTATTTATTAGTCCATTTATTTCTATAAGGGGGCGTGGTGGCTCAGCGGGTAAGACGCCAGGCTTGTTGATCGGAAGATCGCAAGTTCGGAGGTTCGAATCCCTAGTCCCGCGTGACGGAGTGAGCTCCCGCACTCACCCCAGCTCTTGCCAACCTAGCAATTCGAAAGCATGCAAATGCAAGTAGATTAATAGGTACCACTTCGGTGGGAAGGTAACAGCGTTCCGCGCGCGTCATGCCAGCCACATGACCGCGGAAGCGTCTTCGGACAACACTGGCTCTTCGGCTAACAAACGGAGATGAGCACCGGCCCCTAGAGTCGGACACGACTGCACAACTGTGCGGGGGGAACCTTTACCTTTACCTTATTCTATAAATGTAGATACCGCTATTCAGACCCCAAACAGGGATCCTGGGACAGTTTATTAAAAAGTAAACATTTTAACAAATCAGAGTCTAGAACTCCAACCTATTAAAAGTCATAGCAGATTACAAGAATTAACTTTAAACAAAGGTTTGCAAAGTTAATATGTGGCTTTTATTATTTACTTCGAAAAGAGAGCCCCCCCATTTTACAAAGCACCATTACAATAATTTGCTTTTCTTCACCAGTCTACAATTTGAGGAAGCATTGCAGGCAGACAGAAACTTTATTCGACTCTCTCAAACCTCTAGCACAGTGTTTCTCAACCTTGGCAACTTTAAGATGTGTGGACTTCAACTCCCAGAATTCCCCAGACAGCCTTGCTGGCTGGGGAATTCTGGGAGTTGAAGTCCACACATCTTAAAGTTGCTAAGGTTGAGAAACACCGCTCTAGCAGCTTGGCTAAAACGTACACTCCTGTCTTTCGCTGCTGATGCTCCTAATGCAAATGTGTGTGGACAATTTTTTCATAAAGTTTTGCAAAATTGGGGGATGATAAGCAGGGATAAGTTGTCCTTACTCTCCTAATACTATGAAGCAAGGCTGCTGTTTTGTTCTTTGTAGCTAGTAGCTAGAACAGCTTAATGGAACCACCATATGAAGCAATCGTAGGAGGAGAGCCATGTTAGTCTATAGTGGCAAAAAAGCACTTTTTCTGGTAGTTTATTCAAAGGTTCTGGAGTCAGAACTTCTGCATGTCGTTGGAAACCAGGGCAAATTCAGAACCTTTTACCTACTTCTGGGTGTCGTCAATGAAGTGTTGCAAATCAAGGTGGTCACAATAGTGGGAGATGGCCTGCAGCTTGTGAAAGCTTATGCCTTTGAATAAAATGTGTTACTCAGAAAAGGTGCTAGCAGACTCCTGATTTTTTATTTTTTTTGCCCCCATGTGAAGGGGTACTTCACTTTTCAGTACTGGGTGCTGAAGGGCAAACAGAGAACAGCCAATATCTCATATCTACTTATGGACGTCTTGTCAACCACTATTAGAGACTGAATGCTGGCTTAGATCAATGGGTCCTCACTTGCTTGATCCTGCACCCAAGCTCTCTTAATGTCCTCAACTTCTTCTAGGTTCTGCTAAACACCATGTGTGGCTATGGGACACAGAATCTCAAAGGCTGGCAAGCAGAGAGCCTGGTGCACACAGAAGGCTGCCTTGAGAAGATTGTCCATTGGGGACGGAGCAACCTGTTGCTGGTGGCCGGGCTGGCATTCGGACTGCTGGTCTTGGAAGTAAGGCACTAGGGCGGGAAGAGATCATGGCAACCTGGGATGAGACTGGGAGGATCTGGAGAATTAAATTAGCTCAGAAGAACCCTCAAACTCATAGGTGTCCGGAGATGGCTGCAGTGATGACATGTCATAGTGACATCACAGTGCAATCCCCGCCCTTTTGTACTTGTGTCCCAGTGTCAAATCTAAGTGCATACAGGTAGTCCTCACTTAATGACCGTTTGTTTAGTGACGGTTCAGACTTACGAGAGTGCTGAAAAAACCGACTTACAACCGGTGCTCACACTTACAACCGTCGCAGTGTCCCCGCAGTCACATGATCTTGATTTGGGCACTTGGCAACTGGTTCACATTATGATCATCGCAGCATCCCATAGTCACATGATCGCCATTTTAGACCTTCCTGGCCGGCTTCTGGCAAGCAAAATCAACAGGGAACCGCAAGATTTGCTTAATGACCGCCGCAGAAAAGGTTGTAAAACCGGGTTGGATTCGCTTAATGACTGTTTCATTTAGCAACCAAAATTCCAGTCTCAATTGTGGTTGTTAAGCGAGGACTACCTGTATGTCACTTGTCTTCCTTGGCCTCCTCCCTGCGGAAGCCAATGCTCAAACTAGAGGAACTCCAAAACGTGCCACCTCTATCAACAGTTACTAAAGAAAAAAGCCCTCACAGCCCCTTCTCAGGTTATATTGCTGAATTTTCTCTGTTTCCTTCCAGCTTGTTGTCTTTGTTCTGGCAGTGATGCTCATTTACCAGATTGATTTCATCATCCAGAAGCACAGAAGCACCAAAAGGAGGAGGAGGAAGAGTTGCCCCGAGAAGTGAGAAAGAAGGCAGCAAGTGATGGAAGTTGGAACAACGGCTGTGAATCAGCTTTCCTGAACCTAATGGCCTTTGGATGCATTGACGCTGAAACTCCCAGAATTCCCGTGTTGTCTGGGAATTCTGGGAGTTACAGTCCTAATACACCTGGAGGCCACCAGATTGGGAAATTCTGCTCTAAATATGCGATTTTCATGCAGTAACTCAATGCAGGAGCAGGGCTCTTCCTCACCCCCAACCTACAGTCCGAGTTTGAAATACTTGTCACTGTTATATCATGGCTGCATGTGGATTGAAGCCACACGCGACCGACTGTAGGAGTGCACTTCTGCCCATTAGTCATGGGGGTTCCGCGAGGGTGACTGACTCCAAAGGAAACCACACTCTGGGTGCACTCATGGTGGGCACATGGACACACGTTGTCTTCCAACACCCCACAGATAGAGACTGTAAGGAAAATACTGTGAAAAGGGGATGGTGTCAGCCCTACTTGGTAGACCAGACTAAGAAACCAATGCCATATACAAGTCAGGACTACTTTTATTGTAACAGCTATAACAACAGAATCTTGCAGGTCTGAATGTGCTTCCCGCTCCCTCACTTTATCTTCCTGTGAACTAGGGAGCGGCTTGTCTCAGACTTTTCCTCCGGTTAGTTTCTTGGCCCAGGCACAAGCCCCGCTTATCTGACCGTTGCCCTGGTAGCGGCTCTGCCTCCTGTCCTTCAAGGCCGTTCCCTCTGCCCTCTACAGGTGGAGAAGGGAGAGGAAACACCCCTTGCCCCCTATCAAATAATAATAATAATAAAAAAAAAGATGGAGCCCAACGCTGCACTTCTTCATGAAATACAATTAAAAAATTCAAAAGCAATGGTGATTAATCCATTTATTGCGGGTGAGACGTCACTTCTTGTCCTCATCATTTTTACCAGCTCTTCCACCACTTTCAGGGTGAGCTGCCAGCTAGTTTATGAAGAAAGGCAGATTTTTAGCAAATGATGAAGTCCACAGGGATACAGTTATGAATTCTCTGGCAGTGGATCCATATTGGAGCTCCTTTTGAGAGTGTCTGGGCAAGAGACCTCATGCCATCCACAACCAATTTCTGGGCATTTCACCCCCTGATCCCCCCTCCCTTTCCAAAGGAAAACCCTGTGTTGGAAGAGAAGGAAAGAACTAGCTACTTAATGGGGGGAAAGGGGAAAGCTATTTTTTTAAAAAATATATATATATAAGTAGGGGGCTGAATTTTAGGGCCCTCTTGTTTGTGGGAGAGCCAGTTTGGTCTAGTGGTTAAGGCCCCGGGCTAGAAATTGGGAGACGGTGAGTTCTAGTCCCGCCTTAGGTACAAAGCCAGCCGGGGAACCTGGGCCAGTCACTCTCTCTCAGCCCTAGGAAGGAGGCAATGGCAAACCACTCCCCAAAAACCTTGCCAAGGAAACTGCAGGGGCTTGTCCAGGCAGTCGCCAGGAGTCAACACTGACTCGAAGGGACGGACACACTTGTTTGTGCAGTCCTGGACCGGTGCCCAGGGGCAAGCCCTAGCCGTGCCATGACCTGCTGCTCCTGCAGCATAAACAGTCGCACGCTTGCATCAGTCATGCAGAAGAAGGGTATCTGATCCATCTTAGCTGCAGAGGCTTTCCCAGGTGAGCATCGGAGCATCACCTGATGGCGTCTCAAGGTGCACTCCGGGACTCTCCCTTGGTTGCAAACAGCAGTAGTTATGGCAATCTGCTCCCAGCAGAGCTGATCACTCCCTCTCTGGGCCTTCTGGGCAGCTTGGGGTGGGCTCTTCTGAAGCAAGTGAAGTGTTGCCCACATTGATTGATTGTCGGGGTCTGGAGAAAAGAGGTTTGCTTCTTGAGAAGGAAGGAAGCAGCCAGTTGCCAACCCAAGCAGAGTTCAGCATGAGCCACCCGCCGGATCCCCTCCAAGACCTTCTCCGGGGGAAGTGGGGTCCTTTCCCGTGCCGCTGGCCCCCCCACCTCCTCAGAATCTTCCTGAGTTCAGCCCCAGGTAACTGAGTTTTTAATGGGGGTAGGAAAAGGCAGGAAAACGGGGACTGACAGGAACTGGAGCGCAGGCTGGAGACAGGAGATGCTGTGAATGTCACCACCAGCACGTTAGAGATAATGAAGTAAATTTAACCTGACTGAGCACACTGTAACATTTTAAACACTAAGCAACTGGATTTAAAATGTAAACCAGTTGTCCATTTTAGCTGATTCACCCAATCTGCACATGTTTGCAGAAGACTGCATGCATTATCTCTGAATCATGAAGCCTGCTTTCTTTTTTGTTATTTTTAAGTGGGATATATGCCTGTCAGGGCATCAGGAGAAGCATTTTGCTCTGTTGTGTGGGTGTGTAAGAGAGAGTAGGTGGTTGCAAGTATTGCACTTATAAGTACCTGCATTTTTTATAGTTTTAATTTTCTGCCCAATTCAGGAGACATATTTACTCAATGGAACAGTTTAAACTGAATTGTATCAGTTATCCCTTGGGCACTGCCACCCTGTAATATCACAAAATCAGCCATGTAGATCAAGCAGGAATGTCTGTCCTCATTTTTGCGACATACAGTAGGAGGAGAGATCAGCGAAGGCAAAGGGAAATCAGCTTGGCTAAAGTGAGCAGGGTTGTTTATGGCAGAGGCGAGATGGATTGACAAGGTGAATTTTACATTTTACCCCATGCTGGAGCCTTGGGGACACCCTGGGCTTCAGCTCTCCCAGCCTGCATATTGCTTAGGTGACTGAAAGGGGATTGAAACCAGAGCACATTTGGAGTGTGGCAGGTTGGGAAAGGTCGCAGTCACCCTAGGTTCCAGCATTCCACTCTGGTTTCTTCAACCCACCGACGTGTGCTCCAATTGTACCTATAGCAAACTGATTGTACAGGTAGTCCTCACTTAACAACCATTCGAACAGTCACTCATGCCCTGGTCATCTCCCAGATAGACTACTGTAATGCGCTCTACATGGGGCTACCCTTGAAGAGCATCCGGAAGCTTCAGCTGGTTCAGAATGCAGCCGCGCGCCGGGCGATTTTAGGTGCCTCAAGATCGGCACATATAACACCTTTGCTGCGGGAGCTGCACTGGGTCCCAGTTTGCTTCTGGGTTCAATTCAAGGTGTTGGTTATCACCTTTAAAGCCCTACATGGCATGGGACCAGGTTACATGAAGGACCGCCTCATCCCCGTTCAATCAACCCGTCCCACCCGGTCCTGTAGAGAGGGCACGCTACGAACCCCGTCTGCAAGAGAGTTCCATCTGACGGGATCTAGGAGGCGTGCCTTCTCTGCGGTAGCCCCCGCCCTTTGGAACACTCTACCTCCTGAAATAAGATCGGCCCCCTCTCTCCTGGACTTTAGGAAAAACCTAAAGACCTCGTTATGTCACCAGGCTTGGGGAGGGGAGGGGAACATCTAGTCTTGGGGTTGGCTAGCCCCTTAGATCTGCCGTATCCAGCCTTATTGACCAATACGATGAAATCTACCATTCTGGATCAAATTGTGTAATATATATATATATGTATGTATGTATGTATGTATGTACATTTTGTTTTTACTGATATTTATAGTTTTTATTGATTTTAAATTTTTGCTGTTAACCGCCTAGGGTCCCTCCTTGTGGGGGAGATGGGCGAGATACAAATGTGATAAATAAATAAATAAATAAACCATTCATTTAGTGATGGTTCAGACTTATGATGGTGCTGAAAAATCCAACTTACAACTGGTCCTCACACTTACGACCATCGCAGCATCCCCGCAGTCACATGATTGCGATTTGGGCACTTGGCAACTGGTTTGCATTTATGACTGTCGCAGCATCCCGTAGCCATGTGATTGCCATTTTCAACCTTCCTGGCTGGTTTATGGCAAACAAAATCAATGGGGAACTGTGTGATTCACTTAATGACCACGTGGTTTGCTTAACACCTGCAATGATTCGCTTAACAACCATTGCAAAAAGGTCATAAAATTGGGTCAACTTAATGACCGCTTCGCTTAGCAACCAAAATTCTGGTCCCAATTGTGGTAGTTAAGCGAGGACTACTTGTACTGTCTTAATCCAGCAACATTAATCCAACCCTTTGGTTGCCCCTCTTCCTCAGCCTGTAGCACCCCTCCTGCCCCCTCTCTGCCCAATTCCTGTTCTTCTCCACCATTTTAATTCAGGCTTCCTGCTTTCTCTTCCCGGGTCTTTCTTGGGATCTTCCTGGGTGCCCCCCTGCCCTTAGTAGTTATAACACAAAGCCCCTTGTTACCATTAAGGATCACAATGTTTGGTTCCTTACTCTCATTTCCTTTCTCTTCCACGTTTTTCAAGCCTCTGTTACTTAGCATTCTTCTCTCTAGTGTTCCAGGCTATCCAGGAACACGCTCTTGCTACAACCTTACAGCAGCCTGGATTAAGCTAAATTAATTATCCAATATTGCCGATGTGGCAATTGATGCAGAGGGGAGGGGACTGCAGGCTGGGGCACCAACGAACACTTGGCAAGAGAAAATCAACAAAAATAAGCCACAAAAGAGGCACGTTGAGCTTCTAATAGCCTTAATGCACCTACTTGACTGAAAAATAAAACCCCAACCCCTTCAAAAACAGGCTGAAAATTTCACTCTGTCTAATGATGATGTTGAGATCTAGTTTGGTATAGTGGTTAAAGGCATCAGGCTAGAAACCGGAAGACTGTGAGTTCTAATCCTGCCTTAGCCATGAAGCTGGGGGACTTTGGGCCAGCCACTCCCTCTCCGCCTGAAAATGCTGCCAAGAAAACTGCGTGAACGTGTCTGGGAAATCACTCGGCGTCAAGACTGACTCAGACGTACACACCAAAGACGATATCGCTACTTTACCGCTATGCACCCTGTATCCTTGGAAGCCTGCCAAATACAAAGTGCCACTTCGACAATCTACCCCTTTGTTTAATCGACGTTACAGTATGTTTAACCTTCATTTAAGGCTTCCCTGTATTCTAACTGTTTTTTTAATATATAACTTTATTAAAATTTTAAGGCAGAAGATAAAAACTAACAAGAACTAATATTTAGAATAAAGAGAGAAGACAAAAGAAAGGAATAAGAAAAAAACAGCAACAAAGTTCAGAAGACAAAGAAAAGAAAAAAGAATATAAAGAAATGACGTCTGATTTTCTTTTGCAGCAGTTCTAAGTATAAATCTAAATTATCTAATTGTCAAAACACGTGGCGGCAGCTAACCCATCTGGTTAATCTTGAAAAAGCTAAGTAGCTTTGGAACTGATTAGTACTTGGGCAGGAGACCACTAGGAGATCCAGGATCATGGACATTGCAGGCATTGGCAAATTATTCTTTATTGTTGCCTACAAGAAATCACCAGGAGTCAAGTTTGATTCAAGGGATACTTTATGTTCATGGAGAAAACAATGCAAACCAGTATTGCATTGTTCCAAGAAAACCACAGATATTGTCTGTAAAGTCACCAGGACTTAAGCTTGACTAAGGGGATTCTTTAGCCTTACCATTGATATCCTAATATATCTTCCCCATCCTTCCCACTATGTCCAAAACTGCTCCTGTTTCTAGGGACTGTATAAAATGTTAATCTCAGCCCATTCATGTTTCCCAGCTCCACTATACACCCACTCTCCCTTGAACTTGAATGTTCTCGGAAAGATTAAAAATGTTAATGAATTAATTTGCATAATTGTTCCAGCCGACTGGCACTAGAACTCGACAATAATGTATTGAGATGATTCAGTAAGCAGCTGGCTTCCATGAATATAGCATGCAAAATTCCAAGTGCATAGGCCAAGATCTGAATATGCAAGCTTCCGGCTTGATAAAGGAAGGAGATTAATGGCCCACAAAATTTGCCTTGATTTATCCAAGCAGTTAAACACAAAAAATTACAGAAGTAGCTGTAAAAAATGAGAATGCTACTGGATGATTAATGTTGCAGAAAGGACTGTACCTGAAAAAAAAATCCAGGTTAAATCATTACCATTTTCAAGATTAGATAGTAGGGGATGAGAAAGACCCCCTGTCTGAGAAACTGGATTGCCACTTCTGTGGCTTGAATCATGTCGACTGGATTTCTATTTTCTCAGTAGAAACGTTTCACTCCTTATCAAAGGACCTTCTTCAGTCTGAGTAAAGTTAGTAAGGGAATGTATTGTCGAAGGCTTTCACGGCCGGAGTTCAATGGCTGTTGTGGGTCTTCCGGGCTGTGTGGCCGTGTTCTGGAAGTTGTGGTTCCTAACGTTTCGCCAGCATCTGTGGCCAGCATCTTCAGAGGGCAGGAGCACAGATATTTTGACAGAGATTTCGCTTCTGTCTGTGCTCCTGCCCTCTGAAGATGCTGGCCACAGATGCTGGCGAAACGTTAGGAACCACAACTTCCAGAACACGGCCACACAGCCCGGAAGACCCACAACAGCCATTAGTAAGGGAATCCTTAAATATGTTTAAATATGTCCCTTACTAACTTTACTCAGACTGAAGAAGCTCCTTGGATAAGGAGTGAAACGTTTCTACTGAGAAAATAGAAATCCAGTTGACATGATTCAAGCCACAGACTGTTCCACCTGGATGACTGAGAACCTTCATCGACATATGGATTGCCACTTGTAATCAGATGGGCAAAGTGGAGAAATAATCCGATGGAGTATACAGTAACTCAACTTCTTTTGCATCCCTAATGTCAGGGTTCCTCAACCGCAGCCATTTTAAGATGTGTGGACTTCAACTCCCAGAATACTCCAGCCAGCAATGCTTCTGGAGTATTCTGGGAGTTGAAGTCCACACATCTTAAAATGGCTGAGGTTGAGGAACCCTGCTAATGTGATATCGGTGATGGAGTGTTAAATACGTTGTACAGCCAGTTAAATAGTCCTTGTGGAAAGTTCTTCCTGTTTTCAAGGTATACTTTTATCACATAACCAAATGAAGCACCCCATCCGAGGAATTGGTACAGCTTGGAACAGGCATCTTTTCAAAAGCATCTGTGGGGATGATATACCAGGTGAACTGAGATCATTAAGCTCCTGGAAAAAAAACCTGTTTCTCCCTGCTCAGGAGTCTCTTCTTACAGTACTAGGAATCCTTAGTGTAATTCAGCTATTACTACATTGATATAATATCCTGGTAGAATAGTGGTCTCACAGACAAGTGACTCCGGGCGGCGTACAGCAAAGCTAAAAACAATATATACAAACAAATATTAATATTGTATTGTCGAATATTGTATTAATATTATTATTATTAAAAGCTTTAAAATTGTAAAAGGCACAAAACTAAAAAAAATTACACACAAGTAGTAATAGTGTATACCTTTTTTGTATTGGGCTGATCAGATAAGGGAAATGCTGACTCACCGGAAGTGACGTCATAGTCCCTCCCCCCCTCCCATGATCCTCTGCGTGTTAGCCACCCCTCCCATCATGCAATGCGTGTTTTGCCGGAAGTGACGTGTCAGCCACCCCTCCCTGGACCAGCCACATGTTTTGCCGGAAGTGGAGTGTGCCCCACCCCCACCCGCGTGCTAACCCAAGGCATGCCCAGGCATGCCCATGACCACATGTCTGTGAGGGAAGGGGTGGTTGCCTCAACTCCACACTGCCTGTGTTTAAAGCCTTATCAGTTTCTAAGCAGAAGAAAGAGAAAAGCGGGGGGGGGGGGATGCTTTTTCAAAAGGGGAAAAAGTTTTTCTTTCCTTAAGCCTGGCTGCAGGAGTTAAAATGCCACGGCTGGCATAGATGGCCAGGCCTGATTAGGAGGGAAGCATTTTTTAAAAGCAGGGTTTTCTTCTTCTCCACACATGCCAAACTGTTTTTAAAAGCCCAGGGGTAGGCAGCTTTCCTTTTCCCTAAGCAGGCAGTCACCCTGAAGGAAAATGTTTATAAGCATTTCTAATGCAGCAGTAAACAAGGAAGGGTCTAAACAAGGTTTAACATAAGTAAACACCGGGGTCTTTGTACTCACATGGGGATCTGGAGGTGTTAGGCAGACATAATAGCCAGTTCTTAAGAGGAAAACTTTTTTTAAAAGCCGAGGTTTCTCCTGCACACAGTCACACCCGGTAGCACGGGCAGCTTGACTGACAGGAAGTCGCATGCAACAGCAAAGGCCTGAGGGGAAGGGGCAGGCCCCCCCCCCTCCAGCCAGCTCCTAGATCTCATTGGAGTAGCCGTTGCAATGTCCAGCTCGCTGGCTGATAGCAGAAACTGCTGGCAGCAGGAGTTGAAATGGCATTTTTAGCCTCAAAAATGAGCCTGCACACCTGGCCTAGATTTACAGTTCTGAATGTGGAAAATTAGGCTTTAAAATTGTTTTGCCGGTCTAAGGCCTGTCTTGAAAGCCATACACAGATGGCATTGGAAGGGAAAGTTGACTGTAAGAATAAGGTATATTGTGAAAAGTGTGGCCTTTATGTCTTCACTCCCCACACAAAATGCAAGAAAACAAAGTGTGGTCAGTGCTCTGAGAAGGTTGACAGCTTGGAAGGGCATTTATGCTTTCTGAAGCCCTTGGAGCGCCCGCAAATTGGTGAAAGATACATCATTTATGATTTTGAATGTTGTCAAGAGACGGGCGTGCATATACCAAATTACGTGTATGCCACAGATATGCTGGAGGAAGGTGATGGCAAAGAGGCTGTGAGTTGGGGCTGTCATGGCGTTAGCTGCCTGGAGCAATTTGTGAAGAAGTTTATAAATCACAAGTTTAAAAGGTGTACCTTTATCGCTCACAATTCCAAAGGTTATGACGGGTACCTGGTGCTGAGACAGCTGATACGGGAAAAAGTGCGTGTTGAATTGATCAGTCAAGGGGGTAAGCTGCTGTGTATTCTCCTACCGGATTATAAGATTCGGTTTATTGACAGCCTCTCCTTTTTGCCCCTTAAATTAAGCAAGCTACCGAAAGCTATGGGTTTTCGGGGCAACAAGGGGTATTTCCCCCATTTGTTCAACACAATGGACAATCAAGACTATGTGGGGCCGCTCCCTGAAGCCAAGTATTACAGTCCAGAAACCATGATGCCCGGGGAGAGAGAAGAATTCCTGAAATGGCACGCAGATAATGCAGGCACGGTGTTTAAGCTAAAGAAGGCCCTGGCTTACTACTGCAGACAAGATGTGGAGATTCTGAGGGAGGCCTGTATTCGATTCAGGGACCAAGTCATGAAAATGACAGAACGCGAGTGCCTCAGAGATGGCGGGGGAGAGATTGTTGAGGAGATAGAGATCCGTTGCATTGACCCCTTCCAGTATATTACACTGGCCTCTGTCTGCATGGCCCAGTACCTGTTCATGTATTTGAAGAGGAATACCATTGCGTTAGCCCCTTTGGACAGTTATCACAAGACACAGAAAAGGTACTCAGCACCAGCGATTCAATGGCTGTTGCATATAGAGCACACTGAGAATCTCAATATCCAGCATGCTCTGAAGGGTGGTGAAAAGCAAGTAGGCAAATATTTTTTGGACGGTTTTGCTGTCATAAACGGGGTCCCCACTGCTTTTGAATTTCACGGCTGTTTTTTTCACGGCTGTCCTGTCTGCTACTCTGAAAAAGACTTCAACAAATTACTTGATTCAACATACGGGGGTCTGCACAATCGTACCAGGATTAAAGAAGAGTACCTCAGGGACCAGGGGTATGCCATACGTAGCATCTGGGAACACGAATGGCGGGACATGCTGGAGAACGACCCCGCTTTGAAGCAGTTTCTAATGGAGAACAAGCTCCCAACCCCTTTGACCCCCCGAGATGCATTTTTTGGGGGTAGAACAAATGCCACATGCCTGTACTACAAGCCAAAAGCTGGGGAGCAAATCTTATATTACGATTTCACCAGTTTGTACCCCTTTGTGAACAAGAACAAGGAGTACCCGATTGGACACCCCCAAATCATCTATCAAAACTTTGGGGACATAAAGCAGTATTTCGGGCTTGCCAGAGTCAAAGTGTACCCACCAAGGAACCTCTATTTCCCAGTCCTACCCCACAAATCAGGGGGCAAATTAATGTTTAGCCTGTGTGCAACCTGCACAGAAAGTCTGCAAACCGCCCCCTGTCAACACAGTGATGAAGAAAGGGCTCTGACGGGGACATGGTGTACTGTTGAATTGAATGTGGCTATAGAAAAGGGTTACAGAATTGCTGAGATCTATGAGATATGGCATTTTGAAAGAACATCAGTCACATTATTTTCAGGGTATATGAACACCCATCTCAGACAGAAGCAGGAGGCCAGCGGTTACCCGTCCTGGTGCAAAACAGAACAGGATAAAGATAAATATATTCAGGAGTATGAAAAGATGGAAGGTGTCCGCTTACGGCGTGAGCATATCGAAGTAAATCCTGCTAAAAGGCAGATTGCCAAACTCTTTTTAAACTCTCTGTGGGGCAAGTTTGGTCAGAACACCAACCACCTGACCACATCAGTGGTGACAAAACCTGAGGAATTATTCAAATATCTTTTTGTGCCCTATTATGATGTTTCCTCATGCGAGTTTGTGGATACAGAGACAGCCATTGTGACGTGGAAAATGGCCAAGAACCAACCCACCAAAGCCACATGTACTAACATATTCATCGCCAGTTTTACAACGGCTTATGCCCGGCTGGAATTATACAGGCTACTGGATGGATTGGGAGATAGATGCCTGTACCATGACACTGATTCAGTCATTTTTATAAGTAGACAGGGGGCGTGGACACCACCTTTGGGTGACTATTTAGGGCAGCTGACAAGCGAGATCCCACCAAACACCTCAATCACAGAGTTTGTGGCAGCCGGACCCAAAACATATGGATACGCCTTGTCCAGCGGAGAAGCGGTGCTAAAGGTGAAGGGTATTACGCTAAACAGTGGCAATGCTGAAAAGGTTAATTTTGACAGCTTGAAAGAACTGGTGGATGATTACTGCCTGACCGGCCCAGAGAGAAAGAAATCGATCAAAGTGGAACAGACGGGTATTTTTAGGGTTAAGAGACATTGGGCCCTAGAAACAAGAGTCCTCAGGAAAACCCTGAAGGTCGTCTATAATAAAAGGGCTCTAAAGAGCGAGGATTACTGCACACTGCCGTACGGCTATTGAACATTATGGAAAACCTTGTACAGTTTGTACACCCTTTCTCTTGCATTATAAGCGGGCCGTCCAATTCTGGCAAATCTTTTTTTATCAAGCAAATGTTAGAGCATGGTACCTCTGTGATGTCTCAAATGCCACAAAATATTGTATGGTTTTATAGCTGCTGGCAACCTCTGTACAAAGAACTGCTTAATAAATTCCCTTATATTAAGTTTATGGAGGGCCTCCCGTCTTCCTTTGAAGATGATGATTTGTTTCCACCAAACCAAACCAATTTAGCTGTGGTAGACGACCTCATGGCTTCAGCCGGCGACAGCGATCAAATAGAGAAGGCTTTTACACAGTACGTTCACCACAGAAACCTGAGCATTATTCTCATACTTCAAAACCTGTTTTTTCAAGGTAAGAAGATGAGAACAATAGCTCTGAATTCCAAATATTTGGTTTTATTCCGCAGCCCTCGTGATCAGTTGCAAATTGTCACACTGGGCCGCCAGATGTACCCCACTAACACCCAGTATTTTTTAGAAGTGTTCCAAGATGCCACTCACAAACCGCACGGGTACCTTTTGGTAGATTTGGCAGCCAGCACCACAGAAACCTACCGGTTGAGAACAGGCCTCTTTCCCCCTGATTGGCCTGCTGTTTACACTATGAAAAAGAAGAGTAAAAAGCATTAGCCTGAATGCCTTAGCACTAGTTCATTCAGGATGTCAGAGAGGGTGCTCAGAAATTTGGCGGTTTTAAAAATCTTAGTAAGGGCTGGGCCAAAACAGAGAAAGGCCATCTTATGCAAGGCTAATAACGATCTGGTGGGGGCAATAGCAGAAATAGCCCTGAACACCTTAAAAGGAAACCTCCCTTTGAAGCCTTCACAATACCGAACTTTAAAGAGGAAGAAAGGTGTCATCAAAAAACTGAGCGATAGAAAGGTATCCCTCAAAAAGAAGAAGCAGGTCATTCGCCAGTCGGGCGGTTTCGTTGGTTCACTGCTGGGGGCTGCTATACCGTTGTTGGCTAACCTGATAGCCGGATAAGCCATGGACTATGCTGAGAAAATGTTTCTGGTGCCACGCCACCAGATGGGGCAACTACAGGGCAGGGCTCCTACTATGGGGACTGTGGCTGCTAATCGGCTGGATGTTGAGATGCGCTCTATTCTTCAGAGAGCTGATTTGGGCGAGGAGGAAAAGATTAAGCTCTACAATTCTGTGCTGCAGAGGTTTCTACGACTGACCAGACAAAATGAGTCTGAAAAAGACAGACTGAATCTCATTTACCCCTCAGAAGAGACTCATCAACCCCAAGGCTTGCCAGAACAGCCTCCACATGCCGCTCTGCAGGACGCCGCCATGACTGAGATCCTAAGTGGCGTCAGCTCCCGGTATAGGAAAAATGCAGAACTTTTGCTAAACAAAATGAAACAGCACCAGGACATATCATCCTGGGATACACGTGGAACATTTTTATACAGGGGCATGCCTGTTCCCGGTACTAACATTTTAGACCTGGTGAAAGGCGCCTCGCAACATCGCTCCCTTACTGAGAAGCGGAAACCTAAAGGCTGGGATGAATTTATGACTGCTATGGCCGAGGTGAATGTCCCTACCTCTGTGTTGGGTTCTACGGCTGTTAAAGAGCAGTTAGAAATGTTGAAAGACTCTCTGGTTATTAAGGGGGAGGCTGCTACTAGCCCTGACTCTGTTATGACTGCCCCTTTTGGAACTCAGAAGCCCCTGTTTGCTGTCTCGCCCTCTGGACCCCTGATGGTAAAGCCTAGAAGCAGTATCAGGCTTGGTAACTGGCTCAATTTGTAAAACGTATGCTTTTCAACCTGTTGGCCATGCAATGTTGTATGTACAGCTTGTAAAATGAATAAAAACACAGTGAAAGAAGTAAAACGTTTAAGTCTTTTTCTTTATTTTGCAGTAAGGCATACATGTCTGCATGCACTGGTGATGGTTACAGGCTCCAATCCCCCTCCCCACCTTTATACATTTTACAAACAGCTTTACCATTTGATCATTTTTAACAGCATCATCGGAGTACATCTTTAAAATATTTCCATAGTCCATGCCTTTAGACCGGTTCAGTAGAAAAAACACGCAGTGATGCCCACATGTTACAGCGCTGGGGTGTTGCAGTTGAAGTTGGTGAAATGTGTACTTCTTAGCTTGCCGCTCTAAGAATATCGCTATGGCTCCAGGAAAGTCAGGGCTGTCTGGAGGCCTTCCATAAGAGTCAAAAAATTCACCATAGCCGGGAGATGGGAAGTAGGCAGCCAGCCAGTGCTCGCCAGGTAGAGTTTGAGGATGAGTGTTTACAATTACGCCGAAAGGTCTTTTGGAGATTTGCCTCTTGGGTAGCAGATCACAGGGGTAGACCCCTAGAAAGTCGGGATTTCCAGAGAACAGCCGGAGGAGCTGCAGGGTGTCCATCCTCACATATAATCAAAAAGCACGTTCCTGGTGTGGCTTATTTCAATTAGGTTTTCAAAGATTGCATAGAGAATCATATTGACGGTATTGGGGAGAGGTAGTGCAAATCTAATTTCCGCTCTGAGGTTGCCATTCCGGATCAAAGAATAGTGCTCCGAGCACCCCTGGTCAGGACTCAGGTCGAAACAATATAAATTATATCCGTGACTAAACTCTTCACGGCTGATTAGGAGAGGTCTGTCTTTCATGCCTTTGCCTGAAACTTGTACCATCTGCATGTATTCTCTCACAAAAACACCGCGAGCATAATCAGGCTGAAGAGGTTTGGTGGGGACCTGTTCGCCGTCGCAATACAGGGCACAAAAATTAACATTGCAGTGCTGAAAATTGAATGGGTTTCTTTCGTAATCTCCACTGAAAGAGGCATTGTCCACAAATCCAATCACTAGCTGTTTAGGTAGCTGGCCCAGAAATAGGTTTTCCTGATTACACACAAGGCTGCCTGCAGGAATGCTGTAAACCTTCATCCCCACACGATCAATGGGATATTTGGCGTTGGAGGAGAGCAAGGCTTCTGCGTGGCCCAGCCGTACGCCTGCTGCTACTTTTACACGCTTTACAAAGAGAGACGCCGACAGGAGCTGCACTTTGTAATTCTCATTGCCATCCCTCATTAGGCAAAATTCGTTTCTGCTTCTTGTGAGTTTGACTTTCACATCAACCCCATTAATTAGCAGTTTGTCTTGAAAAAACAGATCGCTGTGCAAAGGCCCAAGCAGGTCCCATTTACGACTCCTGGCTGTATGTGCCGCTCTCGCTCTGAAACCAGCGTTGCCCGCGGCTGCCAGCACAGTGCTCTCCATAAGCGCTGATTCATCTTTGTAAAAACCCCCAGCTGTAAATTGGGTTCCCAGAGCGTCAGCCCCAAAGTTCAGAATCAGCTCAATCATGGCCCAGTAAGAATAGCAGTGGTGGCTCTGTGTTACGAGCCGGTCTCCCAGGGTAACATCCAGCTGATTAAACAGCGAAGCTATAGGATAGTTGGTCAGGGCCACCCTTGCACCATCATCAATATCTGTGCCATCAGCCTTTACAATCTTGCAACTCACATACAACAGGGTGTTATTTAGATCTGTGTAATGCTCACCGTGTCCTGTGATAAAAAATTCCAGGGGCGCATTGGGCGTTAGCGCTGATAAAGGAGGGATCTCGACATACGTGCTATTTTCAATACTGGTTTGAGTAGGTGACAGTTGAAAAAGGTCCAGTTCTGATTTAACACACTCCTGCGATGCCTCGTGGATAAAAGCCATTTTGTATTAGAATATGTCCCGGCTGTCACAGCGCTTCCTCTTCTGAGCACGTTTCCTCTTTGTATGATGGCGCTTTCTCACATTCTTTCTCTTTTTAGAGGGAATAGGCGGTCCCAAGGCGTAATTCTTTCTGGCCACGACCAAGCCCGAGCCCTCTTGGCTGCCCCCTACAACACGGGATACAAGCTGCCCTGCCATATCTCTGACAATATTCTTAGCTGCAGATTTCACGTGGGGTTTAACGATTTCTAACCCTTTCCTCAGAAGAGGCATTGCTTTTCGAAAAAGTCCACGGAACAAACCGCCTAGGCCTGTCCCATACATGACGGGTGTTCCCCGGAACCCCGCAAGACCGGCTCCGGCTTGGGCCCTGTAATAGGCCACGTAGTCTTGAGGACTCCCGTACTCCTTGATCACAACCATCCTTCACTTTTCTGAGGCCTGAAATGAAGCTTGACGACAACCTTCCCGTGGTTAAAACGGATGTGTTTGTTTTGATCTGTTTTGATCTCTACAGTAATTGTGCTGATGCCGTGCTTGCTGACTGGAACATAATGGGGCTGGTCATAGGTTACCGTGATGATGTCGTTGTCTTGCCCCCGCACAGGCACGCAGCGCAGTAACGGCACATAGAAGTCACCCACTATCTGCGGCTCCACAATGTCTGTATAAATAAATATGGTACTGAATCCTCCTGTCACATCGGCCGCAAAGGGGAATTTTTTGAAGCGGGCTTGGGGCTTCAAACCTAATATGTTCGCTAGTTCATCACTAGCTAGTATGCTAAACGCCCCATCTCCTTTAAATTTAATTTTTCGAGCAACTGGGTCGTATCGCAGGGTCGCCATTGGCGGATTCTCAGCGTCTGTCATAAGCTTGTTCATATTTTCTAATACCTGCTGGATGCTGGTATAGTATCCATTTCTCAAAGAAAACTCCCACTTCTTTTTTTCGTTAGCAATTTCAAAATATCCACCTGTGGTTAGCATGTTCCAGCTGTGTGGGTACTGTATCTCCACCAGCCCCACTTCCCATGACCCCGGCAGGTCCAGAGCTCTTGCTAGTTGAACAGTAAAATTGGAACTTTTGTTTTTGGGGAAGGCTGTTGCCGATGCGTTGCTGGGGAGGGTGATATAAAAGCCAGCCATGTCAAAGGTCTTGTACTTCAGCCTCTTTTACCCAACTGTTGAACTTGTCTGGCCAGCCGACCCATTTGACTAGAACCTCTCTATATTTTCCCCGCCCTCTTTTTTTGATCACTTTTTCAATTCTGTATACACGTTGTTGATCATCAGGAACGTTTTGGAGCTCCTCAGGGTAAAAAGTGCCCTTTACTGGCTCGTCTGTGTAATCTTTTAATCTATACACCCCTCTTTCCCCTCTTGTTAACAGTTCTTTGATGATGAATATTTCATCCGTGTAGGTTTGCTGGTAGCCCTTTTCAAATTTTCCCTTCAGTCTGGATATCCTGACGTGATCCCCCACCTTAAGATGTTTTTCCTTTCTTTTACTTTTTAAAATATCTCCATACAGTCTTAACCATACAACCCTTTCATTAGACAAATTTACAGTGCTAGGAGCAGTCCGGATGCTACGGTGGTACGTGTCATTGTAACCTTGAAGAACGGCTGCCAAGATGTCTACGTACCGGTGGGTGTTTCTAGCTGTGAAGTATCTCCAGAGTTTATTTTTTAGGGTCCGATTAAACCTCTCTATAACGGCGGCTTTAGTCTCACTATGAGTGACAAAATGCTGAATACCATAACGTGCTAAAAGTTTCTTCAGAGGCGTATTTAAGAACTCTTTGCCGGCATCTGTCTGTATTTTTCGGGGTGCCCGGCCTGTTTCAAAGATATTCTGGAAGGCGGCAGCAACCTCGCTCCCTGACTTATCAGTCAGAGGGTATGCCCATGCATATTTAGACAACACATCAATGACTGTTAAGATGAACTTTTTTCCATGGTTTTCCTTAGAAAATTTGGACACGTCTATGAGATCGGCCTGCCATTGCTGATCTATACCCGACACCACTGTTTTATTTCGAGGGAAATTAATTCTTGCCGGTTTATGAAGCGCATAAGCATCTTGTCCTGACAACCATGTCTTGACTTGCTTCATGGACAGGTTTTTATCATGTTTTCTTCCCTCCTGAAAAAGTGGGTTTACCCCAGCATAGCTCCCTACCCTACCCAGTGTGTAATAGATCTCTTTTAGAATATTTTCATACCTCATTATGACGAAGGGTCTGTGGCAAAATGATCACACTTTGTCTTTAATACAATGCTTTATTGGTGATACAGCTTTGAGAGAGGTTGTCTAGGGATCCGGAAACATATCCCTCATCATCATCATCATCATCATCAGAAGAAGAAGAAGAAGAAGAAGAAGATAAAGAGCCATAAAACCCTGATTCATCTGTACCCTCCCAACAGCGCCCTTTGCCACATTCTAACAGGTCTTCGCATAATTTACAGGTGTTGTCATGTTCAGGAGCAGATAAATCGTCAGAAGATGTGCGGCCGCCGGTATACGATACGGCCCTCCTTCGGTATCTTTGCTTTCTAGGACTTGGTAACTCAGGTACTGCAAAATATAAAACATAACCTATTAGCACCCCTAACTGGGCCCCGTCAGCATTTACATTGTCATCAATAAAAACATATTTACTTACCACTGCTGGAAGGTGTTGGTGCGGAGCTCACCATTTCACACGCTGCCCGGTAAGTATCACAAGGGAAGTCTTCTGTTTCGCTCTCCGCCTCATCAGTAAAGGCACAACACGCCATACCGCAACCATACAAAACAGGTCTGAATATAAAATTTTCTTTGTTTTCTTCACCAAAATCCTGACAACAGAGTTTGTTGCATTCTACTGGCCTTGTGCTAGAGCATACGGCACTAGGTTTCGCTATTTTTCTATTAAAATTTTTTGAAGCAGCTCTTGCCATGTTTCTTCAAAAGAGAAACCTTTTCTCTGCCTGGGATTTGGTTGAGCCTCGGCCGCTGGAGAAAATTAAATATGCCAAAATATAGTAAATACAAAAAGTTGTGTCCATTGACTCTCAAGGAAAAGACAGGTCTGTATATAGCCTGAAATGTGGCGGAGGTTTGCCTGGTCATAGCCTTGCCCCGTCACGTGTTACCCGCGTGTCGCAGCCTGATACGGCGCTCTCCCGCCACGCCTGCGGACATGCCTGAACATGTCCATACCCCATGTTTTTCTCTTTTTTCTGCTTTCTCCCTGAGTGCATTCTCATTTTGAGGCTAAAAACGCCATTTTAACTCATCCTGCCAGCAGTTACTGCTATCAGACAGCGAAAGAAAAAACAGGCAACGTGTTATTTGTAAAAATATTTTATTATTACAATCCTTGGGTAGAGGTTAACAGTTTCTGGTAATTAATAGTTGTTACATTTTGACAAATAAGCCTCTTCAAAGCCACTGGTAATTCAGAACCAATTTTCGCCATTATATCTTGTGGCTTAGGGCTGCTCTCAATATACTCCATGAATTCCACAAGCTCATCAAGGGTATCACATGTCACATATAATTTCTCTAGCTTACACGCTATGTTCATAATGACCCATAGGATCTCGCCCCTCGATATTCTGGGGCATAAGGCCTTAAGAAGCTCTTCCTCGGTGGGTGGCCGGGAATCCACCTGATCTCCTCCTGCTTGCATGCACCCCATGAAACAATGATGCAATACTTTTATCACACAGGCTCTCAGAATCTGTACGACGGTCGAATCATATGGATATGTTGTTTCTTAAAGAAAAGAGTATAAGTCTGGATTAGACTCGCAATTTTATCTAATTAAATTAGTGTTTTTCTTAATTTTCAATGTTTAACTTACCATCTGAGGCACAAAATCTACAGTAACATGGTATTAGACATGCGTCTTGAGCGTTTTCCTCAAATAGGTCGCTCGGTCCAGGAGCTTCGGACGTTTTCCTTGCCCTAAATTTTCGTTTTGGCGGCTTTGGCGTTAAGCTGTCTTCAAACAGATGGGCTTCGGAGTTTGCCATCTTCAAAGCACGTGTCTGTATTTTTCAAATGGGCACCGCTACTTAACGATGTATCTGTATATAGCCTGAAAAGCTGTGGAGACATGCCTGGGCATAGCCTTGCCCCTGTCACGTGTACACCGCGTGTCACAGCCACGCCTGCGGACATGCCTGAACATGCACATACCCATGTTTTTTCTCTTTTTTCTGTTGTGCTTTTAATAACCAGTTTTCTCCTGGCCCCTTACAGGTTTCTTTTTTCCTCAGCCTGGGCACAGTTTCTGCTTAAGGGCAACACTTTGTGCATTTAAAGCCTAATTTTCCACATTCAGAACTGTAAATCTAGGCCTGGTGTGCAGGCTCATTTTTGAGGCTAAAAATGCCATTTCAACTCCTGCTGCCAGCAGTTTCTGCTATCAGCCAGCGAGCTGGACATTGCAACGGCTACTCCAATGAGATCTAGGAGCTGGCTGGAGTGGGGGATGCCCCTTCCCCTCAGGCCTTTGCTGTTGCATGCGACTTCCTGTCAGTCAAGCTGCCCGTGCTATCAGGACTTGTGGCTGTGTGCAGGAGAAACCTCGGCTTTTTAAAAAAAGTTTTCCTCTTAAGAACTGGGCTGTTATGTCTGCCTAACACCTCCAGATCCCCATGTGAGTACAAAGACCCCGGTGTTTACTTATGTTAAACCTTGTTTAGACCCTTCCTTGTTTACTGCTGCATTAGAAATGCTTATAAACATTTTCCTTCAGGGTGACTGCCTGCTTAGGGAAAAGGAAAGCTGCCTACCCCTGGGCTTTTAAAAACAGTTTGGCATGTGTGGAGAAGAAGAAAACCCTGCTTTTAAAAAATGCTTCCCTCCTAATCAGGCCTGGCCATCTATGCCAGCCATGGCATTTTAACTCCTGCAGCCAGATCAAGTTAGAAAGGCTTTATAGGCATTTCCTTCAGGGTGTCTGCCTGCTTAAGGAAAGAAAAACTTTTTCCCCTTTTGAAAAAGCATTGCCCCCCCGCTTTTCTCTTTCTTCTGCTTAGAAACTGATAAGGCTTTAAACACAGGCAGTGTGGAGTTGAGGCAACCACCCCTTCCCTCACAGACATGTGGTCATGGGCATGCCTGGGCATGCCTTGGGTTAGCACGCGGGTGGGGGTGGGGCACACTCCACTTCCGGCAAAACATGCGGCTGGTCCAGGGAGGGGTGGCTGACACGTCACTTCCGGCAAAACACGCATTGCATGATGGGAGGGGTGGCTAACACGCAGAGGATCATGGGAGGGGGGGGACTATGACGTCACTTCCGGTGAGTCAGCATTTCCCTTATCTGATCAGCCCAATACAAAAAAGGTATACACTATTACTACTCACACAGACACAGACACACATATGTATAGGGCGAAGGGCAGGTGTTAATCTCAATATTTACTGGATCTCGATACTGGAGTCATCTCAATATTTCGCCAGTCCCCTGGGGTCCCCAGGCCTGATGACCCAACCAGGTCTTGAGGAACTTCCAGAAAGTTAAAAGGGATGTGGCCAGCCTCACTTCAGGGGGAAGGATGTTCCATAAAGCGGGGGCCACAGCAGAAAAGACCCGTCACCTAGGACCCACCAAGTGAAGGTCCCTAGCCGATAGGACCCACAGCATGCCCTCTCTACTAGATCTGGTGGGATGGGCAGATGTAATCAGGGAGAGGCAGTCCCTCAAATATGCCTTCCAGACCCCCCAAACTTGCAGTCTTTGAATGTATTTGAATGAAATACAAATTTCATGTAATGAAATGTATTTTCCTTACTGTTGCGGGACAGATTATTTTGAGGGTGCTGACTAGCTGATGAATAGTCATTGGCATTATTTCCCACCCTCCCTGCTAAAATGCAGACATTTTCCTCAGAAATCTACCTATGACTGGGCTAGTCATATGAATACATCTCCCTGAAAACAGTAGCGAAGACCATGATAAAATGTATGTGCTGTTTACAGCTCTCTGGCAGCTGAAGCAGGAGAAGCTAGGTGTTTTGCAGTGCATAAAGCAGAGCTTTCCAAACTGTGTGTCGCGACACAAAAGTCTGGTGTGTCGCCACACAACCCGGAAGCGCTGATCATCATCAGCGCTTCCGGGTTTTCCCGCGGCGACACACCAACGGCAGTGCGCAAAAATCGAAAGCGGCAGCAGCGCTTCCGGGTTTTTGCGCGCTGTCGCAACGGCGGCACTTCTGGGTTTTCCCGCGGCAACACACCCGCGGGAAAACTTTGGAAAGCCCTGGCATAAAGGATCGCAAAGCACTGTTCAAGTCACGGATTGGGGATGGGAGAGCACCAGCATTATGTGATCAAGAGTGAACAATGGGATTGCCAGGGGCATTCAAGAGATGATGTCCAATGCTAGTCAGCAAAGGACCCAACTCTTCCATTGCAGATATGGCAGCAGAAAGGGAAGCCTTGATGGAGATGGCATATCCAGAAGTGCAAGTCTTCTGCCAAAAGCATGGCTTGATGTTTGAGGTAAGGTGGAAGTAGCAGTTGTGGAGAGCATGTGCAGCTCAGGGTTGAAATGTTCTTGGTGTTCACTGGGCTTTTTTTTCCTGGCAAATATTTCATCACCTACCTAGGTAACATCTTTTTAAGCTTAAACGCCAGCCAACCCTTGTGACAAAACATTGATGTTACTTAGTTTGGTAATGAAACTCTGAAACCTTCGAATTGGGGGGCTGTTTGCTATTATTGGGGTTCCTGAAAGTCTCCAGAATTGTTTTTTGGTGCATTTGTGAAAATTTACTCTTTGGTAGATAATAACTATGATGATAGTGAAAAAAGATGAATCTCTCATGTTCAGACGTAGTGCTATGTCGCCAAGTGCAATGTCACCAAATGCAAGGGGCAAACAATAAAGAAAGGTCCCATTGCCTTTTGAGTTCCCAAAGATTCTGTTGGGTCAGGCTAGATCCATTCTTGATTTATCCCAGTGCAGCAATGTGTATGTTTATGTTCACAGCACAACAGTCAAAACAGTCGAAACGAAAGAATTAATCCGAACAATGCTTGAAAATGTTGTGGTTAATTTCATATATATACTATTCTTCCTCTTACAAGATCTAACACATTTGTACCTGCTACAAAGAGAGCTACTGTAATTGACAATTCACAGTACATTTTCCTTCTCTGAACAGAAAGTTGGAAGAAACAAAGAAATGTTTGCTACCTTGCAAACATGCCAATCTCAGAGTTCTGCCACTCAACCCTTACGGTGTAATAGTCATTTATCTAATTTAAGGAAAATGGGGACAAATGTTTCCAGATGATGTTGTCTGCCAGCCAATTCCCATGATCCATCCCCAAATCTACTCTAGGTTATTGATTTAAGATGGGGCACCTTTGATCACATGGGCACTGGCCATACATCTACCCAACTCTTCTTGGAAGAAATCAAACGCTGCCAGAAACTTTCAGTGGGTTCCAGTTTCATTGTAAGTACTATCTTTATTTTATTCTGTCTAGGGATGGCAGCTGGGCTGTAGAGTGATCAGCGATAACATTGCTACTATTTTACTGCTTGATGATGTTGTAGGAATGGAAGAAAGATGGTACAGGAATCTTTACCGATAAATAAATAAATAAATAAACAAATAAACAAATAAATAAATAAATGGAGGCACTGGTGCTGGGACAGGAAGAAGATTTTTTTTTCTTTTGTGGTATTCTTCCTACTTTTTAAATTGTAAACCTCCCAGAGTCATTAGCAGTCAGGTAGCCTCTAAACTGTGTAAATAAATAAATGCACAAAAACATACTGTATATGTATTGTTTTGTTGGTGAACAACCTAGAGAAAGGAAAGTGTCTCTGTTTTACCAATGGACCTGACCAAGAATGTTTAAAAAGTGTTTTATTTATTTATTTATTTATTTATTTATTTATTTATTTATTTATTTATGGTTCGATTTATATTTACCGCACCATCTCCCCACAGGGGGACTCTGGGCGGTTTACAAAAATCGGGAATTAAAATTCAGCAGATAAAACAACATATATTACTCCATAATACAATAGTAATTAACTAAATATAAAATCCAAGATGTGATGGGTTGATGTTTAAAAGGGCACTATGGCACCTGCCATCCCCAAGAGGAACTGTTCCCCCCCCTCCCATGCAAGGCGGCAGAACCAGGTCTTTAAGTTCTTTCTGAAGGCCGGGAGCGATGGGGCCTGCCTCACCTCCGGGGGTAGCATATTCCAAAGGGTAGGCGCCACTATAGAGAAGGCCCGCTTTCTAGATCCCGTCAGGTGAAATGCCCTTACCGACGGGATCCGCAGCATGCCCTCTCTAAATGATCGAGTGGGACGGTTCGATGTTATGGGGATGAGACGGTCCCTCGGGTAACCTGGTCCCATGCCATGTAGGGCTTTAAAGGTGATAAACAACACCTTGAATTGGACCCGGAAGCACACAGGTACCCAGTGCAGCTGTCGCAGCAGAGGTGTCACATGTGCTGATCTTGGAGCACCAATAACTGCACGGGCAGCCGCATTCTGGACCAGTTGAAGCTTCCAGATACTCTTCAAGGGTAGCCCCATGTAGAGCGCATTGCAATAGTCTATATGGAAGATGACCAGGGCATGAGTGATTGTACGGAGGGCATCCTGATCCAGGAAAGGGCGTAACTGGCGCACAACACGAAGTTGTGCAAAAGCCCTTCTGGCCACGGCTGCCACCTGCTCTTTGAGCAGGAGCCGTGAGTCCAGAAGAACCCCCAGATTACGCACTTGGTCTGAATGGGGTAGTGCAACCCCATCCAGAACTAAAGATGATAACTTTCTGGATCCACAGGAGCCATCAATCCACAGCCACTCCGTCTTACCAGGGTTCAGTCAAAGCATGTTGTTCCCCATCCAGACCCCCACAGCCTCCAGGCACTGAGAAAGGGTAGCCACTGCATCACTTACCTCACCAGGGATGGAGATACACAATTGAGTATCATCTGCATATTGATGGTACCTCATCCCATGGTGATGGATGATCTCACCCAGTGGTTTCATGTAGTTATTAAATAGGAGAGGGGAGAGAACCGAACCCTGCGGCACCCCACAGGAGAGGGGGCGAGGGTCGGACCTCTCATCTCCTATTACCACCGATTGGGATTGGACCCGGAGGAAGGAGGTGAACCAGCGTAAAACTACGCCACCCACCCCCAACTCCCTGAGCCGTCCCAAAAGGATACCATGGTCGATGGTATCGAATGCCGCTGAGAGGTCAAGAAGAGCCAGGATGGATGCACTTCCTCCATCCCGCTCCCGCCAGAGATCATCTGTAAGCGTGACCAATGCAGTTTCCACCCCATATCCCGGCCTGAAACCTGACTGGAAGGGGTCCAGATAATCTGTATCATCCAGGATCCTCTGGAGTTGTAATGCCACCACTTTCTCAACCACCTTCCCTAAAAAGGGGAGGTGGGAGACAGGACGAAAATTGTCCAATACAGTAGGGTCCAGTGAAGGTTTCTTGAGGAGGGGGTGCACCAGAGCCTCTTTAAAAGCATCTGGGAACACCCCCTCCCCCAGAGATGTATTAACCATCACCTGGACCCAACCACATGTCACCTCCCGGGCTGCCTGTACCAGCCAGGAAGGGCATGGGTCTAGATGACATGTGGTGGCCCTTACAATCCGAAGGATCCTGTCCACTTCCTTAGGTCCAACAGGATCAAACTGTTCCCAGATAACAGGGTAAGACTGTTCCCTCGGCATCTCCCCAGACTGTGCTACATGCTTAGAGTCCAACTTAGACCGAATCTGAGCGATTTTATCCTGCAGATGCTCAGAAAACTCCTCTGCATGGCCCTGCAGGTGGGTCAAAGACTCCACCTTACCTAAAAGAGATCGTGTTATCTTAAACAGGGCCGTCGGGTGGCATTCTGCGGATGCAATAAGAGCGGAGAAATATTGACATTTCGCCGCTCTTACCGCCACAAGGTAGGTCTTAACAGCGACTCTAGCTTGTGTTCGGTCAGATTCAGTCTTTGTCTTTCTCCAGCGGCGCTCTAGGCGTCTCTTAACCCTCTTCAAGACCCTCAACCCCTCCGTAAACCAAGGGGAGTATCGGGTCAAATGTGGTAAGAGAGGCCGCATAGGCGCGATCCTGTCCAAGGCCCCGGCCGCCTCCCTATTCCAGGCTGCGGCCAGGACCTCCACTGGAGCGTGCAGTAGATCCTGAGGTATAACCCCCAGCTCCCTCTGAAACCCTATTGGGTCCATTAGTCGCCGGGGGCGGACCAATCGACTTGGTCCTGCCTCCCTGCGGAGTGGGGCGGCATAAGAGAATCTCAAGGCCACCAGGGCGTGATCTGACCATGACAAAGGGGAAAGATGTAACTCTCCCCTCAGAGTATACTGCCACTGCTCCGACAAGAAAACTAAGTCCGGGGTGAGTCCACTGTCTCGAGTTGGGTCTCGGATAATCTGGAACAGGCCCATGGCTGCCATGGTAGTCATGAACTCCCGAGCCGCCTCAGAGGCACGTCCCAGTATAAATTGCCATCTTCTTTTTATTGGAAAGAAATTAAGCAAATTTTTCACCATGGTTATATTTGCAATATGTTATGGACACACTTACAAAATGCCTGCCACGTGGGGTCTTGTAATGGTATAAAAGGAAAGGAGGGGAGAAATGCTTTCAGACTTGCAAGAATCTGTAAATGTAGCCTTACAATAAAGATAGTAAAGTTAGTACTCATGGCTTTGTTTCTTGTCTGGACTACCTCAAAGGGCCAACATCAATCTTGCAAGACTGAAAATATTTCCCCCTCTTTTCCTTTTATTCTCTGGAAACTAGGGAGGGTCCCGTCTGAAACGCTTCCTACATCCTTTCTCCTTCTGTGGGCTGAGACATCTTTTACATATTGGTTGTCCAATCTGTGGTTCTTCCTCCTGCCTCCCAACGTCATTCCTACATACCATTACAGGCCTTGTCTGTTCATAAACAGATGACTCATTGTGAAGACTTACTGATATTTCTGTTGTTTGCTATGGAAATTTTAATATGTTTTTTAAAGATCATCTTCTTGACCACTTTTTCTAGAAGATGATTGTTAGGTAGCAATGGGCATAAATTCTCTTTCCACCTGATTTAGTGGCTGTATGACCAAAAATAAGGAAGTAAGTGCTTGTTTCTATTATTCTGTAAGGCACAAATGCCCAAGGTTTTTGTGATTGTTGTTGAAACATAACCCATTTGAACTGTTTTAATTGAACGCTCCAAATGGATTGTTTTGTCTGCTCTGTAATGCCTTTTGGCCCAAGTAACAAAGCTGTAGTAGTATGATATGGTCCTTTTTGTGAAGATTCATTTGAGATTCATAGCTTCTGGATGGTTCTGGAGCAGGAGGAAGGGAGGAATGATGCAAAAGGAATTAAAAGCATGAAAATCCAGTAGTCCAGAAGGCATTTCTCATGCAAGTTCCCAATGGAGACCAGAAAGCTCCTTGGTCCAACTTGGGTTTTCAGGTCAACCCAGCTTATATCTTCAGAAGAATTACTGAGAAAACCTCTTTGCTCCAGGCACTGCTTGGAAACGAATATGGCCGCTGCCCCACTCCTCTGACCATTGGGGAACTGGAATTTGAGGCCCTTAGAGCACAACTTCTGGAAGAGCCCAAAACCTTGCAGCTTCTGGCCCAATGGTACCTGAAGGATGAGAATGCCATCCCTCCTGTGTATGTTCTGCAGCAATCATCTCAGGCAAACCCAGATGGCCTGGAGGAAAACTTGCTCTTGGTCCTCCGTGGGGCAGCCTGCCAAGCAGAAAAGCATGGGCTCATCAGCCAGGAGCAATTGCAGAATTACCACAGGTCAGGTATGTTTCCCAGGTGAGAGGTCTCTCCATGGCATGCCTTGCTGGGATCTTGGTGTACCATTTGAACCAAACAGATGGTTTACATAAATCTAGATTTTATATCCCTATGTTAAGATCCTATCTTTCAGTCCATGATGGTGTTGAACCTAAACCTAATCCACAAGCTGTGCCATCTATAAGGTGAACAACTGTTCCAATTCATTTACAGAATTCACTGCAGTAAGACAAAGCAGTGACCGCTGGCTTATTTGGCTTTCAGAGAGAAGGAGGAGGAGGCCTTGTAATGATTACTAGCCAGGATGTCTACTTGCAACCTCCATGTTCAGCAGCAACCTATCTACATCCCACCTATAGAGGCATAGTTCCCTGGGCCATCTGCTTGAAAGTAGATGCTCATCTATAAGTTGGGCTCATCTAGATGAGCATCTACTTTCAAGCAGATGGCCCAGGGAACTATGCCTCTATAGGTGGGATGTAGATAGGTTGCTGCTGAACATGGAGGTTGCAAGTAGACATCCTGGCTAGTAATCATTACAAGCCATATTCGTCTGAACCAGCAGGTTTCTTCTTATACTAACAGTGGCCCAATGTCCACCTTGTGGGATAACCTTTCCTGTTGTGGGGTCCTCCAGAAATGTTTGGTTTCAAATATCATTAGGTTGGGGAAGCCTCTTCTACGGACAGATATATAAGAAAAAGTAACCAAAGAAGAGGGCTATGGATCTCTTAAGTCACAGTGGGATTTCCCAGTTAGAATTCATAGTTTTCTAGCTAGGAAGGAGAATTGCATTTCACTTATCTAGGCAGTGGCAACACCAGGCATGGCTCTACAGCCCCACATCTGAAGATTCCCTAATATCAGTCCACATCTGCCTTTTTCCTCTTTTATTTTATTTTGTTATGCAGTAGATGTCCTTCCTGTCGCCTCACCTCCTTCTCCTTCCTCTCCTAGAGGCCCTTTGGAGAAAATAAGAGCACTTCTACACTGCCATTGTTCCTACTTCCCTATCCTTCAGAAGGAGTTTGAAACCATCCTGCCATTATTTTCACCACTGTTGCTTTCAAAACAGACGCAACGTGTAAAGATCACTTTGAGCCAACAGGAAAGCACAGAAAATGTAATTTAGTCAGTGTCCCACTCTGAGCTATGGTTACCTCAGAGTAATAACATTCCCCTTGCTTCCTTCCTCCTCGCATGCAGAAAGGAGAAAAAATAAATAAATTGATAGGATCTCCAAAGCCCTAATTTTGAGGCATGTAGGGGAAAGCTTCTTGGCTGCAAAGCCATCATCCTTCTATGAAGCCATTATTCTTGCTTTGTTGAATGCCCACTTAAAGCTGCAAAAGTAGAGCCGTATTATGATAGATATTTTCAAATCCAGGGCTTTCACACCTCTCTGCATCTCATTCTCCAGCCTAAATTATGTATTTAGACCCCCTCTCCCCTAATCAAACCACTGCAACGGTCAAGAATGGGATGATGAACCTCCCTGGTGGATTGCTGCCATTAGAGCAATGGAATGGTGGTAGCAAGGCAAGGAGAAGCCAGCTGCCATCACCACCAAAGTATACTCAGAGTGTGGGTGATCTTCACACACATACAGCAGCCCCTCCTTCAGCCTTTCACTGAAACTTCCCATTGGCAAGGTGGGTATGCTCTGTCAGTTGCCCTGGCCATTAGACAGGCCCAGTGTTGGACTTCATACATTCTACTTGCAGCACCAGCAATTTCACCTACAGCCTTGGAGTTTGCACATTGCTTGTGTGACTACCTGGAGGTGGTGCATGGATCTCTACTTGGAATGATGTGGTTGCTGACAGAGGGTGGAGCATGTTGGTAGGAGTCAGAAGATTAGGGTAAGGGTCAAGTGAGATGGGAGCTTCAATCAGAAGAGGAGCCTCCCAAGCAGCAGCTAAACCAGCTTCAATGTGGTTCCAGATGAACCATTGCAAAGCTGGCAAAATACCAGCTCACCTCTCTAAATGAGGTGATGTTGTAAGATTGGACAGAGCTGATGTTGAAGTAGCACGAAGTTGTTGTGTGGATATACCTTAAGATTCTAGGCTCAACTGGAGAGAGAGAGGGGGGGGGAAAGAGCATCAGAAGGAGAAATGTAGAGGCAAGAAACTGGAACAGGGCTCCAGGGTGGGCATCCTCTCCAGGGCTTCCTCAGTCCTAGTAGCTGCTTTGGCTCCACATTCTACCTATGTGGCTCCCCTTCCAAATTCCCTATTCATCTCCTCTCAATCTTTTATAGAGATACATCAGGAAATTGAGGCTGGCCTCTTCAGATCGGGTGGATGTGATGGCCAAGGTACCATGGTATTCTTCACAGAAGTGGACATGCCCACATCACATAGAGGGGACTCACTATTGGGCACAGATGAAGTTGGAGGTGAGCTGCAGCCTGAAGAACCACAACAGTTAGCAGATCTGAAGGCAAAGATTGTAAGCACGTATCATGAGCTGATCAAGGTTCACAGGGTCCCACATGAGGTGGAACCCAGCACTCTCCGGCAGAAGCCCCGGCCCAAGTATTTGAAGGATCTCTGTGACCAGTTTATTGCTGCCACCAACCATCATGTGCTCAGGAGCCTGAGATCCCAAGAAAGCAATCTTGGGAAGCCACCTGAGCTAATTCAAGAGCTCACCCATCACATGGTCCTTGGTCAAGAACACAGCCAGGCTTTCTGCTGGCAGCAGGACCTGCTGGATCACATTTGTCAGCGTGTTAAACAGAACCACCATCAAACCCACTCCCCACTTGTCATCTGTGGGCCGTCAGGATGTGGCAAAACAGCCCTGTTGTGCCATCTGAGTGAGGCCATACGAGCCACCTTGGGTCAGGAAACAGTGGTGATCCTTCGTTTGCTGGGAATCTCACAGGCCAGTTCCACATGCAATAGCCTTCTCCACAGCCTCTGCCTACAAGTTTGCTTAGCCATGGGCTTCCCTTTTACCAAGGCAGCCGGCAATCCAGTCCTGCTCTTCCACAGTCTGCTCTCCTTAGCTTCTTGCCAGGGCACTCGGCCACTGGTCCTGCTCCTTGATTCTGTGGAGCAGCTACACATACCTAGAAATGCTCACAGAGCTTTCTGGTTGCCAAAAATCTGTCCTCCAAAGATGCACGTGATTCTTACTGTGCTGCAGAAGGAAAGCGAAGTTCTGCAGAAGATCACGGTGGCTCCAGAGGATTATTTTGAGATGGAGCCTCTTTCTCAAGAACAAGTGGGGGTGATTCTCTCCAAAACTTTGTTCTCCGCAGGGCGTACGCTAAAGTCCACCCAGCAGGAGCTGTTCCTGCAAAGCTTTGCAAAAGGTGGGTATGCTCTGCCAGTTGCCCTGGCCATCAGACAGGTCCAGCGTTGGACTTCATACATTCTACTTGCAGCACCAGCAATTTCATCGACAGCCTTGGAGTCTGCGCATCGCTTGTGTGACCACCTGGAGGTGGTGCATGGATCTGTCTTAGTAGCACATGCACTTGGCTATCTTGCCTGTGCCCGGTGAGTACAAATGTCTGTGTCCGCTGTTGGCAGAAGTTAAAATAGCAGGATACAATTGCCAATAAAGGGAAGTGTAACCGGTAGCTTGGTGAAACTGTCCAAGTTCTGTCGAGGGAGAAGAGTATTCCAGATACATTCTCAGGGGTGGAATGTGGTAAAGTAAAGGTAAAGGTTCCCCCCGCACATTTGTGCAGTCGTGTCCAACTCTAGGGGCCGGTGCTCATCTCCGTTTGTTAGCCGAAGAGCCAGCGTTGTCCGAAGACGCTTCCGCGGTCATGTGGCCGGCATGACGCGCGCGGAACGCTGTTACCTTCCCACCGGAGTGGTACCTATTCATCTACTTGCATTTGCATGCTTTCGAATTGCATTTCTTTAGTCATGAAATGGCCAAGATGTGTACATGTATGTCCTATTTGTCACTGTCCTATTTTCGTGCCAATAGTTTGCAACCTGCCTTGTGTTTCATACTTCCATTAAATCCCAAGAGAAGATAGTATTCAGGATATTCCTCTCTACAGTCCCTGCTAAAGGGCTTAAGACACTAATCAAGAATTTCCCCCGGAGAACCTGAGACCAATTGTTCATCCAATTTTTCTCCACTTCAGTGGAGAACTTTGAAAGTTCACTTATGTTCACCTTCAGTTACATTTAGAATATATATTAGCTTCCTGTCAGTAAAGACTTTCAAGCAATATCAGACAAGAAGAAAACTAGGAAACAATTTTCTTCTAGCAAGCCTTTGTTCATTACCCAATCAGTCATTTGGTGTTTTATGGTGAGATCCCTCAAAGCAGGTAGTCATTATGAAAAAGGACAGTAAGAGGGAATTATTTTTAGCAGTCTGGCCATTCCCCTCCCCAATTACCTGCTAAAGAAAGAGAGGAATAACAGATGCCTGCCTGTCTGCCTCTCCCTCTCCCCTTTCCACAGATACGGGCTCTCAGAAGCAGAGCAGAAAGATATTTTGTCCCTTGATAATGAGGTCCTTGCTGAGATTTATCGGCTCCATCCTCCTCCAAGCAAAGTGGTCCTCCGCTTTCCACCCCTGCGATGGGCCCAGTTATACCAGGACTTGGCCCAGTGGCTGGAGGAGCGGTGGGCAGATGGCTTTGTGCTGATGGATTTTGCTCACAGGTCAGTTGACAGTTGTTCCCTCCAAGGCTACTGAGATGAGAAAAAAGCCGGTGCCAGCTTTGACATCTCTTCTTCCATGCAGGGAGCTGGCCGCTGCTGTGGAACAGCGCTACTTGTCGGTACCAGAGGAAAGGATCAAGCGTCACCTGCTCCTGGGGGATTTCTTCAGGGGGACGTGGAGCTGGGGCATGAAGAAACCCATCCAGTTGCCATCCTCCAACAAGCCTGTGAGCTTTGATAGGAAGGTGAACTTCTGGAAACTGAGGACGAGAAGGATGAAATGGATAGAGAGATGAATGGTTGGGAGAGCCAAGACAGCAGTACTTCCTGGGAGTTTCCCGGAGAAGAAGGAAGAGAAGCCCAGTAAAGGTTATAGAAATCAACACGAACCTTAGCTCTGTTTTTCTAGAAAATGGCTTGGTTTTGTTGAGTCTGGTAGAAATTTTACGACTGGACCTTCTTTCCCCATTTTAATAGCCATCATTTTGGGAGTTGTAATGCCAACAAAGATTGTAGAGAGGGATGAAATCAGATTGGGAAAGGCTGACCGTAGAGGAGATATTATAAAGCAGAACCACTGAGTCATACGTACGTTTTACTCAGAAATAAGCTCAAAAGGGCTCGGTGGGCCTTATTCTCAGATGGGGATATAGACATGCAACCTACGAATAATGTGAAATAAATCAAGACAGGATCTGTACAGAACAGAGGTGGGGAACATTTGAGGGAGGAGGGCTGCATTTGATTTCTTTTTAAGAGGAATGAGGGCAGCAGTGGGTGATTCAAAGCTCTGGGGCCCATATATTGCACGTAAGTGAAGCTGAGATTTTCTATGGTTTCCCTCTGCTTTTTAGGCTTGGGAAGGTGGTTCTTTACATTTTTAAATATCTGAATATTATTTTAGGGGCCACGCTACATTTTTAATGTGTTCCCTACCTTTTACAGGGTGCTACCCATTATCTGCAAATGTGCTTTTAAAATTTGGCAGTATAAGGGAGCTCCAAGCCACCCCAAAATAAAGAGTTTGGAGGCTGGAGGTTGGAACCCTGATATAGGGCAACATAAACTCACCAAGTAGTTGGAAGAAAGTAATAAAAAAGTCATTTGCATTATGTATACCAATACTTGATGGTTGGAAGGTGTGCCTTGATTTGACTTATTGTAGAGCCACTTTGTTCTAGGCAACGGGCTAGAAACCAGGAGACTGAGAGTTCTAGTCCCGCCTTAGGCATGAAAGCCGGCTGGGTGACCTTGGGCCAGCCCCTGTCTCTCAGCCCTAGGAAGGAGCCAATGGCAAACCAGGAGCTTGAGAGTTCTAGTCCCGCCTCAGGCATGAAAGCCGGCTGGGTGACCTTGGGCCAGCCCCTGTCTCTCATCCCTAGGAAGGAGCCAATGGGAAACCAGGAGACTGAGAGTTCTAGTCCCGCCTTAGGCATGAAAGCCGGCTGGGTGACCTTGGGCCAGCCCCTATCTCTCAGCCCTAGGAAGGAGCCAATGGCAAACCAGGAGACTGAGAGTTCTAGTCCCACCTTAGGCATGAAAGCCGGCTGGGTGACCTTGGGCCAGCCCCTATCTCTCAGCCCTAGGAAGGAGCCAATGGGAAACTAGGAGACTGAGAGTTCTAGTCCCGCCTTAGGCATGAAAGCCAACTGGGTGACCTTGGGCCAGTCCCTGTCTCTCAGCCCTAGGAAGGAGCCAATGGGAAACCAGGAGACTGAGAGTTCTAGTCCCGCCTTAGGCATGAAAGCTGGCTGGGTGACCTTGGGCCAGTCCCATTCTCTCAGCCTTGGGAAGGAGCCAATAGCAAACCAGGAGACTGAGAGTTCTAGTCCCGCCTTAGGCATGAAAGCCGGCTGGGTGACCTTGGGCCAGCCCCTGTCTCTCAGCCCTAGGAAGGAGCCAATGGGAAACCAGGAGACTGAGAGTTCTAGTCCCGCCTTAGGCATGAAAGCCGGCTGGGTGACCTTGGGCCAGCCCCTGTCTCTCAGCCCTAGGGAGGAGCCAATGGGAAACCAGGAGACTGAGAGTTCTAGTCCCGCCTTAGGCATGAAAGCTGGCTGGGTGACCTTGGGCCAGTCCCATTCTCTCAGCCTTGGGAAGGAGCCAATAGCAAACCAGGAGACTGAGAGTTCTAGTCCCGCCTTAGGCATGAAAGCCGGCTGGGTGACCTTGGGCCAGTCCCTGTCTCTCAGCCCTAGGAAGGAGCCAATGGGAAACCAGGAGACTGAGAGTTCTAGTCCCGCCTTAGGCATGAAAGCTGGCTGGGTGACCTTGGGCCAGCCCCTATCTCTCAGCCCTAGGAAGGAGCCAATGGGAAACCAGGAGACTGAGAGTTCTAGTCCCGCCTTAGGCATGAAAGCTGGCTGGGTGACCTTGGGCCAGTCTGTAAGGCACTCCATCCGATATCTGTAATCTCCCTACTCTAGAGTAACTCACAGACGCATGAGTTCTTAGAAGTAGGATAGTTTATTACAGGATACAGAAGCTAGCACGAACAAAGACTGGAATGGTGATTCTGGGAACAAACAGCATATTTAAACCTTTCCCTCCCCCAGGGTCCTTTGCTGCTGACACGTGTGGTCAGGTCTACCTGGTTGCTCCGGCAACCGCCTCCCAGATGTGTATTCCCGTGCGTCGGGTGGATGTCAGCTTCGCACCACTTCCAGTCTTCTGAGGGGCCCTTTGTCTGCCTGCCCTTTTGTCAGAGATCGGATGATCTCTGACATGCTCCCGCCCCAAAACTCACCCCCCCGGTTCAGTGGGGTTTGTCTGGGAATTCTTTATGGAACTTCTTGACTAATTTAGGGGCGCGTGTGTGTTTGGCGCTGACCCATTCCTTGTCTCCAATTGGTAGGTGTTGCCACTTCACTAGGTACTGTAGCTGCCCCTTGTGTCGTCTGGAGTCCAGAATTCTATCAATCTCGAAATGTGGTTCGCCCTCCACCAACAATGGGGGGGGTTCCTCTGGTTCAGGGTGCCAGTGTTGTGAACTGTGGTGTTGTTTCAACAAACTGATGTGGAACACAGGATGCACCTTTCTTAGCGCTTTTGGCAATTGTAATTTTGCCGCTACTGGGTTGATGACCTCAATGATTGGGAATGGACCTATGAATTTTGGTGCCAATTTCCGTGATGGTTGTGTTGTCCGCAGATTTTTTGTTGACAAATACACCTTGTCTCCTACTCTTAATTCCCATTCTTCCCCCCTCTTACGGTCCGCATATTTTTTGTAACTAGCTTTGGCTTCCTGCAATGTTTGCACCATGACTGGCCAATTGCTGCTTAGTTTCTCTATCCATTCATCCGCTTTTAGGGGTTGTGGCAATTCCGTGTTGTGTGACATGGCCAGTTCGGGGATAGTTACAAAGTCCTGCCCTGTGGCGACTTTGAATGGTGAAAACCTCGTGCTTTGATGTACCGCGTTATTGTAAGCAACCTCTGCGAACGGCAACAGTTCCGCCCAATCATTCTGTTGGTAGTTAGTGTAACATCTAAGGTATTGCTCCAATGTAGCGTTCAGGCGTTCGCTCGCACCATCTGTGCAAGGATGGAACGCACTGCTGAGCCCCTGTGCCGCTCCAATTAAAGTCAAAAAAGCCCGCCAAAATTTGGAAGTAAAAGTGCTGCCACGATCGCTGATTATGCGTTCCGGCGTTCCGTGGGCTCTATAGATGTGTTGTATGAACAGTCTAGCTAGTTTTTGAGCATTCGGTATTCCTTTGCATGCAATGAAGTGTGCCTGCTTGGAGAATAGATCAGTGACTACCCAAATTGCCGTGTTCTTTTTGCTCACCGGCAAATCTACTATGAAGTCCATGGCAATTTGCTTCCATGGCTGTGAGGGGTTTGCTACTTCCTGCAGCTTCCCTGTAGGTTTCCCAATTTTCCTTTTGGCCATTGCGCACACTGGGCATGAGCGCACATAGTCTTTAACATCAGTGCACAAGGATGGCCACCAAAATTTGCGTCGGACTAAGTGTAGCGTTTTTACGAAGCCAAAATGCCCTGCCGTTTTGTGATCATGATGCATGGTTAAGACCTTTTGCCTTAAGGGCTCAGGGACATAGGCTTTGTTGTCCTTCCACCCCACTCCATCCTTCTCCACTAGGTTCTGTTTGTTCTCTCCCCACCAGGTGTCCGTTACTGTTGCCGCCCGCAGCTCGGCTGTCCACGGGTCGCTTTCAGCCGCACGCTTCGCGGTGCTGCGGGTGATTGCCATGTTGCCCTCCCCCCTCCCGTCTGTTATTGCTGAGCTCTGTGCCTCCACTGGCTGGGAGGGGATGAGGGATTCGATGACCTCTTCCATTTTGCTCTCATGTTGCAGCAAGCGTGATAACGCGTCTGCCAAATAGTTTTTTCCCCCAGGAAAATACTTCAACGTGAAGTTGAATCTGCTAAAAAATTCTGCCCACCTGAGGTGCTTAGGGTTCAACTTCCTGGGTGATTTGAGAGCTTCCAAATTTTTATGGTCCGTCCACACTTGGAACGGCTCTGCTGTGCCTTCTAAGAGATGTCGCCACGTGCTTAGGGCATGTTTGACAGCGAAAGCCTCTTTTTCCCAAATATGCCATCTTTTCTCCGTTAGGTTAAACTTTCGGGAAATGTACGCGCATGGCCTTAATTTCCCCGTGTCATCCTCCTGCAAGAGTATGGCCCCCACTGCACTAATAGATGCATCTGTGTGTATCACAAATGGTTTGTCAGCTTCTGGGTGCTTGAGTATGGGTTCTCTTGTGAACATTTCCTTTAGGCTATCAAATGCAGCCTGGCATTCCTGCGTCCACACAAGTTTCGTGCTCGGTGATGGGGCTTTCGCGTTTGCTCCCTTGCCTTTTGTCTTTAATAGGTCAGTCAGGGGCAGTGCGATTTGCGCGAAATTCTGAATAAATTGCCTATAGAACCCCGCAAAACCGAGGAACGCTTGCAGCTGTCTGCGAGTGCGGGGGGGCTGCCAGCCCAAGACCGCTTTGACTTTCTCAGGATCCATCTCGATGCCCTCATGCGAAATGCGATACCCCAAGAAGTCTAGTTGTTCCCTGTGAAATTCACATTTCTCAAGTTTTACATAAAGCTTAGCCTCGAGTAATTTCTCAAGCACCCTCTTAACCAACTCCATGTGTTCCTCCAGATTTTCAGAAAAAATCAGTATGTCATCCAAATATACAATTACCCCTTTGTACAGAAATTCATACAATACTTCGTTTATGAACCTCATGAAGATTCCCGGTCCCCCCGCAATCCCAAACGGGAGCACCCTGTATTGGAAGGAACCCAATGGGCAATTGAATGCAGTTTTCCATTCGTCCCCCTCCCTTATGCGAACACGATAGTAAGCTTCCCTAACATCTAGTTTTGTGAAAATTTTCCCCTTAGATAGCTGAGCTAACATGTCTTTCAGCAACGGGAGAGGGTACTGTCTCGTAACCGAAATTGCATTAAGACCCCTGTAGTCAGTGCAAAGCCGGAGGGACCCGTCTTTTTTCTTCCTGAACAATACCGGGGCTGCAAGGGGGGAGTTGGCTGGCTCAATGAACCCCCGTGCCAAATTTTTATCTATGAATTTGCGCAATTCTTGCAGTTCTTTTTGCGTCATGGCATACATCTTAGGCTTGGGAAACGGTGCCCCTGGGATGAGGTCAATGGTTGCGTCTGACTGCCTATGGGGGGGTTCTTGCTCACATTCCTTCTTATCGAATATCTCTGCTACCGGGAGGTATTTCTCCGGAATTGTGCTTGTGAGTGTGCCACCCCCTTGGTCCTGCTCCCCCTCCTCAATTTCCATCCCCGTTGCCCCCAGCTCAATGCCGCTAGGTGTGCTCTCATTGTCCATCTCGTGATAAGTCCCATCCGTAAAGTCCAAATCTCCTGAGACCCAATCCACCTTGGGGTTTCTTGCCCTCAACCATTTCAGTCCTAACACAATGGGTCGTGTTGCAATGGGAGCCACTAGGAACCGCAAAGTCTCTACATGAGTCCCCAAAGTCATTTGCAGTCCTTCAGTGTAGAACTCCACTGGCCCCCCCCCTTCAGTTCCGACCCGTCCAATTGGCAAAATGTGATGGGCGTTTTGAGCTTAAACAGGTCCAGTCCCATCTTTTCAGCTACGTTTGGGTGCATTAAGTTTCTAGAGCAACCTGAGTCTAGCATTGCAACCCCCACATACTTTTTCCTCCCACCCAAAGTCCTCAACTGTACCTTTAGGTGCATTGTTGGGGTGTTGCGACTACTTCCTTTGCGCCCCTTTGTGGAGGTCTGTCCTGTGGCGCTCATCAGAACAGACCTGGCTCGTTTCCCGCCGTCTGGATTTCAAAGTCAGAGTCATCGCTGTCTTCTTCTAGGCCCGGATTCTGCCATGGGTTCACGGTTGTCGCAGCCGCTCCTTTTCCCTTGATGTGTGTTGTTTTGAGGGTACATCTGTCAGCTGCCTTTTTCGCCGGAGGTTTTTCCTTAACGCTTGTTTTCCCCTGAGGGCAAGCGCTAATTCGGTGTCCCTCCTTCCCGCAGCGGAAGCACAGTCCCTCTCTTGCCCGACGGTCCTTCTCCTCTTCCCAATTCCGCTGTTTCACGTTCGAGCGAGGCTGGTTAATGAAAGTCCCCTCGTTCCTCTGCCTGGATTGTACGTTTCTGATACTTTGTAACTGTAGTCTGTTACTCTCAATTTTCCCAGCTAATTGGATCCACCCCTCTAAAGTTTCAGGGTCATCTCTATCTAAAGCCTTTTCCAGTAAGTCCTGTTTTAGGCCATATTGAAAGTGTTCTATCTTTATCGATTCTGGCCAGTCCGGCAGATAGGATAATAATCTTTTAAAGTCCATAGCATATTCAGCTACTGTCCTAGTTCCCTGCCTTAAGTTCCGGAGTCGGGCCCTAGCTGAGACTTTGGTCAGCGTATCTTCAAACCGTTTCCGGAGGGCATACATGAACTCTTGGAAGTCCCTTAGTTCCCTAGCCCTCCTGTCATGAAGTGTTACCAGCCAGTCCCCTGCCTCACCTTCCAGAAAACTGGAGACGTATCTAATTTTGCTCTCTTCCGTTCGGAAGGTGTATTCGAATTCGCTCATGAACCCTTGTACGTGAGTCAAGAAGCATGCTAAATTCTTGGGGTTGCCGTTGAATTTCATTTTTAGTTCACCCATTCCAAATGGTGTATGTGCCCCCCCTGGGGTCACGAACTGGTTGTATGACGGGGTCCTGGGTGCTCTGTTGTAGGGGTAAAATTCCTCCTCTTCACTTTCGATGTCTCCCTCTCCCTCGGGTGGCCCCAGGTTCAATTCCCGCCCTTTGGGTTTATCTACATTGTCCATTGCTTTCCTAAAGGCAGCGCCCAATGAGTCCATTTTATTCATCAACATTCCTATATTTAACTGCACATTGGACATCTGTTCCTCCAACCTTACGATGCGCTGGGTTGGGGTGACCTTCTTCTGGTTTCCTTTTGCCCCTTTCTCCGCTAGCCCTTTGCCTACAGCTACGGACCATCCCTCTAGCTCTGGTTCGGTGCTGCTTTTCTGAATAGGGGTATTGGTTACCTCGATATGCTTTTCTTTGCTCTGCGCTTTTCTGCTCTCCATCCTCTGGTTGCCTGCGGAGCTGGGTCCCGCTTCTTCTTCGTAGGTTCCTGCCACCTCTGCCGGTTCCATTGCTTGCCGGTATCCTCTGCCCACTTGCAGCTTGGGGGCGCTGGTCGCTGCCGCCGCTTTTCCACCACGTGGTCTCCGCCTCATCTGCCACCGCGTGGGATCCGCTGCCCGCTTGCCCGCCGCTGAGCTCGCCGCCTCTCCGCTGCTTGTGCCCGCCGGCCTCCGCTGCCGTCGTCGGGTTCCGCTGCCGCTCCTCCGCCGCTCAGCTGCCTGGGAAAGCCGGGGAAGCCGGACTCCGCCTCTGCCGCCACTCCCACCGCTCAGCCGAGGGACCGCCGCCTCTCGCTGTCTGGCGCGCTGCCGCTGCTCCTTTGCTGGGAAATCCGGTTCCTGCTTCTGCCGCTGCTCCCGCCGCTCAGCTGAGGGATCGCCGCCTCTCAGCTGTTTGGCGCGCTGCTACTGCTCCGCCGGGGAAATCCGGTTCCTGCTTCTGCCGCTGCTCCCGCCGCTCAGCTGAGGGATCGCCGCCTCTCAGCTGTTTGGCGCGCTGCTGCTGCTGCTCCGCCGCTGGGGAATTCTGGTTCCTGCTTCTGCCGCTGCTCCCGCCGCTCAGCTGAGGGATCGCCGCCTCTCAGCTGTTTGGCGCGAGCTGCTTGGGCCGCCGGTATCCACCGCTGCGCTCCTGCCGCCGCTCAGCTGTTCCGGATCACCGCCTCTCAGCTGATTATCGCGCCTGCCTCTGCTGCTGCTGGGAAAGCCGGTTCCTCGCTCACCTGGTCCCAGCCGATTAGCGCGCCGGTTTCTGCCGCTGCTGGGGAAAGCCGCCTCCTGCTTCTTCGCTGCTGCCAGGGATCCCCGCCTCTCAGCTGTTTGCGCTGCCGGGGAAGCCGGTTCCTCGCTCGTCTCGCCTGGTCTCCTTCCGAAATTTTTTTTTTCCCCAGGTCTCTGCCCAGTGGGTGTAGAAGCCGGTCTCGACCGTGAGCTGTTGGTTTCGCTCCCGGGAAAACCAGTTGGTTTTTTCATTCCAGTCTTTATGTAAGGCACTCCATCCGATATCTGTAATCTCCCTACTCTAGAGTAACTCACAGACGCATGAGTTCTTAGAAGTAGGATAGTTTATTACAGGATACAGAAGCTAGCACGAACAAAGACTGGAATGGCGATTCTGGGAACAAACAGCATATTTAAACCTTTCCCTCCCCCAGGGTCCTTTGCTGCTGACACGTGTGGTCAGGTCTACCTGGTTGCTCCGGCAACCGCCTCCCAGATGTGTATTCCCATGCGTCGGGTGGATGTCAGCTTCGCACCACTTCCAGTCTTCTGAGGGGCCCTTTGTCTGCCTGCCCTTTTGGCAGAGATCGGATGATCTCTGACACAGTCCCATTCTCTCAGCCTTGGGAAGGAGCCAATAGCAAACCAGGAGACTGAGAGTTCTAGTCCCGCCTTAGGCATGAAAGCCGACTGGGTGACCTTGGGCCAGTCTCTCTCTCTCAGCCCAACTCACCTCACAGGGTGGTTGTTGTGGGGAAAATAGGAGGAGGAAGGAGTATTAGCTATGTTCCCCGCCTTGAGTTATTTATAAAAATAATAAAGGTGGGATAAAATAAATAAATAAATAAATAAGAAATTATATGGATTTTAGAAAAGTAAAAGTCAAGTGTTGATTCCTTTGACCTAGGTGACTCCTCAGCCTCTTTGGTTCTCCAGCACACTTGCAAACCAGAGGAAGCTGAGCGAGCTGCCCTTCCATTTACTGCAGGCAGGTCTGTTTGAGGAGCTGCAGAGAGATGTTTTGGGTAAGAGATCCGATTCGGTATTCTACATTGTGTGAATGCCTGTTGCCTGGGTTGCCCATCAAGGAGTAAATAGCAACACAAGAAAAGAAGGGGTGGTAGTTGGTAAATCCATTTCCTATTGGGGGGAAAAAAACCCTTTATCTATGTCCCATTACAGGTAGTCCTTGCTTAACAATAATTTGTTTAGTGACAGTTTGGACTTACAATGGTGCTGAATAAAACAGACTTATGACCGGTCCTCACACTTACAACCATCGCAGTGTCTCCCCCCAGTTACATGATCACGATTTGGGTGCTTGGCAACTGGTTCACATTTATGACCGTCGCAGCATCCCCTGGTCATGTGATTGCCATTTTTGACCTTCCTGGCCAGCTTCTGGCAAGCAAAATCAACGGGGAACCATGTGGTTTGCTTAACGACTGTGGTGATTTGCTTAACGACTGCCGCAAAAAAGATCATAAAATCAGGCCAGATTCACTTAATGACCGCTTTCCTTAGCAAATTCTGGTCCCAATTGTGGTTGTGAAGCAAGGACTACCTGTATGTTTCTTCAGAGGCACCATATATGCAATACAAAATGCAGCATATACCAAGAATATATTATGATGTCCCTAAAGAAGCATCAACTTAGTCTGAAATGTGTTCAACTATAGAAAACATTGCTTTTTAACAATAAGTGTACTGTTTTCCTCTTGCTTTGGTTTGTTTTCCATTGCAACATCCTAGGATCCTTCACTCCTGGCCATGCTAGACAAGGTTTCTGGGAGTTGTTTACTTGTGTGTAGGCCATACCCCTGATTTACATACTTCCTCCTATAGGAAGGAAGTCTTCCTTGTTTTGGTTGCTTTTGTGATGTTCTCATTGTCTGCATGTGCTCCCCACTTCCTTCTTTTCCCATCAGGGAACATGAACTGGATCACCTGCAGAGCTACTTCTGCTGGCATAGAGAGCTTGATTGCTGACTTTGCCACGTGCCGTGCCCATATGAACTGCCCAGAGCTGCGCCTCCTGCAAGAGACTCTCCTGCTCCTGCAGCCTATCGTGGATAGCGCACAGATCCACAGAGGTAGACAATCGCTGCCAGCCTTGAAGTTTAGGAATGGCTCCCAAACACCTTGGCTAGTCAATGTCAGCAAGGCTGCCAATGCACAGTCAGTTTGTTTAAGCAGATGTGGGAAGCCTTTGTGTTGAAATTAATAGGTGCAAAGTTCCTCATGCCAGATCCATGAGCCACCACTGATCTGGTGGAGGAAAGGATCCACTGTGGCCTTCCACAGTTCTGTCCACATCTACCTACCACTCTGGCCCACTTCAGCTGAATCTTTGTTCTTGGATCAGTGCCACCAGCATATTTGAATCCCACTGCTGGAGTGGGCCTGGCTTTCACTAAAATCTGAATCTCTTTCTTAGCTAACACAAACAGAAGATGGTTCTACTTCCCCTGCCTTTCTCCCTCTGCAGAAGCAAGTATGATCTACATGGAGATGTTGGCACGGCTGTTTTTCCTCAGGCCATCCTACCCAAAGATCATTGAGAACGTGTGCAAGCAGTGTGAGAGCTGGTTTGGTGCTTGGCCCCATCCGGTCCTCATTCCTCGATCTGGATTCTTCTATCCACCTGGAGGACCTCTGTTCAAAACACTACCTGGATTCCCTAAAGGTAGAATATTCTGTTTGCCCAACACGTCATAATTATTATTCCTCCCTCCCCTTCCTTCATCACTGAAAAAAGCATTGTGTAGCAACATCTTTGCATGTGGGCCATGTGGATGCCAACTTAAATCCTCCAAATGCCTTGGTTAGAGTGGGGAGACTTTTCAATACTAAAGTCCCATGAAGCTCACTGGATGATCTTGGATCAGTCCACTTTCAACCCAATCGAAGAATTGTTATGAGGACAGCATGTGGAAAAAGCAAGATGTTGTAGAAGGGAGGATTTTATCACAGTGCAGGGAAATATGGGCAAAAGTGTGAGAGGTATTAGGACCCAGGGTGCCAGATTAAATCCCAAGCAGGCTGTTTGCTACCTGTAAGTCACAGAAGGGACCAGACATTCCACTTGGATCATACTATCTGCCAAGATAATTCCTCAAATCCCCCTTTTCCCCCCTGCAGGAACTTCAGTGCTAGAATTCAGCCTTGACCAAAAGTTGCTTCTGGCTGGTTCTCTGGATGGCTCTATGATTGTATGGGACATGGAAGACTTTACCGTGCGACATGTCCTAATAGGACACTCTGGTGAGGCTCCAAAAGGCCATTTTTACAGCCAGCCTCCATCAGGGGCTCCAGTTGATGCCAGTTATGATGACACAGACCAGGGTTATTTATGTGAACCAGCAATCAACACCTTGGGGATAATCTCAGGGGCTGGGTTCAGATAACACATTAGACTAGGCTAAAATGGTTAGGTTGTGATTCAGCATGTTCTGGGACTCTCGTTGTCTTATTAGAATGTGGTGTGCACCAGACCATCAAAAGGTTTATTTGTATGGGCACAGCATGTTACATGAATACAGGAATTGCTTTAGAATTAAGCAAGTTGCATGAATTAAGTGTGTGAGGTGGGTACACGCTGTTAGCTGCAGGGCAGAGTGCATTCAGATGGCAAGACTTAGCAACTCCCTAAGGCTATCCATTGAAGAAGAGAAGACTAAGGTTTCTGTCTTGGGCATTTGCCCAGGGTCTCACTGAACGGAAAGCTGCTCTAAGTTTTTCCTCCGAGGTTCTGTAACTCACCCTTGAGAGTCTGGTGTCTGGTTTTCAAGACCCGTCAGAGCATTTATTTATATGAATGATTAATCCCAAGTCTGATATCCATGAGTGAATCATGTTGCTGCAGATAAATAAAACTCTGTTGTCCATTGCCTTCTTTCTATCTGCTGCACAGATGGAATAGGAAATATTGCTATGAATTGTTTGCCACAGTCCCATCCTTTCTTCTATCTACCTAAGCCAAGGGTTGGCAGCTTTGGGGACAGGGGTGTCTGTGGGGAGGAGGGGGTCAAAAAAAGTCAAGATGGCAATCACAACCACATGATTGAAGCCACCATTTGGACTTTTTGACCCACCCCTTGGACACCCGTTGGGGGGAAATGGATATTCTGCTGGGAGGAGATACATGTATAAACAGAGGCAGAGCCAAAAGTGCTGGTGAAGGTAGTGAGTGGAAAAATTTTGAGGCTTCTCCTTCACTCTTTTTTCATTTGTCAGTTTGACATCTTCCAGCCACTCTCTGTCCCTATGTAGTAGGATGCCAAGAAAGGGACAAATCCCTCATGGCTGATGTCTGAATTGTCCATTTGCAGAGGAGTTTTCTGAAATTGAGCCAAGGGCCTCATGAGGCCCTAGGGCTGCAGGTTGTTCACCTTGATCTGCTCCACCAGAACTACAACCAGATGTGTGAGCATGCTGGGTGACATCCTCTTTCGAGGATCTTCCTCGCCCCATCCTTTCTGTCTTGCAGCTGAAGTGAAATGTGTGAAACTATTTGGAAAGGGGACCCGTGTTGCCTCGGTGGCCATGGATCGCACACTGCGCTTGTGGTGTCTGGATTCTTTCAGGGAGGAATTCTCTATCCACAATGTTCACCCTGGAAGGCTGAGGTGTTGCCAGCTTCACATTGATGAAAAGAACCAGATGATATACTGGGCATCAGGTTCGGAGGTATGGAACCCACCATGCAGGTGGGTGGGGAGACATCTAAGCAATGCTGGGGTCCAAAATTTGGGCAGGGGTCTTCAGAGCAGTGGGCATGGAAGAAATGGGATAAATATATTGAGCATTTTTTGAGGGTTCATCTGATCTTGTTGGATACTCTGGGCAATCTGGAAGAGGAAGTACTCTTTGGAGTATTAGGGCCATGAAGGGAAGCCAAATTCAGAAGCGAAGTTCTGGTTGTGACCCCAGAAAGTCACTGAAAGAGAGGAGAAGATTCTCAGGAAGTAGTCCACAATTTCTGCATTGGCATTAACAAGCCTTCAAAAGCATTATCTGGATAATAGAGGGAGTAGGGAAAGAGTGACACTCCAGATGGAAACAGACACAGCACCCATCACTCTTAACCATTGATCATTATGTTTGGGAATGATGGGAGTTGGAGTCTAAGATCTTCTGGAAAAGTATGGGATCTTTAACTTTGATGTGTGACCAAAATTGAATTTGGGAGCCAACAATACACATCTATGCATCCACCTCTGCAGTTAAAGACAGAGATTAATCTTCTGCCAGATTACTAGTTAAATTAGCACATTTCCTGGGACTGCTGCTCAGACTTCCTGAGTGATGTACTGTATCTCCTTAAGTTTAGAGAGAATAAAGCAAAGAAGAGCTCTTAGCTCTTTATTCATAGGAAAAATGTTGTGCTTTATAGAGAAGAGAGGCAAAAAAGGAGGGAGAGCTTGAATGGATTTTTCCTCTTGCTCCCAGGTCAGCGCTTGGCATCTGGAGACAGCTGTGCCCGTTTTCCAGATCTCTGCTGAACCCCCAGACCAGTGGCTCTGTGGAACTGTGTTTGCACCAAGGCTGGTGGTTGTGACGGTATCCGAGAGGGGTTTCTTCTGCCTGTGGGACAGCATCAGTGGACAGCTCCATTCCAAGCAGGAACTGATAGGGCTGGGAGACGAGACACCAACATGCAGTGTGTTGCTCCACACGCTGGGCAGGATGGTGGCTGGCTTCAGCAAGGGCTCTCTCTTGATGGTGCTTGTTCTTCTGCCACGTCAGGTGGCCTTGCTTGGGGAGAGGGATCATGGGTCGCCCAGGGGAGATCTTTGGATGCAGGAACAGTGGGCTGCCACAGTGTTTTGGTTTTCTTGAAGATGTCTTGGGGAGATCTTATCTCAGGGCTGATGATGCCTTTTGGTGTTAGGGGCCCTACAGGGTTTTGTTTTGTTTTGCAGGACCAAGGGCCACAGTGGGTAGAATAATGATGCAAAGCAGGTGAAGCTATGTTCCACTTATCTACTTATTACAAATGCTGCTACGCTGCTTCAATTAGGCAACTCTAAGTAGCTTGCAGCATAACTTACAATACATATAATGTACTAAAATAAAATTTAAAATTATCAAAATTATTAAATATCTCATTAACAACATCAATAATAAATACTATTGAGATAGATTCAACATCACTGTTATAATAACATCATCCTAACTCCATAGTACAGTGTTTGATGGGTGGACTTCAACTCACAGAATTCCCCAGCCAGCCATGCTGGCTGGGGAATTCTGGGAGTTGAAGTCCACCCATCTTAAACTTGCCAAGGTTGAGAAACACTGCCATAACATAACACCAAGCTGCTGGATTCTTCTCAACTCAAACACATCTCTCAACCCAGAAGTGCAGTGAGATAATTTTTTGTCATTACCACGCCCTGCCAGCTCTGAGGGACATTTGGGGAGATTCTTTGACTGTTTCTAACATCATACTAAGCCCATTTCAGGCCATTTACTGCAATAGATGTATTTCTGGTCCCAGTAGTAGAAAACCAGACCACCATTTTCTGGCAATTATGGTCAGAGAGGATGCTGTTATTTTACGGAACTGTTTTTTGCAGCTGAAGATAGCAGCAGGTGGGGCCAGATGTCCATCTGGAGGTGATGTGAGGGGCATTACTCTTTATTGTTTGGGGATGTAATGGTTAAGCAAAGTCTGACATGCTGTTTTCATTTGTTTTTCTTGTGGGGGAAAAAACCCAGCCACTTACCTTGCTTTTGCTTCGTGGTTTGCCACTGGAAAAGTAGCATGATTTATAGTGGCTTTGGGAGCTGCAGAAAAAAGAGTTAGTATTGCATTTGATCCACGGGCATCAGGTTTTCTATCCCTGTTCTACATGGATTAGATACAACTCCTCAGGTTTGTAAGCAACAGTTTCCTGGCCCTCCTTGGAGACCCAAAGGACTGGATTTAGGCCCCACAGAGCATCTTTTTTCCAGAGTTATAACTCTTCCATGGGCTCAGAAGGCACTTGGACTTTCTCCCACCCTATCCTTACATCCAAGAGAGAGACTAAAAATGTCCAGGTTGGGAGTGGTATTGCACTCAAGCCATCTCCCTCTCTTGACAGATCTCCTCTGATGGACACAGCCTGCTGGAAGAACTCCCAGAAGGGATCTGCTTTGTGGTGCTTTCACAAGACGAATCTCTCCTGGCAACAGGTTTGAGTGAAGTTGTTGCTCTCTTACCTTACCTTGTTTAATAATGTCATTTAATAGCTGCATCGTATCAACAAAGTAGCTGGCAGAGGCTAGTGTTGATCTTTGCAATCTCTGTAAGCCTAGAAGAATGCCTTTAATCACGTGACACTTGACAAAAACTAGCAAACTTTTTGGCCAATGGGCACATTTGGAATTTTCAGGACATGTCGTTGTAGTTATTAATATTTAAATCTGTCTAGCGCCAAATCAAACAAACCCCTTACAGCTTACAAGAAGATAAAATGCAATGTTGGGACGTTCTTACAAAATGATTGCTGTAATGGCTGCAGCCAATCATAAAATTCCCATTCACCAGAAGGTTCCCTCCATGGTCTCTAACCATCCACACCCAGATGCCTTCCATATTCTAGTTAGCTTTGTCTTTGTCTTTTTTTTTTTAGCACCTTAGCACCTAAAGTGTGGATCTATGTTGGGACTGGAAGCATTGTGATAAATCAAGATGATGCTAGATTCTGGTACTTCGCCAGCTTCCCATTTAATTTTGTAAATAACAAAAAGAAAAAGAAAAAAAAGTTAGTAGGGGCAACTAGGAAGGGGATGGGCATAGCTTGTCTGCCCACAAAGCCCTCTCTTAAATCCAAGAAAGCCAAAATGGTGATTGCTGGTATCTGGTATCTACTTAAATGGTCTTGTTAGGGATGTGTGTCTATGTGGATGTAGATGCCGTGGTTCAGTTGGGTTATTTGCCAGTGCAAGGAGCTTTTTGCACAAAAGAGTGCCAGAGCAGAACCTGGCATCTGAGTTCTTATTCAGAATAAGACCTCCATCCTCCTCTTGGTTGAGTTAAGGGATTGGAGTGACAAAAACTTTGTGACATAGTCTGAGGTAAATTCCAAAAAAACTTACTCAGAGAGACGTACGTAGAGGTCAGCCCAGACGTCCAGAGCCAAATCAGTCCGAATCCTATGCAAGTTTCCAGTCAGGGTCCAGGAAGCAAAGCATTTGTCTCCTGTCTATGAAGGTTCTCAGTCATCCAGGTGGAATTGTCTGTAGCTTGAATCATGTCAACTGGATTTCTATTTTCTCAGTGGAAAGGTTTCGCTGGATAAGGAGCAAAACGTTTCCACTGAGAAAATAGAAATCCAGTTGACATGACTCAAGCTACAGACATTTGTCTCCTGGTTTCAATCGAGTTGCCAGGGTTTGAGGGACAAGGCCCATTGCACAAACTCACAAGCAAGCTACACTGGTTCCAACAATAAACTGCTCCCAGGCAAAGTAATAGAAGGGGGTAGCTCACCCGCCCTTCCTCAGCTGGTATTCACCTGTTTGCAAAGCCATCCATGCTAGCAGTTTCCTCGGCCTTAATCCAACCGGTCCTCATAAATCCCGAGAAGGCTGCGGAGTCATCCAGCACTTCGGACTACTGGCAAGTAGACCTTCACGCCCAAAGCTCTTTCCCTTGCAAGAGGTGTTCGATCATCGCTCTGCTTTGTGATGCTGTCCCTGCTTGGAGCCAAAGCTGTGGCATTTGGGTCGGTTGGGCAAGTGCCCTGAGTCTCAGTCGGAATCCTCCGTGATGCTCACAGACTAAGGCGGGCTGATTGTGACCATGCAGTGCTAGAACCTGGCTCAGCTGGCACAGTGGGTCTGTCTTTCTCTTCTGAAGGATCTTCCTCAAGTGAGGCCAGGACATTTTCATTGCATGGGCATCCATGGGGGTGGGCGGGAATGATTACACATATGAGGTGGCATAATCATGCAAATGCCATGACCTACATACTTGTAGGCATCAGAGGCTGCGATGCAGGTATGGAACTGTGTCATTTTCATGATGACACCATCATGCCTGCATCATCATTTTAACATCATTGCATTTATTACGGATGTCATTTGTGCATTATTCCAGGTTTTGGGCATTGTGTAAGAGTTTTCCTGGGCAATGTGACTGGATTCCACCAACTCCTGGCCTCAGATTTGCTGCATTCTGCTGAGGTTTGCACAGCTGCTATTTCAGCAGACAATGCCACCATCGTCACAAGCTCCCAGGATGAATGCATTTGGGTAAGAGGCCACAAATGGCATCGGGTAATGTTGAAAAACAGGTATGTTTCACATGTGACTGAGGCAAGCGCATCCTGTAATGGGGTGTGTGTGTGTGTGTCAAACAAGTAAAGTTGGTGACTGTGTTGTTGAAACTACATGTGTCACACACATGATGCATGTAAAAGCAGCTTCAATCATACAGTCACAGCTGCATGTGGGGGTTAGCTTAGATGTGAACTAATGCTACAGTTTTCATGGCTCAAACTATGTTACTATGTTAAACTATGTTACTACTTGTCGGCAGTTAGAGATGGGGGACGTTTTAGGGGCTACAAAGAAAGCTGGCTTGGGAGTTGCTTGTTCTAGAGCAGTTTTTCTCAAACTTGGCAACTTTAAGACATGTGGACTCAACTCCCAGAATTCCCCAGCCAGCTGGCTGGGGAATTCTGGGAGTTGGAGTCCACATGTCTTAAAGTTGCCAAGTTTGAGAAAAACTGCTCTAGAGGACAGGTTGCCTATCACCATTCTACAAATATTTTTCTTTTAACTAGGAAGAACTTTTAAATAAATGCATAGGATCGTCTTGTACAAAGTACAGCTATGAAGTTTTACTACACTTGGGCTGATGAATCAGAGCACTTTTCTAGCATCTGAGATCCAAATTTTTATCTCTAGTTCCTGGCTCCTAATCTTGTTTTGTTGGTTGAGCCCCACCATGCTATGAAATTGTCTCCTTCCTTCCTTCCTTCCTTCCTTCCTCCCTCCCTCCCTCCCTCCCTCTTCCTAGGTGTGGTGTCTAGCCAAACAGGGTTTGCTGACAGATGTTCTGAGTGATACAGGGATGCCTTCTACACACCTGGCTCTCTGGGATGTCACGCTGGTGTCAGCCTCTTGCCACACATCTTATCTCAGAGTCTGGGATCTCAGCTGTGATCGCAAGCATAAACTACTCCCACCATGTATGGCAAGCAAGAACTGCATTGGGCTTTCCCACAATGCCAAATATATCTATTTTCCCCAAGCCCGTTACAGCTCTAATGTTGTCATTTGGGATACAGAGGCAGGTAAGTGATACACCGGCAGAAAAGTTTAGCAGAGAAACTTTGGGTCAAATGCTTCAGAACAGAAGATGGCAAACTTTGGGGGGCATGTGGGCACATTTGGAGGTTGGAGAGCATGTTGGGGGCACTCTTACAATATGGCTGTAATAGAGAGTCTCACCCACTCACAAAGTGACTTACCAGAAAGTAGATTGATTAGATTATATCTCCAAGGACCGTGTCTCTCTCTTTCCACCACTGGCAATATTGCTTAATGGATGGGACCTGGAGCACACCCACCTACCAGACTGAACCAGATGGGCAGAGACCACCGTAGATAGCCCTGTAACTGTAGATATGGTCCCTCTAATAGCCATACACCACTATCTTTCATAGATAGTAGCCCACCAGTTTTATTTTCTGAGAATGCTATGCAGCCTATGCAAGGCTCAGAAGCATTATTGGACATAAAACTGATAGGGGACTCTGCAACTTTTCTTTACAAGATGCCAGTGTTCATTCCTGTGAGCATCTTAAACCAAGCCAAATCCAAAAACGCTAGAGAATTCCTGGAAGCTTGGCACTCAGACAAAGCAGCCATCAACAGACACATAGAGGTAAACAACATTTACATACCATTCATAAGAGAGAATAGAAAAGCCAGAAGACCAGAACACCTCCTTGCCAGCAATCAACAACCAGATAGGCAAAGATTAACACCAAGATTAGCAGCAGAGGAGCAATCAAACAACACAATTGACCCTAATCAAGGAACTATTAACTCAGTCAATCAACCAAGCAGCAAACAACAACCCAATCAAGGAACTACCAAGGAGAGTACAACACCCCCACCAACACAGGCAGGACAAGCCAGGGTATATAAACAGAGAGCAAGTCCCACTCCCTTTTCGCACTGAAGATGTTGCCTAGCCTGGCAATGAAACATCTGCAAGAAAACAACAAGGCTCAGAGAGCACCAAGGACTCCACAGTGTTCATTCCATCCATGCATCCATCCATCTCTTTAAAATTAAGGAACACCATAGGATTTGGGGGGTGGAGTGCAGCCTGGCATTCAAACAAAGGGGGGATAAGAAAAGGAGGAAGGGGACATAACTGTTCCTGCTTCTGTCCCTACTGTACTTAATTTTATGTATTTGTTATGCTATTTATTTATTTGTGCAATTTATCAACTCCCTCAATCCTCATGGATTTTCTGGAGTTTATGGATTTTAAAATATCAGTAAGAATAAAACTACATTTGAAAACTTCAGTAACCTAAATACAACAACTAATATGCTAATACTGAACAATAAGAAAAGTTTGCACACACATCTATACATACACATATGTGCTTCTCTCTCTCTTCCTCCATATTCCTGTGGAATAGTTTTGAAGCATGGGGTTTTTCCTCCCTCTGTGATTCTTTTCATGAGGACCGAAGGATTTTGCTGGATTGGGCCACAAGGGCAATCTAATCCACCATTTTGACCAGGGACTAATAGCTGCTAATCTGGGCAATAGTACTGCCTGCCTTGTGTTTCCCAGCAAATTGTATTGAGATAATGTCTTGTCTCCAATGTAGAGACAGAAATGGCTACCAGGATTACTCAGCCATGATAGTCTTCTCCTTCATGAACTTGTTAGCTCCCTTTTAAAGCCATCCAAACTGGCAGCCATTCCAAAAGTGAAGCTTAATCATGTGTGGGTGAAGAGGTGCTTCCTGCCACCATTCCCCCCTCCATCCTGTCACCATTCATCATGAATGAATGAATGAATGAATGAACGAACTCCATCCCCCTGCCACCATTCCCCCCTCTCCCGCTCCATCCTGAATGTCTGCTCATCTGGCTTGCTTAGTATCTGGGAGACAATGGAGCATACTTGGTTGTTGGTCACTGTTGGACGATGCAGAGGTTGGGCATCAATTCTAGTAACCCAGTAACAGGAAGAATGAGCAGTACCTGCTGACATTCATCTCCCACCAGGGAAGGAGTATGATAAATTGGATGCATCAGCTCCAGTCCAATGCCTGGAAGTGGCTGAGCAGAGGAATCTTCTCTTTGTTGGACTGGTTTCTGGAACAGTGCTGGTGTTTCCCTTGGATTCCAGGCAAGATGTTGGCTGCATCCCCCCTGCAGAGAACCAAAAACCTGTCTGCAACTTGGCACTCACTCAGAATGAAGATCAGCTGGCAGCTGCCTGTGATGATCTTGTGCAGGTACTGGATCTGCATCAGGAAGAAACGGGCCTCTTGATTGACCGGCCGGCTTATACATTTTACACACAGATCCCTGGTGCAACAATTTCTAGTGTGGCTCTTCTGTCTGGATACCGGGTGCTCTATGGAATGACCAACGGGGAGCTCTTTATGTACTACTGCTTGGAGGCCCATGTGTTCCCACTAGAAGCTCATGGCAATTGCATCACCTGCCTGAAGACCAGTCATGGAGAGAAATGGCTGCTGAGTGGTTCAGCAGATTCACTGCAATGTCTCTGGGATGTGCAGCTCTGCTCCTGGGAACACCAGATGTTTTTCCAGAAGGTAGGATTTCTGCTATTACACAAAGTTTATGTGTCAAGTTAAAATGTAGAATTGGTATTAGAGTAGAGATGGAAGTTGAGCCTGGGGGAATAGAGGAGCATTAACATTAGAAGTCTTTTCAGAACAGCTGCCATGACGGCGAACTCAAAGATAGCATTTCCTCAAATCTCAATCTCAGTAAATGAACCATGTCTCAGTAAGTGGGAGCACTTAGCTGATCTTGAAAAAGCTAAATGGGATCGGAACTAGTTAGTACTTGAATGGGAGAGCACCAGGAAATGCCAGAACTAGGAGTATGAAAAAATACTCCAGAAGGAAATGGTAAGTCTCATCTGCATTGTGCCAAGAAAACAACTTCATATCCATGTTGTCATGAGAAATTAAGTGTGATTGAGGGAGAGTTTACTACTATATAGACCTGAGTGTCTGCCCTCTTTATTTGGATATATCCACCTGTCCGCTATTCATTACTTTCATTCTAGAGATAACTAAATTCCAGAGAAGAGGCAGGTGAGCTATGACTAGAGTTTGTTTTTGTGGTCCTTGGAGATGGCATTCCCTGAGTGGAAGGACCTGGACGGAGTCCACTTTAAAGGCAGATACTACTGGGAGTAGGTGGTCCCACAGATATCCAGCTCCTGACCAATGATGGGTTTTCGAGATTACTTGAATTGTAAGCTAGTCCAAATTTGGCTGCATTGAAGGGAAATTCTAGAAAAATATAATTTCCTTCTCTATGCAGTCACTCCAACAGTGGCTTTTATGTCTATCCCCAGAGACTCACCTCAGCAAGAGTATCTGTCTCCTTTACTGAGGACAGTCCCACTGATCTCTGTCTTGCCTGTTTGTTTTCCTGTTTAAATTACTTTTCCAAAACATTGTGTGTTTGTTCCTTCCCAGCAAGATTCCTTTTCACATGGCATTTTCTGCGCATGCTTTTCAAAGGATGACCAGTACCTGTTCACCAGCTCTTTGGATCAGTGTGTTACCGTGTGGGATGTCTCACGGGGTGAGCAATTCGATATTTTTAGGAACGTGCAACTTTGGGCACGATTACCTTATATGGTAGCAATCTCAAGGGAAAGCTGGTCATAAAGTTGGGCAAAGGTGTTTTTCCCTCCTTTGAATGTGTGGTGGGATGTAGGGGCGGGGGTAAAGAAAATCAAGATAGTAGCTTCAACTGTGTGATCGAAGCTGCTATCTCAACTCCTCCTGCTGACACCCTGTGGGAAGGGAAAAAAGTTTGAATGTAACTTGAGTTCCTTGTTGTGACATTGGCATGTTCCCACTTTCCACAGGGGCCCTCTTAGCAGTTCAATTTGTGCATGCAAAAATTACCAGGATGGTATCAACAGCTGACGGCTTTGCTGCAACGACACAACTTGGCTACCTCATACGGGAGAGATTCCGCTGCCCCCAGGCCATCAGTCCTCACCATGATCTGCTCAGCAGTGTTAAAGCAACTTACAGAGTGAAATCTCAACCAAAAGAGAGACAGGATCCAGAAGAGACTCAGGGCAATCCGGGGAACAGTCAGAGCTGTATCAACAAGCTCTCACAAATTTGTAGGATTGTGTAAAGCACTGAGAGATGCCCAATGACAAAGAGTGGCTGGAATAACTAGGTGGTCACCAACAAGTGACCCCCATTTCCTTATAGAGTATTTCCTTATTATCTCTGAGCCTGGAGTTCTGGGAAAGGATGGCTATCTAATGTAGGAGACAGCAACCTTTTGGGGGGTTGAGGGCTGCACTTAACATTTGGGGGGCACTTATATAATGCAAAGTAAGTAGGCTATTCCTTATTATTTTTCCTGCTGGGATTTTAAAGTACTGTATGAGTTTAATGGAAGAATAAGGAAATTCCCACAGTGGAGGAATGGACTGTGAAAATGTCAAAATTTGCAGAAATGGCAAAACTGACCTGTTTGGTCAGAGAAAAAACAACAAAAACTTTTTTGAAAGACTGGACTTTTGTATGTCCAGTCTTTTATATGGACTTTTATATGGACTATTTGCTAAAGAAAGAAAGAGATGACATGATGATTTATGGATTTCAAGACTAAGAAAGATGTGGATTAAAAGAGGGGCTGAAGGGACTTGTATAACATCTAAGAGGGAGGAGGGGCAATAAGATTGTAATTATCTGTTGAAAAGAAGTCATTTACATACTTCTTAACTTTAGTTTTTTCATTTCTTGCACTTTTTCTTTTGTTTCTTTTCTTTTTTTCCATTTGCCTTTTATTCTGTGGAAAAAAATCTTAATATAAATAAATAAAAAAGGAAGTATGAGTTTATAGGGTTTTGTTTTCGTTTAGCAAGTCTATTTTAAGTTTTCATTACAAATGTTTTGTGTTCCTTACCTCAAAACATCAGGAAACGGTTCTACTGATTTTCAGCAATGGTAGGAGGCTGCCTATAGGGGGCGTGGTGGCTCAGCAGGTAAGATGGGAAGCAGCTTGTCGATGGGAAAGATCGCAAGTTCGGAGGTTCGAATCCCTAGCCCCACGTGACAGAGTGAGCTCCCGCACTCCCCCCAGCTCTTGCCAACCTAGCAATTTGAAAGCATGCAAATGCAAGTAGATGAATAGGTACCCCTTTGGTGGGAAGGTAACAGCGTTCCGCGTGCGTCATGCCAGCCACATGACCGTGGAAGCGTCTTCGGACAACGCTGGCCCTTCAGCTAACAAACGGAGATGACCACCGGCCGCTAGAGTCGGACACGACTGCACAAATGTGCGGGGGGAACCTTTACCTTTACCTTTAGGAGGCTGCCCGGGTGCTGCAGGAAAGATTGGGGTTGGCTGGTTCTTTGTGCCTCAGACTGCCTACCCCCATCCAGGTTGAGTATTCATGACCAGCTCTGACCATTCCTTTCTTAAGGCAGGTGGCTGGATGTTTTGGACTGAAGACTCATCATGATTGTATGTTTACACAATTATTTCATAATCACTGGATTTTTTTTTAATGAACGATGTCTTCTAACTAAGGGAAATGGTGGACTTCAAGAGAAGTTTACACATGACAATGTTGCAGAACAGGAAATGGGTTTAACTATCTGCCGCCATTTATGTTACACATATGTATTTGTAAATAAACCAAATATTACAAAATGAGTGTGTATTCCTTGCTCTTTTTGCAAAGGAACAAAGACCTACTAGAATTCCTGTCTCAGATGTTTGCTAAATTGTAAAACTGTATTATGTAGAATGAGGTTGCTCACATTACACAAGCTCTTATCACTCTGTGTACAAAAAACCATAATTGTTTCTTCATTAATCAATTCCCAATTTCAGGATGGAAATACTGGTGCCAGTCAAATTTATGTTAAATTACTGTATTCAGTTATATATGTATGGGAGATGTAAAACTGGCTTATCCAGTAAAAACACTAAAATATCCTGTCCAAACCTTGATGTACCTTCCAATTTGTTCCTGTATCTATCCCCAACATTAGGCCAATCCTTGCAATCTGACACTCTTGGGTGGAGGTGGGAGGAGCTGTGTGGGATGATGGTGGACAATCTGTAGATATCTCTTCTAGACTGCATTTCATATTACAAAGCTACATCCTACAACTCACAACCCTTAAAGAATTTATGCTTTAATAATATTTAATGTTACGGACCCCGTCTGTAAGAGAATTCCATCTGGTGGGGTCCAGAAAGCGGGCCTTCTCTGCAGCAGCTCCCGTCCTCTGAAATATTCTGGAACATTCTTCCCCCAGAGGTGAGGCAAGCCCCCTCTCTCCTGGACTTCCGTAAAAAACTGAAGACCTGGTTTTGCCATCGTGCCTGGGGTGTGGAGGGGAATAGTCATTCTTGGGGATGGCTGGTGCCCTAGAATGACCCCCTTATATATTCACGGACTGAAGTAGAATCTTGCTGCCATCTGAATTGTACTGTATTTTGTATTTTTATTTTTTAGTTGTAGTTATATTTAATGTATTAGTTAGAGTTTGTACTGAATTTTAAATTTAATTCTTATTGTAAACCGCCCAGAGTCCATCCTTAGGGGGGAGATGGGCAGTGATAGAAATTTGAATAATAAATAAATAAAATAAATATGCTTATTCTTTAAAAATGGATATGAGTGCATAAATGTAAAGCAGATCCTACTTCTGCTCCTGGAACACAACCACAACCATCTAATACAGTGTTTCTCTATCCCAGCAACTTTAAGATGTGTGGACTTCAACTCCCAGAATTCCCTAGCCAGCATTCCCAAACTTGTTTCCCCTCCAGTTGCCTTCAGAATCAGCACTGAAATCACTTGTATATTTACTGAATTCAGCTTCATAATTCTCACATACACATATATGAGTGTGCTGCTGATTAAACTAGACTGCACACAAACTGATAGAGAGAATGCATTGTTGTGAGATAGGAAATCCATTCAGGCATAAGCCCCTTTTGTATTTTCTTTTATTTTCTTCTAACTTTTCCAAGGCACAATACACATGGGAGCTTCTATGAGGCATCAAGGTACCAGTAGTTTTCCAAAACACAATGTCTGTTTAACAAGGACATGACAAATAATATAGCATGGGAGCTCACGACACCCACTTTGTAACACTGACAAAGTAGGAAGTGCGTGATTTTTTTGTCGTTCACAACAGCACCACAGTTTTAGACACCAGCTGCTGTGCTAGTTTAGTGCTTCCTTTTTTCTTATGTTTGACATAAGTTTAATAAAAATAATAATTTTAATTCATTAAGGTTAACTGGGAGGCACCCTGCTCTCCGGCTTTTTTGCCTTATCTCTAGTAAATTTCTCAGTTTCATCGACTGTTTTCACAAATCCTTAGTTTCAAAATCCTGGCAGAAAACTCAGTGGCTGGGGTTTCTCCACTGTATGCCCCACCCCTTTGTAGTTTTAGAATTTTTTAATAAGCTTGCATTTGTAACCTGGCATTCCATGTCAATTAGCTTCCTTGTAACATAATGGGATTACATCATGGGATGACATCATGGGATGAGGTATCATCAATATGCTGATGATACTCAATTGTATATCTCCATCCCAGGTGAAGTAAGTGATGCAGTGACCACCCTGTCTCAGTGCCTGGGGGCTGTGAGGGCCTGGATGGGGAACAACAGGCTTCAGTTGAACCCTGGCAAGACCGAATGGCTGTGGATTGATGGCTTAGCGTCTTCTGGGAAATTATCATCTTTGGTTCTCGATGGGGTAGTACTGCCCCATTCGGAGCCAGTGCGAAACTTGGGGGTCCTTCTAGACTCACGACTCCTGCTCGAAGAGCAGGTGGCGGTCGTGGCTAGGCGGGCTTTTGCACAGCTTCGGCTGGTGCGCCAGTTACGCCCATTCCTGGATCGAGATGCCCTCCGAACAGTCACTCATGCCCTTGTCATCTCCCATATAGATTACTGCAACGCGCTCTACATGGGGCTACCCTTGAAGAGTATCCGGAAGCTTCAGCTGGTTCAGAATGCGGCTGCACGGATAGTTCTGGGTGCTATAAGATCAGCACATGTAACACCGCTACTCCGTGAGCTACATTGGGTGCCAGTTTGCTTCCGGATTCAATTCAAGGTGTTGGTTATCACCTTTAAAGCCCTACATGGCATGGGACCAGGGTATCTGAGGGACTGTCTTATCCCGATCACATCTACCCGCCCCACCCATCATCAAAAGAATTCCATCTGGCGGGGTCTAGGAGGCGTGCCTTCTCTGCGATAGCACCCGCCCTATGGAATAACTTGCCCCCTGAGACGAGACGGGCGCCCTCGCTCCTGGCCTTCAGGAAGTCTTTAAAGACCTGGTTCTGCCGCCTTGCCTGGAATGAAGGAACTGATAGTTCCTCCTGGGGGTGGTTAGCTTAGTAATATCCTCCTTTTAAGAACATACCATCTTTTGGATTTGGATTTTTTATTTTTATAGTAGCTTTTAAATGTATAGTCTTTTTAACTTTTTATATATTCTGATTGTAAACCGCCCAGAGTCTACCATGGTAGAGATGGGCGGGGATAAATTCAAATAGTAAATAAAATAAATAATAATAAATCTGTGCAATTTAGCAGTACAGTATGTGCAAGCTGTAAATTCCCCAAAGACCCCTAGTAAGTATAAAACAACTGATTTTTATGGGAAAATAGTAAGACTGCATAGCAATCCAGATTCAAAGGGCAAAATGTGTTAAACAGTGTGCATAGGCTCGCACGTAGCATCTGTCAGGAACACCTTAAAGCAAGTGCATCTTTTTTCCCTTGACCTCTGCACAATTCTGTATTTGAGATGTTCCCACCAGGTGCTACATGCATACCTAGATTTGCCCTTCAAATCCACTGCACCACCCTAGAAAACAGCATCAGGAAGACAGCTTTGAGCATTTTCTAGGACATAGCTTTCCAAACTGTGTGTCGCAACACTTTAGTGTGTCGCGACAAAACCCGGAAGTGGACATGCATGGCGGCGGCGCAAGGGCGCGCGCGCGGCGGCGACAGTGTGCATTGCACTGGCAGCAGCGGTGATGGCAGTGGCGCGCCATCAGCGCTTCCGGGTTTTAGCAGAAAACACGAGGCCGCAGCCGCTGCCGCCATCCACACTGCCGCCGCGCACGCCCCCATGCCGCCGCCGCCGTTGGTGTGTCACCAACGGCGGCAGTTTGGAAAGCACTGTTCTAGGAGGAAGACACTCATCCCCCTGTAGAGGTCCATACCACAACTCCAGATCAGCAGGAAATCTTAAAACTGCAGCTTAGTTAATTTCTATTTCTACCATGGCTGATATATTTTGCTTCCTAAGAAATGGGACCTGTTATGTGGTATTTCTGTGTATGCACATATGAATATTAAACAGCTTTATAAGGGTCATAATGCTTTGGTCTCTGAGGGAGATAAAGTTAATTTTTCCCCATATTTTATATCCTCCTCATGGACAATTCTAGTGCAGTGTAGGATTACAGTATTGGACAAGCACCTGGGAGATCCAGATTATAGTCCGCTTTCATCAATAGAAGTTCCCTAAGTGATGTTGGGAAAATCTCTGGATCTAAACACAGGTTAGGAATAGATTGTCATGGAGAAAATCTATGTGGTCACTAGGAGTTGAAATAGGCTGACCATATTTCCTTGAGACAAAAACGGGACATTGGGATGGCAAAACGGGACAGGGTCTTATGTAATATTCCGTATTCATGAAAAAAACAGGGGTCCCCACCCCCCGGTCCGCGTGATTGGCTCCTGCCTGTAAACCCCACCCCCTGTCCACACGATTGGCTCCTGCCTGCAAACCCTGCCCCCTGGTCTGCACAATTGGCTCCTGCCTGCAAACCCCGCTCCCCAGTCCGCGCAATTGGCTCCCGCCTGCAAACCCCCCGTCCCTCCTTTGCCGTGCGCTGATAGGCTGGAGGGCTTCCTCTTCCGGGCTGCCTCCAATCGGCAGCTCCGGCTCGGATCCTCCTTCTGCGCCATTCCAGCCGGGTTTAAAAAACGGGACAAAATTGAGATTTTTATCAAAACGACAGGATGGTTGAAAAATGATAAAAAAACAGGACTGTCCCATTCAAAACGGGACGTATGGTCAGCCTAAGTTGAAAACAACTTGATGGCACATAATCAATCAGTCAAGAGATTTTCAGCAGTCATAATCTTTCTGCTGAACCTACCTCACAGGATTGCACTGCTTAAATCTGGATTTTAAGGCTGCTTAAATCTGTCCCTAGCTGTTCTGAGCGTAAAGTAGTGACTGAATGGCTCAGAGACACAAGGGGACTGCATAGTCTATAGACTATTGCAATGCGCTCTACATGGGGCTACCCTTGAAGAGTATCCGGAAGCTTCAACTGGTCCAAAATGCGGCTGCTCGCGCAGTTATTGGTGCGCCAAGATCAGCACATGTGACACCTCTGCTGCGACGGCTGCACTGGGTACCTGTGTGCTTCCGGGTCCAATTCAAGGTGTTGGTTATCACCTTTAAAGCCCTACATGGCATGGGACCAGGTTACCTGAGGGACCGTCTCATCCCCATAACGTCGAACCGTCCCACTCGGTCATTTAGAGAGGGCATGCTGCGGATCCCGTCGGTAAGGGAGTTTCACCTGACAGGGTCTAGAAAGCGGGCCTTCTCAATAGTAGCACCCACCCTTTGGAATATGCTGTCCCCGGAGGTGAGGCAGGCCCCATCGCTCCCGGCCTTCAGAAAGAACTTAAAGACCTGGTTCTGCCGCCTTGCGTGGGGGGGGGGAATAGCTCCTCTTGGGGATGGCTGGTGCCATAGAGCCCTTTTAAACATCGACCCATCAAATCTTGGATTTTGTATCTAAATTTATTGTATTGGAGAGTATTTGTATACGTTGTTTTAATTGTTGAATTTTAACTGTCGATTTTTTGTAAACCGCCCAGAGTTCCCTCGCGGGGAGATGGAGCGGTAAATACAAGTCAAATTATAAATAAATAAATAAATAAATAAATAGTACAAAGGATAGCTCCCACTCACTGGACCAGGGCTTTCCAAAGTGCCGCCGCTGGCGACACACCCGGCGGCGGCGGCGACACGCGCGCGCACGGCGATGGCGCGGGGGGGCGTGCGGCGGCGCGCGCACACGGCGGCAGCGCAGGGGGGCGTGCAGCGGCACGCGTGCGCACGGTGGCAGCGCGGGAGTGGCGTGCGGCGGCGCGGGGGCGCGCGCGCCCCTTCCGGGTGGTGTGGCGACACACCACGCTGTGTGTGGCGACACACTTTTGTGTCGCGACACACAGTTTGGAAAGCTCTGCACTGGACCATACAGTTCAACCCAGAGGTGAAGCAGGATCCAGCACTTTCATCAAAATGACAGAAGCACCATCATGCCATGGTAAAACAAGTGCCCTTTTATACGTAAGTGCAAGGCCACAATACACTTACACATGTATCCTGGAGAAGCCATCCCCTGCATCTACGGACTTCCTAAGTTCCACAAGGAAGGAACACCCCTCCGACCCATAGTCAGCAGCATCAATTCGGTAACATACAACATTGCCAAACACCTCTCTACCATACTAGCACCTCTAGTTGGACACTCTGAACACCACATCCATAATTCGGAAGAATTTGTTTCCAAAGCAAAGATCCTGAAACTGGATACAGATGAAACTATGGTCTCCTTTGATGTGTCCTCCCTTTTCACCAGCATCCCCACCACTCATGCTCTATCCGCTGTCAGGAAGAGACTAGAAGAGGACAGCACCCTGGAAAGGAGAAGCCATCTCTTTTTTTTTTCCATAAGTTTTATTAATTTTAAAATACACATTAAAAGCTAATACAAAAGAAAAGAAATAGAAATACAAAGTAAGAAAAGGGAAAAGAAAAAGTGAAGTCAAAAAATAACAAACAAGAAAAAATATAGAAAATAGATGTCCTCCAATTTATCCTTGAACTTTAAGTACAACAATTAACTTTAAATGTTAGTCCTTAATACAATACACATAAACTTTTCTTTGTCATATACCCTTTGATTTCTATAATCCAATCTTCTGTTCTTCATATAGGTTTCACCTTTCTTGATATCTTCCAACAATCCATCTCTGGTTTCTACTCCTTAGAATAGTAATCAAATGTTCGTTGTTGCATCAATTAAATGTTTTCCATTTGCTCTTTCCATTTTTACATCTATATTTATATCTTCAATAAAGTCCAATTAGTAAAACAAATAAAGGCCTTATCTACGTCTAATAAAATACAGTATATTCTGTTCATGTTATGACTATATATTCCATTAATACATAATCTAACATATTACATAACATAATACATAATATAGCAAAAATACAAAACCTAACCTAACATATAACCTAATACATACAACATATTCTTGTAATAACCTACATTCTAATTCCATCTCATCATCTCATTGTCTTCTCATAAATGTGTCTCCAGAAAGAGTAATATATAATATCAACCTATTTATTTATAATCTTGTATTTTACACTTAAAATATCATGTTTTTATGCATCTGTAAATTTCTCATATCTGTGCTTACTCTATGTACAATACCAAATCCGCATTTTCATTCACCTTACATTCCAAATCAATATCAATAAATCTCCTGTTTAGGTTATGCCAATATCACAATATGCAACTTGTTTATTTCTGTAACTCATATGGGATATCAAAATGTTTATTTTGCCATATCTATCAATTTGCATATTAAAATCTTCCTGTCTCAGCTGCCACAATGTATTTATGCCCAAACATTTAATAGACCACTTCCTGTAAGATATCATAATCTTCTTCTGTACCAATACATTCAAAGTCCTCTTTCCCTGTTTCTCTACTGGTTTGAAAAATCTTTCCTGTTTCTAAATCTGTCCCTTGTACCTTCTGTTCCTGAGCCACCAAAACTATTAATATACGTTCTATGGATTTCTTAATTTGCAAAAAAAATTTGCTGGTTTCTTCCTTAAAATCCTGAAGTACTGTGAGAAAGGCCATTATTTATTGTTCAAAGCGTAATCAACTGCCGTAGTCAAAACAAAAAAAAATTCTCAGGGAGCAAGGAACAGCTGTTCTATTATTTATCAATAATGTCTATTTCTTTAAGTGAGAAAAGCTTTTAAAGTAAGAGATGAAAAAATTCCACAGAGCAGTATTTCAAACAGTTTGTAAAGGGAAAGATGAAAATATATTCCAAATGAAAAATAGTCCTTTCTAAAAAAAAATAGAAAAAGAAAAAAAAAAAGGCAGAGAGGCACACATTCTCTATACTTTATTCTTTATTCTTCTTTATTCTTCAGGCTGCAAGCTGCTTAACCCAAACAAACAATTTCTCAAAAGTCAGTTAGTTTGTGAGTGAGAAATACCAACAAAGTCTCTTAAGTCCCAATTTCTCTGATACAAAAGAAAGGCAGAAAAATACAAAACTTGTTCACTATGTTGCCAAAATAAAATCTATCAAACTTCCACCAAAATTAATTATAGCAAAGAAAACACAAAATTAGCCAATATTTTGAACGAAGTCCAAAGATAAATTTTAGAATAATAAAAATGTACTAATCTGAAAAAGAAAACTAATATAAGGTGATCTAAAAGCTGGCTGTCACTCTTGTGTCTCCCAAGAGACTTACTGTTCTCTGCAGAGCTAGAATCCTCTTTCGGCCATTTCATTGCATTCACTCCCCGTTCTTCTCCGCGGTGGAAACAACAAAGAAAAACAGGAGTGTGCAATTACAATGGCTCTGTGAGCAATCTTCTGGTTCCCCCTTCTCCAGGGGGAAACTTCAGTGGTCCGTAGACCCCTGCAAACAAGATAGAAAGTTAGCCAGGTCTCAGAGCTCAGAGCTCTGAGAAACTCTGACTTGTCGAGCTGCCAGCCAGGCTTGGAGTGAAAAGGAGAAGCCATCTCAACCCAAACCAGATCTGCCATCTTCTGGACCTGTGTCTTAACACCACTTATTTCACATACAGAGGTGACTTTTACAGACAAAAACACGGCTGTGCCATGGGTTCTCCTGTGTCACCCATTGTGGCCAATTTATACATGGAAAAAGTGGAGAAGAAAGCACTCAACACATTCCAGGGAACGGTGCCCACCCACTGGTTTAGGTATGTGGATGACACCTGGGTCAAAATCAAGGCCCAGGAAGTACAGGCCTTCACGGACCATATAAACACTATAGATGCCAACATTAGCTTCACCAGAGAAGACACCAAGGACAACAGACTGGCATTCCTAGACTGTGAAGTCCTCATTGGGACCGGTGGCAAGCTAGAAATAGGGATCTACAGGAAACCCACACACACAGATCAATATCTGATGTTTGACTCCCACCATCCACTGCAGCACAAACTAGGAGTCATCAGGACATTGTCACACAGAGCAGAAACCATCCCCACCTCCATGGATTCCAAAAAGAATGAAAATCAGCACCTGAGAACAGCCCTGAAGGCCTGTGGATATCCAAATTGGGCCTTCACCAAATCTAAATCTACCAGACCTAAAACAGCGACAGATAGGGCTGAGACTCAGAGTAAACGAAAGAACCTGGTCATTCCCTACATGGCTGGCGTGTCTGAAAAGATAAAACGGATATTTGGCAAACACCACATACCTGTATATTTCAAACCCACCAACACACTGAGACAGAGGCTTGTACACCCCAAAGATCAAACTCCAAAACATAAGAAAAGCAATGTAGTTTATGCAATCCAGTGCAGTGAGGAGTGCTCTGAACTCTACATTGGAGAAACCAAACAACCTATGTACAGGAGGATGGCACAACACAGGAGAAATAACACCACAGGACCAGAGTCAGCAGTTTATCTTCATCTAAAAGAAAAAGGACACTCATTTGAGGACATTAATGTTCACATTTTAGACAGAGAAGATAGGTGGTTTGAGAGAGGGGTCAAGGAATCCATTTATGCCAACTTGGAAAATCCTTCCTTGAATAGAGGTGGGGGCCTCAGGCACAAACTCTCCCCCATCTTCCTCCCCGTGTTGTCTTCTGTGCCTAGGAAGATTAAGACCATTTCAGAAGCTCAACAGCAGCATGGTTTTTTAACGACCCTCCATTAGATGATAAAAGGACTTAAAAATTACATCTCAATATAACCATGACCTAGCCCCAGGTGTAAGGTCACACAGCTACCTAGGAACATATTTAGGATTCCCTTACCAACTTTGCTCAGACTGAAGAAGCCCCTTGGATAAGGAGCGAAACGTTTCCATTAAGAAAATAGAAATCCAGTTGACATGTTTCAAGCTACAGTCTCCCACACTTAGTTCCCACCAACTGATTTTGACTAGCAAGAATGGAGGGAAACCATGCTGGGGGAATCCACCATTCCCTTGTTTTCCTTGCAGACAGTCAACAGGGACACCGCCATTGGATGGCATCGTGCCTGTGGCAGGACAGAGATCGGCAACGGGGCAGGCAATTTTAGGCAGTGACCATTTTCTGCGGTTCCAGAATGGGTGGATAGCACTTTAAATGACCCAGGGCGACTGATGCCAATTCTGCAATGTTAACTCTTTGTGCACTGAACTGAGGCTGAGTCCGAGGGCTTTATGTCCCAGTCCCTGCAGCTGATATACTGAGCAACTGAGATTCGTGGTCCAGGAGGTCCACTCCCCCGCTCCTTTGGGTGTGTCACTATAGCCCTTCTTCCACTTCTCTTTCTTAATCTTAAGTCTTTCCAGTTTTTCCTTTCTCCATCTTTGCACTACGTTTCCCAGGATCCAGTTCTCTGCATATCACGCTATCTTTGCCTGGTTGTTGGCTGTGATATTCTTGCTTTGGCGAATCATTTAAGGTCTGTGGTGTGATAAGAAATGTTGGTCGCTTGAGAAAAACCAGTAACTCTCAATGGTCACTATCGATAGGTAATTCTCAGTTTCCGACATTATTTCCCACCCCCAAAAAATACCTTTCTTCAAAATAAGGACTATGAACTATGAGCGCTTATGGCAAACTACCAGCATTTATTCTTAAGCCACCCATCTCTCTCCATTCTCTATGGTCTTCCTCTTATTCTCGACCCCTCTTTCCGTTGAGGTCTTTCCCTTTCCTTTCCGGCCGCCTCCCTTGACCCGCGTCCCGAAGGTTCCGGGCGCTTCCTCCTAGAGTCTGGGGGACGTGCGCACTGACGCAAGGCGCAGGCTGCTTCGGGCGCGCCGCTGCGGCTGACGGGAGGGGGCGGAGGAGTCGCCGCCGCTGCCGCCGCTGCCGCCGCCGCCGCGGGAGCCCCAACATGGCGGCGGGGGGAGGGGGAGGAGGCGGCCGGGGGAGCAGCAGCGGGGCCAAGATGGGGGGCAGGACGGGGGGGACCGGAGGAGGAGGAGGAGGAGGCGCGGTGGCGGCGCCCGCTCCAGAAAAGCTTCCAGTCCACGTAAGTCCGGAGGGGGCGGGGGGAGAGAAAGAGGGCGCCTCCCCATGGATTGACCTTTAATCTCAGCCTCACCTGCCCAGATCTTGGGGTTCCCCTCCCTCTGCTCTTTTCCCGGTGCTGGTGGGATGTGCTCCTTGCAAACCTTGAGCCCCGTTGCATAAGGATAGAAGACCTTCTTTCTCGCCAGCCCCGACCCCACTTCTTCTTGCATTGTCAATGTTAAAGGCAAGATGCATTGAAACCCCTCTGCTTCCTTCCATCTTCCTTTTTCTTTCTTTCAAGGAGTATTCTCCTTACTTTGTGAGCTGTCAAGTAAAAAAAAGTTTAAAAAAGAGTGGGCTGGCACCTTTAATTTAAAATGGCTAAGTGCCACGTGTTTTGATGGTTTTTATTTCATTTTTAATAGACGACTGTATTGGAAGGGGCAATGGGCTACGATAGTTTGCTTCCTTTTTTATTTTAACGGGGTTGGGGTTTTGTTTTGTACTGATGTGAACAAGGTATTTTTTTTGTCATTGTAAACCCATACTGGAGGCTCCGTGGTGAAAAAGCTGATTTTGCACAGAATCCAAACCGAACAATAAATAAAGCATCAGAACTGCAACTGAGTGCTCATACAAAAATGCAGATTGCAAAATTGGAGCTGCAGGAGCAAAAAACAGACTGGCTAAATGCTGGAAATTGTCAAATAATCTGGGTTACTTCAAAACATTCCTTGTGTAGTAAATCTCATGTGCGGATGCAGATTAATTCCTAGGAAGTATAGTTTATGATTACAATCTCATTCTGGATGTGTGGCACCAAAAAAAAGAGATAAGGGTAGAATGGCGATGGCCAGTTTAATATTCTGCTCCACTGCTTTGTGGTAAGTGAAGTTACCATCTAAAATAGTTCAAATTGTGGGAGCTGCAAGGCTGAATGTTGTGTTCTGCCCTCCCTTTTTTTGCTACCTAAACCCAGGCTGGTTTGTGAGACATGGTGAATTGCTGTGCATCCATTCTCCTTTCCAATACTTAGATTGCCCCATCAATTCTGTTGAGGCTGATGCTGTATCTTGCCGTGTCATGGAATGGGGGTACAAGAGACAGGCTCTTTACCCCCTTCCCTATTTTCACACCATGCACATAGAACCACACCAGCTTACATTATCCATGAGAAGACCCTTTGGCATTTTCTATCTTTCAAAACAATTCACTTCTTCACAGTTCTGTTGGGGAAAAATGGGTGAGATTCCCCTCCCACCTCCATAGCAGTGCTAGACAGCTTGGTGCTGTTTGGATGTCTGAGACTTCAGCTGCTGCCAGCTACACTCAAATTTGCTTATTGTTGTAACCATAGGTTAGAACACAGGCATAAAGCATACAGCGTAATTCATACAGCAAAAAATATCCTAGTTGGTTAAATGTAAACACAATTGTTTCAATCATTGGTATCCGTCTAAAGTTACAACACTAATATAATTAAAGACAGTGTACGTCTACCTTAAAATTACAATCTAGCCAGAAGTCTAGAAGGTTGAATAGATACGTATTTCTTTTTTAATTGTAAAAGGCAGCAGAATAAATATATCCATTTGAGAGTTAACATAATGGAAAACTTCCAGTAAGGGGAAAAAGTGTATATTCCACTTCAGGGCCTGTGCAATTATCAATAATCTAGTTCAGTATTTTTCTCATAATTACATCATAAAAGGGGCAAGGTACGACATAATGCTTGATGTACTTCACCTGTCCCTGGCCACAATAGCAAAATGTACTGTGGTGATTGTGGAATCTGCCTTTCAGATACTCTGAGGGTACTGTTTGAAAACTTAAACTGGTGGGTGCCTGCCTTAATGTACACTGGAGATACTGAGCAATTGCTGTGAAAAGGATCAGCAATCGTGAGTGTCAAAGGACTGGGATAGTATCTCATGCATCTAGAGAGCACCAAATTGTATGTCTGCACTCCTAAGAGTCCTCTTTGAGCCAGTTTTGAGTTCAAGATATTTGTGGTGGGCCCATCTTCTCTGGGTGTGACTTTAGACCATGTACATGGGCACCTGTACATTTATGAATCGGCTTCCACTAGTCTCCTGTCTCTTATAAAACAAAAGTATTTGGCGGCAGAGTTGGCTCTCTTTGTGATAATAGATGTTCCTTATTAGCTGGCTTTCCTGAAAAAGAGAATCTGGTGCATCTTTTCTATGCTGGAGTCCTCCATTTTCATTTGTGAAAATAGGTACGGTCTAAGTACTGTAGGGCTGACAGATAGTGGTTGGGGACATTGAGGCAGAGCAGCAGGCCATCTTGAGAGACAAGAACAGTTGGAACTATATGTATTGATCGATAGCCAGGGAGAAATAATCTTTTGGCAATGCCCACAAGACAAGCCAATTCCATGTGGCAGTGCATTTGGTGACCCACACCCGCTTTGCTGAGTAAATGAAGAATCATTCATGATGTGGTCTCTCATCCACAGAGTCCGGTGCTACAAAAAAATTGCTGTGAAAAGAAAATCAAGCAGTGTTTTTTCCAGCATACCCTGTCAGTAGCTAAATATAATCTCTCTGTCCTTTAGGACTGGCAAGGAAAATCTGGATCCTTTCAGGAATGCAAAATGGAGATTTTTCTGGCTCTGAGTTTTGGATGTTTCTAGGGCCTGAAAATTGGTGGCATCATTTTGCCTTCTGCACACCCCTCAGCCTGGATTAGAACCAGTCTGGAAAGAAAAATTACCCCCTCTTAATTACATTTTTTCCCTTGTTGAGTATGTGTGTATGTGATCTTTCAATATCTCTTGTGATTTCCTGCAGGTAGAAGATGCCCTCTCTTACCTGGATCAAGTGAAGATCCGTTTTGGTAGTGACCCTGCCACATATAACGGTTTCTTGGAAATCATGAAAGAGTTTAAAAGCCAGAGGTAACATGAACCAAGGAGAATCCATCCCCTGCTTCCCTCCTTTGATTGATTTGACTAAGCATGGAACCCTAACTAAGCCTTGGGGAGATTTCAGGAAAGAGAGGGAGCAAACCATCTCTCCTACATCCACTCTTCTTTGCCTGATTTAAGCACCTACTTGTTCTTAATGTCTTGTCTTGGGTCCAGCATTGACACTCCAGGCGTCATCAGACGTGTTTCTCAGCTGTTCCATGAACACCCTGACCTCATCATTGGCTTCAACGCATTCTTGCCCTTGGGTTACCGAATAGAGATTCCAAAGAATGGGAAGCTGAATGTTCAGTCACCTCTCGCTGGCCAGGTATGAAGGGCTTTATTTTGTTTTAATTATCCCTATCCTGGTATCAGCAGCTGGCATTCTAAGGCAGCTGGATCCTCTTGCTTAGCTCTCACAGTGCTGTTTTTGTTCCTTGGACCCCTGTGGCCCTGCTACTTTGGTTCAGCCTCTCCCTGGGGCCACAAGAGCACCCACCAGTAATGAAATCTCTCCTCTTCCCAGCAGAGCTACTTCATTGCTTAGGTCCAGGAGCACACCAGCAGTCCAGCTCTCCTGAGAAGTAGCATGAGGGAGCCAATAGGAAGAGCAGGCATTAGTGGTCCAAGTATCATGGTTGCTCTTTCTTTTGGGGGGTGAGGGCAGTATTGGTGGCACTATGCTAGAGGATCAGTCATGTATTGCCATCCAGAGTGGGTCTGTAGGTACTGTAATGGGCAGAGCATCTGTTTTGCATGCCCAGGTTGGGAGTGTTTCTATTTAAAAGGAACTTGGGAGGTGGGCCAGAGATGATAACCTTTCTCTTCTTGAGTTTATTTATTATTATTATTCGAATTTATCACTGCCCATCTCCACAACAGTAGGCTCTGGGCGGTTTACAACATTAAAGTTGCTGGAAAGCTCTGAAGATAATACAATTACTCACCCTAATACCAAATTAATTGCAGCCAACCCGGTGACCTTCCTAGGATTTCATCTTCCATCATCCAAAGTGGCCATGGTCAATGAAGTCCAAAATTATTGGTATCACTGAAAAGAAAGTTTCTTGTTTTGTGAATCCCAGCAATTCAAGCATTTGGTACATACCGACTACCTGTTATGGGGTTGGATCCAACTCCTGTTATGAGTTGGATACTGACAAAACAACATTCTGTCTGTGTGTTGAGGGACAATGGGCAGGGGTACTTGTAGGCCTTGTGTCTACATTTACCAAGGGAATGACTCCTAGAATTTATTCTGATTTAATTAATTCCTCACACAGTGACTTGCATTTCCCCAGATATCCCTGGAGCCAGTTCAGCACCCTCTCTCTGGCAGCAGTCTAATGCTGCATTACTGCCAGGAGATTGCCCACAACCATGGCGACTGTCCAGAGGATTTCCGCCAGCAGCAACAGCCCTGCAAGGATGATAAGGTTCAGATGCCCTTGGAATCAGATTCTGTGGAGTTCAACAATGCCATAAGTTACGTGAATAAAATCAAGACCCGATTCCTTGATCACCCTGAAATCTACCGCTCCTTCTTGGAGATCCTTCACACATATCAGGTAAAGGAGGAATGGGCACCCTGCTGGTCCAGGAAGCAGCAGTGGATAGTGGGTGGGCTCTGTGTATGCACACATGCCGTCTTCCTCCAGTTTCTCTATTCTCAAACACAGAAGCTGGGTTCTTATTGCACACTAGAATGGGGTAGAGTACTTTTGTGGGAACCTAGCCATTGTCCTAAGCACCTTGTGTAGAAACCATTATACTGGGCATATGTAATGGGAACACAGGAACTATGTTTTGTTAACCTGGGATTAGGACTGAGTGGGTCGGGTAAACCCAGACAAGAGATGCTACCCTAGATTGATGCTGGTTTTGCTGCAAATGGGCACAAGCAGCATAACATTTCACAACCGAGAGACAGTTTGGTGTAGTAGTTAGTGTGCTGGGTAGAAACCAGGAGATGGTGAGTTCTAGTCCTCCCTTAGGCATGAAATCCGGCTGGGTGACCTTAAGCCAGTTGTTCTCTCTCACAGGCCAACCTACCCCACAGGATCGTTGTTGGGGAAAGTAGGAGGAGGGAGTATTATGTGTGCCGCTTTGAGACACAGATAAAAGTGGTATATAAATCTAATAAATAAAAACATTTTCTTGACTTGCAGAAGGAGCAGCTAAGCACAAAAGGGCGCCCCTTTCGAGGAATGTCGGAAGAGGAGGTCTTCACTGAAGTGGCGAATCTTTTCAGGGGCCAGGAAGATCTTCTCTCTGAGTTTGGACAGTTCCTTCCGGAGGCAAAGAGGTCTTTGGTACGTCTTTGCTAAAGCTCTGGTGTGGCCATTTGAGGAGGCGGGCTACCAAATGTGGAGGCTGAGTGGGAGGGGTGTAAAGAAGAGCTGCTTTCTCGGTTGGGCAGAAGAGTCGGGCTTGTTTCCTGTGCCGGCTGGGGGACAGCACTCATCTCGACAGCAGAGGGGTGCAGCCTCAAACCCCTGGGTGACTCAGGTGGCCCCCAGCTGCCCCACAGAGAAAATGCCTTTGGTTTGGCAGCTGTTCCAAGAAAAAGAGCAGTCCCTTCCCCGAGTGGTGGCAAGCAATTCATAGCAGCCCTTTCCCCAATTCTGGCTTGGGAAGTCCTCCAACAGCTTGCTAGAGGGAACCATCTTCCTCTCTGCCTGTTAATTATTATTTACTGCATTGATTTATACAGCTTCCCATCTGGCAAACATAACTCTGGGCAGCTAAGAAAATTTAAAAACAATACAAACCAAGCGATAACCAAAGACCAGTAACCAAACAGTAACCGACATCCTCCTCTTTTGGTTTTAGTTCACAGGGAATGGGCCGTGTGATGCCAACAGTATCCCCAAAATGGAGCACGAGAAACATCTAGAAAACAGTAAGAAACGGTCCAGGTCCCTGTTGCTCCGTCCTGGGCCCAGCCCGGCCAAGGTATCTGAACAGAAGGCGGAGCTAGGGGAAAGGGCGAGAGTGATTCTGAGGGCTCTGTGGTTTAGGTGGCCAATCTAGCTGTAAACGGTTTGGCTGAGTGGTCCTGCCCTTGAGAAGAAGGGGAGGTATTTGCATCAAAAAATGGCCGAACTCATGACACGTTCCACAGCTGGCCTGTTTGGCTAAAACCAGCCAACTGGAGCACTGTTTAAAGATGGGCAGGTTTTTTGTCGCAGAAGGTTTTGTGACGAGGTGGTTTGAAAGAGGAGGAAGCCTCTAGTCCCCCAAATCTTTCACCCCAATAAATCTATCCTGCTTATTATAGGATATTATCACTGTGATAGTACTGTTTATGGAAACACCCTGTTGCATCATAAACAGTATTATCACAGTTAATAATACTTTTTATTACAGGCAGTAGGTTCTATATAATTAAACAAAATGTACTTTTCAGCTACATTTCTGAGATTTACAGAAAAATAATCTTATAGTAGGAAAGGCAATTACGACTGGAAAACATTTGTCTAAATCAATGTTTCTCCACCTCAGCAACCTTAAGATGCATACACTTCAACTCCCAGCATGCTGGGTGGGGAATTCTGGGAGTTGGAAGTCCACATATGTTAAAGTTGCAGAGGTTGAGAAATATTGGTCTAAATCCATTTTTACCAGTACTATTTTTACGTAGGTGTGACTGGGAGGAATAGCAGAGGCCCGTGAAGGACAGTTTTACCCTTTTGCTGTTTAGGGGATGCAAATGTTAATGCAGGTTACTGAATATTTTGTTTGGGATCTTAATGTCATGAAAAGTCAAACAGTTAAGATCTGCTTCTAAGTATATATAAAATGCTCCCAACAGAAGAAGATGAAGCTGCGTGGGACCAAGGATCTCTCCGTTGCAACAGTGGGCAAATACGGCACTCTGCAGGAGTTTTCTTTCTTTGACAAGGTCTGTTATCTGGCATGGAGGCACCACTGGAAGCAGAGCTGTAGTTCATGAACAAGGACTTACCCTGGGCACACAAAAGAACCCTGGGTTGCTGGTGATGGGAAAGGCCCCAAGGCTCCTAAGCAAACTGCACTGACTCTGGTTAAAGCAGTTGCCCAGGCTGCGCTGCCAAATGATTGCCTGGCTGAGTTAGGCAGCTCAGCTCCTGCTAGGACTCAAGTAGGAGTTTCAGGGGGTCAGGTGTCTGTTGGTGCCTGGCAGACTGGAGGTGCCACTTTCCCCTCTGGATGTTTTGGTAGGTACGTCGAGTCCTCAAGAGCCAGGAAGTCTATGAGAACTTCCTCCGCTGCATTGCTCTCTTCAACCAAGAACTGGTCTCTGGCTCTGAGCTGCTCCAGCTGATCACACCCTTTTTGGGGTAAGAGAGTGTTTGTTTTGGCCTGAAATGACTATAGGTAGTCCTTGACTTACGACCGTTCGTTTAACGACAGTCCAAAGTTACGACGGCCTTGGAATGGGTGCTTTACGGCGTGTAAAGCACTTCCAAGCGTTGCAAAACGTCGCATACACCCCCGCGGCCACATGATTGCATTTCAGGCGCTTGGCATCTGGCTCGCATTTACGACCAGTTGCAGCATCCCACAGTCACATGATCGCGTTTTGCGACTTTTTTGCCATTTTCCAGCCAAAAATGCCCATTGGGGAAGCTGGATTTGCTTAACAGCTGCTGTGATTCACTTAATGGCCCGTGATTTACTTAACGACTGCTGTAAAAATGGTTGTAGAATCGGGTCCGGTCATTTGGTGACTCGACTTACAACCATAATGACTTACGATGGAAATTCCGGTTCTAATTGTGGTTGTAAGTCAAGGAGTACCTGTATGTTAAGTTTTGAACTTTAGGCCCAGAGCTCCTTTAGGCTGTTGAGACTCTAGTCTCACAAATGATCTTTTTTTGAAGGCATGGAGGAGTGTTTTGATCAAATTAAAAATATGCATGGGATGACATTCTCACACTGAGAATAGTTGTGATGAAGCCATTGAAATAAATAGGAGGGTCAATGGATCCCATGGTTTTTAAAATAATAAAGCAGTATATTGTGCCATTGTCAGCTGTATAATTACAACTGTTAAGTCACTTTGAGAATGCAATAATTTTACAGATTTTGCAGCCAAAGCACAGGCTACTCCAATAACTTGCACAGAGTTGCCACAGTTGTGTAAAACGGTCACATGAAATATTTCATGGCTGCAACTTTCTGTTATTTCAACCGTTCTAGAAGGGATGGCCAGTCTTAAGACCATAACATCCCTCAACTCCGTTTTTCCATTACCCCTAGAAAACCCCAAGATTGCGCAGCTGAAATTTGACAACATGTCATGTGTTTTCAGTGGCATTTTTTTACATTTTAAGGAGGAGATAAAATCATTAAGAAGAGAAACATTTCAGCCTTGCCCTCTCCAGTGATATTACAGTCCTTGAAGCATTCAAAGAAAAATTGATGATGATGATGATGATGATGATGTAATAGTAGTAGTAGTAAATGTAGCTCCTGGAGGAAGATGGTTGTCTGCCCTTGCCCTAGAGCAGTGTTTCTCAACCTCAGCAACTTTCAGATGTGTGGACTTCAACTCCCAGAATTCCCCAGGGCTCTTTTACCTCTGTCCATGTCAGTTTCTAGTATATGTTTGCTTGTATGTTTGTTTGTTTGTTTGAAGGAAATTCCCTGAACTCTTTGCTCAGTTCAAGTCATTCCTGGGCGTGAAGGAGCTCTCTTTTGCCTCCCCAATGAGTGATCGTTCCGGGGATGGGATGTGCCGGGAAATTGACTATGCTTCCTGCAAGCGCATCGGCTCCAGCTACAGAGCCCTCCCCAAGACTTACCAGCAGCCCAAGTGCAGCGGCAGGACGGCTATTTGCAAGGAGGTAGGTGGTACTTGCAATCCCTTGTAAAGCGGAGAGGTGAGTAGAAGGCAAGGGGGACTCATCCAACAGTGGAGAACATGGTCCTGTAGGAAGATGCTCAGAAGATCCTGTTGGTTTAGTGGGTGTTTTAAATTCTACAGGTTCTAAATGACACCTGGGTCTCCTTCCCATCCTGGTCTGAAGACTCGACCTTTGTCAGCTCAAAGAAAACTCCCTACGAGGAGCAGCTGCATCGGTGTGAAGATGAGCGCTTCGAGGTACGTCTCCTTCACCTGACAGCTGTTAAGTGTCTCCTTTCGGTCAGCAACTGAACACCCGGTTTCCCCTCAGGAAGTCCCATGTCTGATGCCCAGTGTGTACAGGTAGCCAAAGCAGAAAAGGCCTCTCTGCCTGGGGTTTTGGCATCGTGCTGCCGGTGGGAGCTGCCAGTGACTGGGTTCATACTAAGCTATGGTTCTATTAATGGTGGTTTGTGGAATAAACCAGAGTTGGGTAGTCCACAATGGCCAGGTTCACACTTCATGCTCCCTCAAAACAAAACACATTTTGATTTAGTATGATATGTCAACCTTGCTATTTTTTTCTGTCTGAAAGCTGGGAATGGATGGAAGACTGATTAATGGAGGTCAGACTTTAGATACTGCTACTTCTACTTTTCCCTTGCATCTTTGGGCAGCTCTTTTCTGGGCCAGAGGAGACGTGTTTGGTAAACGTCCTCTTCTGGGTTTCCCTGAGCATGCTCTGTGGAAGGAGCGGTGTTTGAGGGCCAGCTCTGAGAGTTTGTAGGGTTGCCATGTCCTACTTGACTGCATTAAACAGTGGCATTTCCCAAAACGGTTTTCAGAGTGAGTGGCGACACATTGCATTGGTGAGTTGATTAACACAATAGTGTAATAGAAAGCTTTTGTCCTTGTTCAGGCTACAGACCTCATCTGCTTTGCACAGGAGTCTGTAGTTCTAGTTCCTTTGTTCCAGTCTTCAGCTAAGTGACACAGTGTTTTGAAAAGTTAAAACTTTCCTTTATTGATTTTTCCTAGTGTTATTTCTGGTGTCGTATTCATGCCTCCCCCTTTTTTGCATAATTATTCTTCTGTATAGAGCAATTTTGACAAGTGATAAGATAATCACCTTGGAAGATGATGATGTATATGTGAGATACTATTGATGTCACATGGAAACTATGGTCCTTCGACCATCTCTCACAAAACACCATCATGATTACTGTGATCCTTTACATCCAAATCCCATACAAATATTGATTAAAAGCCATTAAGAATATATTCCGTGGTTATGCACCACTAAGCATGGTTAGTCATCAACCTGCTACTTTGTGCTTATGCCAACTTCTTCATGACTAAGGTAGATCTACATTTTCTCAGCTCTGGTTTCTAAAATTTCTTTTCTATTAGAAATACATTGATGATTTTTTGATTGTTTGGACTTGACTTCAATAATTTTATTTTCAACATTTACCTGATCAGTCCATGCAACAGATTTACTTTTTGGAACTCTAAACTGGATATGTAAGTATCATCTTGCACTGTAAACTGACTGGCTATAACACAAAGTTGCATGGTCCTTGTTCCCACCTGGAGTACACTTCAAATTGTACTATCAGGCAGATTTCACAAAGACTCAAAAGGATTTGTCCCGGGCATTTCTCAAATTATAGTATCTACTTAGTAAAGTGTGGATCTACATCCACAAAGTTAGTTACTCAGGAGGATACTACCACAGTATCTCCCCCCAAAGGAAGCTACTTGTCATATACTGTTTCCAACTAAAACCAGTTGCATCATTAATTATCTGCAGTCTATTTGGGGCATAACAAGCCTTGGATTACAAGTGTATCAAATAAAGTAGTTACTTACTAGCAAGAGCAGTCATGATACAGTGACCCGTTCTCTGGGATCAAAGCTCTGCAGTGATCCAAGATGCTAGTTCTGGACCCAGATCCATTCTTTTTTTTTTTTTAACAATTTTTATTGCACATCAATAATATAAACATAAACCGACAATAATACAATACAATACAACATACAACACATATTATATATTATACAATATATTGTATATTAGGTATTAAATACCTTTAGATAGATTACCGCTCTACCCTTTACCCTTTCTTATTATTTCTTCTTTACATCTTCTTCAAAATCTATATTCTATTCTTTCTTCCATACCTCTGACCTTTTCAACCAAACCAACACATTCTAATTAACTTTCCAATTTCTGAGTGTTTTAATAGACACTCAGCCTTTAACCCTTTACCTCCTACTCCTCAACATAGTTTTACTTTCTGAGATCTCGTCTTCCCCTTCTTTCCCTTCTCTTCTTTCTGTAATCCCCTAATTCTCTATTCCTTACTTTCTTATAATTTCACTGTAATCAAACAACATAAAACAAAAACAACAAAACAACAAAGTAAAATAAAATGGACTTCCAGACCCAGATCCATTCTGGCAATACTATTACAGAACCTCCATTTAATCTGCAGCGTTGAGAATTACCTGATCATCTTCCAATGTGAAATATGCTATTCACATTTTAGGAACATTTTAACTTCTGGTACAGTATCACTGACCTTGGCATGGAACTACTTGAACAATGGAACTTGTTAACTGGTGGGCTGGTTTGGTGATCTTGTTGTGTCACCCACAGCTTGAATAGGAACAAGGGTTTTTTGTAAATCATTCTGTGTGTGTTAATTGGCTCATCAGTACAAAATCCCTGTATTATCACCCAACACCTTTTTTTGATAACAGCCATTGTTAATAATGGTCCTTTCTCGATTTCATTTCCCTCTGACTTCCTGTTTATAATTTCTTCTTCTCTCTCAGAGTTATAGATAAATATGCTATTAACTTAAGATGATGCTTCATGCATCAAATGAACTAGACTGCAATCTAGACAAGTTTATGTGTCAATGTATTAGATTTTAGCATGGAAGCCTAGCTCATGGGTGCCCAGATTTTGCTTCATGGCCATGTTTGGTTGGGACTGCCAGAAATTGTGGTACAACAACTCTTTTGGAGTGGGGCAGCTATAACAAATCTAATAAATAATTGTAATAATAACTGGTGGGCTGGTTTGGTGATTTGGGAGTGAATAGCTTAATTGTCTGCTGTGACTGTCTCATGTGGTGTGTGGGCTGGATTGTCTAGTTTCCTGCAAAGAAGTCTGCATGATGGAGGAGTCCACTCCTGGTAGTTCTTACGTCTTTAGTGTTTCATGGCTTACTTTTTGCAGCTGGATGTTGTCTTAGAGACCAACTTGGCCACCATCCGTGTCTTAGAAAGTGTACAGAAAAAACTGACCCGTATGTCGCAGGAGGACCAAGAGAAGTTCCGGTTGGATGACTGCCTTGGTGGCACATCAGAAGTGATCCAGCGCCGGGCCATCTACCGCATCTATGGTGACAAAGCACCTGAGATAATTGAGAGCCTCAAGAAGAACCCTATCACTGCCCTTCCGGTTATCCTGAAGAGGTGACCACTACACAGTCCCATAAAATCTATTCAATTTTCCCCCAGCCTGACTGCAACACCCAGAATTCCCAACCAGCATATTTTGTGGCATGGCTGGCTGAGGATTTTGGGAGTTGTGATTCCAAAACATCTAAAAGGTTCTAGCCTGGGAAAAACTGACTGAAATAGCGCCCATCCTTTTGCTCTCCATGAAGATTATATTTTGAATATTTACCATAATGTATCAGTGTGTGTTACACCTCCTATATGTAATGAAATGTCCCTCTCTGATTGCTTGGCCTGGAAATGGCACGTCCTTGGAGCCTTTTATTTATGCTTGGTTTCCAAGTTCAGTGGTATCCCCTCCGTTTCAGGCTGAAGGCCAAAGAAGAAGAGTGGCGAGAGGCCCAGCAGGGCTTCAACAAGATCTGGCGGGAGCAGTATGAGAAGGCCTACCTGAAGTCTCTTGACCATCAGGCTGCCAATTTCAAGCAGAACGACACAAAAGCTTTGCGCTCCAAGAGCCTGCTGAATGAGATTGAGAGCGTCTATGACGAGGTAAGCGTCGGGGCTCCGCTTGGGTGTGGGACAGACGGGGAGCCCTGGTCACCTCACCACTCTCTCATATGTGTATTTCCAGCACCAGGAGCAGCACTCTGAGGGAAGGGGGGCCACTAATGAGCCACATCTCATCTTCGTCTACGAAGACAAGCAGATCCTGGATGATGCGGCTGCCTTAATCAGCTACTACGTGAAACGGCAGCCCACTATTCAAAAGGAGGACCAGGCTACTATTCGGCAGATTGTCCATCACTTCATCCCTGACCTGTTTTTCTCCCAGCTGCCTGAGCACCTGGTTCCTGAAGAGTTACCGAGCGATGAGAAGGGGAGCCCAAAGGCTCACCCGGTGGAGACGCGTGATCTGCGGAAAAGGCACGCGCCTGGCTCACAGACGACCCCTGTGGAGGATAAGGGATCAACCCTGGTGGAAGCCCATGAGCTGAGAAAGAGGAACCCCCCTGGCCCACCCGCAAGCCCTATGGAGGAGAAGCCATCTGCCCTGGAGGGCCATGAACTGCGCAAGAGAAACCCCCCGGCCCCTCCTGCCAGCCCTGCGAAGGACAAAGGGAGTCTGGAAAGCATCGTGCCTTCCGCTCGGTCCCACCGCACCCTGGACAACGTTTATACTCTTTTCTTTGCCAATAACAACTGGTACTTCTTCCTTCGCCTTCATCAGACTCTTTGCTCACGGCTCCTCAAGATTTACCGTCAGGCGCAGAAGCAGCTGCTGGAATATCGGACAGAGAAAGAGAGAGAGAAGCTATTGTGCGAAGGCAGGAAGGAGCGGGCCAATGACCCCGCCATGGAGCTGAGGCTGAAGCAACCGAGTGAGTTGGCTTTGGAAGCATCTTGAGATGATGGTTTGGGTGGAGGGAAGGATGCATGTGTGGATTAGACAGTATTAAGGTTCTCAGTTGTTTTGAAACCGAAGGTTGAGGCTGGCAACCTCCTCAGAACACTGTTTGGAAGCAAATTGCATCTGAGAACCTCAATTGGCTCTTCCTTTGTAGGGAAAACGATACTGTCCTTACCAGCGAAGGAGCACATCCTAACACGGATTCTTCCTCCTGTTTGCTGCATAGACAGTATCAAGCAAAACCGACTAAACTAATCCTCTCTGATGGGCAGAGACTCCTCTGAAAGTTTAGCCTTTCCGCAACTTGTTTCTTCAGAGCCTCCTCTCCATTTTCCTGGTGTAATTAGTGAATTGTTTTGGGTAGAACTGCATATATTCTTTCTGCCTTGCGAGTAGGGCACATCTGAGGAACCTCGGTGGTCTTCCAGGCATTTCCAGATTTGAAACCTCTGAGGCCCAAAGGCAGCAACTGTTCTCCCCTCATCTTTCCCTAATTTATGCACAGCAACTTAATTCCAAGCTCCAGATTTTTGGAAGTTTTATAAAGGAATAAGTAGAAATGTAAAGTTTATGTATTTATAAATAATAATTAATAAAGTTTTATTTTATAAAGAAATAAGTAGAAATAGGAGCTTTAAATGGAATTTAGTTCTTTGCATGCCTGGGTCAGATAAAAAGATAGGTAGTCTTTTCAGGAACAGAAGCTAAGTTGTGGCATTCCTTTCCTTGAAAGTTTGCATGGTTTTCACCTGGCTTTTGAGTTCGGTTACCTTATTTCTGGTTTTGCTTTGGTAATGTTCATGGATTGGTTGTCTGTATTGTATTTATTATAGGGAAGGTTTTATTTTGCAAATCTCTGTTTAGCAGACTCCAGATGCAGTGGACAAAATGGCCATCTGGACATCACCCCTTAGGATGTCCATGGCATCCAAAGTAGTCTGGATGAGGCACTTAAAAAAAGATTTTAAAGAATTTTAAATAAACTTTGTTCACAGAAATTTATGTCATTTGTGTACTTGGTGATTTAATGGGCATTTGGAAAGAATTGACACCCCCTCTCATCTCACTTGGGGTTTCACTATATTTTATATTTCCTGTACTTATTTTTAAATGTTATGACCTTGAAGTCCCCTGTTGGAGAAAAATGCTTCTGTGTTATTATTTGAAAGCAAAGGAAAACATTAACAAGCTACACCATAGTTGGAATGGAAGAGTTTGTTTTCCTGAGGCAGGCGTAGGTAATCCGGTGCCCTCCAATGTGTTGGATGTCAGCACTGATACAGGATATTGCAGTTGTATTCCAGAATATCTGGAATGCACCAGAACGTCCATCCCTGCTCCAGGTATCCCTGCCATTCTTCAGCGCGCCTCCAATACATCTTTTGGCCAGTAGAGGCCACTACCTCGTCAGTGGCTCTCTAATCAAGTTGTCTTCCAGTGGAGGAGAGCAGCTGGCATGAGCCTTTGAGCAATTCCTATTTGTGGCGACCACAGTTCACTCACTTATAGAATGTGGCAGATCAGATCCTTGTGGTAGGCTGTCATTGAAACACTTGGTGTCCTCTTATACGGATTAAGTTACTCAAATCGCTGGTGCACAGATAGGCATGGAAACTGGTTTGGCATCTACCTGAGCACCCCGCACCTTCCTGCAGAGATGCCTGAGCAGTTGTCTTTTTCCATGGGGTGTCTGATTCATGTTCTCCCCCAGGTGAAGTGGAGCTGGAGGAATATTACCCAGCCTTCCTGGACTTGGTGAGGAATTTGCTGGATGGCAACATTGACCCCACCCAATATGAGGACACCTTGAGAGAGATGTTTACCATTCATGCCTATATCGGCTTTACCATGGACAAGCTTGTACAAAACATTGTCCGGCAGGTAACCGCAGCCTTCTCCAGGGAGGGGGGCAGTTGTATAGGAGACGGATTTGGAACCCGCTTTGGGGCTGTCACAGTTTGGCCCCTACTGAGCCTCCTATGGAGAAATGACATCCCAAGCAGTCCCCTTGTTTGTGGTGCTCTCTGTTACTCGTGTGTAAGGCTGGGCCTGTTCTGAGGAATTCAAGATTTCCAGATATGATTCCAGGACTTCGCCCATGAGGAAAAAAATAAAGTGCTAGCTACGTTGCCATGTGCGGTTGAGGCCATCCGGAAATGCTGTTCCATTTGGCATTACAGGTAGTCCTCGAGTTACGATGACAGTTGGGACCAGGATTGTTGTCGCTAAGCAATGCAGTCGTAAAGCGCTATGTCACGTGACCACATCACTTAGCGATGGCAATCCAGGCAGTCCCAGTTGTTGTCATAACCCAAAGACCCGGGGGTTGTTATGTGGGAAGTGGAGGGGGTCCCAGGTAAGGAGTGTGGGGTTGCCACACAGAGGTGGGGGGTCCCAGCGCGGCCCAGCACAGGCAGTGCTCAAGTTGGGGAGGGGGTGCTCAGTGTGGTTGAGTGGCGCAAGCTCAGAAAGGCTGGGGAAGGAAGGCGCGGCGTGCATGCAAGTGCAGGAAGGCCATAGAAAGAGGGTGCTGGTGGGTGGGTGCGTGTGTGCGAGTGCAGGGAGGCCGGGGAAGGACAGTGCCGGTGGGTGCATGTGTGCGAGTGATGGGGGGGGAAGGAGGGTGCGGTGCATGTGAACAAGCGAAGGGGGGAAGGAAGATGCAGTGCGAGCAAAGAAGGGGCTTGGGGGGGGATACTTACCCGAGTGACTTGCAACCTTCCCTGCCAGCTTCCCCATTGACTTTGCTTGTGGGAAGCCAGCAGGGAAGGTCACAAATGGTGATCACGTGACTGCGGGATACTGCAACTGGTCATAAGTGCAAGCTGGTGGCCAAGCACCTGAATTTTGTTCACGTGACCACGAGGGTGCTGTAACAGCCGGAACTTCGAGAACTGGTAGTAAGTCTCCTCATTCAGCACTGTCGTAACTTCAAACAGTCGCTGAACTAATGGTCATAACTCAAGGAGTACCTCTATGTTGGACTGAGTCGAGCAGCAGGTTGGGTTAATGTGTCTCTGGACTGTCCTGCATAAAGTTGTCAGTGCTGGAACTTTTTGTTGCCTTTGTGCCCTAGATGTAATGTTGGTATTTTCTGTTTCTCTCTCTCCTCCCTCTGCTTGTTCTGGGCAACAGCTGCATCACTTGGTGAGTGATGATGTCTGTCTGAAAGTTGTGGAGCTGTATCTAAGTGAGCGAAAGCATGGTGCAGCTGGTGGCAACCTATCTTCACAATGTGTGCGAGCTGCAAAGGAGACCAGCTACCAGTGGAAGGCTGAACGTTGTATGGCAGATGAGAACTGCTTCAAGGTACAGCAGCCCTCTTCCCAGAACAAGCAAGCTTCCACATCTTACCTTTCCTCAGCTGAGGATATTCAGATATCTTGGACTTCAGTTGCTGACCAATATGATCAAAACTGAAATCCAGTACATCTGAAGGATACCAAGTTGTAGAAGGTTGGTTCCATCACTGGCAGTACCTTTTCTTCTCTGCTGAACTTTTAAAGGTAACTTATTCTATCATCCCACATAACTAGAAACCTGTATGGGGATTAACACTTTGGGGATGTCTATCCTTTGTACCTCTGGATGCAAACAACCTTCTGGAGGACAGCTTCTCTTGGACCTGCGTGCGTGAATGGCTGCCTCTTTTTCACAGGTAATGTTCCTTCAAAGGAAGGACCAAGTGATCATGACCATTGAACTGTTGGACACAGAAGAGACTCAAACTGAAGACCCTATGGAAGTCCAGGTAATTCTCACCTTGTTCCCCTCCCTCAAAGATGGACTTGGCCTCATGTTCTTTAGAGAATGCTTGGAGCAAAGCTTTCCCAGGAGTGCAGAAAGGGATGTGTTTCCTTCAAACTTCCTGTATCAGAGAAGAATGTGACTGACTCTCTTACCTGTCTCCTCCAGCATTTGACTAATTATGTGGAACAGTATGTGGGAGTGGAGGGGACCCCGAGCAGTCAGAATGAAGGCTTCCTCTTAAAACCGGTCTTTCTGCAGAGGTGAGTTGCTATTTTCCCATTGTTTATCATCCTCCATCAACTCTGCTATTAGTTATTATGTGCTAATCAGAAATATGAAAAAGGATCCTTGGTGGAATGATGAAGTGAAAGATGCCGTAAGTGAGAAAAAAAGTACCTAAGTGAGTGAGTGCTGCAAAAAACTTAGGATGAGTGAAATTTAATGTACAGATAGTCCTCACTTAACAACCTCAATTGAGACCGGCAACTCCATCGCTAAGTGATGTGGTCGTAAAGTGAAACACGTTGAAACACATGTTGGTTTAGATTAGTGTTTCTCAAACCTGGCAACTTTAAGATGTGTGGAATTCTGGGAGTTGAAGTCCACAGATCTTAAAAGTTGCCAAGTTTGAGAAACACTGGTTTAGAGAAAGCATTATAAAGTGAATCCGCTTGAAGGTTTGATTAATAGAACTTAGATGAAGCTATGATCACATTGAATGTCACACTATACAGGATTACTGACACCTCTAAAGAATCCACACACTTTCTCTCTGTAGTGGGTAATTTGTACTCTGATGGCAGGAGTGAATGTATGTCGAAAGAATTAGAAACAGCTGTGTATAAGGGCATGCGTCTGCCCACTTTGTTACAGGGCAGTGAGAGTTGGGGATGTCAGAAGAAACATAGAATGGGATTCTGAAAAGGTGTGCATGGTAAAACAAGAAGATGTAGGGTCAAGAATGAAGAGGTATAGTGAATTATTTTGGTGTAAACGAGATTTAGCTGTATTTCCTTTTCTAATCTCATGCCTTTAATTTCCTTGGTATCTTTTCTGATCTTTTGCATAACATTGCTTAAAGCCCAGGAAATGAACAGAATGGTGGGTCTGGGTGAACGTAGTTTCAGACCGTAACAGGCTTTTCTGCTTTACTCCTTAAACGTACTGCTTGCATTTTGGCTGAAGCTGGTCAGAACGCCCCCCGCCCCCCCCCCCTTGTACTCCTGTTTCAGGGAGCTTCGGGGAAGGCTGATTGGGCACCACTCTTCCCCTCCTGCCTCCCTTCCCCGAAGCAACCCAGGCTGACGCGTGTCCTCTTCTCCCGCTTCAGGAACCTTGACAAGTTCCAGCGATGGCAGTGCCAGCAGATCCAGGCCATGCGTGACAAAGCGAAAAGTTCCTGGAAGCAGCTGATAGGCGTGGAGAGTGCCTGCAACGTGGACTGCAAGTTCAAGTTGAACACACACAAGATGCTCTTCATCATGAACGCTGAGGATTACATGTACCGCCGGGGAGCACTGTCTCGAGCCAAACAGGTGCACCTTTTAGAACGACCCCTTTGGGCAGCAGCCTGCTAGATGGGCTGAACTCTCGGATAGCCCACCGTCCTTCTCCCTTTCCCCGTCTCTCTTGCAGGCGGCACCCCGAGTCTTGCTGCGGCATCACCAGCGCTTTGAAGAGTGGCACCAGCGCTGGCTTGCACGGCACGTCAACCGAGAAGCGACTGAGGTGGTCCAGGACTGGCTGATGGGTGAAGAGGACGAGGACCTGGTGCCCTGCAAGACGACTTGTGAGACTGTCAGTATACACGGGGTGCCTGTCAACCGCTATCACGTGCAGTACAGCCGCCAGCCCTCCTCGCCCTGACTTCCAGCCTGTCCACCCTCCCCAAATTCCAGTGGCCCTCATGGACTTCTGGGAAGGCAACCTATGTATCACTGGTATTTATCCAACCAGCTTTTTTTCATTAGGGGTCTCAGTCGGGACTAAGATGGTGTTCTTCCCCACCCCACCCCATCCCACCCCATGCAGCATGGATGTGCTTGTGCGGGGGAGGACGGACCCCGCAGCAGAACGGAGGCAGCTTGGGTTGCTGCCATTTAACCGGGGGCTTTTCAGCTCAGGCCAGGAGGGAGATTGGACTGCAGGGGGGAAGTGGCCGGGGGGCTAGAAGAGACAGGCCGCTGCTCTCTGAGAAGTTCCAAAGGTGTTGCATATTGGGGATGGGGTCTCCAAGGATCTACAGCAACGACTTACTTGTATCATTGAGCAGCAAACAAAATGTCAAGTGTGGAAACTGTGACTTTCTCTCTCATTTTTCCCCTATATTCCAATTCTATGGGTGGCACGGCTGAGTTGCCAATATACCTTGGCACCTTCTGTTGGCAGTTCTTACTTGGGGAAGTTATCCAAGGGGGAGCTGCGCTGTGGGCAACTAGGGCTCTTGTCCCTTTGAAAATGGGAGAACTCAAGATTTCTTCAAGAACCATCAGCCCATTTTTTTCCTGCAAAGAAAGAAGAGGTTTGGATTTGCATTCTCTCTCTACCCATCTCTAAAACCTTTTCTGATCTAGTGCAACATTTGGCCTGGGTAAAATTCAAGGTGTCTTCCCTCCCACACAGGCTTTCATGAGTTCACTTAACAGTGCCATCTTAGTTCTTCATGTGTGTGCCCCTTGGAGCAACAAGATTTGCAGGTCCCGCCTCTGGATAAGAGGAGCATGTCCAGAGGGGCTGGATTGTTCAAGACCTGGTGTAGGTTTTGGGTTTTTGTGCTGAAGCAGCAGCAGCAGCAGCTTCGGGTCTCCCATAAGGGGCTACTGCCCTCCCTGCTTCTAAAAAGGCCTTGGCGTCTAGGGGTTTCTTCTACTTGCGAAATAGGCGGTTGCATCCCCCCCTTCTCTTATTCCCCCGTGCGGCCAAGGAACGGGGATGCGATTCACCTTGTGCAGTGTACAGAAGTCCCAGTTCTACCGCCTTTGCCTCCAGCAGCTTCTCCTCCCAAATTTCCAACCGTATCTTCGTCTGCTGTCCCTGAGCAGAGAGGTGACTGCCTGTGCCAAATTCTGTTAAGAAACTATTACTAAATGGTAGCTTGTGGCTTAATGTGTGTTCGATTGGGGGGCATCGTGAAGTTTGAGAATGTTATCCCCTTCTAGGCCACCCTCCTTCCTCCCCTCTTTTTCCTCAAACTTTTTCAAGGCCATCTTTACACATCCTTTTATACATCAGTTAATTTATAATCCGAGTGGACAAAGCAAGACTCTATCCTTTGTATCCTTCTCATCGCTCAGTGTGGTGTCAGCAAGGGCTACATGAAACCAACAGAGACCTGTCAATAGCCGGAAGAGAAGACAAGAACGTTCTTCGGTTTTTCTGAAGGATCTCTTGCTTTTTTAAAATTGGTTTTGGCTTGTATTTGCTTTGCAATTCTTTAAATGTAGTTTTTAAAAAAATATTTATTTGCACATCAAGTAAAATAAAATATTAATTTTAAAATGCAAAGATTCCCTCATTTCTTGATTCCTGGGTGGCTCCAGAGTAGTTGACAAAGCACTTGGGAAAAGCTGGAAGTACTGTATGTGTTTGTGGCCTGGATATAACCTGTTGAATATTCAGGGAGAGGCAGCTATTCATGAAGTAGAAGATTCTCCCTCACCGACGAGACCTAACAAATCTGGGACTTCGATGGAACTGTCTCAGTGAGATTCCTTAATTCCTTGGGCCAGGAGATACTTGAGTTGTGGTGCCCGAGTACCAGTTTGAATCCATTTCATTGTTTATTTATTTCTGGGATTAGGGACCCTGATGTCCAGAGAAGTGTAATCTCTCTCTGCAGAAAATCAAATTCAGGGGAGTTCTTTGACATCCATAATTGCTTCAATGGGCTCGATGAGGAAGAGAAAACTGCACTTAAACCCAGACCAGGTGGACGTGCTCTTGGTAGATGGGAAATGGGACCGGAAGATGGAGGTTCAGCCTCTTTTGGACAGAATTGTTCTCTACCTGAAAGATTAGGGTTGCAGTCTGGGAGTACTTCGCGATCCTTGCTTATCACGAGATTTGCAGGCATTGGCCGTGGCAAGATGTGCCTTTGCACAATTGTATTTAGGGTGCCAGCTATTTCCATTCCTGGACTAATCAGATTTGGTGTTGATTATCCATGCCGTAGTTACCTCCTTTTTGACTGTGGCCATGTGTTCTGAGCGGAGTTACTCTTGGAAAGTATCTGGAAATTGCAGGTGGTATAACATGTGGCAGCTGGGTTGCTAACTGGTACAGGTACGCAAATCATATGAGGCTAGCTCTAAAAGATCTGCACTTGTTGCTAATTGCTTACCAGGCACAATTTAAGGTTTAGCGCTTGGAATAAATATATATTTATATTTATATTATTTATATTTATATATATATTCAATCGTGTCCGATCCTCGGCAACTGCCTGGACTAGTCCCTGCAGTTTTCTTGGCAAGATTTCAGAAGAGGTTTGCCGTTGCCTTATTCCTGGGGCTGAGAGAGTGACTGGCTCAAAGTCACTCAGCTGGCTTTCATGCCTAAGGCAGGACTAGAACTCACAGTCTCCCAGTTTCTAGTCCGTTGCCTTAACCACTAGACCAACCTGGCTCTCAGCACTTGGAATAAACAGGCCCTAACCTGATTATTTAAAGGCCTGTTTCTCCTGCTCCAAATCTATCTAGTTTTAAGGATCTGCAGACGAGGCTCTTTTGAAGATGCCCCCTTTTCAGAGATCAATCTATTGTCCCTTGAGAGAGGGCTTTCTTCATTGCTATCAGGCTATGGAATGTACTCTCTTGAGTGTTGTGCTTAGCCGCCCCCCCCCCCCTATTTATCCTGGGTTTATAAACCTGCTGATTTCTCTCATCAGGATTTTGTTAGATGATTTAAACATTTATTTTCCCGTTAATTTTGACCTGTATTTTTAATTTTTTATATTCTGTTTTTGCTTTTATTTGTTAATTAGCTGTCTTGAGCTCTTGCTAGAGCAAGAAGATGGGGTATAAATCAAATAACCTAAGGTTCTTTTAGAGGTGAAATGGTGCACTTCCTAAACAAAAGTCTGAGCAACTAATTGTGTTTATTGTCTGTTTTTCTGGTCAGGTGGGCAGATTTCTAAGAAAGTATTAGGTGGCAATCCTGCCCTATTTTTATTTTCTAAGACCTCATGTGGTACCCTGAGCCATTTGCAGATGTAAGGGCGCTTCTAGATTTTGGCATTTTGCTTTACAATACCATAGCAGCCCATTTGTTATATGTTTTGCTGTTATGACCTGCTGCAAACGAGATGCATAGCCAGACACCAGCTTCTGGCAGCGTTCCTGAGGAATCCTAGCCCAATTCGTCATGAGCAATGGCCTCCAGTTCAGTAGTGTTCTTGGGTTTGCGTGCTGCAACCGCCTTCTTCAAATCCCACCAGAGATTTTCTATGGGGTTCAAGTCAGGTGACTGTGATGGCCACTGTAGAATCTTCCAGGACTACTTCTGCATCCAAGCCTTAGTGGAATTTGAGGTATGCTTGGGATCATTGTCCTGTTGGAAGGTCCAATGACACCCACGCTTCAGCTTCCTTACAGACGGCATGACGTTTTCTCCTAGGATTTCCTGATACTTCAATGAATCCATCTTGCCTTCCACACGCTGCAGGTTTCCAGTGCCAGAGGATGCAAAGCAGCCCCAGAGCATCACTGAGCCACCACCATGCTTAACTGTAGGCAGAGTGTTCTTTTCAGCGTATGCTTCATTCTTCTTCCAGACATACCGCTGATCCATCGGGCTGAAAAGTTCCAGTTTTGTTTCATCACTCCACAGAACAGAATCCCAAAACTTCTGTGGCTTATTTATATGATTTGTGAGCATATTGGAGCCGACTTTTCTTGTGCTTTTGGGTCAGTCTTGGAGTTCTGGCAGGGAATCCTTCTGTGTTTAGTACGTGCCTTACTGTGCTCACTGAAACCTCAGTGCCTGTTTATATGATTGTGAACATATTGGAGCCGGCTTTTCTTGTGCTTTTGGGTCAGTAGTGTACGTCTTGGAGGTCTGGCATGGAAACCTTCTGTGTTTAGTACGTGCCTTACTGTGCTCACTGAAACCTCAGTGCCTGTTGCCACCAAGTCTTGCTGCAGGTCTTTTGCAGTCACTCGAGGGTTTCTCTCAACCTGCCTTCTCAGAAATCTGGTTGCAGCCATTGACAGCTTCCTTTTTCTGCCCCATCCAGGTAGTGTAACCACTGTTCCTGTAACTTTGAACTTGTGAACTATGCTTCCAACGGGGTGTCTAGGAACATTCAATGCCTTGCTATCTTTTTGTATCCTGTTCCTTGTTTGTGAAGGGCAATGATCTCTTCTCTTACCTTCTTGGACCATTCTTTTGACTTAGCCATATTTCTTTTTTTTTTTTTTTTAATAAAAAAAAATTTTTTTTATTTTTTTTTAAATATAATTTTATTATTAAAAAAACACAAAAAAAACAAACAAACAAAGACATCAACAACATCAATGACATAAAGATAAATGACAAAATACATAACAAACTTAATAAACTTACATTCAAAACTAAATAATCCTACATATCAAAATCCTTATAACATTACATCACGTAGAACAATTAGTTTAAAACGACTTCCTGTTTCCATATTTGTTTGCCATATTTCTAACATGCAGTCAAACGTGACACTTGACAAACCCCTAGCCAGTTCAGGTATTTCATGTGTTCCAGCTCAAGCACACCTGGTGCAACTAATGAAGCCCTTGATTAGTTGCATCAGGTGTGCTTGAGACAACTCCTGTTTTGCATACTGTACAATATGTGTGCTGTTGTGACAGATTCTATTCAGGGGGTTGAATAATTTTGAGACTGTCATTATAAGTTGCATTTTCAGTTGAATTTGAGTGCTTACTTTTCCATGTACTCTTGCAGTTGATTGTAAAGGTGTTAAGTAGGATCAGTGGTTTTATGGTTTGAAAACCAGTTTCTATTTTAATATAACTAAGTAAAGATTCTAGAGATGCCTTGTATTTGTGTATGTGTATATATGGCAGTGGTCTTTAACTAAAAGCAAGTAACATTTTAGTAGGAAGAAAACTGCACAATTCAATATTAAAAGCTGTGGAGTCCTTGGTGCTCTCTGAGCATGGCTGTTTGCTTGCAGACGTTTCATTACTTGACTAGGTAACATCATCAGTGCGGGTGAGTGTGGGGTTTGCTCCCTGTTTAGGGTTGCTGCAGTGCGTTTGTACTCATCTGAATATTTGTATTCAGACGAAAATATTTGTATTCAGATGAGTACAAATGTACTGCAGCAATCCAGAACACCAGAAAAAGGAAACAGGCTGCCTATATATTCCAACAAAATGGATACCCACGCAACTTTATCAAAAAGTGCCTGACCACTACAGTACAACCAACACAAGCTATGAAAAGGATAACACTACCATACATCAAAAACATCTCAGAAACAATCAACAGACTACTACAACCACATGGCATCACCGTAGCACACAAACCAACTAAACCCCCCCAAAACATCTTACGTAAACCAAAAGACCCAGCTGCCCAAAAAGAAAAAACAGGAGTCATCTACAACATACAATGTAAGGACTATAACAGCCACTATGTAGGACAGACAGGCAGAAGACTAGCAGAGCACATCCACAACACAAGGGCAGACTCAACCATAGTTTCAGCTGGGAAATTGTGAGCATCCTAGACCAAGCTGAATACAAAAATGCTAAGGAATTCCTGGAAGCTTGGCATTCAGACAAATCAGCCATCAATAGACTGTGTTATGAAGGAGTTCCTGAGAAAAGATAGAGAATGAAAAGAAATCAGGTTTTGGGACACTACTTAAAAAGAATAAACATCAAGGTCTTTAAAAGCAAAAAGAAGATTTATAAAGTTGGCTTATTTGTTCAAGGTTAAAATATATGAGAGCCAGTTTGGTCCAGTGGTTAAGGTGCTGGGCTAGAAACCAGGAGTCTGTGATATGTCGATGAAGGTTCTCAGTCATCCAGGTGGAACAGTCTGTGGCTTGAAACATGTCAACTGGATTTCTATTTTCTCAGTAGAAACGTTTCACTCCTTATCCAAGGAGCTTCTTCAGTCTTCAGTCTGAAGAAGCTCCTTGGATAAGGAGTGAAACGTTTCTTCTGAGAAAATAGAAATCCAGTTGACATGATTCAAGCCACAGACAGGAGTCTGAGTTCTAGTCTCGCCTTAGGCATGAAAGCCAGCTGGGTGACCTCGGGCCAGTCACTCTGTAAGACAGAGCTTTCCAAACTTTTCATGTTGGTGACACACTTTTTAGACATGCATCATTTCGCGACACACTCTTACAGCAGGGCATCATATCGTGACACAGTCTTACAGCAGGGCACAAGGCAGGCATTAGGACCTGCGTGGAATCGCAGCAGGTTTGGAGGCAGCAAGGCACAAGGCAGGCACTAGGACCTGCGCGGAATCCTGGCAGGGCTCAGAGGCAGCAGCAGCCGCGACACACCCAGACACTGCAGCTGACACACTAACGTGTCCCGACACACAGTTTGGAAAGCTCTGCTGTAAGAGAATATTTGTAGCTCAGGGTTGAAATATGGAGTCCTTGGCGCTCTCTGAGCCTTGTAGTTTTCTTGCAGATGTTTTTTTTTTATTTATTAAATTTTATTAAGTTTTACAATACATAATAAAATTTAAAGTAGAAAAAAGAAATAGAAACAGAAATACAAAATAAGAAAAAGATAAAGAAAAAGTGAAGTCAAGAAATAATAAGCAAAGAAAATATAGAAAATAGATGTCCTCCAATCTATCTTTGAACTTAAAGTACAACAATTGATTTTAAATGTTAGTCCTTCATACAGTATACAGGAACTTTTCTTTGTCATATGCCTTTTGATTTCTTTAATCCAATCTTCTAACCTTCATCTTACTGTCTCCCAATAATCCATCTTTGGCTTCCACTCCTTGAAGTAGTAGTTAAATGTTGAATGTTCATTACTACATATTTATATCTTCAATAAAGACCAATTAGTATAACAAATAAAAGCCTTATTTACTTCTAATAAACTACAATATATTCTATTCATATTATGACTCATAACCTAACATGTTATGTAACTTAATACATAATTTAGCAATTCTTATAGTGTTCATACATATATATTTCTATAATTTAATTCTAATATATATATATATCTCCATAAAAAAGGAATTCTTGAATCTCAATTATACATCTGTAATTTCCATTCCTTGTAGTAGTGTCCATTTAAACTAAGTGCATAATCTATCATATCACTTAACCTAATAGCTAATATATCAATTCTTATAATATTCATACAATACATATTGATATATATCATCCTGTAGTAACCATCATTCTAATTCCATCATATCATTATCTTCTCATAAATATATCTCTAAGGAAAACAATATTCTATAATATCAACTTGTGTTTGTATTTAGCATCTTACATTTAGAATATCACTTTTTATATATCCATACAATTTCTCATAACAATTCAAGTCCATATTTTCATTAGCCTTTATATCCATACAGTTTCTCATATCTTCTGTTTAGGTTATGCCAAAATCACAATACACTGTGGCAGATTCGCAATATACAGCCTGCTCTTTTCTATATCTCATATAGAATATCAGAGCAACCTTCTCTCCCTTTCCACATATTTCACAACATCCATCCAACTGTGCACCCATATTTTCACTCTGTCTCCACTGCCACAACATATCTATACCAAGATTGTAGTGTAAAGCCTTCAGAATGTTCTTCTGAACTAATATACTCAAAATTTCCTCCTTCTGTTTCTCCTCCATTTGAAAAACATTTTTCCTTTCTGTCTCCGTTTCTGTTCTCTGTTCTTTCTCTCTGTTTTGCAGAGTTACGAACAGTAATTCCAACGACCTTTGAATATTTGAAAAAGCCTCAGTAATCTCTCTTCTGAGCTCCTCAGGTACAAGTTGGAAAGCCATCTTTCCTGTGTCCTTCAAATTAAAACAACAACCCTTCTAGTCAAAACAATAATCATGTAATCTGTCCATGGAATACTACCAGCAGAATCTATTAAGCAGAACGTCGTTGTTGTGTGTTTTTTCTTTTTTTAAAGTCAAAAGAAAAAAGAAAGTTCCAATAATCCAAAATACAGGAGAGAATAATATTTTAAACAGTTTATAGAAGGAGAAATAAAAAATATATTCCAAATGAAGCAAAATCCAACCAGGGAGGATGTAGAAAAAGAAGACAAGGAAAAAAACACATTACCCTGTGTTTTTATTCTTCAAACTGCGAGCTTTCGTTCTTCAAGCTGCAAGCTGCTTAATCCAAACAAAGAGTTTCTCAAAAAATGAATAGTCATTTAGTTTATCAAGTGAAGAATTACACACAGAGTCTCTTAAATCCCTCTAATACAAAAGAGAAGTAAAAAAAAAAATGCAGACGTTTCATTATGTTGCAAATATAGAGTCCATCAAACTTCCACCAGAATCAGTTATAGCAAAGAAAGCACAAAGTTAGCCAACATTTTCAACAAAGTCCAAAAGATAGATCTTAGATTTCAAAAATATTTTAATCTAAAAAAAACATTCCTAAAGTGATCTAAAAGCGGCTGGGCGCTCTTGTGTCTCTTCAAAGAGACTTGTTTCCCCTGCGAGAGCCTGATATATCTCGGCCATTGCCTTGCACTTACCCTGTTCTTTCCGCGGTGGAAAACTACAGAAAAAACAAGGGTAGGCAATCCCAATGGCCCCACGAGTAATCTTCTGGTCTCCCCCTCTCCAGGGGAAAAAAAACTTCAGTGGACCACAACTTCTGCAATCCACTGCAAGCAAGGGAAATTCAGTCAGTTCTCAGCTTCTCTGAGAAATCTGACTGGTCGAGCTGGCAGCCAAGCCTGGAGTCAGTTTTCTTGCAGATGTTTCATTGCCAGACTAGGCAACATCTTCAGTGCGAAAAGGGAGTGGGACTTGCTCTCTGTTTATATACCATGGCTTGTCCTGCTTGTGTTGGTGGAGGTGTTGTTCTCCCCTTAGGAGTTCCTTGATTGGGCTGTTGTTTGCTGCTTGGTTGATTGACTGAGTTAATAGTTCCTTGATTATGGTATATTGTGCTGTTTGATTGTTCCTCTGGTGCTAATCTTGATGTTAATATTTGCATATCTGGGTATTGATTGCTGGCAAGGAGGTGTTCTGGTCTTTTGGCTTTTCTATTGTCTCTTATGAATGGTATGTAAATGTTGTTTACCTCTATGTGTCTGTTGATGGCTGCTTTGTCTGAGTGCCAAGCTTCCAGGAATTCTCTAGCGTTTTTGGATTTGGCTTGGTTTAAGATGCCCAGAGTTTCCCAACTGGAATTCCTGGAAGCTTGGCACTAGAAAAGCCAAAAGACCTGAACACAAGCAGCAAACAACAGCCCAATCAAGGAAATCCTAAGGAGAGAACAACACCTGCACCAACACAAGCAGGACAAGCCATGGTATATAAACAGAGAGCAAGTCCCACTCCCTTTTCGCACTGAAGATGTTGCCTAGTCTGCCATGAAACATCTGCAAGAAAACAAGGCTCAGAGAGCACCAAGGACTCCACAGTCACTCTCTCTCAGCCCAACTTACCTCACAGGGTTGTTGTTGTGGGGAAAATAGGAGGATGAAGGAGTATTAGGTATGTTCGCCACCTTGAGTTATTTATAAAAATAATAAAGGCGGGATAGAAAATAAATAAAATAAATAAATATTATTATTTTTCTAGTAGTTTTTAATGGGTTTTTCTTGACCAGGACTGAATGATGGGGCTTTAAAGATTTGTTTTTAGATAAGATATGGGAAGAAGAGTTTTTTTGTTGCATGTTTAGATAAAGTGATAAGCTATGGTGTTAAAATTGAAGGAAAGTGTTAAACTTGCGAAAGAGTTTCTGAGAGATGAAGAGAAAATGTTAAGAAATTAATTTGTAGGACATTATTTGAAGGGATTAAAGATTTTCAGTATGTTGTTTCTGGTAGCTCTTAATGGAATTTTTCTTGATTAAGTTTAAATGATGGGTATGAGATAAGACATGGGAAGAAGAGTTTTTTTGTTGTATTTTTAGAGAAAATGCTAAGTTACTGTGTAAAGGAAAGGAAAGGATTATGAAATCAATTTACTTAAGATATGTAGTTATTTCTGGTAACTCTTAATGGACTTTTGCTGATTAAGATAGAATGATGAGGCTTTATTATTTGCTAATAGATAAAAGGTGAGATATGGAATGAAGAGATTTTTGGATGAAATGTTAGAGAAGGTGATAAATTACTGAAATTGTACTTGTCTTGATGAAGGGGGAAGTAATTTCTTTATATATCTTTCTTCTTTATATATTTTCCCTTCCCCCTTTTTTCTCTCTGCACTTTTTACTTTTACTTTTTCTTTTATATTTTTCTTAGTTAGTCTTAGTTTTTTATCTTTCTATTTTAAAACTTCAATAAAAATTATTATTTAAAAAAAGGCATAGAGAGGTATACAGAATAGTGTTGACGTAAGCTAGTTTTGCGCCCTTTCATTCTCCTCTCAGGCCTTTAATTTCTTTGGGTTAGTTGTATTTTGTACTCCTCTTCTGTGTTCTGCATAACTCTGCTTAACTGAAAAGGGAGCAGCATGGTTGGTATGTATGTAGTTATCTGTAGCTTCTGAGTGCTGTGGTGCCCCTAGCTAGTGCCACCGACTACCAAAATTAAATGGCAAGAATCTCATGAGCCAAATCTTACGACCTCGGTGAAGTCTCATAAGATGTTGGCCATTTTAATGCAGCTGTACATTTGTCATTTCTCTTTCTTTGGGGCCTCTATCACATCTGCAGTGGTGCCTACCACCTTCTTCTTCTTCTTTGCGATCACTCGTAGCCGAGTAACATTGTCTTCCAGGGGTAAAATTTTAACAGTGGATCCGTAAGTGGCTGTAAAGGCCAATTCTGGATCCGCACAACCCACAATGAGGGCATAGGTTTCCGGGTGGAAGACAGTCATGATGAGGGTTTGCTTGACGTGCCTTCCTCTTAGCTCGTTTCTCCCTTTCGCCCTGTACTCGTGCTTCTTCAAAGTCCATAGCGCCTTTAGTAAAGGCTGACCTCCAATTGAAACGCTCATGAGTTAGGGCTTCCCAGTTCTCAATGCTGATGTTATATATTTTTTTTAAATTAGCTTTGAGAGTATCTTTGAATCTCTTTTGCTGTCCACCAATATTCCGTTTTCCATTCTTAAGTTGGGAGTAAAGTAGCTGCTTTGGAAGACGATGGTCATGCCTACTACCTGGCAGTATGCTGGGCCTTGTCTGCAAGAAACCCACAAGCAGAAAGTTCCATGCTCACGTCATGCTCCTCCTCCCTCTCGGCCATGTTCTTGTAGCTGTGCTATTTTCAGAGAGATGGAGCTGAGACGGCCCTATCTAAACAGGAATATCCTGTGTTGCCCACTTCCTTCTCCTTTGTCCCACCATGACGTTATTTCCTGACAGTTATCAGGAGAAGCACAGAATGCTGCGGTGGCCATAAGAATGTTTCAATACGTCAAAGCCATCTTAAGTGGTCTTGATTCAACAGTGGGGCGGTTGTGGGAGGCAAAAGATCAGGTTGGTGGAAAACCTAATTTCAAAGGCTGAGAAGCCCATTCCCTTTTAAGTAAAGGCTCAGTTTGGAAAATGAAAGCTATACCTGGTCCTCTGTATTTATGTTGAGTTTCCACAGACCTGAAGCATATTCACCCTTGATGAGGAAGGTGGGGGAGTGGAGGTGTCTATAGATACAGAGCAGAATCTCTGGACAAACCAGTGGCTTCCCCGAACTGCCAGTCAGGTCAGGTGGCTACTTTGTGCTTTCGTGGCTAAATGCATTAGATGCAATGGGTCGCCTTTGTTATTTATTTGTTTGTTTGTTTGTTTGTTTGTAATTAAGCAAATTTGTATAGCCGCCCATATCACCAAAAGCGACTGGGCGGCGTACAACGATCAGATAAAATGACAAATATAAAAACAAGAAATAAAAATATAAAAACCATATTAATAAATATCATAAATACCAAAGATACAAACCATAGATGAAGGGGGAAGAAAAAATGGCCCTTTCAACAATGGAGCCACGTACGCAAATCTCCAGTTCCCTGGGAGCTCCAGACCAGGTAACATAACCAAGTCTTGACTGCGTTCCGGAAGGTCAAAAGGGACGGTAAAGGTAAAGGTTCCCCCCGCACATTTGTGCAGTCGTGTCCGACTCTAGGGGCCGGTGCTCATCTCCGTTTGTTAGCCGAAGAGCCAGCGTTGTCCGAAGTCGCTTCCACGGTCATGTGGCCAGCATGACGCACGCGGAAAGCTGTTACCTTCCCACCGAAGTGGTACCTATTCATCTACTTGCATTTGCATGCTTTCGAATTGCTAGGTTGGCAAGAGCTGGGGCGAGTGCAGGAGCTCACTCCGCACGCAGGGCTAGGGATTTGAGCCTCCGAACTTGCGATCTTCCGATCGACAATCCTGGTGGGGGGAAGAATGTTCCACAAGGCGGGTGCCACAGCAGAGAAGGCCCGACACCTGGGCCCCACCAAATGCACGTCCCTAGCTGATGGCACCCTCAGCATGCCTTCTCTGCGAGATCTGATGGGGCGGGCTGATGTAACCGGGGAGAGGCGGTCCCTCAGATAGCCCAGTCCCATGCCATGAAGGGCTTTAAAGGTTAAAACCAGCACCTTGAATTGGACCCAGAAGCAAACTGGCAATCAATGCTGCTCACAGAGTAGAGGTGTAACATGCGTTGTTCTTCGAGCGCACATAACTGCCCACGCCGCTGCATTCTGTACCAGCTGAAGCTTCCAGATACTCTTCAAGGACAGCCCCATGTACAGCACATTGCAGTAGTCCAATCTGGAAGTAACTAGGACGTGAGTGACTGTAAGCAAGGCCTGCCGATCCAGGAACTGGCACACAAGACGAAGCTGTGCAAAGGCCCGCCTAGCCACGACTGCCACCTGCTCTTCGAGCAGGAGTTGTGAGTCTAGGAGGACCTCCAGATTGCGCACTGGGTCTGTCTTGGGTAGTGCAACCTCATCCAGGACCAAAGATGGCATAGCTGTGGAACCAGTAGGCCCCAAAAAAACCACAGCCACTCAGTCTTGCCAGGGTTCAGCTGAAGCTGCTTGTTCCCCATCCAGACCCTCACAGCCTCCAGACATCAGGATATGCCGTTATGGGGCGGTCCATTGAGGCGTTCCAGGCTGATCCTGGTTTGGGACTTTCCCCCCTCTCTTTAACTTCTGTCAGGGACAGGATTGTGTCAATGAGACATGCACTTCCTCCCAAGCGTGGCTTGCTGTAAAAAAAAGGGGGGGCCCAAGCCGCTCCCAGAAGAGGCGGGTCGGGAGAGAGTGGTGTTTTCTGAAGTGAAGAGGCTGTCAAGGCAGGAAATGGAATGTTGCCTGGCTCCCTCGCAGCACAGTGAACCACTGTAGCTGACGATGCACAGAATGTCACTGGGCGCTACCAGGACGAGGGGCTATTTCTTGACACTACTGCTTGTGTGCTGCTGGAAGGTGTCGGCTGCAGTATCTGCTGATTATGATGGTAAGCAGTCAAACTTCCCTAACCCCACCTGTCTATGAAGGTTCTCAGTCATCCAGGTGGAATTGTCTGTAGCTTGAATCATGTCAACTGGATTTCTATTTTCTCAGTGGAAACGTTTCGCTCCTTATCCAAGGAGCTTCTTTGCTCAGACTGAAGAAGCTCCTTGCATAAGGAGCGAAACGTTTCCACTGAGAAAATAGAAATCCAGTTGACATGATTCAAGCTACAGACTAACCCCACCTGGCTTGCAAGAGGCTGAAGGGCAAGACTTTGGAGCAGGAGCAACTGGCCTGAGGAACCCAGAGGCTGGGGAGGATTTGACGCTGTTTCAAGGTTTAGAAAGTTTTTTTGAATGGAACTTCGAAAAGTTCCATCAAGGTTCCATCCAAAGTTCTGTTAAAAGGATTGTCTAGTTGTGCCACAGAGTAAGCTCTCTTTAAAACGTCTTAAGGGAAAAAGGGATGGCTGTACTAATTGAGTCTTTGAAGGACCAGGCATTTTTTCCCCCTTAAGAAACTACATGGTTTATAGCAGGACCTTTCGAAGTCCAGAACCCTGGAGTTCCGTGAGAACTTGACAGGGTCGCATGATACACTGAGGGCAAAAAAAAAAAAAACCCAAATGAAGCCAATTTTCTATCACTCAAGCTTTGCCTCCTCAGGAGGGCTTCTAAGGATTTTTTTTAAAACTAACAGGTTCTGTGGCCTGAAAAGGTTTGGAAAAAAACCATAGGTGGAGAGCCTTGCAGATTTTGCAGTTCAGGAACATCTAGCAGGGCACATGTTTCCTACCCGTTTGACAGTGGGGCAGACAGTTCCAGATTTGCAGCCACCAAAGCCCCCCAGGATCATGATGGTATTTGTTTTTAAGTAAAAGGTAAAGGTTCCCCCCGCACATTCGTGCAGTCGTGTCCAACTCTAGGGGCTGGTGCTCATCTCCATTTGTTAGCCGAAGAGCCAGCGTTGTCCAAAGACGCTTCCGTGGTCATGTGGCTGGCATGACGCGCGCGGAACACTGTTACCTTCCCACCGAAGTGGTACCTATTCATCTACTTGCATTTGCATGCTTTCGAATTGCTAGGTTGGCAAGAGCTGGGGCGAGTGCGGGAGCTCACTCCATCACACGGAGCTAGGGATTCGAACCTCCGAACTTGCGATCTTCCGATCGACAAGCCTGGCGTCTTACCCGCTGAGCCACCACGCCCTTTTTTTTTTAAGTATCACCCTAAAAAATGAGCTTGCTAAGACACTGTAAATCTCTAAAACATGAAACAGGGCCAATGTTTTGCTTGCTGTGTTGGTGTCATCACATCATTGGATATTCCTCCCACATCTCGTGGAGGCTGGAGAAAAAATAAGTGCATTCCTTAGAGCAGTGTTTCTCAACCTTGGCAACTTTAAGATGTGTAGACTTCAACTCCCAGAATTCCCCAGCCACCCATGCTAGCTGGGGAATTCTGGGAGTTGAAGTCCACACATCTAAAAGTTGCCAAGGTTGAGAAACGCTGCCTTAGAGAGAAAAGAAATTATCAGAATTATGCAGTCGAGAGCCACCACAATTGAAAGAAATGTTTACAAGAGGAAAGATTTGCTTTGGCTGAGTTATTTGCAAGCTATGTTGATGGCGTGAGCTTCTTCCCTAGCTCTGAAACACGAAACAGCTGGTTAATAAAATATACACAGCTGGTTGAACATCCATTTCCAGTCTGCATTTATGAATCCAATGGGGGAGATCTTGGGTAGAAACCGCCAAGACACTATTGTTAGCCCTATGGTGTTCAACGTTAGTATAAACGAATTCTGCAAATTACATGAAGCTAGGAAGGGGAATGAATACTGTAGAAAAACAATCAAAGGGTGGATAATCTGCAGTCAAAATCAGCAGGATGAAAACATACATACGGGAAGTCTTCAGAACAAGAAAGAATAGACACACCATAAGATGGGGAAACAATACCTAGTTTCAGAAGGGCTTATATGAAAAGAATTAAGACCCCTTAAATTGATCAGAAGCTGAATATTTTATTTATTATTTTATTTATTATTCGGATTTATCACCGCCCATCTCCACAACAGTAGACTGGGCGGTTTACAACATTAATATTAATATTAAAAACCTATACACTTAAAAATACAATATAATAATAAATAGATAAGAATCCAGAGGATGGGAAGATCTTAAAAAAGGAGAGTATTATGGGGCTAACCAGCCCCAGGAGGAACTATTACCTCCTTCGTCCCAAGCAAGGCGGCAGAACCAGGTCTTTAAAGACTTCCGGAAGGCCAGGAGCAAGGGCGCCTGTCTCACCCCAAGGGGCAAGATATTCCACAGGGCGGATGCTATCGGAGAGAAGGCACACCTCCTGGACCCCGCCAGATGAAATTCCTTCATTGATGGGGTCCGAAGCATGCCCTCTGCATGACCCGGTGGGGCGGGCAGATGTAATCGGGATGAGACGGTCCCTCAGGTACCCTGGCCCCATGCCATGTAGGGCTTTAAAGGTGATAACCAACACCTTGAATTGGACCCGGAAGCAAACTGGTACCCAATGCAACTCGCGGAGCAGTGGTGTCACATGTGCTGATCTTATAGCACCCGTGACTGCCCACGTGGCCGCATTCTGGACCAGCTGAAGCTTCTGGATACTCTTCAAGGGTAGCCCCATGTAGAGCGCGTTGCAATAATCTATATGGGAGATGACAAGGCCATGAGTGACTGTTAGAATATGAGCTAGCAGTGTGATGTGATTTTTTAAAAAAATGCAAGGCTGAGTAACTGCACTTGGAATAATGTGCAGTTATGGATTCCACATTTTAAGGACAATCTGGAATATGACTGGCAGGACAATCAGGATGGGAAGGAATTCCTATGGAAAAAATATTTTAAAAAGCTGTATAGTTTTAGTCTGAGAAACAAATTAAAGCAATATAATAACAATCTTCAAACATTTGAAGGGCTGCCAAAGAAGCAGATGTCAACCGAATAGTATGAGAAACATCCTAGCGGTATAAATAAGTGGACAGTAACAATTAGAGTGCTTCATACTAGTGGAAGCAGTTAGGCAGAAACTGGATCGCTCTCAGGAATGCTGTAATTGCAAGATCCTTCCAATTCCAACATTTCCATGATTGGAAGGGGAGGAGAGAGGCAGCTTGGTGTGGTTGTGAAGGCACCAGGCTAGAAACCAGGAGACTGCCATCTCGGTGACCTTCTCTCTCACACCTAGGAAGAAGGCAATGGCAAACCAATTCTGAAAAACTTGCCAAGAAAATTGCAGTCCAGGCAGTCGTCAGGAGTCAAGACTGACTTGAAGGCTCACACACACACCCAAAAAGGAGGGGGGAGAGGGAAGGTACCCCTGTAAGGGATTTGCTTTTTAAAAATAGATGTAAGCAGAAAAGGCTGGAGGTAGACTCATAGCACTCAGAGTCACTAACTAGATTCCTTCTATTGTTAAGACTATAGTTTCAATGGAACCGATGACAATCAGCCCATGGGCCAGAATGGTCTGTGCCCTCGTGCCATCCCAGCGCAGAGAGTAATTGAGAACAACAATACTTTCCTGAGTATCTCGAAAGCTTCACGTGTTCCACTTGGCGGCCCACTCACCGTGGTCATCCTCCCATCCTTCTACACCCTTATCTTCCTCATTGGACTACCTGCCAACGCTCTGGCCCTCTGGGTGCTCACCACACGGGTGGAGAAACTGCCCTCCACCATTTTCCTGATCAATTTAGCAACTGCGGATCTCTTATTATGCCTACTGCTCCCTCTGAAGATCTCTTACTACTTCTTGGGCAACCACTGGCCCTTTGGAGAAGCTATGTGCCGCTTTACCACTGCAGCCTTCTACGGCAACATGTACTGTTCCATTCTCTTGCTTGCCTGCATCAGCGTGGACCGCTACATCGCTGTGGCCCACCCCTTCTTTGCCCGTTCCTTCCGCAGCTCGGCCTTTGCCATGGGCACCTGTGCTGCAGTCTGGGTGGTGGCTGCCCTCTTCACGCTGCCTCTGACTCTTTTCCGCCAGTCCTTCCCACTCTACCGGACCAAGCAGACCGTATGCCACGACGTCCTGCCGTGGGAAGAGGAAGTTAAGTACTACTACTATTACTTCATCGTCCTCGTAGCCTGTGGCTTCCTGACTCCTCTCCTCATCATGGTGCTCAGCTCGGGGGTTACGCTCCAGGTCTTGTTGGGCAGCGGGGAAAAGTACGCTTTGGCTGCCAAGCTGACAGCCCTCATGGTCATCTCGGTCATGACCTTCTATAGCCCAAGTCATATCCTGCTGCTCCTCCATTACTCCCGCCCCTGCCTCTGGAGTGATGGGACGGTCTATGTGGCCTACATAGTCAGCCTGGCCCTGAGCACCTGCAACAGCTGTGTCGACCCCTTCATTTACTATTACGTCTCGGAAGAATTCAGGTCAAACGTGAAGAGGAGACTCTTTGGCCACCGGAAGGATTCTGCTGTGTCTGTGAAGACCTTAAAGGAGACCCTGCCCTCAAAGAACCTCCACCACTCCCAGTCTCTGGGGTGAGGGAGAGATGATTGTCTTCACTGCACTGTGCTTGGCTGTTGAGCGGCAAGGAAAGGAAAGCGGAAAAGGTGCTGGCTGGGTCTTTACATGGTCTTATCAAGAATTCGTATGAAGGAGCGGCTAATGGTCAGCTTGTTCTTGGAGTTCTTGAAGCAACATATCTGGATAAAACCTGCCCACCCTCAGCTCTGTTCCAACTTCCAATAAGCCTAATGATGTTCCTCATTAATTATGAAGTCTTGCATAGCACATAGTTCTTTCCCCTTTTTTGTGGCTTAACTGTAGGGATTTGGGAAAGTCCAAGCACGTCTGCAATGAAGGTCAGAATGGACTGAACGACAACTTCCAAAAAGAAGCTGGTTGCTGATTTGGTCTCCATTAATCTCATGCTTTCCGTCCCTGGACCCACTTCAGACCCCTACTCACCAATTATTATCTCAGGAAGAAACCAAAAGGAGTCACAATTGTTTTAAAAATCCATTTTTAATAAAATATTTTATCAATATCTAAATCAAACTTCTTCTCCCACCCCACCCAACCCCTGGACACTCCAGCTCTCTAAAGGACTGTGCTGAACCATAAAAGCAAACTGTACCCCTGCAGCGCCTAAGCAGGTGGGGAACAGGCTGTTCTACTGAGCGCTCGGAATAAACAGGCATCTGCCTGGATGTGCAGGGGGCAAGAACAGATAAGCCCAGTGAGCAGAGAGAGAAATATGTCAGGAAGATTGGGGTCACTATGTCAACTTGGTTCCATTCAGTGATAATTTGGGATGAATAACACTTTTGTTTTACAATAAATATTGGGTACAGCACATATTCTGCATATGGTTCATCAAGGCTGGCACATCTGCATTGCAGAAGAATCGGGGTTGGAAGTTGTAGGTCTCAAGCTGCAATACCCTTAGAAAATATTCTCTGACCTCCATCAAATTTATAAATAGCTTATTTTGCCATCACTCACAGATGACTTAAAACCGGAAGGGAAGCTGTAGCCCCAGATGTTCCCAAACTACATATCCTAGAATTTCTCAGCACTAGCCAGGTTGGCTGGGAGTGCAGAGTTTGTAATTTAGCAACATCTGGAAAGCTACATGCTTTCCATCCATGGTTTAGAAGAAGTTTAGAGGGGAAAGAAGGTAGAACTGGGTTCTACTCTGGAAAATATGAGGTGGACGCATGCATTTCCTTGCATGCAAAGGAGGAAGGATAACCCGGAGGGGGAAGATAAGGTGGGACTGGAAAGCCAACTCCTATCCCACCAACACCAACCCTTGAACGGAGGAAACTTCTTCTGCCTACAGTGCTGGTGGCAGGCAGCCCAAGCCCCTCCAGGCTAAAGACGACAAAGGGGGAGGGGGTGACAGATGGGGCGCAGTAATATGATGCACAAAACAAATGACCCGGAGCTCTTGTCCTTTGGCTGCGATGGAGTTGCCTGGGTCAGAGAGATCAACGGTGCCATCCTTTCTCCACTCACAGCCAGGGCAGAGTTGGTTGGAAGGCAAGAACCAATTTGGATGATGCTCAGCTGGGGATGTGCAACCCCGGAGGAGAGTCCGGATTCCAGCTTGCCCTACGTAGCTTGTGCAATACAAGTGGGAGAGCGGCAAGGAGGCTGCTGCGAGAGCCTTGGGAAGGGCAGGACAAAGTTCTATCTTCCTTTGGCAGCAAGAGACAGAACAATAAAGGGCCTGGATTCCTTGTGGAGTTGGCTCTGTTAGACTGAAAGGGAAGAGCTTTCTACAGAAAAATGGGAAACACAAGAGGAGGGAAAAGAGAAACATCTGTGAGATGGAGGATGGAGCAGAGAACTGCCAAGCCTCATATCCCCAGGCCACGCTGCACCCCCCCCCCCTCACCATTCACTTCCCAGGGGTCTCAGCAGCTCCCTGGTGTTATCCTGTGTCTCTGTGCCATTTGCTGTCGTCAGTTCAAAAGCATCACCTTCAGACGTGTAGGGGTCTGCCTCGTATTCATAGGAGTAGTAGGAGAAGTCCATCTGAAGGGTGGGACCTTCATCTGTGGGATACAGAAAAGGGAGGGACAAAAACGAATAAAGTAGGTAAGTTCAGGGGAGAGGCAGTTTCCACTTAGTCAGCCCTCGGTTCCTTTGCATCACTAAAAGACACTGCTAAGCCACAGGATACTAAAGACGGGGGGGAGGGGTGTTCTCACTTGCCCTCACTCACAGCACAATCATCCCTTGACCACAGATTTTCTTACACCATGCAGTGGCAGCTTCCAGGTGTGTAAAATCTGTTCTACTTTGTCACCCGTGACACTGAGGCAGTCTGGTGACCAGTTGTGGGAATGATGAGAGAAGTGCCTATTGTGGGTTTCAGAATGATGCAAACATGGCCCCTCCTATCTGCTCCCCAGGCAGCTTCTTTTATCACTGTCCTGTTACTGGTTCCCTAAAGACTGGATACAACAGCAGGTATAGTGTTAAGAAAAATACCTGGCGTATAATCTTGCCAGGACTTGAAATAGCATCATAGCCTTTATGCCTCCAAAATGGAGGAACCCACAGATTGGCAGTTGGTGTCAATATAGAAAGAGAAATCCAACCTTTTTGGCACCAGGGACCGGTCGTGGAAGAAAATTTTTCAACGGACCGGGAGGGGGGGTTTGCAGGTGGGAGCCAATCGCGCGCACTGGGGGTAGGGGTGGGGTTTGCAGGCGGGAGCCAATCACATGCACCGGGGGCGGGGTTTGCAGGCGGGAGCCAATCACGTGCACCGGGGGTGGGGTTTGCAGGCGGGAGCCAATCACGTGCACCGGGGGTGGGGTTTGCAGGCGGGAGCCAATCACGTACACCAGGGGCGGGGTTTGCAGGTAGGAGCCAATCACGTACACCAGGGGCGGGGTTTGCAGGTAGGAGCCAATCGTGCGCGCCGGGGGCAGGGGTAATCGTGCACACCGGGGGCGGGGTTTGCAGGCGGGAGCCAATCATGTGCACCAGGGGCGGGGTTTGCAGGCGGGAGCCAATCAAGTGCACCGGGGGCGGGGTTTGCAGGCGGGAGCCAATCGTGCGCGCCAGGGGCAGGGGTAATCGTGCACACCCGGGGGTGGGGTTTGCAGGCGGGAGCCCCGCGGCCCACTAGTGGGCCATGGCCCACAGGTTGGGGACCTCTGCTATAGGATCAATGTAGAAAGAGAAAGAGAAATCCTAAATTAAAGGGTTTTCTTGAGCTTTCCTCCAGGAATCACTGTCAACAATTTCTTCGGTTCATGATTCATAGAATCATAGAAACAGGGTTGATAAAAATATATCAAATGTATGTTGGAAATGTACACAGGAAGAAGGAATGTTTTATCATCTTTGGTGGACTTGTAAAAAAGCAAAGAAATTTTGGGAACAAATACATATGATTATTTAAAAAATTCTTAAGGTAAATATAATAAAAATACCAGAATTATATTTATTAGGAATAATGGAGGAAGAATTGGAGAAAAAGCATGGAAATTTATTATTATATATGATTACTGCAGCAAGAATTTTATATGCTCAATGCTAGAAGAAAGAACATATACCAACAATAGAGGAATGGATGATTAAACTATTAGATTGCACAACTATTGCACAATTTGCAAAATTAACTGTCTTGATGAAAGATAAAAATATTCTGAAATTTAAGGAATTATGGCAGCCACTTATCGATTACCTGCGAGTTAGCGAAAAAAAATGAAGCTATGACTATGGGTTTTATAGATTAAGGAAATAGTTAAATAGAAATAATGATAATATAAGGAAAAATAATGATAAGAGACTATTAAAAGATAAATATATCTATAGTTTTGATAGTCGGAAACCTTTTCTTTTAATAGAGAAAAAAATTTTGGCCTTTTTTTCTTTTTTCCTTCGTGTTTTTTTCTTTTTTTTCTCTCTCTTCTTTTTTGTACCTCTTTTTTATACTTGTATATATTTAATATATTTGTTGTCATATGATATTGTAATGTATTTTAGTAAATAAAGGTTATTTTTTTTAAAAAAAATAAAAAAATCATAGAATCATAAGGTTGGAAGGGACCTTGGGGGTCTTCTAGTCCAGCCCCCTGCCCAAGGCAGGAATCCTCAGACCATTCTGGACAAATGGTTGTCTAATATTTTCTTGAAAACCTCCAGCGATGGAGCACCCACAACTCTGGGAGGCAAGCCGTTCCTTTTCTTACTTTTCTTCCAAATTGTTGGAAGAACATTCTTACTTTTCTTCCAACTTGTGTTATGACAAGTTGGGGTCTCCAAAGAGGGGAAGATGTACGCAGAAGATCTTTCCCCACAGACCAGTTAACTGGTCTATCCACCACTCTTGAGCCAGCAAAAGACTGCTGTGCCCACTGCCGTGCCATATGTTGCCAGTGTTCTGGCTTGCTGTCAGAGGCGGTGTCCAGATTCTAGAGGTGCCAGGCATGATATGCAAAGCCACTGCGTAAATCTTCTGTCTCTTCTGACCTCTCCCTTTCGGAACCTCTCCAGCTGGCACAAAACCATCCACCCAACTCATCACTGTTGTGACCGGGAGATGCTTTTGTGGATGGCTACTGCCCCCCTAGTTTAGCTATCTATCAAAACGCAGTATCTCCCCACAAGACATCTGATATGGAGGTGGGATGTGCAACCCTTCCACTACTGGGCAGCAGCTCCATCCTATCAATCAGCTGTCTGGCAGATGTTTGGGGAGGTTGGGAGCTGCCCGCTAAAGCAGGAGAACCTAGATCAGGGACAAGATGAAGATGAAGAAACAAGAGGTTGCCAGGATATCTTTCTCCTATATTAGTCCTGGCGTTAGATGTATCTGATTGCGGCAACAGTGCCAGGATTGACAGATGTTTTTTCTGCTAGCTTGTGATGTGCTGAACGGGCGGGGGGGGGGGCAACAAAGCTACAGGACTTAGCCAATCATTTTGCCTATCGTACAGTATGCTGTAAACGCATCAACAACGTAACACCATTCAGCTTTGACTTGGACCTGACGCAACAGAGTCAGGAGAGGGAGCAGCAATGGCCGGTGCAATTTCCTGCAGATTCAAGGGTGGGCAGACAGACTTTTAACTCAGTTTTGAAGTAAGGCCCAGAGAAAGGATAATCTGGAACAGCCCCTCCCCCGGTGAAGTGCTTGCTAACCACATAAAACCGGGAGGGACAGGATGGGGCAATGGCAAAAAAGTCAGGGACCGAGCCCCGTGGCACCAAGAAGAGTCGTACTTGGAGCTGATCCTCACCTGTTGGCGTCTGCTGCCCCCTGTCAGGAAACGTGAGGCTGCGGAAGGGCTTTTCCCTCTCTTCTGGAGAGTTCTTAGCTGCAGAAAAGAAGCAATAAGATGGCTACCGCAATGCCTCCGGGGAGCTCCTCCAGGACCACTGTTTCTTCCACATTCTTGCCCACGTTTCTGAAGCCGGGCGTGACTTACCCGCCACACACTGTGCCATGAGGACCTGCTCAATCCGGGTGCTGTTCCTGCAGGCAGCCACCTCCATCTGACAGTGGTTCTGATAGAGAAGACCGTCTGAGCCACACACCGGCTCCCCATCGTAGCCACAGTCACGCGAACACATGCACTGCTCAAAATAGCCATCCTCTAAGCAACCAAAGATGTTGTTGCAAGGCCCGGTGTGAATAAAACCTGCAGGGATAGCCAGGGGTGGTCAGAGTCGTGCTGGGGGGTTGCAAAACCCTCAGCAGCTCCTATGGTTTCCCGTGTAAAGCGGAGAATATGTAGCCAGCAGGAGGAGCTTCCTACCCAAAGCTGCTTCCCACCCTTGGGGATAGATTCCCAGACTGGTGTGGGAGGAAGCCACCCAACTCTTCCTGTGATGCAGGGAGGAACGAAAGGAAGAAGGCTGGCATGGAGAAGGAAAATGAATGATGGGGTAGACTTCATCTTTCTCATTAGTTTCAGGACTCACCAACCCAGTGGCTGGCCATACTCTCCACCTCGTTGCACATGGGACCATCGCAGAGCTCACGGGCCAGAGGACTGGATTCGCTGACATTGTAGAAACGGGTGGCTTCAAACACTGCAGAGCAGGATGGAGGAAGAGCAGGCTGTCAGGGGCTGCCCGGCTGCCCGGGTTCAAGGGATGGCTGTGGAGGCACATACACACCTGGCTCGTAGTAGTCGTACACCTTGATGGGCAAGGGAGCCGTCTTCCCCACAATGTATTCCCGGAAGGCCATAAACTTGACACAGGTCATACACTGGCTTGGAATCTGCAGGTGCGATTTAAGTCGGTGAGGTCTTGAGTCAAGAGGGTTGGGGAGCTTCCCCCCACCCCAACAGCAGCACCACTGTAGGGACAGCTGTAGAAGGGGCTGTTCATCCCAGGAACATTTCTCATTCAGAAAGGGGGCTGCAGAAAAAAGGTCAATGGCAAGGAGGTCCTTTAGATTTTGTCAGCAAGGGCTCCTCTGTCTGGACTCAGGGATAAGCCATGGTTCGAGTGTTCATCATGATGTGAGCAAACTGTTCTTTAAGTTATTAATGAGCAAAGGGTCACCAGGGATTAAATCTGGTGTACCCTGGACACCCAGTTCTATAATTCCAACCGTCCTTGGCTCTTGGTTTATCATGCTGAAGCCAAAGGAAGGGACAGCAGAAGAATGGATCAAGAATCATGGCATCTCAGCTCTAACAAAAACTACTATCAGCCTTTCCTCCATGGGTGAGGGAGAGATCCTTTAGTTTAATGCTTGCTTCAGATGAGCAGGATGGGATCAACTAAAGCACTTTTGTGAGGATTATGATAAATTGTGGCCTTACCTCATCAAAATAGAAAAGAACTTTCCTGCCATCCACCTCATATCTCTTCAGACCAATTTGTTTGTTTGTGAGTAGCTGGAAAGAAAGGACAGGACTTGGCTTAGCATTTTCATTCTCGATGCTCATCTGAATCTCCCTTCTCTCTCTAAAGCATATGAAACACTGGGGGTGCCTGCAGGTGGGTTAGGAAAGTAAAAATGGTGGCTACAAGCATGGTATCAAAGCCCTGCCCTGCCCCTTAAAAAGGCTTCGACTGCATGGACGTGGCTGCCATTTTGAAGTTTTCTTTTTACCCCTTCCCCGCAGACACCCCTGTTAGAGACGCTCTTCTCTGGATAGACTTCACATCCTGCTGTCTTCATTAGAGGTCACATTTCCTCAGGAATAATTTATTGGAAACCACATAGTAGAAAGTAGGGCCCCAGCACAATGTAGACCAGTACACATTTCTGTCTTTGAAATACCCTTTTTTGCTCTCTTTTCTCGCGCTCTCCCCCACCCCCAAGTAGCCTCTCCAGAAGGGACAGAGAGCTTTTAGCAAAGGTATGGAATGGTCCCTTGGATGGAAGTTTGAAATTTGGCTGAAGGCTGCATGAAATTCATCTAAAAACCACGTATATCCCAAGAATTACATGTGTTTTGCCCTGGCAAAATTATCCACCTTATTTGACTGAAGTAAACTGTGCGGTAGGATATTGCTTTGAAGAATTTAAAACCACAATTTTCCAATTATGTTTTTCTTTTCTGTCCCATTAAAAATTAACACTTTATGAAGTCCTCCAGTACTATGCCACACAGCACTGGAACCTCAGGTTGTGCACCTCTGATATAGTTCCAGTGAAGGGAAAAGGCCCCTCTGTCCTACTTCATCTGCCTCCCCATCTTGAGTTTATCAACATCCTTTCCACCTTTGCTTTTGTACCTTATAAGCGGAACCCAAGTCCTTCATGTAGAAAAACGGGATACAGAAGGAACTCAAGTCTAATTGAATCTACTTTTTGAACACCTACAACATACGGAACCCTAAAAGGGCATGACAGCATGGAACATCTACAGGCTGTAAAAGACGAAAATGGAAGATAGGTGGATGGGCCAAGAAGACTTACCTTTTCCAGGCTCTCAATGTCGGCTTGAAAACCTGAGAACAAAGGTACCTCCAGGACTGCCATGTTGGAGGAGCCAGAGTGAAGCCACCTTCTCAGGACAACAAACCAGAAGGAGGGGGGGAAAGAGAACAAATTAATGCATTACTGAATCAAGTCCTTCCAACTATTTGGAAGGTTGGGGGGGGGGGGGGACGTGTATCTCTGGGGAGATGCTGGCCCAGAGAACAAATGCTGCGACAGCAAAGGTCTGCTAGATGATAGTATTTAATTGATGAGGCCAGGAGAGAGCCAACTCTGCCAGATCTTACCAGTTGGGCAGAAACCATGGGAGACTGGCTGTCCCTCAAATAAGTAGCCCTATGCCATGCAAGGTTTTAAAGGTGGCCACCAGCACCTTGAATTGCACTCAGAAACCAATTGGTAACCAGTGCAACTCGCAGAGCAGGGTGTTATATTGGCATGGCACAAATTGCCATGACTACCCTTGTTGCTGTGTTCTGGACCTGCTGTAGCTTCTGAATGGTTTTCAAGACAGCTCATGTAGGGTGCCTTGCAACAGTCCATCTGCAAGGTGACCAAGTCATGAGTGAATGCAGAAAGGTAAGAGTGCAACTGGTGCACAAGATGAACCTGTGTGAAGGTTTTCCTGGACCCAGCTGCCATCTGCTTTTCAAGCAGGAGCTGTAAGTCCAGGAGAACCCCCCGATTGGGCACTAGATCCAAATGGGATAATGCAAGATGAAAGATCTCCAGGATGAAGGGGCTCAAACACCCACAGCCAGAACTGAGGGATGGGGCCAAAAGGCTTCTTCCCAGGTTCCTCAAAACTATTAGCAGCATTAATGGAAAAAGAGGATGGATGGTCCAGTTGACAAACATTTATACTCTTCAAAGAACAAAGGAAGCCAGCAAACATGAGGTTGATCCTCACTGGAGAGGCACCATTGAACAACAGTACCCCTGCTCTTGGGATCAGCTTAGAAAGGATGGGAGAGGTAACCTACCTTCCCTACTCCTTTCCTTGATGAAGCTTTTCTGGAGTCTCCCTTCAAAGCCAACCAATTCAGACAATATGCTGAAGCAGGCCAGTTCTAGTAACTGTATTCATGCTACATGCTAAGTTGGTTAGTTTACCCTTGAGTTGGTTGGTTGAGTTCTGGCCTGATATACTGTCCATGCCCAACCCATTTGATTAGTTTATGGTTTTATGTATTGTGCAAACCCAGAAAATGGCTTAATTTACTAGCCAAGTAAAGTATGTTCTGTGAACACAGTTGTTCTCTCTAAGGATTGTAGCAGGAATATATAGAAACCAGGACGATAATATCTTCTTTCTGATCACCTCGGGTTCCAGCCTCTAAGGCAGCTTGAACTATAGATAGGACTAGATGAGATTGGAGGCAGGTGGTGGTGGTGGTGGTGGTGAGGAAAGCCAACTGGAACCTTTCTCCTCATTTGACTTCTTTGGCTTTGAAGCAGAATGTTCTGCTCCCTTGTGAGGCTGTGGCTTGGGGCCACTAGTAGAGGCTACATATAGGACTACTGGTTTGGTGAGCCTCACCTCATGCACACCTCCACCATCACTTTATATTCCTGATGGTCCTGATCGGAGGCAGGATCATCGTCATCACCCAGGACTCGGTCCCGATGTGGGGACTCTGAACGATTTTCCTCTGCAGAGACAAGCTTAGGTAGGCGTGGGGCTCGTCGGTGCCTCTTCAGCTTGGGCTCTTGTAGATTCACCAGGAGCTGGAAAGCTGGCTTAGCCACGGGATCAGGGATATTGTAGGAGACATCAATCTGCCCAATATAAGAAGTAAGCGCTGGGTCTGCATCTCCCGTGAAAAGCAGGGTGAAGAAAGGAGTGGCTGCTCACAAATGGGGCAAGCATCCAAGGTTTCTCACCTGCAGGAGGCAGCAGCCTTCCCCCTTGGCACTCACAAATAACCCTGTGGGAATGGAGGGGATCTGTAGAGAAAACCAGGGGTTAATTTGAATGTAAACAAGCACAAGCAGGGGATTCTGGGGATGAAGTAAAAAGGGTGAGGTCCTTTTACCACTGCAGTCTGCAGGAGCTTTTTGTTGGCTTTGTTTAACTCAAAGGTCTCTTGGTAGTCCAAGTTGGTAGAGGCCAGTGAAATGGTGAGGTTGACCCCCCCAATATAGGACAGGATAGCATATTCAGCCAGAGCTTGGAGGGCCACACAGGTATCCTGCCGTTCAGAAGAATGGGAGAAAGAAAGAAAGGAAGGAAGTTAAGGAGCAATCCCAAATCAATGCCACATGCAGCTGCTTTGCACTTCACTCTCTCCACCACTCCATCCTCCTGTCTCCTACAGAGGGGCAGGTGCCTATTTGGACTACAGTCCCTAGAGCAGTGCTTCTCAACCTTGGCAACTTTAAGATGTCTGGACTTCAACTCCCAGAATTGCCCAGCCAGCATGCTGGGTGGAGAATTCTGGGAGTTGAAGTCCAGACATCTTAAAGTTGCCAAGGTTGAGAAGCACTGCTCTAGGGACACACGGACCAGAAAATCATTCCCCAGTGTTTTGCTCAGAAATTAAACAATGTCCTTGAAACAATGAGGAGCCTGGAATTGATCCTTCTTTTTCAAAGGTATCACAAAATGAGTTACCCCTCTGAATTTGTTGGCCATCATGAAAGCTAACAGTCTCCTTATTGCCTAAGTTTATGTCAGGGTAGGCAATATTTTTCAGCTAGTAGGCATATTTGGCATTTTGAAAGCAGGCATGGGTGCTCTCATAAAATGGCTGCTATGAGGACAGATGGTTTATTCACCAAAGAGCTGCCAGTGGATACACATCCTATCACAAATCATTTATCAAAAGACAAACTGGTGAGATTGTTCCATATCATACCCTACTACCGCCCTGCCCAGCCAGTGTTCTTGACCATCCCAGCTTATATTTGGTTTTATTTCTGGGCAAGTAGAAACACTTTCCAAACAAAGCATTGACTACAGCTGCCTATGATATTTATTTTCTACTTTTTGTCAGGTTCATATTGAGCCCAGAAATCTTCTTGCAAATAAAAATAATGCTAAAGGCAACACTTTACTTTCCATCATGCCAGTTTTCTACTTATGTAGAAAATAATTAAGTCATGTTGAAATAGGAGTCTGGTAGATGCCAAAGATGGAGACTGTGCACACACTGGTACTTATGGGTTATTACCCACGGCTTAAGACAGAATACACTTGTTAGTCCTTAAATTATCACAATACTCTTCACTGTTATGAGCTACAAAAGAAATAATACAGTGAAGCTCCTCTACGGAAAGCTGGCCACGTCTATAGAAGAGATACTACCTTATAGTCCTCCTCAAACAAAAACAAAAAAAAAACAGAGCAGGGAGATCTACACAGAGTGATCCTCATCAGATACAATGTAAAATGTATGCCTGATCTTTTTAAAGATATAGCAGAACAGAATTTCAAATAAAGAAGTAAAACAATAGCCTGAGTCTAAATACACAGCCTGGTGTTGTCCATATAGCTCAGTATTGGAGACTTAGTATTTTGAAAAGAGGGGGTTAATGTAATCAGGACTCTGAGAGTTTTAGGATTCAGTAAAATGAATAAGCATTCTGGGCTGCTAGCAATATCTCTGGAGAGATGATGGGAGGCAGTGCATCTTGTAATCCCTATGTAAAATAACACAAATAACATAAAATGCCAAGAAGTCTTCTCTAGCCTCTAGGGAAATGAAAGTAAGGTAGGTAATGAACCCTGGAATTTCTAATTTCTTCTTGGCTCACTAAAGCACTTCCATTTTCTGGTTAGAGGCAGAACTACCTGCCCTAGTGAAGACTCACCTGGGTGGACGAGAAACCACCCAGTGCATTCCTCTGCTGAGATAGCCACTTGACTACAGGCAGTGCAGATGCAACATCCCCCAGCACAGTATACGTCAGCAGGGCATAGGCTGTCATTTCGACTTCAGCAGATACAACTGAAAGAGAGAGGGGTGGCAGAATGGCTCAATGGAGGAAGGTCCTGCTGGCATGCCTGACTTCTGCCAGACAAAACAGCTCTCCTTTCAGATCCTCCTCTTCTGACTCAGCCACAGTCTCCTCTTACGTTTCCCATATTGGTTTTCAATCCTGAAGCACAGCGGTAATGTAGATGGGCTCCCCCCTCTCAACGACTAGGTCCGTCACCATCTTTGAGTTCAGTTATGGTAGGAAAAAAGTTCCTCAGGATTCCTATAACTCTCTAGATGAACTGTTGTTTTCCCTTCTCACTCCTGGCTGCAGTTCCAAAGTTAGGCTTACTATAATGAAGACTTACCTGATTGGGAGAGGCCATCACTGAATCCCATGAATGTGTCTTCACCAGTAGCAAGAGTTCCCATTAAATTCCAGTGTGTGAAACCATCTGAAAGAGAAAAGGAGGTACATGGCAGCAGACTCCCAAGCCAAACTGGCTTTCCCTTAAGAAGCCTGTAAGGGACATCTGGAAGCGGCGAGATGTTTGCAGGGAGAGGGAGAGGGAGAGGGAGAGGGAGAAAGAGAACAAGATAGGTAACACATGCAGAGCATTTCTTCTGGAATTCTTTCTAACCATTTTACCAACAGTGGCCATAGGATTTTGCAATTTCTTCTATGTAAAGAAGTAATATGTTGTCTCTCTCTCTCTCTCTCTCGTCTGTCTGTCTGCCTGCCTGGTCACCCTTCATTTGTATCTCTCTGTGTGTGTGCGCACGCACATGCGTGTATGTGTCCATGCACTGGGAAGTACAGGGCAGGCTGCATACACTGCCCAGGGTTGCATAACCCAGACGGAAGAGGGAGAGGAACAGAGCAGTCACCAAAATTCCAACCCACTACCCAACTGCTTCTCCCATTGGAATGTGCTGGGGGAGTTTTCCAGGATTTTTTTGTTCTCCACAGCACCTGCCTGGATCCAGTCCACTTCTTAACTTTATCTTTCTTATGCCTCCTTCTCCCTCCACACCAAATTTGGCCCCATTGTGTTCTGCTTTTGGAGAGTTATCATGCTGATGGACAGGCAGGGTCACAACTGGCTTTACATCATTTCTTTCCCATGAGCTAGGAATTCCCACTGATGGGAAAGCATCTCATCCCCCTCAGCTGCACAAAGCTCCAGCCTTTGAAGCAGAAAGTGGGCTTCTGGTTATTCCTGCAGTGCTGCACTTGGTTGATTGATCGACTATGTGCCATCAAGTCATTTTTGACTCCTAGCAACCACATACGTAGATAGGTTTTCTCCATGAGTTTTTTTCTGCATGAGCTGCAGTTGAGCTGGATGTAAATTGGCCCAACTGCCCAATGGTGCCAATGGTATGGAATCACAGGACTCTGTGCCAATCCAGATGCATCAGCAAAGTCCCAAGTGGAAGTACCCCAAGACAGAGGCTAGAGCTGGGGCACCTTTACCTTGAGTAATGGCTATGCCGTTCATCTTCCGAAGAGCTGCTGCTGCTGAAGGGCTGCGCAGGAGCGTGAGGGCATAGGTAGTCAGCACAATAGTGTAAGGGTCTTCTGCTGAGTACACGTTGGATTCCAAGAAGTGCTGTGCTTTGGTAACAGCCCCTTTTTCTTCCTAAGCCAGAAGACAGGAAGGAGAGTAACAGCTGCAGGTTCAACTTGCTACAGCAGCCACCTCAACTGAAGCCTTGAATGATCAGCATGAAATTTGTCTCCTCCTCCTTCAGAGAAGACACAATGGAGTTGCTATGTTGGGTGAGAGCCTGGCCAGAAAACAGGCACCCCCCCCGCCCCAGAAAACTGTGGGTGGGGGAGCCCAAGGTGGGAGATACAAAAGTGTGTACGGAGGTATGAAAGAAGGGAATTCCTTACACTGGAGGACCCAGAAGCACCCCAAAGACAACAAAAGGACTTTATTAATTTTGCCCAGTGACTTCATCCTTAAGAACATGGCTTTGATCAATCCTGGAAATGCATTACTTAATGGCATTTCTACTCAAGGCAGTTCTACTCTGCTACAGTTTTCATTCCCTAACCTAACAGATGTTCTAAACTGCCCTGTAACCATCATCAAACTCATCCCAGCCAGACAAGCAGAGCATCTGTGCTCCCTCCAGTTGAACAAGAGGAGACTGCAGAATTCGGCATCCAGCTGGCGCCCAACCCACCTCCTCATCCATGTCATTACTTCACGTTCTGCCTGTTCTATGGTTTTTAAAAAGCTTGAGTGGTTGCTGCAAAAGGGAGCTATAAAGCTGCAACTATGCTAAATTTAAAAGACAGGCACAAAGAGAGTGTGGTGTTTCAGTGGCCTCATCTCCTTTGGCGGGCTGGGGAGAAGAGGGATGAAGCAATAGTTCCTTCCAGTGGGAAACTGCCCACACACCCCCAACACCAGCAGGCACACTGCAAAACGTTCTTTGTAGCAATTCTATTTGCATCACAGCAGAGCCAAACAGGGAAATAAAACTTGTGATTATGCAAGCACGGAGCAGAAACCTTGCGTGTGGTGAAGTTCTCGGCTTCTTCTGGCTTCCTCCTGTTTTGAAATAGACCTGCTATTTCACCTGGCTGGCAGAGAGGACACCGTCCATAGAAAGTCTCTAAAGGAAGAGGGCTAAAGGGATAGGAATAACCATCCCCTTTCTCCAGGAACAAAGAAACACTACATGGTCCAAACGGACAACCCAAGTGGAATCTTGGGCCATTTCCTCACAAAGGATTTATAGTGTTGGGCAGTGTTAGACTTTAGGGTTTAGTGACCGTAGTCTAGACAATAGATTTCCTGACGTTTTGCTGGCAACTGTGGCTGGCATCTTCAGATTGAAATCAATCAGGAACCAACACCACCAAAACGACCAATCAGGATTGGGCACAAACAAAGAACCAATCAGAGACTAATCCTCACCAAACTACACCAATCAGAAACCAGCTTGGCTAAAGACCAATCAGAAGTCAGGACACCTGGCTATAAAGACAGGAGCCCAGTCAGTCCATGATCAGTTGCCTGTGGTCTGCATAGCAGACCACCTACATCTGAAGATGCCAGCCACAGTTGCCAGCAAAATGCCAGGAAATCTGCTGTCTAAACCATGGTCACTAAACTCTGAAGCCCAACACTGCCCAACAGATACCAGCCATGAAAGCCTTGTTGTTGTTCAGTCGTTTAGTCGTGTCTGACTCTTCGTGACCTCATGGACCACAGCACGCCAGGCCTTCCTGTCCTCCACTGTCTCTCGGAGTTTACTCAAATTCATGTTCATTACATCGGTGATGCTATCTAACCATCTCATCCTCTGCCGTCCCCTTCTCCTTTTGCCTTCAGTCTTTCCCAGCATCAGGGTCTTTTCCAATGAGTCCTCTCTCCGCATTAGGTGGCCAAAGTATTTGAGCTTCAGCTTCACTATCTGTCCTTCCAATGAGCAGTCAGGGTTGATTTCCTTTAGGATTGACTGGTTTGACCTCCTTGCAGTCCAAGGGACTCTCAAGAGTCTTCTCCAGCACCACAGCTCGAAAGCATCAATTCTTTGGCGCTCAGCCTTCCTTATGGTCCAACTCTCACAGCCATACATTACTACTGGAAAAACCATAGCTTTAACTATACGGACCTTTGTCGGCAAGGTGATGTCTCTGCTTTTTAAGATGCTGTCTAGGTTTGCCATAGCTTTCCTCCCAAGGAGCAAGCGTCTTTTAATTTCATGGCTGCAGTCACCGTCTGCGGTGATCTTGGAGTCCAAGAAAATAAAATCTGTCACTGCTTCCATTTCTTCCCCTTCTATTTGCCAGGAAGTGATGGGACCAGATGCCATGATCTGAGTTTTTTTAATGTTGAGTTTCAAGCCAGCTTTTGCACTCTCCTCTTTCACCCTGATCAAGAGGCTCTTTAGTTCCTCTTCACTTTCTGCCATTAGGGTGGTATCGTCTGCATATCTGAGGTTGTTGATATTTCTCCCGGCAATCTTAACTCTGGCTTGTGATTCATCCAGCCCGGCATTTCTCATGATGTACTCTGCATATAAGTTAAATAAGCAGGGTGATAATATACAGCCTTGTCGTACTCCTTTCCCAATTTTGAACCAGTCGGTTGTTCCATGTCCGGTTCTAACTGTTGCTTCTTGACCCGCATACAGGTTTCTCAGGAGACAGGTAAGGTGGTCTGGTACTCCCATCTCTTTAAGACTTTGCCACAGTTTGTTGTGATCCACACAATCAAAGGCTTTAGCGTAGTCAATGAAGCAGAAGTAGATGTTTTTCTGGAACTCTCTTGCTTTTTCCATGATCCAGCGAATGTTGGCAATCTGATCTCTAGTTCCTCTGCCTCTTCGAAACCCAGCTTGCACTTCTGGTAGTTCTCGGTTCACATACTGCTGAAGCCTAGCTTGTAGGATTTTGAGCATAACCTTGCTAGCATGGAAATTAGCGCAATTGATTTAGAGTGTCATCTGCTATTGTTATGGCAGTACAAAGCCTGACTTCATTATGTACAGTGGGGCAAAAAAGTATTTAGTCAGCCACCAATTGTGCAAGTTCTCCCACTTAAAAAGATGAGAGAGGCCTGTAATTGACATCATAGGTAGACCTCAACTATGAGAGACAAAATGAGAAAACAAATCCAGACAAACACATTGTCTGATTCGGAAAGAATTTATTTGCAAGTTATGGTGGAAAATAAGTATTTGGTCATCTACAAACAAGCAAGATTTCTGGCTCTCACAGACCTGCAACTTCTTCTTTAAGAGGCTCCTCTGTCCTCCACTCATTACCTGTAGTAATGGCACCTGTTTGAACTTGTTATCAGTATAAAAGACACCTGTCCACAACCTCAAACAGTCACACTCCAAACTCCACTATGGTGAAGACCAAAGAGCTGTCGAAGGACACCAGAAACAAAATTGTAGACCTGCACCAGGCTGGGAAGACTGAATCTGCAATAGGCAAGCAGCTTGGTGTGAAGAAATCAACTGTGGGAGCAATAATTAGAAAATGGAAGACATACAATACCACTGATAATCTCCCTCGATCTGGGGCTCCACGCAAGATCTCACCCCGTGGGGTCAAAATGATCATAAGAACGGTGAGCAAAAATCCCAGAACCACATGAGGGGACCTAGTGAATGACCTGCAGAGAGCTGGGACCAACGTAACAAAGGCTACCATCAGTAACACACTACGCCGCCAGGGACTCAGATCCTGCAGTGCCAGACGTGTCCCCCTGCTTAAGCCAGTACATGTCCGGGCCCGTCTGAAGTTTGCTAGAGAGCATTTGGATGATCCAGAAGAGGATTGGGAGAATGTCATATGGTCAGATGAAACCAAAGTAGAACTCGTCGTGTTTGGAGGAGAGAGAATGCTGAGTTGCATCCAAAGAACACCATACCTACTGTGAAGCATGTGGGTGGCAACATCATGCTTTGGGGCTGTTTCTCTGCAAAGGGACCAGGACGACTGTTCCGTGTACAGGAAAGAATGAATGGGGGTATGTATCGTGAGATTTTGAGTGCAAACCTCCTTCCATCAGCAAGGGCATTGAAGATGAAACGTGGCTGGGTCTTTCAGCATGACAATGATCCCAAACACACCACCCGGGCAACGAAGGAGTGGCTTCGTAAGAAGCATTTCAAGGTCCTGGAGTGGCCTAGCCAGTCTCCAGATCTCAACCCCATAGAAAACCTTTGGAGGGAGTTGAAAGTCCGTGTTGCCCAGCGACAGCCCCAAAACATCACTGCTCTAGAGGAGATCTGCATGGAGGAATGTGCCAACATACCAGCAACAGTGTGTGCCAACCTTGTGAAGACTTACAGAAAACGTTTGACCTCTGTCATTGCCAACAAAGGATATATAACAAAGTATTGAGATGAACTTTTGATATTGACCAAATACTTATTTTCCACCATAATTTGCAAATAAATTCTTTCCGAATCAGACAATGTGATTGTCTGGATTTGTTTTCTCATTTTGTCTCTCATAGTTGAGGTCTACCTATGATGTCAATTACAGGCCTCTCTCATCTTTTTAAGTGGGAGAACTTGCACAATTGGTGGCTGACTAAATACTTTTTTGCCCCACTGTATATACTTGCAAAAGCAATGCTTGGCAATGCTGTAAGTTACTATGAGGACATGGCTTTGGAAAGCAGAACACTTCCTGCCGTGTTCTTATTGCCAGAAAGGGCTGGATGGGGCAGGAGCAGACATCTCCTTTGGGCCAGTGGGTCCATTTGGATTTTTGAGACCATGTCACAGCCATTTGAACTGAACAGCTGCCACCAGGGCCATACATGTGTGTCCATTCACAAAACAGCCACCACGGTAGATATGGGCAGTCAGAAAGCATCCATTTCCCATGGAGGCCAACTGATAAGGTTGATCCCCACCATCAACCTTATCCCTCAGTCCTCCCTCAGAATGCCACTTCCCCAACTAAACTTTTTCTTTTTTTCTGGTTAGGGGTCACACTTTCAAACAAAGCATCGGGCTGCACCCATCTCCCCCCACCACCATTTTTATTTATAAAAAATGCCTAGGGGACTTCTGATAGTCTTAGAGGCTTTCCTGAAAATAAATAACCCTAACCCTGAACACTAAAGACTGGCCTTTTGTTTTGCAGGAGGTCAGCCTCTTTTTTAAAAGGTCTGTAGATCTTTTAAAAGATACTGGATCCTCCAGTCTATGAGCTCAGCCACCTGTTTGTTAGATCCAGGCCCCTCCTGGATGGTTAAGGCCGCCCGGGAGGTGATCTGTGGTTGGGCCCATGTGGTGATGTCTGCTTCTCTGTGGGAGGGAGTCATCCTCTCAGCCTTGAAGGAGGCTGTGGTGCGCCCCCTCCTTAAGAGGCCATCACTGAATCCAACCATCCTGGACAATTTTTGTCCAGTCTCCAACCTCCATTTTCTGGGAAAGGAGGTGGAGATGGTGGTTGGGCTTCAGCTCCAGAGGACCCTGGAGGAAGTAGATTGTCTAAACCCATTTCGGTCAGCTTTTAGGCTGGGGTTCAGTACGGAGACAGCATTGGTCACGTTTCTCAATGACCTGTGGTGAAGCCAGGATAAAAGTAGTGCATCCATCCTGGTGCTCCTTAATCTCTCAGCAGTGTTTGATACTGTTGACCATGGTATTTTTCTGGACTGACTGTGGGGGTTAGGAGTAGGGGCACTGTGTTGCAGTGGTTTGCCTCCTTTCTTAATGGTCATTTCTAGTTGGTGCTGACAAGGGGTGAGAGGTCGTGCCCCCGAGCCCTCACTTGGGGACTGCCGCAGGGCTCAACTCTCTCCACTTTTGTTTGATGTCTACATGAAACCTCTGGGTGAGGTCATCCGTTGGTTTGGGGTCAGGTATTATCAGTATGCTATCATCAGTATGCTGCACTGGTTGCCAGTTGGCTTTCAGGTGCAATTCAAGGTGCTGGTTATCACCTATAAAGCCCTGCATGGCACAGGGCCTGGTTATTTGAGAGACCACCTGTCTCCATATGTTTCTACCTGTCCGGTCAGGTCAGCTTGAATAAGCATGTTCCAGCTCCCACCTATTAAGCCTTAAGGCACCTAAGTGATGCCTTCTGTCCTGTGGAATGATATCCCTCCGAAAATTCGTACAGCTCCCACCCTTTTGACTTTCTGCAAGCTGCTTAAGACCTGGTCGAGCCTCTTTGATTGGTTATTGGCTGTTTGGTTTTTGGTTTCCAGTCAGCTGTCATATACATACATACATACATACATACATACATACATACTCCCTTTTAATCATCCCGAATTGCTACAGAATGGTCTTGAAACTGAAAAAATAAAATAAATAACAAAATAAAATAAAATAAAATAAAATAAAATAAAATAAAATAAAATAAAAAAATAAAAAAATAAAATAAAATAAAAAAATAATAAAATAAAATAAAATAAATAAAATAAAATAATAAAATTAAAATAAAATAATAAAATAAAATAAAATAAAATAATAAAATATAAAACAAAACAAAACAAAACAAAACAAAACTTTATTAAATTAAAATCAGGTGGAACAGGGAACCGGTCAGAGGCCAAGGGAGATGTCTAGGCAAACTGATGCCCAAACCGCCATGGAATGTATATGCTGTCTTTGAACTTCATAATCTGTATTGCCTCACAAGTTTGGATGTTTAGTGGTAACACTACCTCTCTGTTCTCAGCATCACAAAAGTGGGAACCTTATGTAAGGCCACATTCCTGGCTTTCCTAACTCAGCCTGTGAAGAAACACATATTTTCTTCTGACAATAAATATCTAGCACTAGCATAAAGCTGAGAATAAGCCTAAATGTAAATTGCCACCATAATTAAATAGTGTAAGGTAAACTTGAGAGAGGCTCTTCCATGGCCCCCATGCCAAGTTACTGGGCAAAATGGGGAACATCTTGGACACACTTATCCTTTACCTCAGAGGTCACCCCCGTTTCCAGCAGAGCTGCCACCACGTATGCTGTCACCGAAATCTTCCCATGAATTCCACCCTGGAATAAAACACAGGTAAAAGGATTAGACTAAGAAGCTGTCTTAAGAATGAAAAATTTGCACCTAAATCCAATCCCCTCTTTTTCACATTTTCAACATTTCTCAAGAGAATCTGAACAAAAAAAATGCATGAAGAAATCAATGGAACAAACGGTATCACTTTGCCTCTTTGGATGGGAGATGTTTATCTTCGAAGGACTTAATCTTTACACAATGTGCATCAACTATTGTTTCCCTAGTTGGGGGGAAATTATTTAATTTATGGACCAAAGATTGAAGAGAAATATCATAACTTTCATCCTGAAACACTCTATTGTTGAGAACTAGAACAATAAATGGAACATATCCCTAGCCAAGATAGTAAGTGTGCATTCTTGGTTTAGCAACAATGTGCATTTTTCAACCAAAATAGGTGAAACTGGTAGATTTTTTTATCAGTTTCCTCCTGATTGAAAAAAAATATGTTACAGTTTTGTTTAGATATCTTTAGATATCTAAAGTTGATGCACATTGTGTAAAGATTCAGTCCTTCAAAGATAAACATCTCCCATCCAAAGAGGCAAAGTGATACCGTTTGTTCCATTGATTTCTTCATTTGTTTAGATATCTTTAGATATCTTCACAGTTTGAGCATTAAACATGGTGGCTTGCAGAAAGCCAGCTTTACAGAGAAGACTCATCAAATTTGTTCCAGTTATACACATAAACTTATTTTTCAACACTGTAGGCTGATCCTTCAAACTATAAGAGTCTGGACCAGTGTTTTTCAAACTTGGCAAACCAAGTTTGAAAAACACTGGTCTAGAAGCTTGTCATGGTATAATTGCAAATCTTACCCACCCACCCACCCCTTTGCTACCTGGATGTCCTTATTGAGTATCCTGCCCATGGCTGGAAATGAGCCATCCTCCTTCTGGTGCTGGATGATCCAATCCTTGGCAGCTAGAAGCTCCTTGGGGTCAATGAAAATGAATTCCCGGGATTGAGCAAAAGATTTGAGCACAAAGGCAGTTAGCCTGGAAACACAAAGGTCATAAAGTGCCTGAGGATGATTGCCACCACACTGGCTACTCACTACTATGTGAGGTCAGTCCACCCAGCCACTGACTTCATACCCAAAACCTGAGGAACATTTTCATTCTGCCCCACAAGTGTCCTCCCCACTGCTGTCTTTCCAATGCTCAGTTTTCGGTATGAGTTGACCAGCACTCCTCCAGCTGACTAATGAGAGAGTTATAAAATGGACCTTCAGACTGTTCTTCCCCCATCAACTTTGTCCTTGCTTCACTGCATCTGTTTTTGCACCAAAGAAACCCAAACAAACCATGGTGAATGGTGATTTCAACAGGGAGGGGGAGAACTGCTCAATTTAAAAAGAAGTGCAAGGAAATGAAGTGCCACGACTTGAGTGGGAAAGGAGCAACAGAGCCAGGAGGCAAGCTTTCCTGACAATGATAAACCACCCACCTTGTGGTCCTAGTGTTTGCGCAATGGAACTGTTGTCTTGGTATCTTCTTCTGCACTTCAACTAAGCCATAAATGTTTTGACTTAGCTGCAGAAGTCCAATGTCAGTATTAATTGTGGGTCAGGACAAATGCCACCTGTGCAGATACCCTGAATATTTGAAGGGACAATGTAATGTTATCTTCTCACCCATTGACTTGCAACATACCACATGCTCCCCAAGGAATCCCTTTCCCCAAAGGCGCTGTAGGAACCATCTTGCCTCTTGTAGGTCAGTTGGCGCTGGTATCCTGGAAAGAACCCATAAGATAGTACACAGAACTTGAATATATAGGTCAGAGTTTATTTTCTGAAGTGAAACTTTCTGCATGCTGGGGCCAGAAGCAGTTGCTTTCTGAATCTCCTCTTAGAAAATATCCCTGTGGCCTTTCAATGGTCAGTACCTTGTACTAGGTAATCGGTGGCTTCACTCTCTACCTCCGGGCTAAGTTGTTTGGTCTTGTGAAGATACTTGAGAACAAAGATGTTGGGAGCAAAATGGATCATGTTCTGCTCTCCACAACCAAAGGGCAGTTGCAGGAGGTTATCCAGATTGTTCAGTGTTGGTCCCATCACATCTCCTGGTACCAAAAGAAGAGCATGGTATCAGCCAGAAAAACTTGCCCTCTAAGATGGTCAGATCTGATTCTCCCAGGTTGGAGTGAACACAGTCCACAAGCGAACCATCAGTCTAGGGCACTTTCTCTCAATCTTGGCAACTTGAAGATGCTTGGACTTCAATTCCCAGAATTCCCCAGCCAGCATGGGAGTTGAAGTCCACACATCTTCCAGTTGCCAGGGTTGAAAAACACTGGTCTAAGGTCTTTTTTTTTTTTTTTTATGGGGCGTGGTGGCTCAGTGGGTAAGACGCCAGGCTTGTTGATCGGAAGATTGCAAGTTCGGAGGTTCGAATCCCTAGCCCTGCGTGCAGAGTGAGCTCCTGCACTAGCTCCAGCTCTTGCCAACCTAGCAATTCGAAAGCATGCAAATGCAAGTAGATTAATAGGTACCACTTCGATGGGTAGGTAACAGCGTTCCGCGCATGTCATGCGGCCACATGACCGTGGAAGCGTCTTCGGACAACGCTGGCTCTTTGGCTAACAAACGGAGATGAGCACCGGCCCCTAGAGTCGGACACGACTGCACAAATGTGCGGGGGGTACCTTTACCTTTTAAGGTCTTTTTTACAGGGGTACATTGGAAGAAATTGCCCAGCCCCACACTTGGAGAGGGCCCAATGCAAAATATGAATTAAATGAATCCATGCTTTTCATTCAAGGCAGTAAAACCAAGATCATCATGTATCCTTAGGTGCTATTTCAATATTTTGGGTGATCTCACACTTTCCAGTTTTCCGGGCCACCAAGTTCAATTGCCCAACACCACTAACAAAAATGGAATGAAAAAGTATCATTATCATAGGACGCCGAGAGAAAAACGTATATTGGGGGCAGTTCTCAAATGAGTATTTTGTGAACATTTGTATTTAGGGATATTTGTATTCCTAGATGTGCTTAATATATAATAGCTGAAACTTTGATTTGTTTGTTTTTCTGGCTTAGTGTGTTGCATAAATCCTTCCTACTTAGCCAAGGAAAGGCTAAGGCTTTAGGAAAGGCTTTTAGGAAAGGCTACCCTAACCCTAACCCTATATACCAGTTACTAAATTTGAAAAGAAAAGGTACTAGAATTTGGGGACCTTTTTGTAACAGGGAACAAAAATCAATTGTGTCAAAATCTGCAAAGACATTTTATCTGAATCTTTCATGTTTATCTGAAAGAAAAACAATTGCACTCAAGCAGTGCTTTTTGGAATCTGAGGGTCACAATTAATATTTTGGAGAAGGGCACAGGGAGGGTGGATGCAAAGTGAACACAGACACAGGAAGCTATTTTTAAAAACTACTAAACTTATTACAGGGCTTAGAATACTGTTTTGTGATCAGGAATTCTGCTGTCAGTACTCAGCATTCCTGGTTCCATGTGGTTGTGCGGACCACGAAAAAAATATTTTCAAAGACTTCATATAGCTTTGAGGCCTCAACATACCCACTCCTATACAGAATTTAATGTTTGTAGCTATTGGTTTCCCATTTATATGCAAATCACAAGATGGGATTACACTGCCACAATAATGGTACCTACTTATATTTAATTTTATATTATATATGAGAAATCCAGTCAATCTTGATGGAGATGCCCAAGAACCTACTGATTACTAAAATGCTTGCAATGAAAGAATGTTTGTCTGATCCAACCAAGCTCCTAAGAGTCTTAAGCAAAATTAATACTGAAATAATTGAACACCAGATCTTAACAGACAACATTTTTTAAGTGTGTGCTTTTGCTTTTAAATTTAGGAAACACTGATGTACCTTCAGGATCCCAGTTTAAAAAGAAAAATCAATCACAGATCTGATGCCAGCTCAGATCTTACCCTCTGATCTAGATTCTGTCAGATTTCTTATACTATATGTAATTGGAAATTGGGTTTCTCTACAAAGCAAAAGTGTCTTGGCAAATTGCATCTTTTACAAAGCACAGCGTTCTCATGGTGACGTGAAGTGCAGGTGCAAGATAGCAACGGTCACGTGTGTATTGTTATGACTAGTGCCCACACAAGCACTGGATCTTCCCATGGGAACAAAGCCTCCTGATTTCCTTCTGTGGGAAGCCTTGCCCAGGCCCCCCTGAGCAAGGAGGGGGGGAACTCACGCTATGTGATTGAGGCCTAATGCTTTGAGGCCTAGTGCGTGTAACAGCTAACATCCAGCCAATCAGAAAGCTAGAAGAACTGAATATACAACCATGCAAAATGGTGTTCTATGTCTTCTTGATTTCTAGTGTCTTTTAGCCATGTAGTTCTTCACGTGTTCACTTCCCGTGGACTGGGCAGAGTGAGCTATGCCTGGCTTTGGGTATAGGCCGTGGCAGGAACTCTGGCCCTGGGATCAATACACGGAACTCTGCTTATAAGTTTGTTTTGTTTTTCCTTTTACAATGATGTATCTTGTATATTCGTCTTTTTCATTTTTGCGATAATGTGATTGTATATACATTATTGCCTTATGCTATCAGTAAACACTGTTGGCCCTAACAAGCTGCATTCTTGTCTGTTTATTCTCAAGCCTCGGTTTTCCCCCTTTAAGCCAGCATATATCCCATCAGGTTATGTTGCCCAGAGAGAAATTTGCGTTTTCTTTGCTGCGTTGGACCTGGCTGTAAAAGGGAGTTTGTTTTTAGAGGCTGGTTTCAGAATAAACATGTTTTCTTTGAGTGGTCAGCAATGGCTGAACAGAGTCTGGTCAGTCTGCCATTTGGGGCTTTAGATGGCACAAACTATCTGACCTAGTGTGTGGAGATGGAATCATTCTTTTTGCAAGAAGAAGATTTGTGGCAGTATGAAGCCTGACAGATTTGTGATTTAGCAGGTGACAGTGTGTCAAGTTACCTGAAAAAACCCAGTCTTTTCAAGACATGTTGCTCCTGCCTTTGAGAGGCAAGAACATTGGAACACAACTGTGGATAGTCAGTTTGAGTTTTGGTGAAGTGTTAACAGTAACCAACCTGTCCTTTGTTTTAGTAAGCTGTAGGTTCCAGATGAGTGTTCAGAAAGACATTTCTTTCTGATAATACTCTGCAGTGTAAAGCCAGTGTTGCCCAGGGATTTGTTCACAAAAAGAAGGAGTTTGTGAACTGTGGATCTAGTGTATGCACCCACAGCTAGGCCAGAATATTTACGTGTGGTGCGTTTTCTGGTTGCGTAGCGTGAAACAGGTGTCCATTTACATATTGTGATGTTGGCACAGCATATTTGAATATAGATCTCCCTGAAACAGTGTGTGTAAGGCAAGGGTTTTGGCTCTACATGTGTGACAAGTTCCCAAACAATGCATTGGCTTAACAGGGTGCTTTATGGATCTTAAAGCAGGCCAGTCATTGTTGTGTAGACAAACTGGGATGTGTGCTGTTACAGTCACGTGCTGTTTTGTTTTCTGTACATAAGAATGTGTAGAAGTTTGTGTAGGACTTCGTACTTATGTGAGTTGTTTTCTGCTTAGAAACTGAGGTTTTCCACCTTGTATAAGAATTTGTCAGTCAGTAAACACTGTTGGCCCTAACAAGCTGCATTCTTGTCTGTTTATTCTCAAGCCTCGGTTTTTCCCCTTTAAGCCAGCATATATCCCATCAGATTCTTCTCCCTGAAATAGTTAAATGGGCAAGCCATCTGAGACTAAAGTAGTTTCCCGGAAAACTGAGATGCGAAGAAAAAACCTTCTAGACCAAAATCTTATTAACACATGCAAACAGCATCCTATGGCATGTAACCAAGTATTGCTTGCCAAAGAAACAAAGAGGCCATGCCTTGAAGGGAAGATTCTCTTCCATGGTCAATGTAATCTTAGATTATTTTGATAAAGAGATTAGATATATTTATGCACATTAGTCATTCTAGCTAAATGGAGCCTCTGTGTTCCAAGACAACATATTTATTAAGTATCAGCTGCTCCTGCTGATTCCTCCTCACCTAGTTAGGGTGAATAGTTGCAAACAGTCTTCTGCACTGGTATGTATTGTGGGAATGAATCACAAATTCATTCTTATGCCGCAACTGTTATTAAAGAAAACTAACAATGAAGTATCCCAAGCCAGAGACAATGTACCTCTGAATCTAGTTCTAGAGAAATTAGCAGACAAGGAAGAATTGTAGTTTGTGCTCTGCTTAAGAGATACCCATTGAGGCATTCAATAAGTCCTTCTTTGGTCCAATACAGCAGAGCTTTCCAAACTGTGTGTCGCGACACAATACTGTGTCGCCTGGGGGCCCCAAGTGTGTCGCGTGACAACCCGGAAGCGCCGCCGGCGCTTCCGGGTTGCCGCGTGGTGGCGGCGGCTGCCCCTTCGAAAGGGCAGGCTCTGGGGACCCCAAAAATGCCCTCGGTTCCGGCAGGGAGGCAAAAGCCTCCGCGCGTGCGCACGCGCACGCTGCCGAGCTTTCCGGCGCTCAGCTGTTTCCGGGAGAATTTCCACCCTGGCCACAGATCAGCTGTCCCGGGCAGCGTGCGCGTGCGGCGAGAGGAGGCTTTTAGCCTCCCTGCCAGAACCGAGGGCATTTTCGGAGTCCCTGGAGCCTGCCCTTTCGAAGGGGCAGCGCCGCTGCTGCTGCTGCTGCTGCCCCTTCGAAAGGGCAGGCTCCGGGGACCCCAAAAATGCCCTCGGTTCTGGCAGGGAGGCTAAAAGTCCTCGCCGCACGCACACACTGCCGGGATTCCCGGCACAGCTGTTCTGGGGCCGCGGTGGAAATTCTCCCCACAGAAAGAACAGCTGAGCGCCGGAAAGCTCGGCAACATGCGCGTGCCCGCAGGGAGGCTTTTCGCCTCCCTGCCTGAACCGAGGGCATTTTCGGGGTTCCCGGAGCCTGCCCTTTCAAAGGAGAAGCCGCTGCCGCCGTGGTGGCAACCCAGAAGCACCGCCGCCGACACTTCCGGGTTTTTGTGGGCGGGCCGTTGGTGTGTCGCCAACAGCAAAAGTTTGGAAAGCCCTGCAATACAGATAGGTTCCTGTTATGATATAGTATGAACTCCTACCATGAGTCTGTCACAATACAGGTAGACCTCACTTAACAACCATTCATTTAGTGATGGTTCAGACTTACAACAGTGTTGGAAAAAACGACTTACGACCGGTTCTCACACTTATGACCGTCGAATCATCCCTGCGGTCACGTGATCACGATTTGGGTGCTTGGCAACCGGTTCGCATTTATGACCGTCACAGTGTCCTGTGGTCACGTGATCGCCATTTTCGACCTTCCCGGTCGGGTTCTGGCAAGCAAAATCAATGGGGAACCGCATGACCATATGGTTCACTTAACGTCCAGGTGATTAACTTAGCAACTGCCACAAAAAAGGTTGTAAAATTGGGTCGGATTCACTTAGCAACCGAAATTCTGGTCCCAATTGTGGTCGTTAAGTGAGGACTACCTGTACTGCACTCTATCCAGCTGACTTTACCAACTCTTTTCCCAGTACTCATACCAATAATAGAGGCAGTAGCTCTCTCTGAGCCTGGAATCACATTGTGAGGAACGCCCAGTGTGAACGCTTCATTGTGATTCTCATCTGTCTCCTCTTTCCTCCAGATTTTGAATTCGCCTGCAGAACCCCAACCTGTGGAGAAGCCGATATACTTCACCTCTGGCTGCTTGGAGGTGGCCCAAGTCACAATGATGGACTCGTTGAGAGCGAAGGGGCCGTGGCCCACCTGCACAGAGACAAATAACGCACCAAAATCCAGGCAGGAGATACATATTATCATGAGCTGCTTAAGGAGGACTATTGAATGCATTAAGCAATTAATAAAAGGGAAATGAGAAGAAAACAAAGTCCCCCACCTGGATGACTCCATGGGCCCAGCTGATCCAAAAACTTCGGAACTCGTCCCACGAAAGGATGCCAGTAGTCTCTGTGCTGGCCACTGGCTCACCCATCTTGCTAGTAGAGATCCAAGTTTTGGAGTTCTGGTGCCCACCAATGACAATTTCAGTCATCTCCGCCATGTCATGGGGGGCAGAGGACAAAGCGATGTGGGCATTATTGTGGGCCTTGATGGCAACATCAAAGCGCATCATGTGGGCAGGTTTCTGCACATACTGGTACTCATATTTATTAGGAGTGGAAATGTGAATTTTCTCTAGTCAAAAATAAACCAAAAACACTGTCAGTGTTCAGTCTCATTCACAGCAATGCACCTCCAAAGACACATCTCCATGGGCCTCTTTTAAACAAATTTCCCCTTATGTAAAATAGTTTTAGCAGCAATCAGGCCACAACCAAATAGCTCAAATTCCATATGCTCAAGTCAAGATTGCTTGGGGTACTTATCCTTCAATTAATCTTTCCAAAAGCCACTCTCACCCCTCAGCAGGAGCGCAAAGATGTTTTGATTGGAGATTAATTGTAATGAAACTTTTTAAAATAATGTTTTCCCAGAGAATACAGAAGATACAGTGGTCTGGGGTCATCCCAACAAAATGGCCACATTTTTTAGAGTAGCATTTGTTAAGGACCATGGGCTTCTTATTTTATGGCCCGTGGAGTGCATGCAACCCCAAATCTTTTCATGGTGGCCCTATGAGTTGTGCTGTCCCAACAGCTGAGCTTTCATCAGCTTCAAGAATGATGCTGGAGGGAAGTGATGTGTCCTTACAGTTTTAATGTGGGGCAGTTTAAGGACAGCAACTGATTAATTTCCCTGGCTGTGTTTTCCCTCCCACCCAGCATCACGTGCAAGGGGGAAAACCAACCATTAATCATGCTGCAGATCCCGTTGGCGAGGGAATTTCACCTGGCAGGGTCTAGAAGGCAGGCCTTCCCTGTGGTGGCGCCCGCCCTTTGGAACATTCTACCCCCGGAAGTGAGGCAGGCCCCATCGCTCCCGGCCTTCCGGAAGAACTTAAAGACCTGGTTCTGCCACCTCGCCTGGGAGGGGAGGGGTAACAGTTCCTCCTGGGCACGGCTGGTGCCATAGAGCCCTTTTAATCACAAGTTCGTCGCCTCTTGGATTTTATATTTATTGTATATTATTTTAGTTATTTATATTATGATGTTGGTATTACATGTTATTTTAATTGTTTGTTTTTTGTAAACCGCCCAGAGTCCCCTTTGGGGGAGATGGAGCGGTGATATAAATTGAATTATAAGTAAATAAATAAACAAACAAACAAATAAATAATCACCATCTTTGGCATGTTGGGGGCAGGCTTGGGCAACTGTGAATAGGTCCTTGGGACAGAGGCTTTAGCCAACTTCCATGCTGCCCAAGTGACAGCTTGCCAGTGTGAAAGCTATCCATGCCAGTGACCTGTTACTCACACTATTTCAGAACGTGAGTGTAGTGCCCTTCTGGAAGAGCATAAATGTGTCTAAAAATAGCCCACTGGAGGGGTGCTAGGCCTACTTCCTCCCAGGACCCTCCCCTGCTCCACTCATCTGTCAGCCAAATTATTTTTGGACATCGATTTAGCATTTTTGAAGGAGGCTTGGCTGTGTTTATAAACAGGCCAAGGTCACCAGCATGCTGATGGGCTTGAGAAGAACATTAGGCGATCTCCCTTTCACTTGGCCCACTTGGGGAAAAAGAATCAGCAGTACATAGCTGGCAGAACCTGGCTCTTTCCCCAGTTTAACCCCCTTAGCTACCACTCTCTCCACAGGTCTATCGGTCTATCGTAAGACCACTAAACACCTATACACAAAAAAGAAGTCTAGTGAATGTTCAGAAGAGGGCTACCCCCATGTCCATAAGGGCTGCATAATATACAAATGCTGCTTTGCAAAGTACTGATTAGGCATTACCTAAGCAGATGCCTATGTGGCATCAGATGTCTCGTTTCTCCATCAGCCCAAGCCAAATTGGCCCCCGAGGGTACTACTCAGTGACTGGAAGAGAGGGCACACCCACCGCAACCTCCAACGGCCACCAGGAGCTGGGCAAAGCCAGTGCCTGACCACATCATTGCCAACCTTGTTAGTGAGGCATTGTAGATCATTCATACAGCAAGGCTTTTCTTGGGATAAGAGGGATAACGCAACTCTTTAACCTGAACAGCTAAAGGCAAACAAAGGCTGCTTCCACAATGGGACAGGGAGGAGAAGAAGAAGGTAACGTCGTCAGGATATGACCTTTAAATTCAGCTAGCAGTGCTTGACGATGAGCCCAGAGAGGGAAACTGGTGCTGAAATTTTGCTGAAATGCAGCTCCTGAAATTCTCTTACCGTTAGGGCAGAAGAAGACACTGTAGGTATATTCTCTGGTCAGTCCCTCTGGCTACAAAAGAATGGAAATCCCCACAACAGTCAGGGAGAGAATTTTTTTCAGAGATACCCAACCCAAAATCCATTGCCTTTATCATTAACAAAAAGTATCCCAAGAAAAACTCTTCAAATTAGTTTACTGAACGCCCAACACAAAACGAAGCAAAGCAAAAACACAAACCTAGTATACATAAGTAAAGATTCTAAGAAATCAGTCAATGCTACAAAAATGAATGATGATTCAAATTTGACCAAAAGCTTGGCATGATGCCTAAAGGAAAGCACGGATAGCTACATATGAACATGCTTGGAAACAGAATTCTGCAATTAGGCAACCTTTGGAAATTGTTCCCCTCTCTCCAGGAGTACCAGCCTACCTCAGAAAGTAGAAATATTAGTAGAAGAATTTTTTTAAAAGATATGACTTGCCAGGCAGGCCCATGTGGGCATCAGTGGGTCTTGATTCTTAAATCCCAAATCCTACACCCTACTATCCATCTACTCAGAAAATGTGGCATCTCTTCTAGCTTCTGCATCTTGAAGCTAACAATAGTCACTTCTCCCTCTTCCCAGCTGCAACTCTCTCTGAAAAGGCAGTGACCTTGCTATTTGCTTACCTCAATAATGACACTCCTCCGTACATAGTCAACACCAACGGGAGTCCTCTTGTCCAGATGGGCATCCTCAGAATGTCTGCCATTCTTCATGAGCTGAATGTTGTCTTGGCAGCAGCTGCTTCCAGCATAAGCAAAGGCTTTTGCTAAAGATGACACAAAGAAATATACATTCTCGATACCTTGGTCTCCAATGGGAACCCAGCAGAATCCAACGTGGCCACAGATATTTTTCTTGACACCTGGCACACCCTCTGCCTTCTTAATTTCATTCCTAGATTATTTTAATTCAAAGTAAATACATAGGAAGCTGGCATGTTTCAAGGTGCAATACCAGCTTCCAACATGGTAGTCATTGCCAAAACATCTCTAGGTCACAGATGGACCCATAGCTTTTCTTATTGGGCAGGTAGCTACAGTGCAATATGGTGATATGTTCATCTTTCAAAAAATAATGGCAAAGGGACACTGAGATGGTAGAAAACATTCTGAAGGACCTTTGCAGGTAGTTTCCTGCATGGCAGCCATTTGTGAGAGCACCCAAAATAGTCCTCAAAATTCCAGATGTGCCTATTGGCTAAAACAGGTTGTGGAGTCTTGCACAAGAGGTTTCAATCTCCCGCAGCATAAGCCTCAGCTCAGAATGTATTATAAATTTATTATGTTCAAGAGGAGTGTTACATTCTCTCCCTTTATTTATTTATTTATTTATTTATTTATTTATTTTTCAATTTCTATTACCGCCCCATCTCCCCCGAAGGGGACTCTGGGTGGTTTACAAGACATAACAGTTAAAAAACCATACAAAAACACAATCATCATAAAATACTAATAAATTAAATATAAAATCCAATAGGCGATAAGATGGTATTTTAAAAGGGCTCTATGGCACCAGCCATCCCCAAGAGGAACTATTCCCGTTCCCATCCCAAGCGAGGCGGCAGAACCAGGTCTTTAAGTTCTTCCGGAAGGCCAGGAGCGACGGAGCCTGCCTCATCTCTGGGGGCAGAATGTTCCAGAGGGCGGGTGCCACTGCAGAGAAGGCCCGCCTTCTGGACCCCGCCAAGTGAAATTCCCTTACCAACGGGGTCCGCAGCATGCCCTCTTTGCATGATTGAGTGGGACGGTTTGAAGTTATGGGGATGAGACGGTCCCTCAGGTAACCTGGTCCCATGCCATGGAGCACATAGCTTTCCAAACTGTGTGTCGCGACACAGTACTGTGTCGCCTGCGGTGTGCAGGTATGTCGCGCGAAAACCCGGAAGCGCGCACAACGGCACGCCATCAGCGCTTCCGGGTTTCGCGTGACACACCTGCACACTGCCACCGCCACACACGCTGCTGTTGGTGTGTGTCACCAACAGGAAAAGTTTGGAAAGCTCTGCTTTAGCAGATTGTGGATAAGACGCTATTCATTTTTATGAAAAATGTCTAGCGTTTTCTCTAGGCAGACATGCAAAATGCACTCAGTGGAAACAACCACATGTAAACATCCTCCAATTCTTTCAAAAGAATACCAAGGTCAGGTTGCTATCACCATGCAGATATGCTACCTGTGATGTTGTTCTGTCCCAGTTCGCTGAAAGAGAGCACGACAGATGTGGGCTTGGCTTTGCCGGGGGCTACGCACTTTTTCCTGGTCAGGTGATGCTTCCCAGGATGTCCCACAAACTTGATGCCTTTGGCGACTGAGATCTTCACATGAACCTGTATGATGACAGTCATCAGGGTCATTCTAAAGAATGTTGGACTAGTGACAGCAGAAGATCACACAAGCTTAGCACAAACTGAGATTACCTTCCTAGTGCCTTAAAATGTATAGAAGAGGTCAGTGAGGGCAAAGATCTAATTAATATCCCTGGTAATAATTAATATCCCTGGTGATGAACCGCCCAGGGTCCCCGATGGGGGAGATGGGCGGTAATATAAATTTAGTAATAAATAAATAAATAATATTTTCCCCCCTGCTAAGTAAAATGTATGTACTGTGTTGCTTTTAAGGTTGCCTTAGTACTGGTATATTGTATATTCTCACTTGCACAATACCATGTCCTCCCCTCAGCCGTCTTGGATGGCAAATATAAAAAAAATTCCATTGGCTAAAAGGCTCTGTCCTTGTCATTCTGGAGAGATAGAAACTACTGGACATGTCCTTCTACGATGTTCATTCTACAGAGATATTTGAACAAAATTTATTTCCCCGATGATTATTAGGTATCCGGGCCCTTCTGAAACCGAATTATCTTCAGATTTTGCTCAAAGATGAGTGGATTACAGTCACAGCGCAGGTAGCAAGATTCTGCGCAGCAGCACTAAAGAGCCGTCGTAACTTAGTGAAAAACTTACTGTAAATATTTTACTTCCTTTTATAACTATACATCTAAAACTTTGATATTAACACTTAATTTTAATAGTTAATAATTAATAACCATAGGATGCCACAATATATGGAGCTCAACATAACACAATATAGGCTGTCTTCTTGATTTTATATACAAATGATAAGTATCTTGCTAAACTAATTTCAGATATGGATTTTACTTCTTTTATTATAGCTGAGAACTTTTATTGGATACATATGGCGTATTTTTATTTGTACTGGTCTATGACTGTAACCACTTCGGTGGGTAGGTAACAGCGTTCTGCGCGCGTCATGCGGCCACATGACCGTGGAAGCGTCTTCGGACAACGCTGGCTCTTCGGCTAACAAACGGAGATGAGCACCGGCCCCTAGAGTCGGACACGACTGCACAAATGTGCGGGGGGTACCTTTACCTTTACCTTATGACTGTAATAAATTGAATTGAATTGACTGGTATATTGTACTATTAAAATATGCTATTTGAAATCTCTTTCCATTTTTTTTTTTTGGATTTGCTGCTATTTTGCATCTGAGCCATCTAATGGTTACCAGGTTCTTCACTCACTGGATACTATCTGCATATTCAGACTCTGACCCAAGCCACACTTCTTATTAGGACATAATGTAATTGGGGGGGGCGGGGGTTGCTTTGGTTTAGGATACTATGTGAACCAGCCATTGTTCTTTCTAAATCATGGATTTATAGCTTTTTGCAGGGTTTCCCCAATTCCATTTTGTAATTCCAAGAGCACCCACCACTGAACAGCGTAATTGTGAGTGTTGTGCTCTTAGGCACTGACCCAGAAAAAGACTTTTTCAGAATATGCGAAAAGGTTTTGTTATCTTTTCAGCATCAAGATTTCTACAAAATTATTTCAGGAAGTTTTCAGTCTATTAAAGGCAGTACAGGTAGTCCTCGTTTAGTGACTGCCTTGTTTAGCGACCGACCAGAGTTACAATGGTGATGAAAAGTAATGTAGCAACCAATCCTCACATTTATTACCTTTGCAGGTCTGTAAAGCAAAGGAAAGCTGAAGTAAGATCGTAAGCAGTCGCGGTTTCACTTAGCGACCGCTTCGCTTAACAACCGAGTTGCCAGTCCCAATTGTGGTCAGTAAAGGAGGACTGCCTGTACAAACTTTTTAATTTTCTGTAATTAACTTATTAAATGATTGCAATGTATCTGCTTCCTTTGGTATATTCTATTAAGTGAATTATCTTCTGTGCTGAAGACTGTGGCAAGCACATTGCATTAAATCAGCTGGGGCTAACAACTGCTTTTGGGTTAACAACCATAACTTGGCTTTCAAGATCTGTCAATGGGCAGCGAGAGGCCTTTCAGTGATGTGATGTCACCAGGAGGAGCAGGACCAAACATTTTCAGACTGCTTTTTATTTTATTTGTGGGTTATAAAAATGAGGTGGATAGTGTTTTGCCGCCTAGAGGCCTACTACTCCCACCTTTAAAACAGCTCCAAAATTCAAAACCAAGAGAAAATTGTGCGTCTTAAAATTGGCTATTTTATCATTGAATTTCAATACTGCAATCTCAGGGTGTTTTCAAATGGGGTGATGGGGATTGCTTACAGCCCATCGGCTTATAGGTTGCTTGCTTCTGAAATAAATCAAGCGAACACTAGACTGCTCCACATTTTGAGTACTGCGGCCTTTGCTGCTGGGTCAACCACTGCCGCCTGCTTTTCTCACAAAAGCCTCATTCCCCAGACAAGAAACACAGAACCAACAATAGTATCCTTCTGGACCAGGTTTGGGGATCGGGGGCAGAGGGCGCTCTTTTGCGGTGGTTCTCCTCCTTCCTCAGTGGCCCGTTCCAGTCAGGGTTGGTCACGGGGAAGAGGCCTAACCCTAGGTCCCTCTTGTGGAGGGTGCCTCAGGGGTTGAGCCTCCTGCTGTTCCTCTCTAGCATCTACATTAAACCACTGGGCAAGATTATTGGGCAGCATGGGCACAGTGCCACCAGTATGCTGATGATACCCCGTTATACATCTCCACCCCATCTGGGCAGGTGATGCCATTCAGGTGGAGGCTGTGAGGCTCTGGATGGCGAGGAACCGGCTCCAACTCAACCCTAGCAAGATGGAGTAGCTTTGAATTTTTTTCACTCTGGATGGGGTAGCATTCTCCTGGACAGAGCTGGTGCACAATTTAGGGGTCCCTCCTGGACTCACGGCTCCTGCTGAAGGAGCAGGAGCCGTGAGTGGGGGGGGACCTTGGCCATTCGGACACATCCCTGGGCCAAGAGGCATTGCTCACAGTCACTCAGGGCTTGGTCACTTCCTGGTTGGATTATTGCTATGCACCCTACACGGGGATGCCCTTGAAGACCACGAGGAAATTGCAACTGGTCCAGAACGCCCCTTGGTTTGCCCGCATTGCACCTCTGCTGTGCGAGCTGCACTGGCTTCATTTCCTTTCAGGTGCAATTCAAGGTGCTGGCACGGGGCCAGGTTATCTGTGGGGCAGCCTCTCCCGAGGATATCTGCCCATTCCACCAGGTCCTTCTCTTTGTCATCTAGCAGGACCTAGGAGGTAGCGGCCCCTGCCCTGTGGAACACCCTTCCAAGCTCTGGCAGACCCCTACCCTTCTAGCCTTCCAGAAGGCCTTAAAAAGCCGGCTTCCCCCCAATCACTGGGATAAGGTGAGGCTGGAGCCCAGTGACTTCGATGTTTATGTCCTGGGGAGTGTTGTTTTAAGGCATTGGGAGTTGTTTTTGGGGTGCTGGTTTTTATTGTTTCTTTTACATTTTGATCACTGTTGGTGTGATCCATCCAGAGTTGTAGCATATAAGATGGGCAGCCTTGTAAGTCTTTTCAATCAATCAATCAATCTCACCTCCAAACACATGGGTAAGTAATTGTGGACCGTCAGAGGAATCTTTGCCTGTTCCCCGCGGATTATGTGGTATGGAAGGGTGAACTCGACGAAGAATGGCTTGAAGGTCCTGAGTTCAGTCTGTCTCGCCAAGCCTAGCCCTCTCTCGGAGAGTCCAACAGCCTCCATCACCCATGTGGTGATGGAATCTGGAACTTCAACACGCAGCTGGGCTTCTCCTGAAACATCACTTTAAAAACATGGGAAAGGGAGGACAAAAGAAGAGTCACGGGGAACCAGTGCAGCATCCGAGACAGAGAAAGATATACCAAAGACTTTAAAAAGAAATGCATCAAGTATTACGAACACAAGACGCAGCAATGAACATACAGCAGCACCTCTTCCTACTCCTTCACAGCATCCTCCTATTGAAAGGTTGGATGGAGATAGTAAGCTCTGTGTAAGTCTGGAAATTAAGCCAAATGTGCCCGAGCCCTCAGTTTGACCTTCCTCTCCATGCATCTCAAATGGGTTCAGCACAGGGGGCTGTCCACACAGGCAGCTTCCTGTGTCCCATGAAACAGTGAGGGAATCTGCAAGTCCCTTCTCTCCTTTAGCCACATTGCCACCACGAGGCTCCAGCGGAAGGGCCACGGAGGGCCTGCTGCACATAGGCCAGCCTGCATGTTCCTTGCAGAGATGATTGCACTGTGCAGGAGTCAGAACTCTGGCATGATCCCAGAGTCCTGCCATACAGCAGAGAAAGCAACTGACAGAAAGATACAACTGACAGACAGAGATGACAGACCCGAAGCGAGAGCGGGAAAACGGCAGCCAATCAGGCCTCGAGGATAATGGGCGCTTCAGCAACAATTGGGACTTGCCTGAGCCAATCATAGGGGAGTCCACGGTGGGGAGGGGGCGGGAGTCCTGTCGAAAGGGTTTAAATAGCCGAGCTCATTCCTGTCAGCTATCCTAATCTTTTTTAGTGTTCATTCTGCGTATGAAGTAAACCGTTTACTACCAAGCCCGTGAGTCTTGCGTGGTCTTTGGGAGAACGGAACTGACCAGCAGGCAGGACACCTCACAGCAGGATATTCTCTGCCAATTCCCCATAGCCGTGCATCATTCTGTACTTTGGCAGCAGCCACTCAGCCATGCATGGGAGACTTTCTGACCCCTGCACTCTTATCTTGCTCTGCTGGCCTCACCCTCCTCTCCCGTTCTGTTGCTGTTCTGTCCCAAGTCCAGTCCCCAAGTGGTAGCCAAGGGGCATGAAAAGCAATCCTTTCTCCTTCCCTCAAAGACAGCAATGGGAGATACAAAAAGGCACTTGTCTTCCACCCAGATCCTTCTTCAGGGTTGTCTGGATGCCATGCTATTTCCCCTTTACAACCAGCAGGCTGTACCTTGCAGTGAACATCGGGTAATGCGAAGGAGAATTCCAGCACAAAGATGCAATGGTTTCCTCATCTGGTAAGGCTCAGTGACTGCTCCAGTCAACCAAGGAGTCTCTATAGTTGAACGTGGTCTTGAATCAGGTTTTCTTAGCCCTTGTCCATCCATAAATACTACATCACACTCTTGCATGAACCCAGTCACCATAGTTTATAAACCATGGTTTCAGGCTTCATACAATGTGTGAACCCAAGCAATTGTATCTTAGCTAACAAATCGAGGCTTATCTTCCACTCTGACCCTGGCATTAGCTCTTTCCATAGCATCAGAAAAAAATGAGACCCTATTAACTAGGTTAAACCTGGGGTCTTGGGTATGCAAAGGTGCTCTTCTAACAAGTGAATGTCTTTCTCTATAGTAATCGATTTCCAAATCTGAAAAGCGTTTAAGAGCAGGACAAGTGCTGAATGAAAAGCCAGCATCCATGTAGCACGAGATACTTATTGGCAAAATTACAACAGCAGTAGGATTGCCAGCAGTCCTGCAAAGACAAAGGAATTTTAAAAGATAGAAGGAAAGATTAAAAAAAAAGATGCAGTGTTTGTTTATAAGTGAAAAAAATCTGCATTCAGGTATTTCCTTTTCAGTACTAACCAAACCAAGATGATTCCAGATCATTTTTGTAAAAGGAATTGTCTTTGCTGGCTTACGGGAACATCAGAACATTCCCCATTTAACATTTAGGTAATGAAAATGGAGGTTAAGTATTCATCATTGTATCTGCTCTGCTGTTCCTTGTCTTGCCATGCCTTGAGTGTAAGTCAATGAATGTAAAAAAAAGGCTTAAATTACAATAAAATGACCTCTATTACTCAAATTGGAGAGCCAGTTTGGTGTAGTGATTAAGGCACCAGGCTAGAAACTGGGAGACTGGGAGTTCCAGTCCCGCCTTAGGCATGAAGCCTGCTGGGTGACCTTGGGCCAGTCACTCTCTCTCAGCCCTAGGAAGGAGGCAATGGCAAACCACTTCGGAAAAACCTTGCCAAGAAAACTGCAGGGACTTGTCCAGGCAGTCTCCAAGAATCAGACACGATTGAATGGATAAAAAATAATAATAATCAAATAATAACAAAAAGAGGACAGAGAGGAAGAAATTTGGCTGTAGTTTCCCACAAGGATGAATTGACTAAGGCAGATTCTTGTCAGAGAAAAGTAGCTTCCAATTGCGCTCTGAGCCATTTAATGAGACAATTAGCCATGGGCTCCATTTTCTCCACTGGGATTCTGACCAGCAGCGAGAATTTTTACACACCAGAGGGCCCTTGCTCTCTGCCCGAGCAGGTACCTGAGCGTAAACACACAGGGACCACTACTTGGCTCCTCTGACAAGGCCCAAGACTTTCTAAGAGACGATCTCTGATATCTGTAGAAGCCTTTTGTTTCCTCTCCCACCAAGGGCAGCTCATCATTCTGGAGAGAAAGTGCCCCTCAGCCAATTCTCATTTGGAAGGATTTCCAGTTTTTCTATTGAAGCCAAAAGGAGAAAACATTATTTCCTCCTCTATTCAAAATCACAGGAAACCCCACATTCAATGGGAAGCTTCACATGATACATGTCTTAAGATCAACCAAATAGTGTCCAATAGAAGAGAATATCTGTAGCTCAGGGTTGAACTGTGGAGTCCTTGGTGCTCTCTGAGCTTGGTTGTTTGCTTGCAGATGTTTCGTTGCCTGACTAGGCAACATCTTCAGTGCTAGAAGGGAGTGGGGTTTGCTCTCTGATATATACAGTAGCATTCCCTGACAGTAGCATGCCCTGACAGAGAACTAAGCAAGGAGAGAACAACACCTCCAGCAACACTGTCAGAGAACAAGCAGTCAAGAAATACACCACGGGCTAGCATTTGGTAGAGCAGCCATGAAGTCCTTAGAAGAGATATTCAGATGCCATGATGTATCTATAGTATACCTACAAAGATCAGAATAATGCAAGCAATGGTATTCCCTGTGACATTCTATGGGAGAGAATGTTGGACTTGGAAGAAGCAGGATACAAAGAGTATTGACGTTTTGAACTTTGGTGTTGGAAAAGACTTCTGAGAATACTGTGGATGGCCAAGAAAACAACAAATAGATCACTGAACAATTCAACCCAGAGTTCTCACTTGAGTAGGCTGATAATATCTCCTTGAGACAAAAACGGGACATTGGGATGGCAAAAATGGGACAGGGTTAAACTTACGTAATATTCCGTATTCATGAAAAAGTAAGACGATAAAAAAAGTTTTAAAAAGTTTTTAAGATCCATTTGCTGGTCCTTAAACAGATTACTGTATATATAAAAATATTTTTGTTTTCATTAAAACGAAAAAGTTTTATTACATGAACATATTGAGCTAACAATTATTCTTCAGTGACAAAACTCATACAAAAATTTAGGTAGACGTAGAGGGGGACTGTATTTGACAGGAGGCGAATGGGGAAAGCACAGCTCATGGGCTTTGTAACATAGTGGATCGCAGGAAGGAGGGGAAGGGGGAGAGAAGAGAGGCAGGGAAGGGAGGATTCAAAAACTCCACGCCCGGCGAGGCTTCTCTTCCTTCTGCCATCCCTCCTCCTCCTCCTCCTGCTTCTTTTTCTCCCTCTTTCTCTCTCTCCCACAATCCCAAACGAAAGACTCTCTCTTGCCGAGCTGGAGAAATAATCAGTTTCGCTTTGAAAAAAGGGGGCGGGATCACATCCCAAATGCATTTTAATAAAACAAACAGAGAGCAGAGAGCGACCAGCTGAGAGCAGAGCAGAGGCGGTGGCAAAGATCTCTCTCCCCGTCTCTCTCTGTCTTCCTCTCTCTCTCTTTCCGCCTTCCTTGCCCCTCTCTAGTCTAACCCAACATCAGGCACCTCAATCAAGCACTTTTTAAATGATAATTGCATCTTGGCTGAATCCATCTTGCCATGCCTGACATTTTGCTATTTTTTAAAAAAAAACGGGACAAAATTGACATTTATATTAAAATGACGGGACGGTCGGGAAATGTGAAAGAAACAGTACTGTCCCGTTTAAAACGGTGCGTATGGTCAGCCTACACTTGAGGCACAAATGATCAGGCTCAAATTATCTTACTTCAGACACATTATGTGAAGACCTAGCTCTCTGGATACAGCTCTAATGCTGGGAAAGATGGAAGGAAAAAAGAAGTGGACGACCAGCAGCAAGATGGATGGACTCGGTTACAGTGGCAATGGGTACACCTTTAGAAGATCGGAAGAACCAAGTTAGGGACAGATAGTCATGGAGAAAATCTATCTATGTGGTCACTAACGGTCAACACTAACTTGATGGCACATAATCAATCAAATCAATTAATAGCTGTTGACAGTCTAAACCTCCACTGATCTCTTCAACCTCTTTCAAAGCAGACCAAATTAGCAGCCATGACTCCATCTTGCAAAAGTGAATTCCATAGCTCATGAAAACACTCTCGTTCACCAAGTTTGTGTTTGTTAATTATTTTAATAATATTGATTTTAACTTCTGGTTCAATTTTTGGTCTTGATTTTGTTTGCATTGATTTTATTGCTATGTTTTATAGTCTGCAGTTTTTAATTGTTGTAATCAATTTGCCTGTTTGCATAAATGGAAAGGCAGAGTATAAAGTCAAAGCAAATGTTAAAAACTGTGTTGCATGACAGCCATATATTTACTCTTCATTGGATGATTTCACTAGATTTTAATGAGAAAAGGTTAAAGTATCGGCTCAGCAGGTAAGACGCCAGGCTTGTTGATCGGAAGATTGCAAGTTCGGAGGTTCGAATCCCTAGCCCTGCGTGCGGAGTGAGCTCCTGGACTAGCTCCAGCTCTTGCCAACCTAGCAATTCGAAAGCATGCAAATGCAAGTAGATCAATAGGTACCACTTCGGTGGGTAGGTAACAGCGTTCTGTGTGCGTCACGCCGGCCACATGACCGTGGAAGCGTCTTCGGACAACGCTGGCTCTTCGGCTAACAAACGGAGATGAGCACCGGCCCCTAGAGTCGGACACGACTGCACAAATGTGTGGGGGTACCTTTAAGGTAAAGGTAAAGGTACCCCCCGCACATTTGTGCAGTCGTGTCCGACTCTAGGGGCCGGTGCTCATCTCCGTTTGTTAGCCAAAGAGCCAGCGTTGTCCGAAGACGCTTCCGTGGTCATGTGGCCGCATGACACGCGCGGAACGCTGTTACCTACCCACCGAAGTGGTACCTATTAATCTACTTGCATTTGCATGCTTTCGAATTGCTAGGTTGGCAAGAGCTGGAGCTAGTGCAGGAGCTCACTCTGCACGCAGGGCTAGGGATTCGAACCTCCGAACTTGCAATCTTCCGATCAACAAGCCTGGCGTCTTACCCGCTGAGCCACCACGCCCCCGGCAGGTACCTTTACCTTTACCTTTTATCGTCAAAGTGCCACAATATCAATAGTTTCATTCTAAATTCCTTTTCAGTGATCCACAATACTGTACAGAATTTGCCATTTTCACAGCATCTTCACATTGGTTTCATGGTTTCAACAAGCTATTCATCACCACCCATGTTTTTCAGGTTACCAGCCATTCAGAAGTTATCAGTATGTTTGTAGAGTTGCGTTTTTTTCAAACATGCATCACTTTACACTTGCTTATAAAGAGGCACCTTTATATTTTTAACCCCTATTCCCCAGCTTGGAGAAGGACATTTTCCTATTTTTTTCTGATTTAACAAACCTCAGTAATTCCAGGTTCCTCAGAAGGAAAAGTAAGCTTGTGCCTCGTTCACAAGGCAGAACAGGCCCCTATAGACTACAGAAGATGGCTCCACGTTGAGGAGAAGTTACCTGACATTGAAGCACTGCCAGAGCCAAGTCTCTGGGAAGAATGTTCTTCTCTTCTTGTCAGCTCTGTGGAAGGCAAGAGATTTGTGCATGTTGAGAGAACTAAGCAATATTCCCTTTCAGAAGCAGAAACTCCACGAAACCCTACTTCATGCCCCACTATGGCAAGAAGTCATAACCAATACAGTCATACAACTTTGGCACTTGATCAGTTGCAGGGCCTACCAATCAATTTTCAGACCCATGCAACATGCTGCTGATGCTAGTATTTAAATCTCTCAACAGCTCGGGGCTAGATCATCCCAAAGAATCCCTCCTCATACATGCATCTGCCTAGGAACGCTGGTCAATCTGCGAAGCCCTTTTTGAAGTATTCCTCCCAACCCAGTTGGCCGAGTGGCCATACAGAAGAGGACCTTCTCAGTTATGGGGCCCAACATGGAATTGTCCTTCCCAGGGAAACCTACCTGTTGCCCATATGAATGTCTTTCTGGCACCAGGTCAAAACATTCCTTTTCTACCAGGCACCTGTGGTTTTGAATCTAAGTGCCCACTTTTTATTTTTATTCTTATAATATCACCATGCTATTTACTCTTTCTATTTTACTGCATGTATCATTGTTTTCGATGATGTAGAGACTTTGCCTAGAGACCTCTGCCAAACAAAAGACAATTTATTAGAGTAAATTGAGGTGCCCCTCCGAGAGAGGCCAGCTGAGGGCAACCCTGACCTAATCAGCACCTTGTTCCTTGCTTCTCATGCCAGTCTCATGCTTCCACAACCAGCTGCTAGGAAGCAAGAAACAAACGCCCCCAGATCTCCCATGGAACACAAAGCCCTGTGATTAAACATTTCCATTCCCAGTCAAAGGGGCCAAAACACAGTTGCTGTATCAGCTACCACAATGCCTACACATTGATTCCATCATGAGTGCCATCTGGCATCTTCTTATCAACCCCTACTGCCTGCTGAGCAAAAGAGCAGGTGTCTGCCACCGTGCCCAGAACAACAATGCCACTTGGGTTACATTGTTGGGATTGTAGCTGCCTGCTACTTCCCATTGGCAAGCCTCTTTGGCTCATCCAAGTAGCGGATAGGCCAAGCTGGTTCCTAAATCCTTATTCCATGGAGCCAAGCAAGGCCACCTCCAGCACAACAGCCTGAGTTGGAAGGCGGCACAACACGCCTTCAGGACAAACAGACGTTTCCAACAAACAGAACATTTGGTCTACCTGGGCTGGGCCTTGGAAGGTGTAGAAGCCACCAGCATCCCGGTGTGAGGCTGGAAGGCAGGCACGACCTCCTCGGTGTACAGGCTGCCCTGCTGTCTATGGTTTAAGCTGACGAGATCGGTCATCACTACTAAACCGGTTTCCTAGGCAACAGGAAACAACAACAACAACAACAATAATAAAAAGGCCATGTCTGTTAAAAAACGATTCAGCCTGTCCCATTAAAGAGAAATGCCCCCCCCCGCCAAATATCCATGGAAGGGAAGTTCACTGAAACACAGGGAAATTGTGTCAATCTGGCCAGCACAAATGGCCGTTACCAGGCAAATATTTAGACATTGCAGGGATTTCCCCACCCTTCATGACTCCTCTCTTCCCCAGAGAGACCAGGTGCTTTCAGGAAAACTGGCTTCATAGTTTTCAGATCGCCTCAGTGGAATTTCCAGGCAATGGCAAGCAAAAATAAAATAAAGTGGACTCTGTGAGAGTCGCCTCCACTTTCAGGAGACAAGTGGGAAAAGTTTCTTCTTCTGGAGCTACTGCAGACCTTCCTCAGCAGAGGCCACAATCCTCGAACTGGATTGCAGATGGCATTCCAGGCCAATCTATCCTCAATTGCCAATTTAAAGATGCTGCCCCCCACCCTATCAATAGCATATAATTCATGATGCAGTAATTTCCCAAAGATTAGACAAGTCTTGTTTTCATTGGGATTTTTTCCTAATTCTGTGTCTGGCAAGAAATCCTCAAACCACCCTGAGATATGATCCTGTTTTGGTTAGGAGGAGATGTCCTTCTCTAAGACTACCATATCTGGTCTGCAAAAATCCAGATAACCGCTAGATGGCAGCAGAGAGACACACCGCTTCTATCTAGCAATCAACTTGATATTTGCAATTCAGATATTGCAGTTTTACCTCAGCTACTATTTTTGTCCTATTTGAATTCACTTCCTTTGGACACTTCCTTGTGTAAAAGTTGATTATTAAAAAGAAGAGAATAGAAAAACTCATCCTTACTGATGAATCAATTTTCTCCTTCCTCCCAAAGCAGACAAGCCCGTCTTTTAGAAGGAATGTTGCCTATGGCCCTCTCGGAGGCCACCCCAGTTTATTTTTGATGGTAAATTCCCTTCCCCCCCCCTTGTTTAAAATGATCTGACTTGTTTGTTAATAAGCTTTTCTTTTCCCCTGATCAAAATGAAATCATTTCATGCTGGCAGCAGAAGAGGCTGTGTCCCTTCTGCCAAGCACGTAGGAGCCAATAACATTTTCACCTATGCTATCTCAGCTGACAGCCCTCGTTGGGGAAAGTGGCCTGTTTGGAAAAAGCAGAGAACAGCATTTTACTCTGCGTGCCAAAGACTCCTTTCTCAAAAGAGTCTGGGCACAAGATGTACTTAGAAACGAACCTATCGCACCACCTCCTTCCTCACCAAAGGAAAGCCTTTCCAACAGCCGCAGCAACAGCAACCAATTTAGAGTCCTTGGGACAGGAAAAAAAGCTTCTCCACAATAAGGATATAAAGATGAGAGAGCCAGAGGGATTTTCAGAATCTATTTGGGTTCAAATGCTGGAAGGACACAGCCTGCAGAATGGGTTCTAAGCATGAAAAGAACTGGCACTCCAGATGACAGGATGGTTGCCAACTTCTGGGGACCCTTTCCTGCCCCCCCAAAAACAACTGAATGTACCAGGCAATATCCTCCAAAAAGGTTTCCAAACTTCTCTCAGAGGTTTGCAAAGTTCTCATATGAAATCCGCTCTGGGTAACTGGTTCTACCTTGTCTGTACTATTCTCTCTAACTCCACTGTACTTCCTGCTACAGTTTGGAGGATCTAGAACTTCAGGAGCCTTCTATCACCAGAGTTACTATATGCAGACCTGGCCCAAAGACACAGCTGATTGGAAAACTTGCCCCAAACCTGCCCAAATTGCAACATAATCCAGTTACTTTAGAGTTGCAAGATTGAGTGCCTAGCAAGATGCTATTTCTACACTAGAATTCTTTAGTACTGTCAAAGGATTGTTTTTCCATAATTAATTATGAATTAAAATAGAATTCCTTATAGCACTACAACATCCAGTGATGTGCCCAATAGCCTTATATAAAGTTTGCTCACAGTAACGTTGACTAAGAAGTATTGCTTACCTCTTGATCTAGACCAGGGTTTCTCAACCAGGGTTCCGTGGCACCCTAGGGTTCTGCGAGAGGTCACTAAGGGTTCCCTGGGAGATCATGATTTATTTTAAAAAATATTTCAAATTTGGGCAACTTCACATTAAAGAAGTAAGTTTCATTCTTTATTTCTAGTTTAGGAACGCTGTTAATGCGTATATACAGGCCTACCCATGAAATGAATATCATAATTTTGTAACTTCTGGCCTATATCTGAGCCTGAATGTGCAGGGGTTCCCCAAGGCCTGAAAAAATATTTCAAGGGTTCCTCCAGGGTCAAAAGGTTGAGAAAGGCTGATCTAGACTGAGGAGTTAGCGCTGAATTTCCTGCTAATTTCCCTTAGAATAGTCTCTCTAAAACTATCCAGTGTTAATTTCTGTTCAAGAGTAGGTGGGTGAGAAACAGCTTTAATTAGGTGTTTAAATCTTTTTATTTGCTAAATAACATTCACTATTGAAAACAGAAAAAGAATGGGAGGAAACCAGGAATGAAAGCTCCCTTTTCTTGGAAAGAGAAAGTAATGCTGGAGCAATTTAAGATAAACTATTAAGGGGGTTGTTAATCACAAATCATACAGCCAAGATCAACAGATAAACAATAGGCACCCAAACAGTAAATATTTAACTAAAGTCATATAAATTCTAAAATTGACATTTTGCAAATTTGTTGCTCCAGATTAATACAGACTGAGTGTGAAAAAATAGAAGATATAAAACATTAATTACGGTGCAAAAATAGGATACGCAACCTATTATTATTATGTAATGATGCCTGCATTATCAAGGGGGTGTGGTGGCTCAGCGGGTAAGATGCCAGGCTTGTCAATTGCAAGTTTGGAGGTTCGAATCCCTAGTCCCACGTGACGGAGTGAGCTCCCGCACTAGCCCCAGCTCTTGCCAACCTAGCAATTCGAAAGCATGCAAATGCAAGTAGATTAATAGGTACCACTTCCATGGGATGGTAACAGCGTTCTGCGTGCGTCATGCCGGCTACATGACCGTGGAAGCATCTTCGGACAACGCTGGCTCTTCGGCTAACAAACGGAGATGAGCACCGGCCCCTAGAGTCAGACACGACAGCACAAATGTGCGGGGGAAAGCTTTACCTTTTTAATGATGCCTGCATTGCCCATAAAATGTAACTGAACAAAGAATGGCAGTTCCAGAGAAAGGGATTAGTGTAGAAGTTGAGTTCTTATGGTAGGAAAAGCAACCCAACATTAAATTTGCTCCATGCAGTGTGGTGAGGTAGATTTTATCTGTTACCTGCCGAATTGTTCTGTTTGACTATGTTCTCATTCTGCTGGCAATTTTACAACAACCTCAAAAGACATCATGCAGATGCCGCATTTATGCAAGAAGGGCAGACCTCACCGTAAATGCACAGCGGGCATCTTTGGCAATGTCCCAGTGCCAGGGGAAGATGGAGGAACGACGACGACGCTTGTGTAGCATTGAGCCTGGCCACCAAAAGTGCCCGTCTTCCTTCAGAGTTCCAATAGCATCAGACACATCGTAATCTGCAAGCTCCTGGAAGATCTGAACAAGGAGATAGCATAACATTTGTCCATGAGTGTGTCATGGACAAATAACTGCCTTGCTGGATTACTCAGAGGCTCTGCTTTTCGAAGTGATCAACAAACTCCAAATCTGATGTGTGAGGAATAATGGCTTGGTCTTCAAATTGAAATGTAGGGTCCTCCAATGTATCTAAGTAATGAGAGTGTTTCTTCACACCACACATAGTTAACCTACAAAACTCACTGGCATAAAATGCAGCAACAGTCATAACTTTGAAGCAATGAATATTGTTTTGTAAGGAATAACAGTGGGAAAAGGTGTCTATCTGTGTTCTATTCATAGCTTTCTGAGAGGCACTGGCTGCTTGCATGAGAAGAAAATATTTCTTTACATTGGTCTGATCTATTAAAGGAATGAGCAATTTGAAGCCCTTTTCTGCACCCCTGGAGCCCCTTCTGACCCCAGTTTGAAACCTGAAATGGCATAGTTTCCTGCCATTTCACACTTATAAAAAGAGAAAAAACTCCAAATGCCCCTAAAATATGTAGAAAAAAAATCTCACCCCTGCCCAGGTAAAATGACATCACCATGCCTTCTGTGGCCCGGTTCCTCCAAAAAATTGAAGTGTGGCTGCAGGCTACCCTAAGTTTGCCCATCCCTACATTTGTCATCAGTTCCCTCTTTGACACAGTTGTTTGATAGCGCCAAAGCATCCCCCACTCCTAAATGGATGCTGCTCACCTGGGCAGACGTCAGCTGGAATCCAGGCTTGAAGAGGTAAATGCTTTTGTCCACTGTAGCCACACACACACAACTTCCCTTTGCAGCTCGCACTTTAACAGATACGGAGTCACCTGGCCTGGTCTCATTTGCTGAAAATGCCACCGAAACCTGGCATTGAACATTAGGAAGAGGAGGAGGAGAAGAAAGGGAAGAACCACCATCACCCAGGATCCTTTGCCAAACAACCCAGGTACACGAATAGTCATTCTATACTGGATACCTGATTCTCAAAGAAAGGCTTGACGGCAAACTGCAGATTATCTGCAACACCTTCTCCATTCTCCCGCACATAATATGCAAGAAGACGGCCCAGTGGAGCCATGTTTGGAGTGACTGAGAAACAGATGGAGGTCATGCAGGTACTCAGTTCTGGTGCAGAAGAGCTGGTCGGGTCTAAACAAGAAATAGTGTGGAAAATCCGTACACGTTAATTAAGCCAGGACTTTTCAGGAGGGGGTTTAGCTGTTTGTCCATCTCCACCCAAAGGAGCCACTGAGCTGGCCACCCCAGCCAGAAAGCCACTCCTTTCTGACCCTGCCCCAAACACACGGTCCTGCCTGGGAAGTAAGTGATGTAGATGTTCTTGCCGGAAGATGCAGTGGTGGTTCTTTTCCTCTCTTGCTGAGTCCTGTTTCCAGGCAGCAGTCCTGAAAGAACAATGTTCCCCCGTGATACAACTTCGTAGTGGAGTGTGAAATTACACGGGCAAGTGGACTTCACAGCAATGCACGCCTCCTCTCCCACCTGGAAAGAGAAATGGGGCAACTGCAGCCATATAAAGGTTTGCTAATACCACTTCCCCTTCCTCCCCAAGTGACTTTTCTGCAAGAAAAGCTGTGCTGGTTGGGATGGTTGGTGTTGTAGTCCGACACATCTGGAGGACACCGGGTTTGGGGAAGGTAGGCTTTGATTAAGATGATGGCATGGAACAAAGATCGAACTCCAGCATGACTGCTGGGGGAAATGTCTTCCCAAACAATAGACCACATTTTCTTTAGGTCTCTTGAAACTTGGCATATCTTCCAAATCCACTCCATACTCAGGGCAAAGCAAAACAGAGCACAGCTCAGGATGCGAAGATACAGAGCCGTCTCATTGTAAGAAAAGGCAGCCAAAGAATTCTGGCTGTTGAGTGTTTTCCTGGAGCAAGATCAATTCCGAAAGCCAGCCAAAGCGGAACACCCAGCCAAAGCAGGCATGTTGGCTGCAGCCCAGCTCCCCCAACAGGGATATTAGTCACTCCAAGTGCAGTAGGCTGAGAACAGCAGGCAAGAAGGGTTCCGACTCAGAGCAACCCATCAGATGCATCTCGAAAACTCTGAAAACGAGATGCAGACAACTGCCTTGCATCTTACCAGAAAAGACCTCTCTGGCGTCTGAAGCTGGATGTGGCAATTGCTAGGTGAATACCAGCTGCTGATCGATAGGTAGTTGGGTAGATACTGATCCCCAACCGGCTTCCCATCAAGGGCTGTGACTTTGGTCTTGAGAAAGGGAGGAAATTGGAAAGTCACTGTTGAGTGCAGATGCTGAACTCCCAACTCATCTGGCAGATTTTGACCAGGCCTACCTATCTTCCCCCAGATTTGACCCTGCACTGTGGTTAAGAGCATAGGATGCAACCTCACACCAGATCAGGGCTGTCTGGAGATTGACATCCAGTGAGAGGAACAGAAATGTTCATTTAATCCCCCCGTCTCCTCCTCTCTGCATCCTATGTCAATGTCATTTTTTCTCCACTGTTTTCTGTCCATTGAAGCTAATGGTTCGATAAGTGGGAATCTATGGAGAGACTCAAAATAATGAAATACTTCTTTGGTTTAAGTCTTAACCGATTCTTTTTTCTGTCTGGAATGAAAAGTATTGATCCATCTGATCATTTTGAGCATCTGTCCCCATTCCGCACCCACTGAAGAAAAGGGCTTATTCTAGCCCGATATTGCTTCATTTGGCAGAACGTGGTTCCCTGGGATCTCAGCTGGAAAACACACTTTCTCATCATTTACCACATTCTCCATTTATCTGAAGATGCCAGAAACTGAATTGGGGATGTCCTGAATGCTGAGTAGGTACCCTCCTCTCACTGTGCCCTGCCCCGTATTCGGTGGGTTCCTTCCCATTCCCATTCAGTTCAAATCTCTCCCAGAAATCACAAATCCACAAGCAAATTAAAAGGCCCCAATTCATGTTCTTAAACAAAATGGCCCCCTTGTTCTCAGTCCATTGGCCCCATTGACAAAGTGTGCCTTTGATGAGATTAATGGCAATTCCAGCCCACTAATCCTATCAAGGGCTTTCACCCACCTCCAGCCAGACGTACTGGACAGCAGGGGGGATGGAGGGGATTTCAAATTCCACCAGACCGCCTCTGGACACTAACTCGCTTGTGTAAATGTTGTCCTTTGGAGTGAGTTCCGCTTTTACCCGGACAGTCACTCCATCAGCCGGACTCCCATCAGGATAAGTGACTTCAACCTGAAGAATCAGGAGACAAATTAACATAAGGTATGGAAGGGTTCTCCTCAGGGTAGAGATGGGCAGAACCCCTGTTGTCCTTCCCCCGCCACACAGCATCACCTACTAGCGGGAAAACAAACCATCAAACAGGATGGGCTGCTGCTAAGAAGGCAGGCATGGGAAGCCACCGGCCTGGGCATGTGGAAGGGGTGCTAAGCCATTGCGGTACCCAGCAATGCTGGCTCTCTCATCAGGACATTCACAAAGCCAGGAGGAGAGGTGGCCAAAGGGCTAGTGCATTTCAGTCCAGGTTGCTCTGTGTTAAGCCCTGTTTCGTTGTTTATTCGTTCAGTCGCTTCCGACTCTTCGTGACGTCATGGACCAGCCCACGCCAGAGCTTCCTGTCGGCCGTCGCCATCCCCAGCTCCCCCACGATCGAGTCCGTCACCTCCAGAATACCATCCATCCATCTTGCCCTTGGTCGGCCCCTCTTCCTTTTGCCTTCCACTTTCCCTAGCATCAGCATCTTCTCCAGGGTATCCTGTCTTCTCATTATGTGGCCAAAGTACTTCAGTTTTGCCTTTAATATCATTGTTAAGCCCTGGGGGCTAAGCAATTTTAATCCACTGGAACAGTTGCCCAGCCTGCTGCTTTAAGTCCACTTGAGGGGGGAGATTGCAATCCCCCTTCCCCAAGATCAAGCAAATCAAGAGGCATCAACCTTCATCCCACCCCACAAGGACAATTCCTTACATCTCCAAAAATGAAATGTGCCACTCTAGATTATCTTGAAAACTCAGGGGAGTGGGTCAGGAGGGGGCAGTCAGGGTAGAGCACTTGTGTACAATGAGAGGTGGGGGCTGCCAGGCAAGTCCTGTGGAGCTGGTAATTTGCTTTTCCCAAATGGCAACATCAACCTCATGGAAGGCCTGCATTTGGATTCCCAAAAGGCAGTATTTCCATAACAAAAAAGAAGAGGGGGAAGCTGTGCTGATGAGGTGTCCAGTCCCTCTGGCAGCCACAGAAAAACTGGCCATGGAAGAGCCTGGATGGGAGGGGATGGTCCTGAGGCAGCCAACTGGAGCCCAGCGAATCTCCAGTCTCTGAAGACTCCTCTGAACATGATTTACAAAGTCTGCATAGGAGATCTTCTACTGGCATAGGATGGAAAACAACCAGTTTCATGATGGAAAACCTTGGCCCAATTCCAGCCTGCTTCATTAGTGGGCTGCTGACAAATAGAGGCTCCACTGTGAGGACACATCCTCAGCAAATGGATAGTGGGGCACCTCTGTGGTGCGGTAGCCAGGAAGGTTCCCTTGAGAAACCTTCCTGAGGGTAAAAGGATGCTACAATGCTGAGAAGGGTAGAAGGAAAGAGAAGAAGAGGATGACCAGCAGCAAGGGGGATGGACTTGATTGCAGTGGCGATGGATGTACCACTGGGAGACTGAAGGGACAATTTGGGCACAAATCATCCCACGTCTATCTGTGGTCAGTAAAGGTCAACACCGGCTTGATGGAACATAGCCAATTATAATCAGGAAAGGGGAATGCGCCGAGAGAGAGCAACAGTTTATGTCATCTTAACACCCGAATATTCCATACTCTTAACCAAAACCAGGGGTTTATGATGTCCCCAAACCAGGATTTCCTCTGTCCTCTTAACCAAAAGTCTACTCTATGATGTCACAACCGTCCCATTGCAATTTCCTACTCACCTTCCCTTTATAGGGCAAACCGGATTTGAACTGCTTCCGAGTATCTCTGGAATACTTTATGTCAACAAGCTGCTTCTGGACAGGGGTAGAATCATCAAAGGTGACCTGCCTGCTCCCATCGGTGCTAGTTACTGTGGCCCAAATGTTCACAGTACCTCTGAAATGCTCCGGGACGTCTGCAGGCATTATGTCTTTTACACATATGTCAAAATCCGCAGAACCATCAATCTGCCAGAAACATCATGAAAGAAAGGTGAACAATTAAAGAGGCTATATGTGCCTGTGGTAGTGGCAGGGGGAATATAGCTACTGTGAGTAGAAGGGGCATCACTTGCCCCAAATGTCATCAACCAAAATCAGGAAAACCAAGGTCTTTAGTCCTCCTGTTTACTTTGGGGGACAATGAAAATGCTGCTAGGAGGCAAGGACAAATCCACTTAGGATCTGGACATTTGGCTCACTTGTTCAATTCATTATCTCCAGGTAAAAGGTAAAGTTTCCCCCGCACAGTTGTGCAGTCATGTCCGACTCGAGGGGCCGGTGCTCATCTACGTTTCTTAGCCGAAGAGCCAGCGTTTTCCGAAGACGCTTCCACGGTCATGTGGCCGGCATGACACGTGCGGAACGCTGTTACCTTCCCACCGAAGTGGTACCTATTCATCTACTTGCATTTGTATGCTTTCGAATTGCTAGGTTGGCAAGAGCTGGGGCTAGTGCGGGAGCTCACTCTGTCACGCGGGGCTAGGGATTCGAACCTCCGAACTTGCGATCTTCCGATCGACAAGCCTGGCATCTTACCCGCTGAGCCACCACGCCCCCTATCTCCAGGTAACTTATACTAAATCTTTCTTACTTTGTATTTCTATTTCTTTCTTTGTATTAACTTTTAATATGTATTTTAAAATTCAATAGAACTTATGAAAAAAAAGATCCCTACTGTGTACTGTGTAATGCCGGCAACACAACAGTTTTTTTTCCCCTTTAAATAAGCAGGTTGACACATAGACTACCAGCCGAGTTATAAATGACGGATGCTAGGAAGGGCATCTGCAGGAGGGGTGTCCAGAAAATCAAGAGAGCACCTGTGACCCCACAATTGAAGCTCCATCCCACCTTAAAATGGTGCGCCTGCCATCTTGATTTTTTGACCCCCTTTCCGTGGACATCCCTGGATGCCAGGTGGTGGTGAGAACCAGAAGTAGAATGGTGCTGAATAGACCAGTAGTTCTGCTATTAGAAACACATTTCTGAACTGAATATGTGCTGTTCTGTGCTCTTAACACTGCATATTTTCAGACCTTAGACACAATTGCGTATGAAGCTCCAGTTGTTGGAACCTGAAGATTCCAAAAGTTACATCTCTGCCTATCCCTGCCCTAGACAGACTCTAGTCCATCTATTCCTGGCATGTTACAATCTAGGATATCGGGGACTGTATCAGATTGGAATGGAAGCTCCCCTTAGAAGCATTCTTCTGGGCTAGAAGAGGGTGATCCATGGCCGCAGAACCACATGTGACTTTGCAGCCCCTTTTCGCACTTCCTTGGAACCCTCTCTGAAATTTAACACTGCAAATGCCAAAAACCAGAAGTGCCATTTCCTGCCATTTGGAGGAAAAATGGCTGTTTATATTCTAAAGTAAGCTTAACACAGTTTAAAATACATATGAACCCACTCAAAAAAAGAAAAGGGGGAAAAACAGTGAATCTAAGACTAATCCATGGATGTGGCCTGGCTTCACCCATTTTACATGATCACACCATCCACTGGAGTTCTAATTCCCCTTAAAGCTGTTAAATATTATTCCCCAGTCACCAAAGCATGCCCCACCCCTGTCCTTTATTCCCCCTTACTCACTTCAGTGGTTTGAAGGACAGGATGTCCTGATTCATGTCTGTAGTACCCCACTCCATTTACTGTCATGTTGACAGTCAGCCTCCCTGTCACTGGCTTCCCAAACGTGTACCTGGAACAGGAGAAGCTCAACAATTAATTTTTTTAGCTGTTGCTCTTTCATTTCCAAGCTTAACTTGCATGCATGTGAAGCTTTCTAATACCCAGCCAGACAGTTCGAGCCACTGAGTTTAGCACAGATTCCTCTGACTTGCTATATTCCTCCAGAAGGTCTCCAGACTTGTTGCCAAGATACCTTTTCATTAAAGATGCCCAGGAAGAAAAAGCTGGCACTCAGAGCAAAGCTCCCCAACCCTCCTTGCAGAAAATAAAGGAAGCCACAACTAGGAGGCATGTGCCCAGTTAGCTTAGCAGTTGAGCTTTTAGAGCAACAAACTAGGCAGTACTGTGAGAAGACCACAGACATCAAGGATTAAAGGAAGCCCATCTAATATTGAGAAAGACACCAAGAAAAAATCCCAAGGGTGAGGTTATCTTCCCCAGTTCCCACAGCCTACTGCTTATGTCCAAAAGAGAAACAAGAATGTGTCAGAAAAGGGCTGTTACTCTTACTTATTTCTGTCATTACCTGTATCTGTTGTTTGCTTCAGCACAGCCCACGTGGCCCTCAAGAGATTACCTCTGAGGGAAGATGGCCCTTGAAGGTTATCTATCCCAAGTTCAGTGACACAATTATTATCAATGATCGCCCATTCCACCAATCTTTTTCAAGATATACAGTTCAGGAGAATCACAGGGATGTCAATAGAAACTGGAGGAAGCCACCCAAGTGGGCAGCAGGAACCAGGCACTATTGCTCTTACCTGGCGTGGACCGTTCCCTTTTCACAAACCCCAAGGTCCCGGATGTAGCGTGGTGGATCAATACGCAGCTCAAACCTGGGTAAAACTAAAAGGAGAAAAAGTGTGGGAGAACGATTTTGGAAACTGATTGTGATCTATAGACCAGAACTGGGACGAGTGAGGCCATCAGGAAGTCTTCACGTAGAGGTAAGAATGCAGTTGAACCGAGATATGGAATCCATGGCCTGAAAAGAGGGTGGAGAGATCTATAATACATCTATAATATACAGGTAGTCCTCGCTTAACTACCAGAATTCAGACCAGAATTTCGGTTGCTAAGCAAAGCAGTCATTAAGTGAATCTGACCCAATTTTATGACCTTTTTTGCAGGGGGTGTGTGTTAAGTGAATCACCGCAAGCGTTAAGTGAGCCACGTGGTTGTTAAGCAAATCACACGGTCCCTCATTGATTTTGCTTGCCAGAAGCTGGTCGGGAAGGTTGAAAATGGTGATCACCAGACCACGGGACGCTGCAACGGTCATAAATGCGAACCAGTTGCCAAGTGCCGAAATTGTGATCACGTGACTGTGGGGACGCTGCAACAGTCATAAGTGTGAGGACCGGTTACAAATCGGCTTTTCCGGCACCGCGGTAACCATCACTAAACGAATGGTTGTTAAGCGAGGACTACCTGTAAAGAGATCTACAGTATAATAGACCTGCTGGAAACCTCACCTGGAAGAGGGAAAAACTAGTCAGTATCTGTACAGCAAACGTAATTATTTCTCTAGTGTTCAACTATCTGTTTGGGTAATCCTGTTAAAAGGTTGATTTGATACCATCCCACAGCAGAAAAACTTTCCAAGATGATTAATTTAAAAAGAAATTCCACAGAAGGTAACAGTTCACTGAAGGAATCACTTTGTCCTCTATACACAAGTCCAGCTCTTCCATTCCAGTTTTAACCTTTTTAAAGCTATTTTGCTGTTAAAGTCATGTTTCACAACCAAAAAAAAGAATAGAGTGTAACATTATAATGATTCAGCTAAAGGGCAAGAAGCCTTTTTGTAACTGGTGGTTGGGTCACTTATTTTTCTCAGCAGCTAATTACAATGCTTCCCCCCCCCAAAAAAAAATGGATCAGGGCTCACTTTTTCAGTTGACGTAACCATTTTATTTCTTATTTTGGTGGGGGAAGAAACAGAGAAAACCTCATATAATTAGGCGGCTTATTGCTGCCAAATTTCAGCAGAATAATTTCAAATGGTATCATGGTTTACTTTTTAAAGTTACATTTAATACAACAATTTTTTTTAAAGAGAGGCTGCAATGGTGGTGTGTTGGCTGGGGAATTCTGGGAGTTGAAGTCCACACATCTTAAAGTTGCCAAGTTTGAAAAACACTGCACTAGACCAAGGGCTTTCATACTTTTTCAGGAACATGAAAAAAATTAGTTAAAAATTAAGTTTAAACATTCAATTAAACATTTAGTTAAAGAAAACGTTCCCAGAACTCCTGATCAAGAGGCAAAGCTCTAATGATGGAAAATTGGCTGTGTTTAAGTGAAAAACCCTCCATCAAGTTCCTGTGGAATTCACCGAACATAATCTGAAAAAATCTTGGATTTAACAACTGGTCCCTCATGAAAAAGGAGCCTTCATTCAGTAATAAACACTGTAGGAGGAGAATCGCATGAATCTACATTGGTCAAAAATCAGGAGGAGCCTGGTAGCCACTCCAGGCAACAGAGGAAGTGAGCTGTAATTCATGAAAGCTTCTGCCTTTTAATAAAATGTGTTACTCCGAAAAAGGGCTTCCACACTCCTCCTGATTTTTAACTTCAGTAAGGAGATGAAGTGTTCCAGAGAGTCTTTCCGGCCTGCTGGAATCAATACTGGGCTGCTGCTAAGTTAGCACTCATCATGTTCTTTGGGCAAGGCCAGGACACTTCATGGGATTCCCTAGAAAACACCACAGAGAGCATATTTACACGTAGATGTGACTGAAAGACCTTCCTTCCTTCCTTCCTTCCTTCCTTCCTTCCTTCCTTCCTTCCTTCCTTCCTTCCTTCCTTCCTTCCTTCCTTCCTTCCTTCCTTCCTGTTTATATGCTATTCCAGTTCAGCAGAGCAACTTCAAAAGGTGTGCACATGCTCTTTTACAATAAAAGGCTTAAAATTCTCAAATCTTATACATAATAATAACTAAAGTTACTAAAAAAAAAAAAGGCCGCTGAGACAGAACACCCAAGCACACGTTAAGGTTCTTGTTGTTGTTTATTCGTTCAGTCGCTTCCGACTCTTCGAGACTTCATGGGCCAGCCCACGCCAGAGCTTTCTGTCGGCCGTCGCCATCTCCAGCTCCCCCACGGTCGAGTCCGTCACCTGCAGAATATCATCCATCCATCTTGCCCTTGGCCAGCCTCTCTTCCTTTGGCCTTCCACTTTCCCCAGCATCAGCATCTTCTCCATGGTATCCTGTCTTCTCGTTATGTGGCCAAAGTACTTCAGTTTTGCCTTTAATATCATTCCCTCAAGTGAGCAGTCTGGCTTTATTTTCTGGAGTATGGACTGGTTTGATCTTCTTGCAGTCCAAGGCACTCTCAGAATTTTCCTCCAACACCACAGTTCAAAAACATCTATCTTAAGTTAAGGTTCTAAGTGGTCCTAAATCCCTTGTGAGGCCTTTCTTAAAAGCCAGGTTTGAATGGTTCCCCTATTGTCTGGGGCATAGCTTTCCAAACTGTGAGTTGCGACACTTTAGTGTGTCGCGATACACAGTTTGGTGTGCCGCAACACAACCCGGAAGCGGCAGCGGGAGTGTGCATGGCGGCGGTGCGTGCGGCGGTGGCGGTGTGTATGGCGGTGGCGGCAGTGGCGCGCCATCAGCGCTTCCGCGTTTTAGCGGAGGCCGCCGCTGCTGCCGCCACTGCTGCCATACACACCGCCGCCGCCATGCACCTCCCCGCGCTGCCGCCGTGCACACCCCCGCCCCCACGCGTGCCCCCGCCGCTGCCACCGTTGGTGTGTTGCCAACGGCGGCACTTTGGAAAGCACTGGTCTGGGGCCTATTAAGATTTCAGATTCTAAGCTATTCCAAATGAATGGGTCGGCAATAGAGAGGGCTTGATTTCCTGGGTCCTGTGGATGACAGCCCTTAAAGGAAGGGATCTGGAGTGAGCCTATGCGGCTTGATGTTACTGGATCAAGTAATATCTATTATCTAAGTAATATCTATCCCTGGGAATACATGGTCTTCTAGATATCCATGCCTAAGCCACTTTCCTTCTACTGAATGCTCAAGTTGAAGAGACAAGGTGCATTTATCTTTCCCTTATAATGATGTTAGCTAATTTTCCCTCTTTATATTTCTGCCTTTTTCCTCTTTCGCTTATTAAGAAATTAATGATTTTTTAAATAATGTAATGATTTACTTCCTTCAAATTAATAGGATTTTTTTCTAATTGATAATTTGATACTTTAAGTATTTCCTGTTTATGTTTATCTGTCTTTTTTGTTTATTAATTTATCAATTCCAAGTAAGGATGGTACATTTATTAATGAACTTGCAGTGCAATTTCCAAATTTTTGTATTCATCCATTTATTTGGTACTGCAGTGATCTTTTTAGAAGAATGAGTTGAACTTATAATAGAGAAAAGGTGAAAGAAAATTTTAACTAACTAAGTAGAAACTTAAAAGAAAGCAAACTGGAATGATGATCACAAAAAATACATCACTGAGAAGATAAAATTAGTTTCAGAAATGAATTTTTGAATGAAATAAGGTTGGAAAAGATACGGGAAAAATACAGAGGAAACTGGATGTTATATTCTCCATTTGGAAATGATAAATCAATAATTGAATGGAATTTAATGACTAGGTATTGAGACAGGTTTACACAACTAACAATCAAAAGCAATCATATATTATTCATGGTTTATCCAAACAAGTAAATGTATTTGAAAATCTGGTAGAACTTCCTGAGGAGCTTAGTTTTAGCACGTTTCCAAGTAAAACTTTTGTTTTCCAAAACAAGTCTTTCTAACATGAACGTTTATAAAAGTCCAGAGGATATTAATAAGTACAACTGGTGATGCTCAATTGAACACTGCCATCCCAGGTCAGGGTGGTGACACTATAGAAGCCTTGAATCTGTGCTTCTTACAAGAAGTTATAAAGGACCAGATGGGGAGAAACATTCAGATGAAACCTAGCAAGACAGAGATGCTGTTTGTCCATAAACATCTAGGCTATCCAGCCCAGGATAAAGATTTGGAGTAGCCATTTGACTTTTTTGTATAATGTTTTGATGGCTTTAATTGTTCCTTATTTGTACACCATGCTGAGTCTCAATATGAATGAATATAACATAGATATAAATACTACTGACAACCACAATAAGAACAATAATAACTTGAGCACCACCAACTCAACAAACTTATAAAGAATGTCTTTTTTAGTAACTGTTGATCTAAGGGCATCCATGGAGGGAGCTTCAATTGCGTGGACCCAGCTGCCATCTTGATTTTTTTGACCGTGCTCCACCGACACTCCTCTGGATTCATTCAAACATGATTATGACATCTCAAAAATAGTATGTTTTTTAGAAAAGCTCTAGAGCGAGCTATCCACTCACCATATTTTTGAACTTCAAATGATTTGTTGTACGTGTACTCTTGCATTTCTACAAATATAAGCCATTCTCCAAACACAGGTTGATCAGACAAAGGGAAACTCATGTTGAGGATGCCTGCCAGAGAACAGGAAGATCAGAGGAGATTAGCTAAACGGGTGGACCAACTTCCTTAGGGGTCATAACCAGAAAACAGAAGAGCCAAAGGATTCATCCTTATTTCTTTAATCAATTTGCATCTCACCCTTTCTCTTTGAAGCTCTGGGCAGTGGGATGCTCAGTTGTGACAGTCTAAAACTCACCACAACAAATTGGCTTGAGGTTTTTCCATTCTACCATCCGAGATCCTCGAGGATCCTAGAAAAAGAGATGTATTTCTTATATTGGTCTTAGTGACTGATAACTAAATATTTTTCTTACTACAACATTTGAAAATGCAAAAAACAAAAACAAAAAATGACGGGAATATGTGTAGGTTCATACATCGCAATAAGCCACAATGTGGCTTCATTGGTTTTTGGTTAAATGGATCCAGCCACTGTCATTTATAAGCCATGGCACAGCATGTATGAACCCAGACAATAGCTTTTTCAATGAACCACAGTTAAGCAAACCTTGGCACACAGTGTAACATGTAAACCAGATTTATATTTACTTGACTCTAATCTCTTATTACATATAAAGAGAAACTCATCACATGGGTGCCCATAGGCACGTTTCTTCCTCTAGCAGAATGAGGTACGGCCTAGTCCAAGCAATAAAATATTCCATGGAAATGATAGTGAAGGTAATGTTGTGCTGACAACAAAGTCAGTTACCTACTCTAAGGACAAAAAGAAACGAGTTAACTACCTTACAGATCGCTTCAGAAGGATTGTCATGTTTGTTACCTCAAATACATGATTCTGGATGGCTAACAGTGTTAAAAATGGGCAAAAAACAAATCCATATACAAATACAAAAAATAAAACACCCAGAAGCTGGGAGAATCCACAAAGACATCAGTTAACACAACTAGGAAACAGGCTCCGTCACATACCCAGGGCCCAGTCTTGAGATTTGCCAGTTATCAGAATATATAGTATTTAAGAAATTCTGAAAACTGAAACATTTTTTAATTATTAATCCTTATCAGTCCTGTTGTTGTTATCAAACTAGTTTCTTCAGCATTTCCTAATATGCAAATCTATCCTAAGTTTAGAAATCAAAATTGGTTTGCTTGAATTCATCTTAACCTATGGCAGTGTTTCTTAAAGTAAGGTCCGAGGACCCCTGGGGGTCCCCTAAGACCCTCTCAGGGGTCCACAAAATCCAAATTATTTGCCAGATATTGAACATATTTGCAAAAATTTAAAACAATGTCACTCTTCACGTTATTATTTTGTATTTGTTTAAAAAATATAGAGTTTTTTCATGAAAAATATTTTATTTATGTTAATATCTAATTGGTTTAATTTTATTATTTTTACACAAGTCAATACATAAATATTCTACGGATGCGTCAATTTTAATTTTTAATATAGTAAATATCAGTAAATATAACCCATACAAACAAAAGCTCTTTTGGGGTCCTCCATAATTTTTATAAGTGGGAAGGGGTCCTGAGAGCAAAAGGTTAAGAAACACTGCTCTATAGGAATATTCAATCTCTCCTGGACAGATCACGCTTTCCGTCTACATTAAGCCACATAATCTTAGCAAAAAACACCAGCCGGTTGGGCCATTGTATTCATTAACTTTTTAATGGGAAAAAGTATTCCTCAAGGAAAACCTTTACAGAACTTTGGAAGCATTACTGCGTGATGGGGGGGAAGTCAGGGTATCCACTGAGGTCAAAAAAGTCAAGATGGCATCTGTGCCGTCAAAACCTCATTACTTCTTTATTTGCGTCACACACGAAATGCACTAAAAATGGGGTGTTTCTGCCATCTTGATTTTATCAATCCCTCTCTGTAGACACCCCTGGAGAGAAGACTCAAATGGTTTGGCCATCGGGTCCTGCCAGATACTCACCAGCACATAAGCTTCAATCTGAAAGAAAACAAAGAGGGAATGAAATAACTTTATTCCACTAGGCATTGTGGCACTAAACCCAAGCTTATTTATTTATTTTGTTTTTTTAAAACCGCCCAACAGCCAAAGCTCTCTGGGCAGTTCACACTAACCGCCCAGAGTCGTCGTAATAAGAGATGGGCGGGGTATAAATAACTTAAATAAATAAATAAAACACACCCAAAAAGTACAATTTGATTAATTGCAAATTAATAAAAGCATATACAGCAAAATGCAAAATAAAAACACCACATAAACCAGGCAGCTGCAAGTTGGTAATTCAAAATCTGAAATAATATGCATTAAAATACAATTAAAAGCCAGATAAAAAGGCTGGGAAAATAAAGAAGTCTTCATCTGGCATGGAAATGAAGCTAGTGTGTGGGCACCAGTCAAGCCTTTCTGGAGAGGAAATTCCATAAATGGGGTACCCCCACAGAAAAACCTCTCCCCTTTGTAGAGGCCCACCTCACCTCCTTTGATTGCTTTCCTTTCATTCTCCAAATTTAGAAAAATAACTTTGTTATGGGGAGGCACCAAAATGTCTTTCCTAAACAAATTGCTTTATTTTATATGGCCTACAGGTAGTCCTCACTTAACAACTACAATTGGGACTGGCAACTCCATCGCTAAGCAACCCGATCGTTAAGCGGGACATCACATGACCGTGATGTACTAACATTATCATTTCTGCTGCGGTCGTTAAGCAAATCGCTGCAGGTCGTTAAGTAAGACATCATGTGATGTCTGCCCAGAGTCCCCTTGTGGGGGAGGTGGGCGGTGATATAAGTTGAACAAATAAATAAAATAAATAAATGTGACCGCAACTTGCGATTTTACTGTTGGCTTGTCCATTGACTCTGCTTGTTGGAAGCCGGTTGTGAAGCGTGCAAATGGCGATCACGTAACTGTGGGACGCTGCAACTGTTGTAAATACCCACCAGTTGCAAAACGCCCAAATGTTGATCACATGACTGCAGGGACACTGCGACAGTCATAAATGCGAGGACTGGCCATAAAGTTACTTTTTCAGCACTGTTGTAACTTTGAATGGTCGCTAAACAGGGCAGTCGTTAAATGAGGTCTACCTGTATTCTTCTCTACTCTGAGAGCAGTCTCTCAAGTCTTTAGCAAAGACCAATTTTTCCCACTGGCTGTTAGTCAAGATCCTTTTCAACTTAAATGAATCTAGCCCAGTGTTTCTCAACCCCCTGATATGTGGACTTCAACTCCCAGAATTCCCCAGCCAGAATTTGCATAAAATGCAGATCCTTTAGTCTCAAGGTTAGGGAACCCCGTACCTTCTCGTTGATTGGTCGCAAGTCTGGGTTAACAGTAAACAGGTTGATCAGCACTAAAAAAGAAAAGGAAAACATAACCAGGGAGAATCAAAATGGCTCCAGCACAAAACGTCAGGCTCCTGCTGATTCCACCAGTGCTCCCCTACAGGTCTCACCTTTCTGCTTCGGTCTGTACACTGGCTTGTCTGTCTGAATGAAGACTGAAGCCCCTTTGCTGTCAATGGTCACGGTGGTATAGTTGTGGAAGATGTAGCCTTCCTTGGCCAAGTGATGGTTGCCCCACACTTTTACCTGAGCCTGGCCACGAAGTCCCGAGGGAACCTAGGAGACAAATCCAGGGTGGAACTTGGATTTACGGATATTAGTTGCAAGTCTTGGGCAGAACAAATCAAATCATAGGGTCTAAAATGTTACGCTGGATCTTTTCCCTGTCCTTTTCAACCATTTAGATCAGTGTTTCTGATGGCTGGCTGGGGAATTCTGGGAGTTGAAGTCCACACATCTTAAAGTTACCAAGGTTGAGAAACACTGGTTTAGATCAACATCGATGGCAGACTCAAGGAGGACCAGGCAAGGTGTTTTCAGAGCCAATCCAAACCTTTTCCTTCTTAATTTCTCCACCGCTGCTTTTCCAAACATTCACTCTACCATATTCTTTTCATGTTCTTTCTATTTTCTTATCAGGCAACACATTTTGTCTTCTTTCCGTTCCCCTCATTTTTCCAAGAGGGTTTCAAAGAAGACTCATGTTCTTAAAGGAAAGAGAGGGAGAAGGTGCTTGTCACCACATAAAGAGAAGAAAAAAGAACACAGAGAGATAAATGCTGAATTTGGGGGTCTTCTGGGCTCTCTATCTGTAGATGCAACTCTATGGCATCATTTGTTTAGATCAGGGATAGAGAACTCTTGGTTCCTCGAGAGTGATCTGTTGGCGGGTCAGTACTGGGAGAAGAGCCCAAAGCAAGCAGTGGAAGAGAGACCAGAGCCCAAAGTGGACAGGACCACCCATTCTCTTCTTCTAACATCTTCTTTCTCAGGGAAAGGGAAAGACAGTTCTTGCCACAGGTCTAACTTGATTGTTTGCAAAGGGTCTTTTAAATTAACCTAAAGGCCACCTAAGGGGCGTGGTGGCTCAGCGGGTAAGACACCAGGCTTGTCGATCGGAAGATCGCAAGTTCGGAGGTTCGAATCCCTAGCCCCGCGTGATGGAGTGAGCTCCCGCACTAGCCCCAGCTCTTGCCGACCTAGCAATTCGAAAGCATGCAAATGCAAGTAGATTAATAGGTACCACTTTGGTGGGATGGTAACAGCGTTCCACGCGTGTCATGCCGGCCACATGACCGTGGAAGCATCTTCGGACAACGCTGGCTCTTCGGCTAACAAACAGAGATGAGCACCGGCCCCTAGAGTCGGACACGACTGCACAACTGTGCAGGGGGAACCTTTACCTTTACCTTTAAAGGCCACCTATAGCTACAGAGCTATAGGTAACTCATCTCAAGTTTGTTACTAGTTCTCAAACTATATAATAAATAAATCACATGGCTTGTAAAGCTTCAGAGAAGCTTTCTCCATCCTGTTACCCTTCAACAATTTTGACTGGAGCTCCCATGAGCCTAGGAATGAGGAACATGAGAAGCACCTGAAGACCAATGGCTCAGAGAAGGTTTTGTTGAAGCCTGCAGAAATGGTTGAATTAACTGAATTATAAGAAAGAGTAACGAGCTTTTTCCATCAGCATCACACGAGTAAATGGACAACATTCTTGCAATGAATATACACTTTATATGAGTGGATAGAAATTTGTTCTTGTAAAAATGGTTAATTATACAGCAGAGAGAAGGAGAGAGAAAATTCAACACACACCCATTATATTGCACATGCTGTTTCTTTCCAAATGCTAGCCTAGATATTTTTTATAAATTTCAACACAATTCTAAGGATGTAATCTATGACAGGCAGTTAAGATCTGTCAACAACTGTAAGGTACAAGTTCAGATTGCCTACCAAAGTGGCTTGCCAGCCTAACCTATTCTGCAAGATTCTGGTGAGATTCTGACTCCACCAAGAAAGGCCAAGTCTTAAATGCAGTATATAAATATGAGCCAATGCAGGAACAGGGTTGCTAACATGTTCAGAGCCTGGCATCCAGCTCAGATTTGGCTTCTGCAGGACCCAGAAGTGGACTGCCTATTTAAGCAATAAATAGGTTAGTCCAAGTATCAGAAGCAGATCAACAGTCATTTTCAAACTGTTCCAGCAACCGCAAGCTCTGCTACAACTACACACAGCAGCCGTATTTCACTGCAGAGGCCAGGGTGAGACTGGACCAGAGCGGAGATGGTCAACGATAGGTCCACCATCTGACCTCTTGGCAACGGCTGAAGGAGTTGGTATGTGCTGCTTTGAAAGAACTCACATTCAAGGATGCTGCCAAGGAATGTGTGGTCTTAGTGGCAGCCACACTGAAGAAATGCTGCAGTCACTGTTGCCAAGGTTCCAGAAAGGCTCCAGACCAAGCTCAGAGTAAACCCCGTTCCCGGAGCAGCGAAAATTAATGGAGCTGGCACACACTTCACTTGTGCAAGCAGTATTAGAAGAGAGTTAAGATGAAGCACAAAAGCCTGGGACTGCAAGGTTGAAGGGTGCAGCAGGAGCAACGTTGGAACAATCCCGCCACATTCCAAAAGATGTCCTGTGAAACTGACCGCTTAAATGACATGGGAAGGTGGCTTTTCAGGTGCAATCCTGGCATATAATTTTGTCTGCTGCACCCTAAAAGCGAAAAGCACCTATTCAATTCCACAAGCTTCTATTAAGTGGTAAGAACCTGATAGTTCCAACTAAGTCATATGGACTCACCTTAAGCTTGATTGTTCCTTTACCTGCCAGAGAAAGGAAAAGGGGTTAAGGATCATTATTTTTTCTCCCACTGAAATCCCACAAAGCTACATATTTTGACTCTTTTCCTATTTTAGTACAAACGGACAGCAAACCTAGCACAGATATTCAGCAAAAATCTAGATGTGTTTGTTCTGGCTATAATCTCCAGTTCAGCTGCAAGATGCCAGAGAGAAAGTCAACAAGCCTTGGCAAAAACCAAGGTCCACGGTTACCCTTGGCATGAGCATCACCCTTCAACTGAGCATCCCCAGCAGCAGACGGGGCGAGGGCTCAGCCACATGTACAAAACACCCACCCCACTTGCTGCTAGAGAAAGGGTTCATGGTGATATTCCCGGGCTTAGCGCCCAACAGCAGGAAAGTCAAACCCGAACGGCCCATGCTGCAGTTCCAAACTTGGCTGTAAATGCTAGATTTGCAATAGCTGGATCAGAAAGGGATATGCAAGCACCTTTTCTGGGACAAAACAAGAGTCAAAAGCAGCTGTTTGCAGCAAAGATGAGAACAGAAAACAGCTGCTATCAACAAAGCTTTTTGGAAGAACGAGCCACAATTAAAAGCTTCTTCAGTTCTCATGCGGTTGTGAAAAATTCTGCTGGCATATAACACTTAGATAATGGAATTACTTATAAAGTACATGATTCACTTTGGAATGGCACATTTCAGGGTTGTTTTTTTTAAATAATTGACATACAGGAAGCCAGGGAAAGATGCTCTATGGCCTTGCGGTTTTAATTTCAGAACGCTGGGCTGCATAAAAGTAGTAGATTTATTTGTGTTCTCTACTTTTTGAGTTACTGTATTACTCTATTAAATGTTAGGGTCACAAACATATTTAAACTTTAATGGCATCTTCTTTCCCAGAACTGGAAGACTGATTTTTGGGACCACAAGCATCCTTACAGAAAATAAATTACAGCACATTCTTTGAAAAAGGAATTAAGCGAGGGAGGTCTATTTGGAAGTAGTGTTTAACATTTTAGGCTGCAATCCAATGCCCACTCTTCTGAAAGTAAGTCACGTTAAGAACAGTAGGACTTATTTCTGAATAAATAAGCACAAGATTTTTGCTTTTTTTTTCCAAAACAATTTACCCATTTCCCTCAAGGGTCAATTTAAGTTTTTATTGCAGAACTGTACCCTTGACAACCATAGTTATGTGGTAAAGTCACCATAACTTCTTTATTAATTGACATTGCTAATATTTGACTGGCTGAGAGTTGCCAGCTAACTCTAAATTTGCATGAAGGACATCAGAAGAAATATTGAACTGACAAAATGGTACTAGTGGTTCTAAAAGCATCTAAAATCCTACAAGCAGGAAAACTTATGCTTACACATAGGTGATACATATTTGTATCACTAAATGAAATGCTGGGCTTGTATTATTAGTGTTTTGTAACTATGTGTTGTTGTTGTTGTTATTATTATTATGGTGATGGACTTGCCATAAAAAGTAGAAGCATTCAGGCAAAGGATGGGGTATGACCACACCTAATTGGGTATCCAGATACCCAATAAAGTATTCCACAAAACTGCAGTTCTGTGCCCTTGGCAAATCCAGCTACTTTTCCTTGATGAATCAAAACAGCTTTCCTCCACTGTCATTCAGCTATGCATACATAAATGACAGCCTACCGAGAACTGGTCCATGGGCACGTGCCACCATCTCTCCTTTGACTACGAGTTGGATCTGGACCGTTGTCTCCCTGACAGGATTAAAAATAGTCACACTAATAGACTCTTCCACGCCGGATCGGAAAACAGAAGGCACTACAATCAAATAGCCCCTGGAAAAGGGAAAAAATCAAAAGTAAGTCATCGCTACGAAAAGAACAACATTCACAAGGTGTATTTCATAAAAAAAAAGCTCCTCCTGTCTGTAGGGATATGCAGAGGAAAGAGATGGAAGACAAAAAAAACCAGAAAAGAGATTTCAAGGCAAGGAGAAGTTGTACTCATTTTGGAAGCTATTGTAGAGACTTCAGGATTATCCCGCACAAGTGATCTGGAACAAGAAAGATTGGTGACAATGAAGCAGAGGGTGTAATAACCCTCCATTATCCCAAGGATTTTGTAATGCAGATGGGAGGCAATGTAAAACTTTCTCATTTGCTATCGGGAAGAAAGGCAACAAACAATAACTCTTTGAGTGAGATGGGTGGTGACAAAATTTGAAAAATAAATAAATAATTAAACAAACAAACAAACAAACAAATAAATAAATCCTGAATCAATGCTCCCCAAAATTGACACGACTGCTTTTCTTCATCCTTTCTCCCCCCGCTCTCAAACACAGACACACAGACACAGACACACACACACACACACACACACACGGTCCAGGATGTACAAAAGTTTTGTAAAATAACTTCCTAAAGACTACTAGGCGATAGGAAGGGGCTTTGAAACATATTCCATGAGGGAGGCTGGAATTTGAGAACAAGTACATTATTGCATTAAAGGATGAAGAAAACCTGAATGGATTTCAAGAACTACTTCATCCCAGGGATCTTATTTTTTTCCCTGAGTAAAAATAATTTCTGCATTTATGGGAAGAATCTTAAAGGTCTCCTGTTGCTATTTAAGTTATCCTGGTGGATCTCCTGGGCATGGTCATCCTTAGCAAGCTTTGGTCTATTGTTATGAGGGAAAAGTTTCATCCTTCTGGCACAGGGTTACCATAAGCATTCTCTACCTTCTGTTACAAGGCTAAGATAATGTATAATAACCACTCGTGACACTCCTTAGAGCTTCACATAAGGCTGAACAATATTCTCAGGTTCTTACAGAATTATTTATGCCCTCCTCATGACATCATGGTATCCATCAGCTTCCCTCTCCCACTCTACCGCACCCAGCTCTCTAAAGGCCCTTCATAGAAGACAGTTCTTCACGTCACACACTTTAAAACATATTTTAACCAGTTGTTTCATTCTGGCCCAGCCCTTGGGTCTCTCTAACTGGAGATTAATAGGCACCCCAGGGGTTGAGGGTCATGCTATTTTATAGCTCCCAACCCTGTCTTTTTGCAAATTCCAAGCCTTGTGTTTCTTCCTCAGCAGGATGCATTGCCATGGAGATCCCATTACAACTCTGCAAAAGTTCAGATCTCCCGGGTGTGCATCATGTGGATTGCGTTGGGCACGCTAAGAACCGGGGAGGGTAGGATATAGCGTGTCTTCCTCAAATACCAGGCATATATTTTGTGTGTGTGTGTGTACAGTACGTGTGTGTGTGTGTGTGTGTGTGTGTATTTTCTCTAATTGTAAATCTTTGGCCATGTTTTCTGTATCACTCTACAAGAGGGGGTGGGATGGAGAAATAGAAAATAGGTCTAGGGAAACAGCTGCAAATGGCCACATCCATTGTGGGTGATGTTCCATATGCAGAACACATGTAGAGACACCGTTTAAAATTCTTCTTCCAATGTGCTGTCATTGTCTTGCAAATGGCATTGTTCTGCTCCTAAAAGTCACTGCACTTAAAAAAAAATAAAGTCACCACTAATATTTTCATAAGTTGAGTATTTCTGATATTTTTTGTTAGGGTTTAGAAAGAGCCACATCAAGATCGCACATTGCACAGAAATGCAGGCACAAACGCTAGGACAGCAAATGACTTGCTAACCATTTTGACAGATCCTAAAAGGAAATGTACTGCCTTTGGAATTTGCATACACTAAAGCATTTAGTCATTGAGAAGGAATTGCCAAGGCATCTTGAGAACCTAACCGTGCATCGTGCCAGCTTGATGCACATTTACTACATCACGAAACAAAGCAAAGTTTATCAACCTTGCTTTTGAAACTGGCTTGAGAGTTAGGCAATATCTACCAATGCCCCAGCTTGTGAAAAATAAATCTGTTGCTGGGGGGAAAAAGTGTAAAGAGTGTCTCAGAATTTAAAGCTTACATACTCACCTTAGAAGCAACTTTGAAAAATGTCATGTGCTCCTCACAAAGGATGGGCATATTGTAAGGAAGTGTCAGAGGCTGGTTAATACTTAATACTTGTCTGAGGAGTTACAACCAAGTAGTCTGTTGTGATAAACCTGGGTGAAGGTTAGTGAGGGGGGGAATGGGCATGAATTTATTTCTGCGTAATTTATCACAGGAAAACAAGAGTACTTGCTAGCCACCAAAGAAATCTTGCATTTCAAAAGTTATACTTTCTCCATCTTCTTCCAGAATTCGCTCTCTTTCCAGCTAGCCAATGAATGTTTTTCTTAACTGCCTCTCAGTTTAGCTATATTTCTAGGCTTCTTAAGCAAAGTAGTCAGACCATTTTGAAACAAGGCAGCCTGAAGAACCCAACACAATTGGTGACATGCTAGAAGAAACTCTTTTTAAACTTCATGCAATTCACCCCAGAAGGGTGATGTGAAAATCCTTCCCTCTCCCACTCCACTTGCTTGCCTTTGGGGCAAATTGAAGAGATGCTCCCCATCAGATGGCAAGGGCAGAATCAGGCCAGGAAACTTTTCTAACTTCAGTCACTGAATTAAACCCCAGTTGGATTGTTCGGTCCGAAGGAGGAGGAGGAAGAAACATCAAACCCATCCCAGTTCTAACACTGGGAACAAATTATTTATTTATTGGCTGTTGTGGGTCTTCCGGGCTGTGTGGCCGTGTTCTGGAAGTTGTGGTTCCTAACGTTTCGCCAGCATCTGTGGCCAGCATCTTGCCCTCTGAAGATGCTGGCCACAGATGCTGGCGAAACGTTAGGAACCACAACTTCCAGAACACGGCCACACAGCCCGGAAGACCCACAACAGCCATTGAACTCCGGCCGTGAAAGCCTTCGACAATACATATTTATTATTTATTTGGTTGTTGTGGGTTTTCCGGGCTGTGTGGCCGTGTTCTGGCAGTTCTGGTTCCTAACATTTCGCCAGTAGCTGTAGCTGGCATCTTCAGAGGACAGGAGCACAGCTAGAAGAAACGAAACTGGCGAAACGTTAGGAACCAGAACTGCCAGAACACGGCCACACAGCCCGGAAAACCCACAACAACCATCGGATTCCGGCCGTGAAAGCCTTCGACTATACATTACTATTTATTTATTTAATTTTATCCCACCTTTATTATTTTTATAAATAACTCAAGGCGGCGAACATACCTAATACTCCTTCCTCCTCCTATTTTCCCCACAACAGCAACCCCGTGAGGTGAGTTGGGCTGAGAGAAAGTGCCTGGCCCAAGGTCACCCAGCCGGCTTTCATGCCTAAGGCAGGACTAGAACTCTCAGTCTCCTGGTTTGCCATTGGCTCCTTCCTAGGGCTGAGAGAGAGTGACTGGCCCAAGGTCACCCAGCCGGTTTCGTGCCTAAGGCGGGACTAGAACTCACAGACTCCTGGTTTCTAGCCCAGCACCTTAACCACTTATTAAACTGATAAACTGTACTGTTAAGGAAAGCGAAGACAAGGTTTTGGGTAAAAGCAAGCAGTGTGCATCCCTCTATGGACCACAGCTCATCTCGCGTACGACCGGGTTGGGGTGGGGTGGGGTGGGGGTGTCAAACTATCCGCTAAACACGTGTGTGTGTGTACGTGAGTGTATTGCAAAAATATAATCCTCCTCTTCGGATGCCACGTCCTTTGCAGCCCAGAGATTCCCATGAAGGAAGGCGGCCAAGGAGCCCTCTGCGTATGCCCACGACCACCCCGCTAAGCAGAGTCATATTCAGAAATACTCTTCCCTGCGCGGGAGGCTCGGGCTGAAGGGAGAGCAGGCGGAGAAGGAGCGAGGCGGAAGGCGCCACCGAGCGGGGCCGTTGCTCCATGCGCTTTGTTCAGGAATGGCATCCCGAGGGGTGCGCGTAGTTACTCACTGCCTGGGCGGGCTCGGGGCGCCGATCTCGCAGAAGCTGCACAAGGGCAGGAGCAGAAGAATCCAGCAGACGCGGCCGCCGGGCATGGCGCGCTGGGTCCGGGCGCCCTTTGTTCCCGCGGGACGGCCGGCGCAGGAGATGGAGCGGGAAGAGTGCCTAGCGCGGCAGCCAGCAGCCGCCCCGTCCGAGCAGCGCCGGGCTTCTTCCCCGCAGGAGCAGCCGCGCGAGCTCCCAGCGACTGGCTCAGCCCGGCCCAGCAGCTCCGCCGGTGCCTGGCTTCTTCCGCAGCCCCGCCTCGATCAGGGGGCCCTGCCGGACTCCTCCCCCGCCCGCCCCGCGCCCCTCGGCTTTCCTTTGCTTGGGGGCGGAGCGGGGAGGGCGGAGGCGGCCGAGGATCGCCGCCCCGGACCCCGGCCGGCGTTTGCTGTGAGCTGCGACGGAGCCGGGTTGGCTGGGGCACAGAGGCAGGAGGGAGGATGCTGGCTCAATTGTGCTCGAAGGAGAAAAGTTTGCTCCGAGGGGTTCAGTGGCATCTTCTCTCCCCCGGCGCCTGCCTTGGTTGCAGTTTCTGAAAGCGCCGAGCTCCGCTATCTACACTACACGACACTACGGGGATCCACCACTTCTCCTTCCTTGCGGAGATTTTTCGACTTTGCAATTGAGGCTACACTCCTGGTGGTCTCCCCTCCACATACTAAGCCAATCAGATCCTGGTTTGCAAAGCAATTTCTCTTTCAGTCGCTGCAGGCTTGCACAAGTTCCTAGCAGCCGAGTCTTCTGGGCCTCCAGTCATGGATCAGCTGTCCCAGGCGTGTCCACAGGGTATGGTAAAAAAAGTCAAGATGGCCACCGTGATAATGTTTTTTTTAATGGGGGAGCTTTTTAGGAAATGGTTATCTCATCTCCTTTCATCTGCTTTCTCTCTCAAGCTGAGGATCAGGTGTCAGGAATGGGAGGAGTGACAGTAGGATGGGAGGTCTTCACTCACCGAGTCTCTAATCTGGTGGAGTCTCCCCGCTTCACCCTCTCCTCCCAACCTGGGGATCACTGGACAGCCCCCCAGAATCTCATCAGCAACCCCCTCCCCAGACATCCTTTTTTAAAAGCCCAATGCTGTACAGTTGACAGCCAGGGTGTACGGTGCAATGTGAGTGCTCCCAGGTCACTGCCGCCCCCTCCCTGGGTCTGTCATGTGTTAAGTCAGACCTTTAAAGACGGTTTAGCGGTCCTGCAAAAGAGCAGTAAACCTGCTTTTAAAGTATGCTGACCAACAGCAGAGAAGCTGTGCAGCGGGGTGGGACTCTGTCTCCTGTTCTGCTGCACATTTCCCCAGCACCAATTATGTTTAAATATGGGTTTATTGTTCTCCAGAAAGCAGCCTAAACAATAGGTGACAGGTATGGGGGCGGGGGAGGCAAAAGCAGCCTGAACAATCTTAACAGGAATGGGTGGAGGTGGTGGAGTTGGATTGATTGATTGATTGATTGATTGATTGATTGATTGGATTTCTATAGCTGCCCATCTCAACAAGTGACTCTGGGCGGACTACAGTCATAAAAACATAAAGCAATTAAATGGCTTTCTCTCTCCCTCTCTATCAGGCAGCTCTCCTCTTGCCACCAGCGGTTGGCGGTTGCTCAGGCTGATCCAGGTCTCCGAGCCTCCGAGCAGCGTACATGGGGAGACCCCAGTCTGAAAGAAATTGAAAGGGAGATTTAAAAGTTGAATGGAGGAAAATTATTTGACCTAACAGGCCAGGCGTGTCCAACCCGTGGCCCACAGGCCGCGTGCGACCCTGAACAGCTAGTAATGCGGCCCCAAAAAATCATAGACTTTTAACGTTATTTTGCAATTTTTTTCGTGACTCGATGGTGCGATGCTCAAGAACGGACTGCATAGGTAGAAACAACAGAACGCTGTGTAGGGGAGGGGGCAGTGCAGTGCTAACGCCGCCGCTGCCCGCTACACACATCAGCTTGTGGCGACTTGGCATTATATATAATATTTCAACCTACCTACACGTGTTCTGTGACGACAGGCGTTTATTGTTATTATTATTAAGTAGACATGTACGTTTTCTTATTTGATTATTAAACTTTGCTTTGTTTATTTGCCTACCTAACAATTTACGATGGGCTTGTTGGGTTATTTCTTAAAAAAAAAAATTATTCCTAAATAAATTTATTTCAGCATGGCTTCAACGTCGTTACAACAGAAAACAGAACCCAAAAAAGAAAAGAAAAAAAGAAAAATCGCGGATGAAGGAAAAGTATTCAGTGAAAAATGGACAGATGAGTACTTTTTTGTCGAGACAAATACTAAGGCACTATGCTTAATTTGTAGGGAAAATGTGTCAGTTTTCAAAGACTACAATTTGAAAAGGCATTATATGGAAAAACATGCTGCCAAATTCGAAGCGTATCAAGGAATTTGTCGTAAAGACAAATTAGAGGAACTGAAAAAAAGTCTGTCGTCTCAACAATTTTTTTTTAAAAGTCACAACTCAAAAGGACTCTATTATAAAAGCTAGTTATTTGGTAGCAAATCTGATTGCAAAAAAATCAAAACCATTTACCGATGGTGAGTTTATTAAGCAATGTATGGAAAGCGTGGCAGATATAATTTGTCCTGATAAAAAAAGCGATTTTTCTAAAATCAGTTTGTCTCACCGGACTATAGCCAGGCGAATTGAAGAAATAGGAAAATCTGTCGAAAGAGGTTTGAAGAGTAAAGCTGCTAATTTCAAGTTTTATGCTTTGGCGATGGATGAAAGTACTGATGCTACAGATATGGCTCAACTTGCCATTTTTATTAGAGGTATTGATAACGAATACAAAGTCACTGAAGAAATGGCTGCTTTGGTGCCATTGAAAGACACAACTAAATCTCTTGATTTGTACGAAGCAGTAAAAATGACATTAAAGTGATTTTCTTTAAGCATTGTCAACATATCTGGTATATTTACTGATAGCGCCCCGGCGATGGTTGGTAAAAGTGAGGGACTTACAAAATTGATAGAAGATGATGCATTTTATACATTTTAATACGTTGGCTAAACACAGTCCTGTGAACAGCGAGAAATATGCAGCCTTGCTTTTCGGTTTGATAAAGGAATTTGAGAACAGGTTTCAAGGTTTCTGGAAAAATCATCAATATTTTGGTATATTTTCGACTCCATTTTCAGTCAACATAACTACATTACCTCCGAATTTTCAAATGGAATGCATAGAGTTGCAATCAGACATTCAACTGAAAGAAAAATTTGATAATGTCTCTCTACTGGACTTTTATAAGACCTATCTTCCCAGGGAAAAAATATCCCTCGCTTCACAATCACACCTTATTCATGACATCGCTTTTTGGCAGCACGTACATTTGTGAGCAACTATTTTCAAGGATGAAGCAAACGAAGAGTAAAATTAGAATTAAAATTTCTGACGAGCACCTTGAGAACTCACTGAGAATTGCAACCACTTTCATCGAACCAGACATTGATGCATTAGTTTCACAAAGACAAGATCAAATACCCCACTAGTTTTATGTTGCCCTTTTAAAAAAAATTTCATACTGTTATATTTTTATTGTTTTATTTATTTATTTATTTTTCAATTTCTATTACCGCACCATCTCCCCCGAAGGGGACTCTGGGCGGTTATTGTATTTTAATGATGTTTTGGTGTAGTTGTAAACCGCCTCCTCGAGGGGGAGATGGGCAGTCATAGAAATTTAATAAATAAATAAAAAATAAATGAAGTTTTATTACTAATATACATTAACTATATTATATATTTTATGTGTGGCCCAAGACAATTCCTCTTCACTCAGTGTGGCCCAGGGAAGCCAAAAGGTTGGACACCCATGATCTAGGCTCTCCCTTTGCCCAAGGCAGAAGACCCTGGAGGATACTGCCCAAGATCTAGAGGGGAGGGGACGTGGTTCCCCCCGGCCTAAAATGATGCAGAGGTGCCCGGCTGATTTCACCCCATATGGGTCACCCCTGACTAGCCCTGGGCTAACCATGAAGCCAAACAAGCATGAGCATAGGGCGCCAAGGGACCGGAGGCACCGCAGAGTTTTTTCCCTAGCTATCCTGCCCTTAACTCTTCCACAGCCACACTCGACTTTAGTTTTCAGCACTTATTGAGTCTTAATGTCTTATCAGTTAAGCAATGGGAGGGCTAAGGAGCACCCCGGTTGGGCTGTGCTTAGGGCAGCCTTTCTCAACCTTTTGACCCTGGGGGAACCCTTTAAATATTTTCTAGGCCTCGGGGAACCCTTGGACATTCAGGCTCAAATATAGGCTAGAAGTTACAAAATTATTATATTTGTTTCATACATACAGTGTAAGCCTGTCTATATGCATTAACAGTGTTCTTAAACTGAAAATAAAGAATGAAATGTGAAGTTGCCCAAATTTGAAATACTTTTTTAAATAAATTGTGATCTCCCCGGGAACCCCCCGTGACCTCTTGCCGAACCCTCGGGTGCCACGCAACCCTGGTTGAGAAGCCCTGGCTTAGGGCATCAGTTAGCCTTCAGCCAGCCCTGCCACTGAACCGTGGCCCTGAACCATGTCAGATTGTATCTACGGTAAACAGCACCTTAAATCCCAAAGATCTAAGGATGCCTTAAGAGCAGCTCAGGTGTAGGTTGGAGGGTCATTTGAAGGTAACACCATGAGGACACAGGAGGGAAAAAAAGTTATTCATGCCATAGTTAGGTGCAAGTGGGGAAAGGATTCAACTTTTATACACCACCTTTCCTCGATTTGGAGACTTGGAGATGAGTTGGACTGCAGCTCCCATCATCCAAGACTATGGCTGTGTCGCAAGATCGATAGTTGTGTGAGCCAGATGGGATGGAGGGTTGTAGAGAAAGACTTAGGGATGGGTTGCTCATTCATTTCTACTCATCTCTGCATTGGACAGATGCGTGATGGCCAACAGGGAAGCAAGGACAGCATCTCACATGGCAGGAACCTCGGGATGAGAATAGATTCCCCTATGAATGACCATTATTGGCCTCACTAAGGTGCAAAACCTCCTGTTGGTAACCCAGGAGAGGGACAGCTGAAGATCTCCTGTCCATGGGAATGTTCCTGGTGCGCAGCACAGAGTTCTAGGTGCTCCCATCAGCCAGCTGGCTGGCTTAGAGACCCAACTGTGGTGATCAAAGGGAGACACCGAAGAAGGAGCGATTAGCAACAGCAGGAATGCCCAGTCCGTGGAGTTGGGTGCACAGGAGGTGGTTGTGAGCAAGGGAGAAGAGTGAATGAGCAGCGTCACCTGATAGACTGCAAGTGTGCATGCTTCGTTTTCTCTCCATAGGGGTAGGGAAGTGGACAATATATAATCCCTTCCTCTGCAGGAGGCTGTAATGTGATAGTTTGTTCTCCTCCACTGAGATTGTACAAAGCAGAAATGAACGCGACATGAAAACCGTTCTGGGAATGGAGTGCCTGGCCCGTATTTGGAGAGGCTGTTATGGTGTCTAGGTATCAAATCCTGGCAGCTAACCATTCTTCCCGTTCTTTCAAACTTGGGATAAGATCTGAGCTTCAGTAGTTTGCATTATTGTGTTCATGACTGTATGTAAAATAATAATAATAATAATAATCCCGCCTATCATCCTGGAATACATATAGAAGTATGTATGTATGTATGTATGTATGTATGTACGTATAGCCATCTTTCCAAAACTAGTACAAGACTGTAGCATCCCCCCCACCCCGCCAAGTCTATTTTCTAAGGATGTCTATAGGGTATCAGAGACATTCTTATAAATACTTCTTTAAAATGCTAGAAACTGGAGTTTTCTTCTGCAGCATGCCAGGCTTCTATTTAACTTCTTTTATTAAAAGAATCTTAAAAAAAAATGAGGCAGAAAGTCTGGGCATGATGAGTGTCACACTGTATACCCGTAACCTTAATCACAAAAACTAGCCAAAACAGAAAGAAATTTAGCGGAAGCGCTCACGGGGAACAAAGACTTTCCAATAGAAAACAAAGTTGGACAATCTACCGCTGAGTAAAAGGAAGCACAGCATTGGAGTGAATCCTGTTTCCGCTGCACAATTTGGAAGTTTTGATGCCTTTGCCCTCTAGGGTCAATCAGGTGCATTTTATCCAAATCATGAAAGAAACTTGTTCACATGCAAGGCGAGTGGAAATTCCTGCTGTTCTTCCCCTTGTTTTATCTTTTTTTGGTGCCTAATTAAAAGAGAGGGCACTATCATTCTCTAGAGCTATTTTTCAACACCTTTGAGGATTGCCAAGTTCTCGCCGGCGTGCTCTCTCAGCCAAAGTTTTTTGCCGCTCTAAACAGTACACTCCTTTGCTCCTCTAACTTGAATTAGGTAGGAAAAAGACAACAAAAACCTGCACTGAACAGCCCTTTAACGGTGATAAGTAGCACTTATGGAAGCACAAGAAAGGTATGTGCTACGTATGCTAGCACCTTTTCTCAGCCTGGCCCCCTCCAGTTATCTGGGAGGTCATAACTTGTAGAGGGCCACGAGGTTCATCTAATCCAGTGTTTTTCAAACCAAACATGCTGGCTGGGGAATTCTGGGAGTTGAAGTCCACACATCTTAAACTTGCCAAGTTTAAAAAACACTGATCTAATCCAACCCTCTGGAACGTACAGGAAAATCATTTAAACCATCCAAGATGGACTATCCATCTTCTCAGAAAGCTCCAGAGATGAAGAACCCACAACCTCCATAGGTAAGCTGTTCCACTGTTGTACAGATCTTATTGTCAGGAAGTTTCTCCTTATATTTAAATGAAATCTAGGTGGCTGAAACTTATTATAGCAGCTACCTAGATTAAGTAGTTACTTGTAGTCTGAGTTGCTGTGGCCATGGAAAAGAGTTCATGACCATCTTCTCTGTTGCTCCCCCTTGCATACCTCCACATGGCTATCGTGTCTCCACCCCACATCTGGAAGTTGCCTGGTTGGGGAATGGTGCTACGTGCCCTTCTGATATGGTATGAAAGGAGTCTATGAAGGTTCTCAGTCATCCAGGTGGAATTGTCTGTAGCTTGAATCATGTCAACTGGATTTCTATTTTCTCAGTGGAAACGTTTCGCTCCTTATCCAAGGAGCTCCTTGGATAAGGAGCGAAACGTTTCCACTGAGAAAATAGAAATCCAGTTGACATGATTCAAGCTACAGGTATGAAAGGAGAAATTTCTTGGGGAAGAAAAAATACTGAATGAGGACCACAAGCCACCAGCAATCATGGATCACAGTAGCAGCAATAAAGGTAAATATGTTCTCAACCCTGCCCAACTCCGGGTGATGTTCGTGTTGTTTTCTTGACAATAGTATGGAAGTGTTTTGCTTCTGCCTTCTTCCAGATTTTAATTTTTTTTTATTTTCCAGTCTAGCCTGCAGCGCCAGAATTGGCTGGTGGTCTCCCTCCAAGGACAAATGGGGCCCCGTTGGCTTCTGAGCCCCAGGTTGTAGCAACAATGGCAACTCTCTTCCAAATTGTTCTCCTGGGAGTAAGCTTACAGTGGTGAGACACCATCCTTACTCCGTGCATAAATTGCCAGGCAAAAATTTGTCATTTACATTCATGTGACAATCTAAAACAGAAAATACTGTCTCAGCAACATCAACCAATGCTGGAAGCAGAGCCCTTCAAGGACTTGGTAGCTTACTCAGCGATCACTGCGAGCCACCTCCTCCTTCTTCTCTCTCCCCTTCTCCTTCCTGCTTATAAAGAAATTAGGGAAAAGAGAGTAGACATACCATATCTGGGCTGCAAAACCCCAGATGAACACTAGATGGCAGCAAAGAAACTATTTTTCTGCCCCAACTGAGTGGTTTGTCTTTAATGGTAAAGGTTCCCCCCACACATTTGTGCAGTCGTTTCCGACTCTAGGGGTCGGTGCTCATCTCCGTTCATTAGCCGAAGAGCCAGCGTTGTCCGAAGATGCTTCCACGGTCATGTGGCCGGCATGACGCACGCGGAACGCTGTTACCATCCCACCGAAGTGGTACCTATTCATCTACTTGCATTTGTATGCTTTCGAATTGCTAGGTTGGCAAGAGCTGGGGCTAGTGCGGGAGCTCACTCTGTCACGCGGGGCTAGGGATTCGAACCTCCGAACTTGCGATCTTCCGATCGACAAGCCTGGCATCTTACCCGCTGAGCCACCACGCCCCTTATCTCCAGGTAACTTATACTAAATCCCTACTGTGTACTGTGTAATGCCGGCAACACAAGAGTTTTTTTCCCCCTTTAAATAAGCAGGTTGACACATAGACTACCAGCCGAATTATAAATGACGGATGCTAGGAAGGGCATCTGCAGGAGGGGTGTCCAGAAAATCAAGAGAGCACCTGTGACCCCACAATTGAAGCTCCATCCCACCTTAAAATGGTGCACCTGCCATCTTGATTTTTTGACCCCCTTTCTGTGGACATCCCTGGATGCCAGGTGGTGGTGAGAACCAGAAGTAGAATGGTGGTGAATAGACCAGTAGTTCTGCTATTAGAAACACATTTCTGAACTGAATATGTGCCGTTTGTTAGCGGCATGACGTGGCCGCATGACGCGCGTGGAACGCTGTTACCTACCCACCGAAGTGGTACCTATTCATCTACTTGCATTTGCATGCTTTCAAATTGCTAGGTTGGCAAGAACTGGGGCAAGTGTGGGAGCTCACTCCGTCACACGGGACTAGGGATTCGAACCTCCGAACTTACGATCTTCCGATCGACAAGCCTGGTGTCTTACCCGCTGAGCCACCACGCCCCTGGTTTGTCTTTAGTTGCAGAGAATTATAGTTATAACCCTGTCCTAGTCTAAGTTAGAGCTACCCACCAGTCATCTCTTGCATCGGCATATGCAAATAGATAGGACCTAAAAATCAGGAGGGGGACAGTCTTAGCCTTGGACTTGCCTCTAGGAAGGATATTTACAGATTTACCAGGCCGAGGAAAAAGAAAGAAAGGTGCCTAGATTCAAAAGCAATTGAGAAATCAGAAGTCAAAAAGAAAGAGGGGGGGGGAACTAAAATCAAATCCACTAGGAAGGTGTGGGATGCAGGAATTACAGACAAGACCCCAAAAATGGGGAAGGCAGAATAGCTCAAGGCATAGTTGTGGGCAAAACTGGCATGACAGTAATGCTTCCTCTGTAAACTGGGAAGTCCGTGCTTTGGATTACCCAGCTAATTAAAAACGCTGCAAGTTTCAAAGCTCTAACAGTTAAGTTTTCATCCAGCAAAATGGGTGCTCTAGGCACACCAAAAGGCCTTTCTTTGGCTTGGACTATCTGCGTGCACTGGAATATGAGTTGACAAGAATCTATGCAAGGAAGCCTTAAATTAATGCACTCAGAATTCCAACTACAATTGTTGGAGTCAGCAGTCCCCACCACACCTTTAAGCTGCTCCTATTCTGTGCTGATGCTGACTGAACTCTAAGATGGCTTACGAAAATTCTGTTCGGATTGGGAGGCTTCAACAATGGCACACCAGGTGTTCAGACGGCCAGCTGCTGCGGCATCCAATTGGACCATTCCCCAATCGCTGAGTCCCTCCAATTTTCCATGCCAGGAAAACAATAGCCAAACACTTCTGTGTGCCAGTCTTACAGGACTTCCCTTCTATCATGAATGCAGGTGGGAGAGGCAGAATGCTATTGTACAAAAAAGCATGATCACTGCTGCACTCCATGTATGTCCTTCCAACCACCATGTCTGTTACACCAGAGGCTCCCCAGCACATCCCATTTGCCATCATAGAACTCTGCTGTCAAGGACCTCCTCTCTCTTCTGGTGTCTGCTCAATCACAAACTAACATGGGCTAATTAACCTGCTTTCCACCTGGATGTGTGCATAAGTGTACACCTGTGTGCTTGCATGTCTGTGTATTGAGTCCCCTTGTGGGGGGAGATGGGCGGTGATATAAATTGAACAATAAATAAATAAATAAATAAATTGTACATACATATCATAATAGCCGAAGGAAGATAGATGCTTTTGAACTGTGGTGTTGGAGGAAAATTCTGAGAGTGCCTTGGACTGCAAGAAGATCAAACCAGTCCATACTCCAGGAAATCAAGCCAGACTGCTCACTTGATGGAATGATATTAAAGGCAAAACTGAAGTACTTTGGCCACATAATGAGAAGACAAGATACCCTGGAGAAGATGCTGATGCTAGGGAAAGTGGAAGGCAAAAGGAAGAGGGGCCGACCAAGGGCAAGATGGATGGATGATATTCTGGAGGCGACGGACTCCACAGTGGGGGAGCTGGGGGTGGTGATGGCCGACAGGAAGCTCTGGCGTGGGCTGGCCCATGAAGTCGCGAAGAGTCGGAAGCCACTGAACGAATAAACAACAAACAATCCCATGGTTGTGCCAGGGTAACTAACTTCTGCCATGACAGTGTGACTTAGTTTCCAAATTTATCCATGTTGATTTTTCTCAGTTCCCCATTCTTGTTTTCCTCATTTTTGTGATAACACTGTTTGTCAGACTTGAGCATTTTTTAAAAGTTCAGCGTCAACTTGCATATATTTTGATGCCCTGTTTTCAAACATAGGCATCTGCAACTTTGCTTAGTCCATACTATTTTTGCAATTAATTTTCCCTACTGCCCTTAGCACATTGTTTGTACGGGTATATGTATTTTTGTAGACTTTCCTCAGATCCACTATGTTGTTATTGCTAGTAAATGACATGGCAAAAAGTCAAAGAATTGAGAATGCACAATAACCAAACTTCAGTTCACGTACTGGTTAAAGATACGAAATTACTGTACATACGTTTCAGGGGCATTCACAGAGGAAGGGTGCAAAATGTCAAGATAATGGCCGCAATCATACTATTTTTTTTTGCACGACGCTCATAAAAACTGGGCAGGGCCTTGATTGCATGGTCATAGTTGCCATCTTGACCTTTCTGACCTCCCCCCTTCAGAAGCCCCTGATAAATTTGCATTTAAAAGCAAATTAAACCATTTCTTTTCCCAACCCTAATCCTAGCCACCCTCATCCAGCCTATATTGATTGTAGGCTTGCCTCATAAGAATGGAAGGAGGGGAAACATATTGGAAATGTCTCCTCAATTTTTTGTACTACTCACTGGGGAAAGTACCAAACAAGAAATCCACCCCCCTCCCAAATGGCCGTGGGCCAAATTCAGAAAGATCCACAGAATGTCCCCCCCACCCCCCACCCCCCATGCAAAGGCCTGGATTCAATTTGTATACTTTATTGGCTAATGGCTGAACCTTGTATGGGGTAGAAAGAGATGCAAGCCGCAGGGCTGGTTTGCATTCTGCTGCAGTGAGGCAACCGCTCTCGTGAGCAGCCTTCACGGACCCTGCCATTCTGAAGAGCATGACGCAAGCTGGGTTGCCTCTTTCTGCATTGAGTTCATATTTTCACAGATTCCACACAATAAACTTTGAAAGAAAAAGGGAAAAACAACGGGATGGGCCTGTGGGGATCCCCTCCCTGTCTGAGATAATATTAGTTATTCTTGGACTTGTATATATTTAAAAGGCATTATGTTATCCCTAACAGCTCTGGGTTCTGGACTTATGGGGTGATCTCACAGGCATTGCCTGACGTTTGGTGTGTAACTTTACCCACCCAGCAATAAAGAAGAAAGGGAAGCATATGGCTCTCATATAGAATCACAAACTACACCCCAGTAAATTAAAACACCCAGAGAGAACCTGAAATATGAAAGGAAATGGCTTTCTGTTCTGCCCATATTCCCTGGACGCTTGCAGCAAGCACCCCGCCCTTTGCTCATGCTAAAGATTTGCTGTGGGGACCCTTCCCAGAACGCAACAGGTTTCTTGAGCATTGCAAAAGAAGTCTGCCTTGGTGGTCTTACTCTTGGCCCAGGATCTTCGCTTTCTTCCACCAAGGTCCATCAAGAAACAAACTAACCACATCCTGTCTTCCATGCAAGTAAAATAGGTAAAGTTTCCCCCCGCACATTTGTGCAGTCGTGTCCGACTCTAGGGGCCGGTGCTCATCTCCGTTTGTTATCCGAAGAGCCAGCGTTGTCCGAAGACGCTTCCACATTCATGTGGCCAGCATGACGCGTGCGGAACGCTGTTACCATCCCACCGAAGTGGTAGCTATTCATCTACTTGCATTTGCATGCTTTCAAATTGCTAGGTTGGCAAGAGCTGGGGCGAGTGCGGGAGCTCACTCCGTCAGGCGGGGCTAGGGATTCGAACCTCCGAACTTGCGATCTTCTGATCGACAAGCCTGGCGTCTTACCTGCTGGGCCACCACGCCCCATACAAGTACTAGGACCCAAATTCAGTTGTGATACCCATTTCTAACTTTTTCTATGTGAATCTATCTAGTTAGCCAGCTAGAATATCTCTGCAATATCTTTGGGAGGGTTGTGCATTATTACTAAGGACAAGTCCAGATCGAGGGCATTTGTCCATATCACCAGCAGTCAAGCCCAACTTGATGGTTTGCACATATACACATCTCTCTCTCTCTGGAATTTAAGTTGTAATGTCTAAAGTTTTACCTTATTTCTACTTGATCAGCAAGGTTTTGGCTCCTGCCTTCCAGATACCCTCCTTCTCTTCCTTGTGAGCAGAAAATCAGGAGTGGCCTTTAGTTCATCCCTGCCGATATCCCAATGCAGATAAGGCCACTTTGGGCAGATCCACACTTCCTGCTTGGCCAGAACAGTACCAGCCACTCACCACTCCCTGAGTGCAGGAATAGATGACATCATCCTCTTCCCCTCCCCAGTCCATTGCAAATGCGCCCCATCCCCACATTTACCCCTTAAGTTCAAAACTGTTGTTTCCAACCTGAGCCATCTTAAACCTTTGGAATGGATGGTCCGTGTTGCTTTGGCCCAATCATGCCTGGCACGACCCCTCTCTTCCAGCATCTGCTGGGCAGCTTTCTTCCCTGCTGGCTGGCAGTTGCTATTTTTTAAATGATCTTCATCCAATGATGGCCTATTACCTGGGTGCCCAACCTTTTGGCTTCCCTGGGCCACACTGAGTGAAGAGGAATTGTCTTGAGCCACACATAAAATATATAATATAGTTAATGTATATGAGTAATAAAACTTCATTTATTATTTATTTATTTATTTATTAAATTTCTATGACTGCCCATCTCCCCCTCGAGGAGGCGGTTTACAACTACACCAAAACATCATTAAAATACAATAACCGCCCAGAGTCCCCTTCGGGGGAGATGGTGCGGTAATAGAAATTGAAAAATAAATAAATAAATAAAACAATAAAAATATAACAGTATGAAATTTTTTTAAAAAGGGCAACATAAAACTAGTGGGGTATTTGATCTTGTCTTTGTGAAACTAATGCATCAATGTCTGGTTCGATGAAAGTGGTTGCAATTCTCAGTGAGTTCTCAAGGTGCTCGTCAGAAATTTTAATTCTAATTTTACTCTTTGTGTGCTTCATCCTTGAAAATAGTTGCTCACAAATGTACGTGCTGCCAAAAAGCGATGTCATGAATAAGGTGTGATTGTGAAGCGAGGGATATTTTTCTCTGGGAAGATAGGTCTTATAAAAGTCCAGTAGAGAGACATGATCAAATTTTTATTTGAGTTGAATGTCTGAGTGCAACTCTATGCATTCCATTTGAAAATTCGGAGGTAATGTAGTTATGTTGACTGAAAATGGAGTCGAAAATATACCAAAATATTGATAATTTTTCCGGAAACCTTGAAACCTGTTCTCAAATTCCTGTATCAAACCGAAAAGCAAGGCTGCATATTTCTCGCTGTTCACAGGACTGTGTTTAGCCAATGTATTAAAATGTATAAAATTATTTTATAGCTTGAGCTTGTCATACTTTAAGTTTCATTTCAAACGCTGTTATGGTTTGAAACAATGCAGTGATAAGTTGGTTTTCACCTTGAAGATGCATGTTTAACTCATTTAAATGAGCAGTCAAATCCACCAAAAATGCTAAATCTGTGAGCCATTTTTCATCTTCAAGTTCTGGCACAAATTTTCTTTTTGATTCCATAAACGACTTGATTTCATTTCACAAATCATAAAATCTTTTCAGCATTTTACCCCGACTTAGCCACCTTACTTCAGAAAAGTAAACGATGTCCCCATAATCAGCATCCATACTTTTAAGGAACTCCTGGAATTGGCGATGATTCAATCCCTTGGCCCTTATGAAATTAACTGCTTTGATGACAGTTTGCATGACATTATCCATTTTTAAAGCTTTCGCACATAAATTTTCTTGATGTAGAATGCAGTGATACTTCATCAAACGTGAGTTGCCGGCGGCACTTGCATCGTCTTCTATCAGTTTTGTAAGTCCCTCACTTTTACCAACCATCGCCGGGGCGCCATCAGTAGATACACCAGATATGTTGACAATGGTTAAAGAAAATCTCTTTAATGTCATTTTTACTGCTTCGTACAAATCAAGTGATTTAGTTGTGTCTTTTAATGGCACCAAAGAAGCCATTTCTTCAGTGACATTGTATTCGTTATCAATACCTCTAATAAAAATGGCAAGCTGAGCCGTATCTGTAGCATCAGTACTTTCATCCATCGCCAAAGCATAAAATTTGAAATTAGCAGCTTTACTCTTCAAACCTCTTTCGATAGATTTTCCTATTTCTTCAATTCGCCTGGCTATAGTCTGGTGAGACAAACTGATTTTAGAAAAATCACTTTTTTTATCAGGACAAATTATATCTACCACGCTTTCCATACATTGCTTAATAAGCTCACCATCGGTAAATGGTTTTGATTTTTTTGCAATCAGATTTGCTACCAAATAACTAGCTTTTATAATAGAGCCTTTTGAGTTGTGACTTTTTTTAAAAAAAATGTTGAGACGACAGACTTTTTTTCAGTTCCTCTAATTTGTCTTTACGACAAATTCCTTGATACGCTTCGAATTTGGCAGCATGTTTTTCCATATAATGCCTTTTCAAATTGTAGTCTTTGAAAACTGACACATTTTCCCTACAAATTAAGCATAGTGCCTTAGTATTTGTCTCGACAAAAAAGTACTCATCTGTCCATTTTTCACTGAATACTCTTCCTTCATCCGCGATTTTTCTTTTTTTCTTTTCTTTTTTTGGGTTGTGTTTTCTGTTGTAATGACGTTGAAGCCATGCTGAAATAAATTTATTTAGGAATAATTTTTTTTTTTAAGAAATAACCCAACAAGCCCATCGTAAATTGTTAGGTAGGCAAATAAACAAAGCAAAGTTTAATAATCAAATAAGAAAACGTACATGTCTACTTAATAATAATAACAATAAACGCCTGTCGTCACAGAACACATGTAGGTAGGTTGAAATATTATATATAATGCCAAGTCGCCACAAGCTGATGTGTGTAGCGGGCGGCGGCGGCGTTAGCACTGCACTGCCCCCTCCCCTACACAGCATTCTGTTGTTTCTACCTACGCAGTCCGTTCTTGAGCACCGCGCCATAGAGTCACGAAAAAAATTGCAAAATAACGTTAAAAGTTTATGATTTTTTTGGGCTGCATTACTAGCTGTTCAGGGGCGCACACGGCCTGTGGGCCACGGGTTGGACACGCCTGGCCTGTTAGGTCAAATAATTTTCCTCCATTCAACTTTTAAATCTCCCTTTCAATTTCTTTCAGACTGGGGTCTCCCCATGTACGCTGCTCGGAGGCTCGGAGACCTGGATCAGCCTGAGCAACCGCCAACCGCTGGTGGCAAGAGGAGAGCTGCCTGATAGAGTGGGAGAGAGAAAGCCATTTAATTGCTTTATGTTTTTATGACTGTAGTCCGCCCAGAGTCACTTGTTGAGATGGGCAGCTATTGAAATCCAATCAATCAATCAATCAATCAATCAATCAATCCAACTCCACCACCTCCACCCATTCCTGTTAATATTGTTCAGGCTGCTTTTGCCTCCACTGCCCCCATACCTGTCACCTATTGTTTAGGCTGCTTTCTGGAGAACAATAAACCCTACTTTAGTGCTAACCCTATTGATGGTTTCTAACCTGGCTTCCAAAGCATTTGTTGCCTCCAGATTTTGCTTTTCTGTTATTTGTACTTTAACTGTTCTTTAAAATTCATTAAAAGTACTTTTATGTTCCTTCATAAACATGATGGGTTCCCCTCTCCCTGCCCCAGGAACAGAATATACATAATAAGATGCACACAAAGATAATAAAATCACCTTTGTCCCTGAAGCAAAATGCTTTTTAAAAAAATCGCCCTTGCTAAATGACCCAGCACACAAGATGGGGCAATAAAATTCAGCTTTGCAACGCCATCCGCTTAAAAGTTTTCAAAAGGGGAGGCTGATTAAACTGTTTTAGCAAAATCACAGAGTTTCTGGCACCTTAAAAACAAATATACTGTATTTCTTGCTGCCATAATACACGTGTGTCTCTCTTAAGGCATCCCAATGACCTCTTTCATAGTTCAGAGCAGTGATCTCAATGTATCCTACAGCTCATCCTAGCTACATCTGAGTCAACCTTGCTCGGAGCAGCTACCTGGGATCCCCCCTTCCCATCTGGATGTTTGTGTTTTGAATACCTGTTTGCTTCTCCTGCAGTAGTTCAGGACCTGCAATCCTTTTCCTGCTAGTTTTCAAACCAGAAAAGCTGTCTGTTGCTCTCTGGGCCCAGAGAAGCCAGAAACGCAACAGAATACACATAACAGGACAGGACAACCCTACAGTATCAACTTTTCCATGGCCCTTCACAGAGGATGTTATTTGTCCCCTATGGAAATTGCAGCTGGAAAAAATTTATCTTAAAGAGGCAAAGAAGGTGTTTTTCAAGATTAAGGTGTTTAACTGAGTCCCTCCCTTCTTGTATAAAATTGCAATCAAGTGTCCCTGAATATTGCAAACTCTCTTTTACAGGGGGGGGGGGGGAGAAAAAAATGTAAATCAGGCAGTGGAGAACGCTATCTGGGAATCCTACTTTATTCGTGGGAAAAGAACAAAAATAAAAAATGTCAGAAGGGTGAGTAATAGAAAAACCTGTTAAATAATAAAATGTGTGCATGTGTGTGGGTTTTAATGTCCATCCTATCTATGGTATATGTAACTGTGAGGTCTGGATCTAATCATTTACAGGCCTCCTGGTCTTCTGTGCTAAACAACCAGGTTAGTATGCAACATAAAATAGCTGTACATGCAATAAAATGCCACCTCCAGAACAGAAGATGCAGGAACAGATGAGTTCTATGAATCCACCAGAGTGTACAGCATTCCTGAAAATACTGCATTGAAAGTACACTCTGTCTGCCAGTTTGTTTCTAAGAGAAATACAGAATGTATTGTCGAAGGCTTTCACGGCCGGAGTTCAATGGCTGTTGTGGGTCTTCCGGGCTGTGTGGCCGTGTTCTGGAAGTTGTGGTTCCTAACGTTTCGCCAGCATCTGTGGCCAGCATCTTCATAGGGCAGGAGCACAGATAGAAGCAAAATCAGACAGAGATTTTGCTTCTATCTGTGCTCCTGCCCTCTGAAGATGCTGGCCACAGATGCTGGCGAAACGTTAGGAACCACAACTTCCAGAACACGGCCACACAGCCCGGAAGACCCACAACAGCCAAATACAGAATGCTTTTGCCCTTAAAACCATTTGCTGCTTGGGTCCAAGTTACTTGAGAGAACAGCTTCTTCTGTATGATACCTCCCCTCTCCCACAACTGACAAATAATTTGAGGATGTTCATTTCCTGTTAGTTACCGTCAATTTGCTGAGCTCTCCTCTGTCCCTGAAATGTCCTCATTGTGGAGATGGACCTGTTTCTCAACTTTTTAAAAAGACTGAAAGCACTCCTTTTAACTGTTGATGATTAATTATAGCAGCTTTGGTTTTAAATTTGGTTTTATATTTTTATTGTAAATCACCAAAGGACTTCAGTATTCCATGCTACAAGAAATTTCAAACTTGCTTGAAGTTCTACGCAAATAAATGGCCTTTTAATCCGGGGCCAGAGAAACATTCAAGTGGCCACCACGAGAGCCTTTCCAAGGAGAGTTTTCCAAATATGAGATGGTTCCAGTGAAAAAGCTTGTCACTGTTTCAGATTCTGGGGAATGCAGAATCCAGAACAGGCTCCCAACGATGAATAAAATGTTATCTTGTGTTGGTAAATTCCATAACTTTCTTATGCATTGAATGAAATATGTCTTTGTGCCTGACTTTGCTGACAACAGACATCAGACTCCTGATCAGACAAAACCACAATTCTTCTGCTTAATGAAATAGAAATAATTTCTTTGAAAGGGTGGGAGGGGCAGAACTCATTGTCTTTCCCTTGCCCCCAAGAATTCTGACTATGCTGATTTCTAATCTCTTTCTTTCTTCTCCTCTACATATCTGCACTCTCTGTTGTTGATGTTGTCTCCTTTTTAATGTGGCTAAGGGTTTTTTTGTTGTTGTTTATTCGTTCAGTCGCTTCCAACTCTTTGTGACTTCATGGACCAGCCCACGCCAGAGCTTCCTGTCGGCCATCGCCATCCCCAGCTCCCCCACGGTCGAGTCCGTCACCTCCAGAATATCATCCATCCATCTATCTTGCCCTTGGTCGGCCCCTCTTCCTTTTGCCTTCCACTTTCCCTAGCATCAGCATCTTCTCCAGGGTATCCTGTCTTCTCATTATGTGGCCACAGTACTTCAGTTTTGCCTTTCATATCATTCCCTCAAGTGAGCAGTCTGGCTTTATTTCCTGGAGGATGGACTGGTTTGATCTTCTTGCAGTCCAAGGCACTCTCAGAATTTTCCTCCAACACCACAGTTCAAAAGCATCTATCTTCCTTTGCTCAGCCTTCCTTATGGTCCAGCTCTCACAGCCATAGGTTACTGTGGGGAATACCATTGCTTTAACTATGCATAAGTATCTGTGGCTTGAAATATGCATAAGTATATTAATTTCTAATTCTGTAGGTAGATCATCCTGGAGAGCTGTTCTGATGGACTTCCATGGTGGATCCTGACCAATTTCCCCCAATCAAAGCATGGCTATCCATTTCTGAGAAAGGCTACCCTCCAGGACACCCACAATCAAATGCGTACTTGAGTCTTTTTTAATTAAAAAAAAACTCCATTTGCCTTTTGGCTTCCTAGTGAAAAATGCACAATAGAGTGTGGGAAATGGTCCACCTATCCACCAGAAGGTGTGAATTTAATCCAGGGGATGGGAATTTGTGGTCCTCACTCTAATTTCCAAAGCCCTCTACAAGTAGGCAATTCAAACCTCAGAGAAAATGAGGCAGTGGCCCTTTCCCCACTTGTACTCAGTTACAAGACAAACATGCCCTGATGTGATTGATTAATTATGTGCCATCAAGGTTGTTGACTCTTAGCAACCACATAGATAGATTTTCTCCATGATAATCTGTCCCTAACCTGGTCTTTCATGTCTTCCAATGATAACATGCCCTGACATTTGTGGGGGGGAGGGGGGATGTCCCCATAAGGTTGCCTTCATCTCATCCCCAGCTTATGAGTGAAACAGACTTAACCCATCCTTAGCTGTATTGATGTTAAAAGAGTCTTTATGTAGTCTCTTGAATTCTAATGTCATCCAAGGGCATGCTCCTCATGTTTGGCTTTGTCACCCATTCCCTTAAAGCTAGATAAATGCAATGACTTGAAAACAAGGCAGGAGATAGATCGGCGATAGCAAATGTCACATCACTATAATGTTCTGCCAACTCAAGGACAGGGAGAGCACTTCAACTGGGAGGTGGGGAAAGACAGAAAGAGAGAGAAATTAGTGACATCAGAAAGACAGAGGAAAAAGGTATCAGATTAAATAGAGTGAATTGGTGGCCACATCTACTTTTAGAACATTTCTTGCTTGAGTCCACAAATCTTTGCCAGTGTGTTCCCCACATCCATATTAGTCTGTAATGACTATAGCCCTTAACTCAGTAAAACAAATAAATATTTGTTCACTCAATTTAACTGTATGAATACATAGAGAAATAGTAAACATCTTTCTCTTAATATTTAAGGGACTCTTTTTTTTACTCACCCCTACCCCACAAGCATTTTAGGAATAGTTTTCATTCCTCTAGAACTTCCATTGTTTTATGTTGCTTGTGGGGTTATATGATTTTTTTGTGCTATACTGTTGGTATTCTTTTTGTTGGTTTATTATTTCTAGTTTTAAAGACATGTATACTTTTGTAAAATGTTTTTTTACTTTGTATATTTTAATTTATTTTTACAATGCTCAGTTACTGTTATATTTTTATAATATTTTACAAAGTATAAAAAATAAACCAGAGACCTGGGAACTTGTAAATTATCATAGCTAGCTCTCGGTCTCTTGCTCTTTTCTCCCTTATTTCTTTCGTTTTTTAATCTACTTTATATTTTACTTTTATTTTAATGACTAATTTCGAAGTATTTTTTCATGCACCAATAGGATTCAGTGCCTCGCTATTCTCCCCAGTGTTTTCTCTCTTTTTTTAGCTTTCTCTTTATTTTTTCAATTTTCTTTGCACTCATAATCTTCATATGATGGGGCTGAATTGGCCTTTTTCTGTTTAGTGGTTTCTTGATGACACAGAGGAAAAGTGAGCTCAAAAGAACATTTTATTGTGTCAATATGTGGATTTCCCTCTTTTGATCTTGCCATTATTTTCTCAGTTAGCCTTTTTCTGCAGATTGGCTGCTGGTACAGCCGAGAAGCATGAATTGTCAGAGAAGTGCCTTGGGTTAGACTACTGGTTTTGAACTGAACTGGCCTTATTCTAACACCTGGCTCCACGTTCAGATGGTTCTCGCCTGCTTTTCATCCACTAGTTCCTAAGAGCAGTTGGCACTGCTGAAATGAAACAAGGAACTTGGATCCACAGTAATTTCTGCAACATTAAATGTGCTGGTTTTTTAAGGCACTATGAAATGTTTTGTGTTTGCAGATCAAGAATGTACATGCAATGCTTGTAAAAAATATGGGGAGCTTCAAGGTGGTTGTGGCCACCATCACGAATTATACCACTCCTGTCCCCCTGGATGCCTCTGGGGCTGGCCCTTGTGGCTGATCACTTATTTTCTCCACAGGAGCTAGATTTTTGTGCCTTCAAGTCAGTGTTGATTCTTGGCAATTGCCTGGACATCTCCTGCAATTTTCTTGGCAAGGTTTTTCGGAAGTGGTTTGCCATTGCCTCCTTCCTAGGGCTGAGAGAAAGTGACTGGCCCAAGGTCACCTAGCTGGCTTCGTGCCTAAGGCCGGACTAGAACTCTCAGTCTCCTGGTTTGCTATTGGCTCCTTCCTAGGGCTGAGAGACAGGGACTGGCCCAAGGTCACCCAGCTGGCTTCGTGCCCAAGGCGGGACTAGAACTCACGGTCTCCCGGTTTCTAGCCTGGTGCCTTAACCACTACACCAAAACTGGCTCTAGATACACCAAACAGGAGCTAGATACAAGTCTCAAAAATATATGGAGGCTCTTTCACAGGATCTCACAACCAGAAGGGAAAATGCACTCTTCCATAAAATGTTCTTGCTTTAAAATCAAGAGCAACAAGGCAGTGGAATAGTTACTCTATTCAGGATGTTGGCTTTGAGCAGCCAAAGCTGATTAATTCAGCTAGTTGGGCTACAAAGGAATGGAAACACTTAATTAGCAGCTAGTAAATGCAGCTGTGGAAGGTGGAGCTGGGGGCTGGAAGGCTGACCTGGGACCTTGAAGGAAATTGGGTAGAATGTGCCTCGTCACACCGAATTTGTACAGTTTGCAGACTTCACAGATCTGACAGTTGCCAAATTCCCCCGAGCTTGGGGGTGGGCTGAATCTTTCAAATATCCTAATGAGACAAGGCTGCTACAGAACTGCACAATTTTCTCTCATTTTGACCAGAGCTGTGCTAAGTTTCTTGTATCCAGTTTAACACAGATTTCTTGCAAAAGATCAATTATTGTCACACGCACAAAAAGTCTCTGCCATCTTGGGAACAATTTTTAAAAAAGCAAATAGTCTAGCTGGAAAAGGTTTATGCTCCTCCTCCACTTAAAGGAGATTGTTTAAGAAACCTTCCCACACCCCAAGACTATACTATATAAGTATAGACCAGTGTTTCTCAAGCTTGGCAACTTGAAGACGTATGGACTTCAACTCCCAGAACTCCCCAGCCAGCAATTCTGGGAGTTGAAGTCCACACGTCTTCAAGTTGCCAAGCTTGAGAAACACTGGTATAGACCAATCTCAAATAAAAGATTTCTGACCAAAGAGACAATAGAGCTGGTGGTCTTAAAATTCCAAATGTTTCTGGAGGAGATTAATTGATGGGACCTAGTTCAGCTGAACTTTCAACCACAGTGATGACAGAGAAATGATCTCCAACAGGTACTAGATTAAACAAATGCAGCCTATCAATTCCTCTGGACTTCTTGTTGGTTTCTTCACCAGAACTCATGATGTTTCAGCTGCCCGGCAGGGTTGGATCTGGAGAGCTTTGCTCTGCAATTGTTCTGCTCCTTCCTGTTGGGTCACATTGAGAAGATCCGGGGGGGGGGGGGGGACTATTGTTCTGTACCTCAGCTAGGAGCTGAAGAAGCACTTCTACCCTTCTTTTCTTTTTAATTGTTAATTGTCTAATGCAAGGGTCGGAAATGGCGGCTCGCGAGCCACATGCGGCTCTTTGGCCCCTTGAGTGTGGCTCTTCCAACCTCTCTAGTCCGTGGCGTCTTGTCTGCCTGCGCGCGCCCGTGTTTGGCCACCCGCCAGCGGGTCGGGCGTCCCCCAGCTCCCATCCGCGGGGCTGCTCCACCTTCACCAGCCCCGAGCCTCGCTGCTGTGGACCTCGTCTGAGGAAAGCGCATGGGGTCGCGGCGCAGGAGGCGCAAGCGGAGGCCCGGGAGCCGCCAGATGGGAAGCGGAAAGGCCGGCAGGGGCTGCGGGAGCGAGGTGGGGCTGCCCCTTCCGCGGCCGGAGCAGGCGAGGGCTGCGATGTCCCGTCGCTGCAGGTTCTCCCGCTCCGCTCGGGAGGCACGCCATCCCTGCGCCCCTTCGGGTGCAGCCGCATCTTGCCGGCAGTGCGCGGAGGCCGGGACCCTCCCCCGCCAGCTGATTGGCAAGGTGGGCAGCGGTCAGCTGGCTGCGGCAGGGAGGCTGTGGCGGGACTGATAGGAGCCTCCCGCACCCCCCGGGGGCGCCCAAAAGGTTAGGCCACCCGGAAGAAGCCCGGAAGAAGCCACCCGCAGTCGCAACGGGCAAACCGCCCTCCCGCAGCCCAGGGTGGGGGTTCTCCAGCCGGCCACGGTGGCGTGGCGCGTCCCTCGGAAAGCGCCCGGCTGGAGCGGGCCACCGGCCGCCTGCCCGCCGCCTTTGCCCCGCTGCCAGTGTGCAAGGCGGAGAGCGCGGGCCCTTCCAGCAGAGACGCGCCCAGAGGGGCCGTGGGCAGGAGCCGCCGGCACTTGGGAGCTGCTCCAGGGCCCGGCAGGGGAGGCCGGGCAGGGCAGGAGCGCCCAGGCAGCCGCGCCCTCCCAGCGGAGGTGGCTCGGAGCGCCTCCTTCGCCGGCCGCCGCTGGGCTTTCCCGCGACGGCAGAGGCACCTCGCTAGGAGGAAAGGAGCGGAGGGCGCGAGGCAACGGCAGGAGGAGGCGGGGCGACGCTTCGCTCGCCGCCCGCCTGTCGCGGCTTACTCGGACCCCGGGGAGAGGGCCGCCTGCCCGCCCCGTCGAAGAGAGCGACGTGCCAAGGGAACCGCTGCTGCGGGGCGCCGCCACGTGAAAGCTGGCGGGCGGGCGCGCTCCCCTGCCTGCCCGCGCCCGAGATGCCGAAAGAGCGCAGCCGGGCTGGGCGCCCCATCCCGAGAGGCGGCCCAGCATTTACACATCCCGCTGCAAGGAATCAATGGAGCCCACGCTTTGTCCTCCGCATGGGCGGGGGAGCAGCACGTCTGCGAGTAATTAGTCAGTAATTTTGCAATCTCTTCTTCAGAATCCTGGTGTTAAGCCTTTCCTCCTCCCTCCCCCGAAAATGCGAAGGGGCAGAGGGCCACTCATCCTTTCCTCCGACAGCCCCGCCTCCACTAGGGTCGCCCGCCCGGAGTGCCTCCTTGCCGAGGAAATGGCTGACTGGAGCAGAAGGGCTCCTTGCTTCCCCGCTTTCCAGCAGCCATCTTCTCCCCCACCCCAGGCAGCAGCAACATCAAGTCAGCCTCCCCCTTCCACGCGATTGGCTCCCGCCCGCAAACCCCGCCCCCTGGCTCTCGAGCTTGTCAAAATGTCCTCGAGCATGTCAAAATGGCTCCCGGCATAAAAAGTTTGCCGACCCCTGGTCTAATGTATTTATCTATTTCAAAACATTAAAAGAATAAGATACACAACTACATAAAAGAAGAAAAGAAAGAAAGACATAGTGGCTGGAAAACAAAAGATGTAAATAAACAGAGAATTTACCATTGTAATTAAATTTAGAATTAATTATTTCATTGATTAAATAATTAATTGAATAAATAAACCTAAAATCATTGTATCACCTTGAGAAATAATTGTAAATCACTACAAAACTCTACATTCATATTGATGTCACCATTTGTTGTTCAGTCGTTGTGTCCGACTCTTCGTGACCCCATGGACCATAGCACGCCAGGTCTTCCTGTCCTCCACTGTCTCCCGGAGTTTGCTCATTCATGTTCATTGCATCGGTGATGCTATCTAACCATCACATCTTCCGCCCTCCCCTTCTCCTTTTGCCTTCAGTCTTTCCCAGCATCAGGGTCTTTTCCAGTGAGTCCTCTCTTTGCACTAGGTGGCCAAAGTATTTGAGCTTCAGCTTCAGTATCTGTCCTTCCAATGAAGAGTCAGGGTTGATTTCCTTTAGGATTGACTGATTTGACCTCCTTGCAGTCCAAGGGAGTCTTCTCCAGCACCACAGTTCGAAAGCATCAATTCCTTATGGTCCAACTCTCACAGCCATACATTACTACTGGAAAAACCATAGCTTTGATTATACGGACCTTTGTCGGCAAGGTGATGTCTCTGCTTCTTAATATGCTGTCTAGGTTTGCCATAGCTTTCCTCCCAAGGAGCAAGCATCTTTTAATTTCATGGCTGCAGTCACCGTCTGCGGTGATCTTGGAGCCCAAGAAAATAAAATATGTCACTGCTTCCATTTCTTCCCCTTCTATTTGCCAGGAAGTGATGGGACCAGATGCCATGATCTTAGTTTTCTTAATGTTGAGATTCAAGCCAGCTTTTGCACTCTCCTCTTTCACCCTCATCAAGAGGCTCTTTAGTTCCTCTTCGCTTTCTGCCATTAGGGTGGTATTGTCTGCATATCTGAAGTTGTTGATATTTCTCCTGGCAATCTTAATTCCGGCTTGTGATTCATCCAGCCCGGCATTTCTCATGATGTACTCTGCATATAAGTTAAATAAGCAGGGTGATAATATACAGCCTTGTCGTACTCCTTTCCCAATTTTGAACCAATTGGTTGTTCCATGTCTGGTTCTTACTGTTGCTTCTTGACCCGCATACAGGTTTCTCAGGAGACAGGTAAGGTGGTCTGGTACTCCCATCTCTTTAAGAATTTGCCACAGTTTGTTGTGATCCACACAATCAAAGGCTTTAGCGTCAATGAAGCAGAAGTAGATGTTTTTCTGGAACTCTCTTGCTTTTTTCATGATCCAGCAAATGTTGGCAATCTGATCTCTAGTTCCTCTGCCTCTTCGAAACCCAGTTTGTACTTCTGGTAGTTCTCGATTCACATACTGCTGAAGCCTAGCTTGTAGGATTTTGAGCATAACCTTGCTAGCATGTGAAATGAGCGCAGTTGTACAGTAGTTTGAACATTCTTTGGCATTGCCCTTCGTCTTCTCCATCTTTGGCTGTGAAGTACATAATCAATCTGATTTTGGTATTGACCATCTGGTGATGTCCATGTGTAGAGTCGTCTCTTGTGTTGTTGGAAAAGTGTGTTTGCTATGACCAGCGTGTTGTCTTGACAAAACTCTATTAGCCTTTGCCCTGCTTCATTTTGTACTCTGAGGCCGAACTTGCCTGTTATTCCGGTTATTTCTTGACTTCCTACTTTAGCATTCCAGTCCCCTATGAAGAAAAGGACATCTTTTTTTGGTGTTTTATCTGGATTTATTTTCAATTTGCTAAATTAGTATTGGTAGAAATATTGCCTCATCTGGGGAAATATTTATTCATTTTATGGCAACAGATAATACATTTGTTAATCCTTCCCTGCTTTACTATGATCTCAGTGAAGATCTTGTTTCCCTTAATTAAGTTTCTTTGTTGTTGTTCCCATTGATCCCAATGGGAGTTCAAACACATATATGTAATTGCAGTGAATGGGAAGTAGTAGGATTGACTTGGGAAACTGAAGCCCTTAATCACAGACTTCGTAGCTGACCCTTCCCCAACCACAGAACAATTTAAAAAGTAACCCCAAATTTATTTGGGGTCTCTGAAATACCCTGGGAAGAACACAACCTCAAGTCTCAGATGAGAATGAAACAATATTAGGAAATGACTTTAAGAAAAACAAAATTAGACAGCAACATAAATGCAACATGTTCACATATATGCTATTGTTTGTTTCTAGCATAGTGAGAGATCCAAACCCACCCTAAGAAAGTAATCATACTTCACAAACTATAATGCAGAGCTTTCCAAACGGTGTGTCGTGACACAAAAGTGTGTTGCCACACACAGTCTGGTGTGTCGCCACACAACCCGGAAGCGCTGATCATCATCAGCGCTTCCGGGTTTTCCCGCGGCGACACACCAACTGCAGCGCGCAAAACCTGAAAGCGGGAGCAGCGCTTCCGGGTTTTTGCACGCTGCCACACTTCCGGGTTTTCCTGCGGCGACACACCAACGCCGGTTGGTGTGTCGCCGCGGGAAAAACTTTGGAAAGCCCTGCTATAATGATTTATATAGTATTCCTCAGTGCTGTGCTAGCCCATTACTTTAAAAACAGCATTGTCTGGACTGTTCACTTCTAAAGGTTCCATATCTAAGATTAATAAACCTTTCTCAGATGAGGCAATATTTCCACCAATACTCTTTCTCTTTAATTAGATTGTTTTTGTTCCCTTTGACAAAGGAATGTTAATTAATAAAGCAAATTAGACAGCAGTCTGACCTTTCCAAATAACTTTTTTAAGGGGATGAACTTTATCTACAGATTCTTATATTGAGGTTAATTAGAAGAGTTCCTGTAAAATCAAGGAACTTCTACTTTCATCTACATACAACTAAAACTCTCATTGTGTTTATCTGTTTGTACCCTCAAGTTAGCCCAAACAGTGCATTATACCACAACAATTTTTGAATCAAGGTACCTAAAATCTGCTAACTTAAAGAATGTGTAAAAAGTCCGGGACCCATTACTCCTGTGGAATTGAAATGTCCACGATGTTCAGGCCAGTTTTATTCACAAAGTTGTGGCTATTGCAGCATCCCGCAGTCACATGATTGTGATTTCTGACACTCCCTGCCAGCTTCCCACAAGCAAAGTCAATGGGGAAGCCTGCAGGAAGTCGGAAGTCGCTCCCGCTTCCACTGCCTTTTTGCCCACCCGTGGTCATTCTGTTTCTTTGTTTAGGTAAGTAAATATTGACTTATTATTGAAGTTCATTTGCCATACGATTGTTTGCACAATTATTTTTCTATTTATGATATATACTCTTCTTAGATGATCACGGGACCATCCAGCATCGGGGTAAAAAAAAAATATGGTCAGCCTAAACTTTAATGTTCATTCTGGTCGCATCAGACTGCACTACCTTTCTCTCAAAGGATGACCCAACAGGTCACAGAGTTGTCTAGTTGCTCCCTAAAAATTCAAGCTCTGCAAAAGCAGGAATCTGTTAGTAAGATGCCTTGAGCATTAATTTTGAAGAGGAAATGCTGAAACAGTAAGCCAAGCATAATTCTGCAATAGTTTTGTTGTTGTTGTTTATTCGTTCAGTCGCTTCCGACTCTTCGTGACGTCATGGACCAGCCCACGCCAGAGCTTCCTGTCGGCCGTCGCCATCCCCCGCTCCCCCACGGTCGAGTCCGTCACCTCCAGAATATCATCCATCCATCTTGCCCTTGGTCGGCCCCTCTTCCTTCTGCCTTCCACTTTCCCTGCAATAGTTTTACAACTCCTCTATTCTGCATTTTAAGTATCTGATTAAAAAGAAGAGGTGGGTGGTGAGAGGGAGAATATATTTACATGTGGCGGAATAAACAACCTGAACATTATTTATGTGAATGGAGCAGAAATGTTCACATAATGACTAGAAATGCCTTTAATTGGTTCACTGCACTAACGCTCACCAGGGCTGTTCGATCTTTTGCTGCTGAGCTGGCCCCATAATGGGCTGGCGCTTGTGACCCAGCGGGTGGTATGTTCACCATTTTTAGAGTAAGCTTCCAGCTCTCTAAAAAAGTGGCATTTGCTCTTAGGAAGGAAGGGAGGAAGGAGGGCGAGGTAATCCAATAAGCTCCCATTAGCTTAAGAATGCAGAAATGGGGGTTAGGGTGATGGGCAACCATTGGTGGGGCTTCAGCTGAGAAAAAGTCCGCAGACATGCAATAAAGGATGTGTTCTTAGTACTATTATTTGGCAATAGGATGGCAGAGGGAAAGGAAGCAGCCACCCCAATCCAGTTTTCATGAAGCCAGGGATGCGGTGTAGTCCCACCATGTCCAGTTGGGTGGACAAGAACTCTGAATGTGTGCGTGTGCGCCTTCGAGTCAGTTTTTGACTCCTGGCCTGGACTAGTCCCTGCAGTTTTCTTGGCAAGATTTCGGAAGCGGTTTGCCATTGCCTCCTTCCTAGGGCTAAGAGAGAGTGACTGGCCCAAGGTCACCCAGCTGGTTTTCAGGATTAGATAGAGCTCACCGTCTCCCGGTTTCTAGCCTGACGCCTTAACCACTACACCAAACTGGCTCTCAGTAACTCTAAGACCATAGGATATAAACAAATGGACATCCAAGAGCACCACTGACCAGGTGTCCCATTCTGATACAATGGGTGGAAGGTTTACAGAGAGAAATCCGAACTCAGAATAAGGGGGGATTCCCTGACTCTGAGAGCTATTAATCAGTGGAGCAGCCTGCCTCCTGGAGTCATGGGTATTCTATCATTGGAGGTTTTGAAGAAAAGATTGGACAGCCATTTGTCCAGAATGGTATGAGAATTCCTGCACGGGGCAGGGGGTTGGTCTAGAAGACCTCCAAGGTCCCTTCCAATCCTACGATTCTATGATCTTGACTTTTTTGATATTCCCCACCCCCTGCAGACACTCTGCTTCTGGACTGTGTGTTGGTGAGTGTGATTAGCAATTTGAGTTTTTCAAATGAACCTATTCAAGACTGGGGTAGTTTGTGGTTAGATTCTCCAAACAAGAAGCTTGTGGTTGGCTTTGGGATTTATTTCATATTATATCACTCTACTTCTTGCCGCTCAAGGCAGATTACACAATAAAAGCAAAATGCTATAATACACAATAAAATAAGACATCAAGATGCACATTCTATTCCAAAGCCCTTTGGAATAGAATGATTTTCAGCGCTTTGCAAAATGCCAGTAAGATGGGGACTCTCTTCCCTTTCCTCCTGCAGGGCTTCAGAAAGCAAGTTTCATTTGTGAGAGTTCCATGACTGCCCCTTTCTGGCAGCCCAAAGGAATTGCATAAGGCAAATGGAAAAGTGAGGGCTTTTCTGCACTGCAGTCTTAAACTGCTTGTCTCCCCTCTGTGTAAACCTGTTGAAAATGAAACTGGCTTAACAAATCTCTTTCCAAATTTTAGCCCTTCCTCCATATTGAACATGGTTTTGTCCAGACTCCTGACCGGTAGATTCCCCTTCTTTGTTACCTCTGGAGCAGTAAAACCAAAAAAGAAAACACCACCCTTTTAGCACTTTTTCCTGTCATTTGTCTTAGAAAGGGAACATAGCAGAACTCTTGTCAATTTCACTGGTTTCAAAAAGAAAAATCCAGGTTGATGTCCTTGCTGGACTCATGGTATTCATAATCCTTTCAGGATACAGAGGCACATCAAAGCATTCACCAAATCCAGAGCAGTCGTGGTCCTTTTTGTGGCAGGTTTAGTGTAACAAGAACATCTCTAGCACCCCACGTGTCTCCTTATCAACCAGGTCAGAAATATGTTCCACTCGTCCACAAGAAACTAAGGGGCAGATACAGGTAGTCCTCGCTTAACAACCATTTGTTTAGTGACAGTTCGAACTTACAATGGTGCTGAAAAAACTACTTATGACTGGTCCTCACACTTATGACCGTCGCAGCATCCCCCCCGTCATGTAATAATGATTTGGGTGCTTGGCAACCAGTTCACATTTATGACCGTCACAGCATCCCATGGTCACGTGATCATGTGATCATTCGATCCATCTGGCGGGGTCCAGGAAGCGGGCCTTCTCTGCAGCAGCTCCCGCCCTCTGGAACATTCTTCCCTCGGAGGTGAGGCAAGCCCCCTCTCTCCTGGAGTTCTGTAAAAAACTGAAGACCTGGTTTTGCCATCGTGCCTGGGGTGGGGAGGGGAGTAGTCATTCTTGGGGATGGCTGGTGCTCTAGAATGGCCCCCTTATATATTCACGGACTATAGTAGAATCTTGCTGCCATCTGAATTGTACTGTATTTTGTATTTTTATCTTTTAGTTGTAGTTATATTTAATGTATTAGAGTTTGTACTGAATTTTATTCTTACTGTAAACCGCCCAGAGTCCCTCCTAAGGGAGGCAGTGATAGAAATTTGAAAAATAAACAAATAAACAAACAAATAAATAAATAAATCACAATTTTTTACCTTCCCAGCCGGCTTCTGGCAAGCGAAATCAATGGGGAACCATATGATTTGCTTAATGACCATATGGTTCGCTAAACACCCACAGTGAGTCACTTAATGACCATTGCAAAAAAGGTCGTAAAATCGGGTTGGATTCGCTTAATGACCGCTTCGCTTAGCAAACGAAATTCTGGTCCCAATTGTGGTTGTTAAGCGAGGACTACCTGTAATATGCTTGTAATATGTTGAATGTTCTCTCACAGGATTTTTCACTGAAGACATAGCATGGGCATCTGCAGGGAGGGTCAAAAAGTCAAGACGGAAATCATAACTGCACAATCAAAGCTCCGCTGTTTTCTTATGCGCAATGCAAGTAAAAAAGGGGCAAGGCATCAACTGCATTCTTTTGATCCTCCTAGATCAAATTTTCCCAAACCCTGCCTGCCTTTTTGGTGATCAGGCATCCCTACAGCACCTCTCCCTACAAAAAAAAGAGAAAAAATCTGGAAACCACCAGAAAATGCTCCAGATGTAACAGAGTTTCAAAACCATTCATTCAGACGCAGAATGAATGAATGAATGAATGAATGAATGAATGAATGAATGAATGAAAGAAAGAAAGAAAGAAAGAAAGAAAGAGGCATTCCCAGCCCCGCCTCCATGCATGACATGCCCCACCTACTTGGACTGATTGGCACATCCACTGTAGCCTACATCCCCCCCTCCAAATGTCACGCACAGCTTTGCCACCAAAACACCAACTATCTCTGCTCTATTTGATGGATCATATTCATAAGGAGTAGAAATGGTCTTTGCTTTGGAATAGACTGCTCCCCCAGGAAATGCCCCTTCCCTGTTATCTTTTCAGATAGCAGTCAAGATCGTGTTTTCTAGCAGAATTTTGGGGTGGAGGGGGAAATATTATAGAAGCCACTGCAGCCAGGAAGCGTTATTCTATTTAGTTTGGAGGCCACGTGATCTTCTTTAATTTTTTGAATGTGTCGCAATGTTTTAATATGCGATGCTATCTGTTTCCAGTTTTACAGCGAGCCACCTAGAATCGTAGGTGGTTACGGCATAGAAGTATATGTAAATAAACATTATGGCTTAATGTGAAGGCCTGATTCACCCCACATGCTTAGGGAATGAATGAATGAATTTCCCCAATACCTTAAGCCACCCAGGGGCATCCGCAGGATGTTGCTGTTTTCAGCAGAATGACAAAAGCAGCATCGTAGTATTGCATGTAAGGTCCGCCCCTGGGGGGGGCGTGCAACAGCAAAATGCAAGTAGAAAAGAGGTGAGTCTTATGCCACAACACTGACAGTTTTTTTTACTCCCCCATCCCCATAGATTCCCCATAGTAACCTATGGCTGCGAGAGCTGGGCCATAAGGAAGGCTGAGCGAAGGAAGATAGATGCTTTTGAACTGTGGTGTTGGAGGAAAATTCTGAGAGTGCCTTGGACTGCAACAAGAGCAAACCAGTCCATACTCCAGGAAATCAAGCCAGACTGCTCACTTGAGGGAATGATATTAAAGGCAAAACTGAAGTACTTTGGCCACATAATGAGAAGACAGGATACCCTGGAGAAGATGCTGATGCTGGGGAAAGTGGAAGGCAAGAGGAAGAGGGGCCGACCAAGGGCAAGATGGATGGATGATATTCTGGAGGTGACGGACTCGACCTTGGGGGAGCTGGGGATGGCGATGGCCGACAGGAAGCTCTGGCGTGGGCTGGTCCATGAAGTCACAAAGAGTCGGAAGTGACTGAACGAATAAAGAACAACCCCCATAGATACTATTTAAAGATCCACATAAAGCCTCTTTCAATTCAAATGATTTCATAGACATTTCCAGGTAATGTTCTTTGTGATGGTAGAGAAGTGGTCTGCCACTTTCCTCTTCAAGGATTTTTTAAAACTTTTTTTAACAATCTAACATACAACTCTGGGATTTCCTGGTGGCCTCCCATCCATTACTGACCAGGTCTGGCCCTTCTGAGTTTGTTAAGATCAACCAAGGTCAGCTAGGGGTTACCACAAAATGCCACTCCCCGTTTAGCCTAGTCTATGATATTGAGTGAATACTGCTAGTATGTGCTTCATCCTCCCAGATGAATGAAATTCAGATGGCTTTGGAGCTGATGGTGCTCCCCTTAATATTTATAGATAGTAGTTAGCGCAGCTCTTCAAAGGTAATTTCAGTGGCGTGAAGTCTATTTTGTCAGGTGGACAGCTCAGCTGCAATCCTTCCAGGATGGAGGTAACCATGTTACAGTCATTCACATTTTTATAACCTTCCATTTGGATTACTGTAATGCAGTGCATGTGAGCGACCTTTGAAAACTTTCTTGGGAGCAAGACAGCATATTTTCCCCCAAAGATCATCTTGAATTTAACTTCTTTTTAAAAAACAAAAAGTAGGCAAAAATAAGTTGTCTATCATCATATTCTCAGAGACTATAAAACAACCCTCTCCCTTTATAAGTAAATTATGTGGGGAAAAAGTAATCTTCCTTTCAGGAAAATACGTTATGTAGTTATCTTACATGGGCTAATATGTTCATGTTACATCAGTTTCCCATAATCTGCAGACACAGGCCATTTTTTTCCCAATCTCAGACTCCTCTGACATTTTTTCCAATGTCCTCACCAAATTACGTGATACAGAGGGCTACAAAGACAGGGCTTTTCAGTGGTGGCCCCGCTTTTGGAACATGATCTCTAGATGGCCTCACCTGGGAACTACATTGTAATCTCTCTAGTACCAAGAAAATAACCCTTTATTCCAGTATTTCTCAACCTTGGCAGCTTGAAAATGTGTGGACTTCAACTCCCAGAATTCCCCAGCCAGCTTTGTTGGCTGGGGAATTCTGGGAGTTGAAGTCCACACATCTTCAAGCTACCAAGGTTGAGAAACACTGCTTTATTCTCTCAAGTTTGTCTTCAGACTTTTAAGTATTGGTACTTTTTAGATCCTTTCATTGCTAGTATTATATGCAGCTGTTTGTACTTCAGTTTTATTCTGTTGCTGTTCTAATTTGTTTTAGATCTTACATTATATTGGGTTATTTTTGCTTTTAGCTTTTTTTAAGCTATCGGTTGTTTTTTTTAAATGCCCAGAGAGCTTTGGCTGTCACATGGTATAAAAATATAGTTTATCAATATATGAACTTCATTTCAGCCATGGGAAAAGGCCCCAAGTCTGAGGGTACATCCCCATATCCCCCTTAACATCAGCTTGAAGATGTCTTGCTGAGCCATCCTTGAAGGACGTGTTCTCATGATGGAGCCTTTCTCTCATCCCCTCTCTCTAGCTGAGGCCACCCAATGCCCTATATATCTGGTTCAGTGATGTTTTCCACCTTCTCCAAAAGCAAGCCTTGCCATATCCATGATGTGTGGTGCTTTGGTGGTGACTGTGGGGATGATAAGGCTTGGCTGCTGAAGGTTCGCCACATCCCTTCCAGCTGCCGGTGACTTCCTTCCATGGGCATTCTGGTCTGGGCAGCAGGACTGATAAGGCACCAGGCATCTGACCGATGAGCCAAGCAGTATGTCGTTGCTTTATTTATGAGTCTAGGGGTCTCATGCAAGACCACTAGACAGGCATTAAAAAAAATGCCCCAATAGACAACTTGTAAAGGGGATCATGCAACAACACCCCCACCAACACTGTCAGGGAGAGCAAACCCCACTCCCTTCTAGCACTGAAGATGTTGCCTAGTCAGGCAACAAAACGTCTGCAAGTAAACAACCAAGCTCAGAGAGCACCAAGGACTCCACAATCTGAAAATTATCCACAAAGTGAGTGGGAGCTTTCAACAAAGCAGGAAGCCCTCCACCCACTTTGCAGATCAGGTTCCAACAGATGGCTATACCTGTCATTCTGGCAAACTCGCCTCCTCCCCCAGCCCTGGCCTGCTTCAGAGACAGTATCTGAAGGATGTTTTTCCCATGACCAGGAGATCCATCAACCACTGCCCTTCAACTTGCTCTATCAGAAGAACACCATTCTCCAGCCACATTACAAAGGCAGGGATAGAGCCCAGCTATCAAATTATGCTGACATGTTTTTGTGCTGCCTCACGGAAGGAAAGCCACATTAAATTGGCTGTCTGAATGTGCCCTTATTCAGCAAACAGACTCCTCAGGAGTATTAACAGAGCTGATGCCAAGCAGGTAACATACGCTGGTCCTGAGGAAGAAGTTTCTCCACCCCCCACCCCCACCCCCCCGATTTATCTCTGATGCAGCTTCCCATATCCCAGATCACCAAAAGGATTAGATGGTCATTTGGCAAGAAGAGATCAACTTTGTCTTTTTGAAACTCTTTCTTTCTGAAGACAACATTTCCATTTTGGGGGGTACAATCAATGGGAGGTAGGAATGAGGTTAAAATCAGCAATGTTTGTGAGGTTAAAATATGTAACTCCTGCCAGAGAATGATAAGAGGTACTTTTCCATAGGTTTACTCTTGTAGCACCGAGCAAATCAAGACGCCACTCTTCTTCCCAAAACATCTGGCCCTGATTTTTCTTCTGCTGCCTCCTTGAAAGAGAGGCAGCTGTTCCTTGATTTTACTGCATTCCAAACCTGAACTCCACCTTGTAGCAGGAAGTTTGAACAGATAACGACACATAGGTTTAAAATACCAAAACATTTCCTTTGCTTTTCCTTGGGCAGACTGGTAAGTTGTCATCTCTCCCTCCAGAAGCTGGGACAAGTTGGGTGTGGAATTACTTCTTCAAAAAAGTGTAATTTAGGGGAAGAGGAAGAAGAGAAAGTTCCTTTGGTCCTTTGCAGGCAGGTGGCAAACCGCCCTGCAAGCACAAAAGTAGGCAAAAATCAGAGCTATACAGAGCAAGCAGGATTATCTAAACCAAAGAATGTGGACTTGGCAAATCACAGCTCTTAGTTATTGGGAGTGTGTGTGTGTGTGTGTGTGTGTGTGTTTAACAAAGATTTTTATGCCACCTGATTTACAGCTCATCTTTGACTAATTTCTGCTCTAATTTTTCAAAAGTTCTGGAAGCCAAAAGTAGTTAGATTTTACAAGAGGGACCTACCACAAAAAGGTTGCAGTGTTTCACCTCAGGATCCTAGCAGGTCGTGAATGACTTCAAAGTGTAGCAAGAAGTTTTCTACTCCATTGGCTCCCCCCATTTCCCATCATAAAATACATCTTTTAGATCCATGAGCTCAAAGCTGTGCATATAGCATTGTCTTCTCCAGTTTTATCCCCAGAACAACTATCTTAAGAGGTAAGTAGGATTAAAGGATAGAAGTCATGGTTACACAACATGCAATGCCTTAAATCCATGTTCACAAAACACAACTGCGATATTCATTTAACAAGCTGTGCCCAAACACACAACCCAAAGGGTGCTTTTACACAAGATGTTCAGAAAGCTGTTGAGTTTCGCAATAGGCTCAACCACCAGATGCCCAACAGTTGTTTGTTGTTGTTGTTGTTCAGTTGTTCAGTCTTGTCCGACTGTTCGTGACCCCATGGACCATAGCACGCCAGGCCTTCCTGTCCTCCACTGTCTCCCGGAGTTTACTCAAATTCATGTTCATTACATCGGTGATGCTATCTAACCATCTCATCCTCTGCCGTCTCCTCCTTTTGCCTTCAGTCTTTCCCAGCATCAGGGTCTTTTCCAGTGAGTCCTCTCTTCGCATTAGGTGGCCAAAGTATTCTGTATTTTAGCCTAATTTAGCATGTTGTGCAAATCTAGCCTATGAGACTGTGAATCTCTCATTTTCTTCTCACTGCACCCTGTACTGATTTTTTTTCTCCAATGTGCCAGTGAAGTACAGTAAACAGAAGCAGGGAACAAAACCCTACACATTGAAATACTTTTTAGGATTTTATTTTAACCGATTAAAATACCATATCTCCAAAGTTAAGAGACGGTGTTGGATCTAAATCCAGAATGTATTTGTTTGTTTATTTATTTAATACAAGTATTTCTATACCACTCAGGACAAGAGTGACTTTCGGCCATCTATATAAAATATATCCAGGGTCGGCCTTCTACCATCTGGAATTATTGCAACTTCTTAGTGGAAGGAATAGACAAAAGAAGAAAATAGGTTTCATATGTTTATTATTTGTTCAATAGCCCCTGTTTTGTTTTGTTGTTTTTGCTGTCTACTAGAATATTTTAGTCTGGGCTCTCTGTTTGGTTCAATGTTTTTAGCTGTTTTTATATTTTCCCTAATTTTGTACATCACCGAGAATCCACTGGAGTTGGGTGGTCAATAAATATAAACAAACAAACACACAATATGGTGCTGATAGCAACTAGGTGCAATAGAAGCAAAGCCAAAACGATCCACGGATTGACTTGTCCCCAACCTCTTTCTATCCATTCAAGAGAAGTGGAAAGACAACCAGGAGTGGATCCTGGAAGAAGAGAGATACTTGCCTTATACAACTTGCAAACCAAATTGAAGAGAGAGTCTTGTGCTTGACTTTGAAGTTCTTCAGTGTGGACCTGAGAAAAATAAACAAAGCGCAGGGAGACATTTTCACCGTGGCAGTAGCCGAGTGAGTCTGGTTGCTCTGCAAGCAGATTTCACAGAGAGACTTGAATACTAGCACTGTGCAAAACGTTTATAGGATTGTTTAAGAATTGAGTTCAAATGCTCAAAACAGCCATTCGTAACATGTTCCAAGGTCAAAGGGGTCCTATTTTTGAGCACGAAAGGCGTTTTCAGCCTCACAGCACTTCAGAAATGATCAGAGCACCATCAAAACAGTTCCAAAACTGTCACATCAACCTGTTTTGAGCTTGACACACTTTGAACTTAAGCAGGGGGTTTAGAGCTTTGAATGGTATTCTCTTAGCGCAGCAAAGAAAAAAAGAAACGAATCCTTTCTGTTTTAATATTAATCTAGTATTTTCACCCATGTAACCCAAATAACAAGCAAGGAATGCAGAATGCTTTCTGACGCTACAACTAAACACAGTGGACCCTGAGGCAAAAAAATGAGTAAGAAGATAGGAGGCTAAATCTGCTAAGCAAGGGTCAGCGTGAATCAGGGCCCCCTTATCACAACCAGCTGAATGTTCAGTCAGGAGCAAACAGAAGGCCCAGCTCCCCAGCTCAAAGGGGCAGATTAAGTAAACAGAACAACCAAGCATCAGCCTCAAAGTTTGGATCCAAGTAGGGGGCTATACAGGTAGTCCTCGCTTAACAACCACAATTGGGACTAGAATTTCAGTTGCTAAGTGAAGTGGTAATTAAGCGAATCTGACCCAATTTTACCACCAACATGGGCATTAAGCGAACCACGTGGTCCCCATTGATTTTGCTTGCCAGAAGCCGGCTGGGAAGGTTGAAAATGATGAGCACGTGACCACGGGACGCTGTGAGGTTCATAAATGTGAACTGGTTGCCAAGCACCCAAATTGTGATCACATGACCGTAGGGACACTGTGACAGTTGTAAGTTTGAGGACCGGTCGTTAAGTCAGTTTTTCCAACACCGTTATAAGTCCAACCCATCACTAAACAAATGGTTGTTAAGTGAGGACTACCTGTACAATGTAATTAATTATGCACTATTGATCAGTACATTTTCTCTCTGTTTCTATATAATGTTTACTGACCTAAGCTCAGGGCTCTAAGTTTGCTTCGGCTGGAGCCCAGTGATCACTGCTGCATCAGTAACTTAATAAAAAAAAAATCAAACTTGGATCTCTACTGCTCTGGTTCTCTTTTTAATGGAGTAGCTTTTTTCCCACGACAGAAGCATTTTGCACATCATTCTTGAATAAACCCCACCCCCTGCCAGTCTGGTGCACATGGAGAAAGATCAACTTAGTATTTTTGGAACCAAGTGGAAAGTAGTTCCTACATTCCCAAATTCCTGTAAGTAGCCCCAGAAAACATACTGGTGTAGCTCCAAGTTCCTGATCTATACCAGTATATTGGTAACAACAAAAGAACCAGAACTGGAGGGGCAGACCAGAACATTCCCCAGCCCCGTGTTTGGGTCCTCTGAAGTCCTCCAAGACAGAATGACTGTTCAGCATCAAATCATGGAAATACAGTGGTATAATGTTCTGCTTAAAACAAAAGCTCCCCCCTAACAATTCAGTTCTTGCTCCCTCATCTTGGCCATGGCCTTGCTGTCTTCCATGGTTGGGTGGGGAAAACACAAAACAAAGACAGACCCCCTCCCCAGTTCACAAAGCATTGCCTGGCCTGATTATAGGAATGTGCTCCTCCCTGGTTTAAGAGGATCATGACTGGATTCCCCAGATGGTCCCCCATCTAAGCACTAAGCAGGTCCAACCCTGCTTAGCTTTCTAGACCAGCCAAACTTTAATTTCTTCCAGAAAAGCAAGAGGAAACTGCAGACGCTGCCGAATTAGCACTTGAGGGTGGGGAGGGAGGGAATTGGTTCTCTAACCTTTGAGCCCAGTGTTACCTACCCACTTGTGTTTATCTGTCGCTGGTGGGGATGAAGGGGAATTTGTACTGGAGAATACACTTTTGGTCTTTTACATTAAGGGCAAGAGTTCTGCAGGAGCAAACCAAGGGTCATCTAAAGTAAAGGTAAAGGTTCCCCCCGCACATTTGTGCAGTCGTGTCTGACTCTAGGGGCCGGTGCTCATCTCCGTTCACAGAGTATGGCAGGGAGCCTAAGGAAGTTGTCAACCTCTCAACTGTTGTCTTCCTGGTCCCCTCCAACATTTCTACCATCATTTCTTCCTACTTCAGACAATCTGTTATGGAAAGGAATTTAGTATGGGAGGCGGGACCTATTCGACTGGTCCGCCCCCGGCGACTGATGGACCCAGAAGGGTTTCAGAGGGAGCTGTGGGTTATACCCGAGGATTTGCTGAAGGGTCCAGCGGAGGCCCTGGCTGCTACCTGGAATAGAGAGGTGGCTGGGGCCTTGGACAAGATCGCGCCTGTGCGGCCTTTCCTATCCCAGCGAACCCAATACTCCCCGTGGTTCACGGGAGAGCTAAGGGTTCTGAAGAGGATCAAGAGACGCCTAGAGCGCCGGTGGAGGAAGACAAAGACCGAATCCGACCGAACACAGGCTAGAGCCGCTGTTAAGGCCTACCTTGTGGCGGTAAGAGCGGCGAAACGTCAATATTTCTCCGCTCTTATTGCATCCGCAGAGAGCCGCCCGGCGACCCTGTTTAAGATTACCCGATCCCTTTTAGGGAAAGGGGAGTCAGAAGTTCACCTACAGGGTCGAGCCGAGGAATTTTCTAGGCATCTCCAGGATAAAATTGCTCGGATTCGCTCCAAGTTAGACTCTCAGCGTGAGGCAGAGTCTGGGGAGACACCCAGGGAACGTACTCACCTTGTTATCTGGGAGCAGTTTGACCCTGTTGGTCCTGAGGAAGTGGACAGAGTCCTCCGGACTGTGAATGCCACCACCTGCCAATTAGATCCTTGTCCCTCCTGGCTGGTGAAAGCAGCTCGGGGGGTGACTTGTGGTTGGGTCCAAGCGATGGCAAATACATCCTTGAGAGAGGGGGTGTTTCCGGCAGCTTTCAAAGAGGCGCTGGTGCACCCCCTCAAGAAGCCACCGCTGGACCCCACTATACTGGATAATTTTCGTCCAGTCTCCCACCTCCCCTTTTTGGGGAAGGTGGTTGAGAAGGTGGTGGCGTTGCAGCTCCAGAGGATTCTGGATGAAACGGATTATCTGGACCACTTTCAGTCAGGTTTCAGGCCGGGTCATGGGACGGAAACTGCATTGGTCGCGCTTATGGATGATCTTTGGCAGGAGCGAGATGGAGGCAGTGCATCCATTCTTGCTCTTCTTGACCTCTCAGCGGCGTTTGATACCGTCGACCACGGTATCCTTCTGGGACGGCTCAGGGAGTTGGGGGTGGGCGGCGTAGTTTTGCGCTGGTTCACCTCCTTCCTCCAGGGCCGATCCCAGTCGGTGTTAATAGGGAGCAAGAGATCCAACCCACGGGCCCTTCTTTGTGGGGTCCCACAGGGTTCGGTACTCTCGCCGCTCCTTTTTAACATCTACATGAAACCGCTGGGTGAGATCATCTGTCACCACGGGCTGAAGTATCATCAATATGCAGATGATACCCAGTTATACATCTCCATCCCGGGTGAAGTAAGTGATGCAGTGACCACCCTGTCCAAGTGCCTGGGGGCTGTAGGGGTCTGGATGGGGGAAAACTGGCTTCAGCTGAACCCTGGTAAGACGGAGTGGCTGTGGATTAATGCCCCCTCAGTCTCTGGGAATTTGTCATCTTTAGTTCTGGATGGGGTTGCACTACCCCAGACAGACCCGGTGCGTAGCTTGGGGGTCCTCCTGGACTCACGACTCCTGCTCGAAGAGCAGGTGGCAGTCGTGGCCAGGAGGGCCTTTGCTCAACTTCGTGTTGTGCGCCAGTTACGCCCTTTCCTGGACCGAGAGGCCCTTCGAACGGTCACTCATGCCCTGGTTGTCTCCCATATAGATTACTGTAATGCACTCTACATGGGGCTACCCTTGAAGAATATCTGGAAGCTACAGTTGGTACAGAATGCGGCCGCGCGGGAAGTTTTAAGTGTACCAAGATCGACACACATAACACCTCTGCTCCGTGAGCTGCATTGGGTGCCAGTTTGCTTCCGGGTCCAATTCAAGGTGTTGGTCATTACCTTTAAAGCCCTACATGGCATGGGCCCAGGTTATCTGAGGGACCACCTCATCCCCATTACAGCGTCCCGTCCTACCTGATCTTGCAGAGAGGGCATGCTGCGGACCCCCTCTATGAAAGAATTCCATCTAGCGGGGTCTCGGAGGCGAGCCTTCTCTGCAGCGGCGCCTGCCCTATGGAACATCCTTCCCCCTTCCCCCAGACAGACCCCTTCACTCCTGGACTTCAGAAAAAAGTTGAAAACCTGGCTCTGTGATCTCGCCTGGGGCAAGAGGGAAAGTGGTCAAGCTTGGGGATGGCTGATTTCTTAGAGCCGCCCCAAATATTTTAAATATGTTTAGCGTCACTATACAGACCACCTGCCACTTGGCTTTAATTTAAATTTATATTTATTGTATTTGTATTTTATTGTGTTTTTATTGTATTTTAGTGATATTGTTGTGGCTGTGAACCGCCCAGAGTCCCTCCGTGAGGGGGAGATGGGCGGTCATAGAAATTTAATAAATAATAATAATAATAATAATAATAATAGTATAGTTGCACAGTGACTTTTGATCAAGGCCACCGTAAGTCCTCTGTCTGGAGGGACTGTTCATCCAAAACTGTTTGCTCCCATTTTTACTTGCCAAATGTTGGAAGAGGATGTAGATCTCTCCGGGTACATCGAGGTTTAACTGCAACTTCTTTGCAAAGCTTGATACATCTGTGGTTTGTAGAAGATTAATACAGGAAGATGTGAGGGGGGAACATTACCTCCTGCCCACATTAACACTTACCCCATTGATGAGAATCCATGGCACGTACTCATGAGGGGGCTTCAGAGCCCTGGTGAGTTCAGCATTCACATGCATAAGCTTGTTACCTAGGTCTCCATTCGCACATGCAGTGATATTAGTTAGAGAGATGTCAGGAGCATACAGCTTCAGGCACTGCAAGAGCAGAGGGGGCAATCCTTATTACTTTATCATAGGAATGAGCATTCTTATTGAACCCATCCCTGTGATCCCCAGAGCCTCCAATCACAACTGCTAAAAATTGAAGGCAGACGTGACTGCCTTTGTAAGTCCTTCTGTCATAGAACTCGATGGATTACTTTGGGTTCTCTCTTAGACCCATCCAGCTTACAGAAATGGGAGAAAAAAATTGGAGAGGAAGTGCTATATGATCTACTGGAAGAAAGGCAGGATAAAAATCTAACAAATAAATTATGTATTATTGGCACATTTCTGCAATGTACAGTTTGTCTTTCAATCCACTGGGCACTTATGGCAGCTAACACACTACAGGCAGTCCTTGGTTAATGACCACTCGTTCAGCAACTGTTTGAACTTATGACGGTGCTGAACGAGTTGTACTTACGACTGGTTCTCAAAGTTCCAGCCATCGCAGCATCCCACTGTCACGTAATCACGATTTGCAACCTTCTCTGCCAGCTTCCCACAAGCAAAGTTAATGGAGAAGCCAGCAGGAAGTCGGACATTGTGGTCACATGAGGGACTCGCTTAACAACCCACAGTGATTCACTTAACGACAGTAACCGGGGACTGCAGGAACTTCCGTCACTAAATGGCACGGTTATGCAACATCATGTTTTATGACCGCATCGCTTAGCGATGGAAATTCCGGTCCCATTTTACCAATGTTAAGCAAGGACTACCTGTAAATTAAAATGTAAATGATTATTAGTAGGACTCAAAACAGCCAGACAGAAAAGGAAAAGCTTTCTTGAAAGTGGAGTTGGGGATGAAATATAGCTTCCATAATCTGGGAGCTTCGATCGTACCATTGTAGCTGCCATCTTAATTTTTTTGACCATACTGCAGAAAGTAAGGAAGATGATCTTGACAGAAATATGCAAGACAATTTGCGTATTTCCTAGGCTAAAGGTGTCAGGGCAATCGGCGGAGAAACAACGCCGAGTCGAGGTTCCAACTCTAGTTTCTTTATTATTTCTACCATACACAGAATCTTGCCAGACTAAAGGTTCCTAAACTGAGCAAAGGGGAAAAATACCCTTGGGAATCTAGGGCAGTGCTAGTCTAACTTTCTTCCTCGCCCCCCCAAACACACTCTCCAAGCTGTGCAAGCTGTGAGAACGCTTATCTGCCTGGAATGCGCTCTCCACTCCCTCAGCTCCCAGCTCCATCACAAAAGCAGATGAAACATTCTTTAAGTCCTGAGAAATGAGATAATATTTGGAAGAGGCTCAGGCAGGTACCTTCCTGATTCACTGGAGTATAAGAAGGTGCAGGTGGGGGGCAGGGAGGCCCAGCACAGTGAGATTTGCAAGATTATATTATTATAGACAATCTCAGTAAAAAGAGTTCTGGTCTTCCAGTGGAATTGATTTTCTGGTTTGGTCTCCCTAGTGAGGCTCACACATACACTGTGGACACCCTGCTTGCTGGGGGGTGGGGGGTGGGTTCAGCTTTTTCAGTCGTATCCAGCTCTTATTTTATTTATTTATTTATTTATTTAATTTGATTTATTCTTTATTTATTCTCTTTACAGAATCCAGCATTCCTGGCTTGGGTGCTTTTAAACAGGTGATGGGCCTCCTTATGGGTCAAACAAATACCCTGGCAAGTTACAGTCCCCCTGCCAAGTTAAAAAACGAGTGCTCAGCCTTAGTTCTACAGCCCCTCCCTCAAATGTCTCCCGGTTCTCACTCATCAGTTCAGGATTGCAGGAAGGACAGGAACATACCAGCGGCAAGCTGCGCATGATATCTGCACTCGACTCCATGCAGAAGATGAGCAGAAAACCCAGGTCTGGATGCAGGTGGATGAGACAAGACTGGGAAAGGCAGAACACACGTGTTAGGGCAGAGTTGTCCATAGGGTATGGTGAAAAGGTCAAGCTGACAGCTGCAACGCACATACAAATCTGTGCCTGTCCATCCAACAGGCATAAAAAAGGGGGTGGAGCTTCCATTGCACCACCATGGCTGCCATCTTGACTTTTTTGACCACACCTTCAAATACCCCTGCAGTAGGGGCTCCAGGCCCAGAGAGAGTAGCGCAGATGGGGGAAGAGGGAGGAGAACGGAGAAAAACCATGCAGAGGAGAATGCCTGTGCCACAGCTTCAGGCTGTTCTAACTCTTACTGTCAAAATTTTAATTAATGTGAATGGATGGAACCAGCATTCACTCAAGCCAATAATTCTGAAGAGGTAGGCACAAGAATCTTCCTTTCTTTCACTTTTTTTCAATGTACTTTTTATTTCCTTCCTCTAGTGCAGTGTTTCTCAACCTTGACAACTTTAAGATGTGCGGACTTCAACTCCCAGAATTCCCCAGCCAGCATGGCTGGCTGGGGAATTCTGGGAGTTGAAGTCCACACATCTTAAAGCTGCTAGAGCAAACAAAGTATGGTCTCAGGGCAAAAATATAGGCCCTTTCCTACATTGTGGGAGTTTTATAGGTAGAGCAGGGCTTTCCAAAGTTTTCCCGGGGTGACACACCAACCGCCGTTGGTGTGTCGCCGCGGGAAAAGCCGGAAGTGCCGCCGTTGCGGCAGCGCGCAAAAACCCGGAAGCGCTGCTGCCGCTTTCAGGTTTTTGCGCGCTGTTGGTGTGTCGCCGCGGGAAAACCCGGAAGCGCTGATGATGATCAACGCTTCCGGGTTTTCCCGCGGCGACACACAGTTTGGAAAGCTCTGAGGTAGAGGTTTAAGATGCAAAACAGGTACTGAAGCCTGGCAGATACTTAAGGAATCCATTTCACCCTGAAACCACCTCCTCAAATGACCCTTGTCCTCCCTTACTGTGGGAGGGTGGCCCTTGACACGCCATACACAGCTTCGCAGATCTTGGAGCTCACAAAAGGGGCACGTTTCTGTTCTAATGCATGCTGCTGTGTAGCTGCAGGAAACTGCTTCCAGGTTGTAACCTAGGCAAGGATGACCTGCTCCAAGAGGACATTCCCACATTCCCCCCTTCTCATTCTTTCAGTATCCCAGAAGCACAGACCTCTAGCATGTTCCCCGTGCATTCGTTTTCACCATGCTGGCATTCGAAGTGCCATTTTGTGGCCTCTTTAGTCTCCTGCAAGATGATAAATGGAGTCGATGAGAAAGCTGGACAAAGGAATCCTCTCCATAACCTTCAGTCACTCTGCTGGGCCCAGGAATATCCTCCTACCTTTGCATTCCCATAGGGGACCAAAGTGACATTCATGATGCTGTGCAGCAACAGCCAAGTGGGAAAGAGCATCTCCACCAGAAACTCGCGGCAGGCAGGACAGAGGGATTCATAGTAGAGGCTCACAGAGACGGGGTTGGCCTGCGGGGAGCTGGGGATCAACTTGGCACAATGCTTCTCCGCCTGCAAGAAAGCAAAGTCTGCATCAAGACGGGGTCACCGTTGTTTGACTATAGTATCTGATATGCCAGCAAGTCAAAAAGCCAGCTGTCTCCCTTGGATAGGGAGGAAGGAAATACTGCTGTTTCCTTGTGATACATGTTCTACTGGCTCATTCAAAAGAACTCTAAACGGTTGGAGGAAAAAAAATCAGCCGTTGGACAACTCAGTCATACTAGAGAAAAACTCCCTGCTGTGGCATCCATCAATATAGCGTTCCCATAGGGCGAAACAAATGGTTCCTCCGGTAGCACCACCTGCTTATCCTCCGCAACCATGGGAATCTAAGAGATGACCTGGCTTTAAAAATGCAAGCAGGTGGGTAAGGGAGGAGGGAATCCAAGCACTTGTGGGGAGTCTCTTCACTAGAAGAGTAGGCAAGCTATTTGCTGAGAGTTGCAGTTACGCTGTGGATCTTGTCATCATGAAGATGTTCCACCCTGTGGAACATCGTCCCCCTGGAGGTCAAATGGGCCCCAATACTACTGGCCTTCTTCTGCAAGGCCTTAAAGATGTGGCCGTGCCACTGGGCGTGGGGATCTGGAGGTGCAGTAGAGCCCATACCGTGGTTATGCTGAGTGTACTAGATTGTTTTTAGACCCTTAATTTACAATAATTGTATTGATTTTATATATCTTTTTAAAATATGGTTTGATTGTCACTTTCTAATTGCTTTCAGAAATTGCCTATTAACCATCTTAAAGCTATTAGAGACCTTCAGAACGACAAGTTTGAAAAGTCATCGGGTGAGTTTTATCTTCAACTCTGAACAAAAGGAAAATTAATTATAATCTTAAGAACTTAAAGAATTTGAAATAAACAGCAAAAAGCTAAATAAGATTTTGATCTGAGAAAGTTATAAACAGTGTAAGGGTCCAGATAAATTTGGAATATTTATTTTTTACTATAAGATTTTGGCATTAACTATAAAAAATAGCTTATTGTAGGAAACAGATTTATTTTGGCTATCCTGGGCCATAACAAAGATAAATTACTTTATGATTTTATAAACTGGACACTAGAGGGGATGAAAGATTCTAAGCAGAAGGAAAAAAAACAAGCCTGTTCTTGATGTTAGTTAATACTGGGACTTACAAATGACACAAAACATTATAACATCAGAAACATTAAAAGAGATGTTTGAAGAATGGAGCCAGAAATTAGTAACTACAATATTAACACTGTCAGCAATGCTATCTGCTTCTATGGATAGACTATGTCCAAAAGATGTTAATGAAGGAATGACAGATGTGGAACAAATTTTATCTGACGAATCAAAGTAAGTACCAAAAGTGGAACTTCAAATGACAGGCAAAGAGAATAATTTGGAAAAGGGCACTTTACTGGATATACAAAAGAACTGGCTGAAGTTTTAAAAATTAAAAAGGAAATACAAATGATAAACCAAGAGAATGACCTGAAAAATGTTTTCTTATTGGATCTACAAAAGAGGCTTGTTAAAGCCTTGAAGAAATCTATACAGAATTGAAGAGAACTCAAATCCTACGACAATATTTGATTGAAGATTAAGACTGTTAGAAGTAAAAGGAATAAAAAGATGGTTTATTTGATCAAGGTTAAAATAAAACTTTTTTTTTTTGCAAACTTCTGGCAACCTTTTATGGACTTTTTGCTGATACTAGGATTGAAAAGTTGATGTTTTATGGAATTGCTTATAGATAAGGGCTGGGATATGGGATGAAGAGATATCTGTTTGTAATCTTATAGGGGTGAAGAGTTACTAATATTTGTGACAAAGGTTGGATGTCACTTCTTTATATATTTCTTTTTCTTTATTATGTATTTTTTTCTTCTTCTTTTTCTTTTTTTCCCTGCCCTTTTATTCTTTTTTCTATTCTCTTTTCTTTCTCTAAGTTTAGTTTGTATTAGTTTTTACTACTGTAACCAAAATTCTTAATAAAATATGGTTTTGATTGTTTTTTGTAGTTTTTAAATTGTTGTAAGCTGCCCAGGGTCATGCAGTTGAGATGGGCAGCTACATAAATCGAACAAACAAACAAACAAACAAACAAACAAAGGTTTTGAGACATTTCTTAAGATATGAATTGATGGACAGTGGAACTGTCTTCTTTGAAAGTGGTTGAACTTCCTAAGCTGTAGAAATGCTGTCTCTCAGGAGTCCAGCATAGGATGTTTCAGCAAGGGGCTGGGCTTGGGGATCTTCCAGATTCCTTCCACCTCTAAATTTTTCTATTCTTCACTGACTTCATAAAGGGAACTAAAAGAGAGGGAGGGAAATAACTGTTTTCTAAGGTGTGGTGGCTCAACGGGTAAGACGCCAGGCTTGTCGATCGGAAGATCGCAAGTTCGGAGGTTCGAATCCCTAGCCCTGCGTGCGGAGTGAGCTCCCGCACTAGCTCCAGCTCTTGCCAACCTAGCAATTCGAAAGCATGCAAATGCAAGTAGATTAATAGGTACCACTTCGGTGGGATGGTAACAGCGTTCCGCGTGCGTCATGCCGGCCACATGACCGTGGAAGCATCTTCGGACAACGCTGGCTCTTCGGCTAACAAACGGAGATGAGCACCAGCCCCTAGAGTCGGACACAACTGCACAAATGTGCGGGGGGAACCTTTACCTTTACTTTTTAAGCCCTTAAAGCAAGGTTTCTCAACCAGGGTTCCGTGGCACCCTAGGGTTCTGCGAGAGGTCACTACGGGTTCCCTGGGAGATGATGATTTATTTAAAAAAAATATTTCAAATTTAGGCAGCTTCACATTAAAGAGGTAAGTTTCATTCTTTATGTTTAGTTTAGGAACACTGTTAATGCATATATACAGGCCTACACATGAAATGAATATAATAATTTGGTAACTTCTGGCCTATATTTGAGCCTGAATGTGCAGGGGTTCCCTGAGGCCTGAAAAATATTTCAAGGGTTCCTCCAGGGTCAAAAGGTGGAGAAAGGCTGCCTTAAAGACTGATGAATTTATGATGTCATCACACAGCTGATGAAGCAGATCCTGGTCTACAGAAGTTTGCGCTGCCCTAAATAGGCTGACTTTAAAATAGCTCAAGATTCTTTCCCCACTACTGGGTAAAAATCCTATCCACCCACCCTTCCATCTTCCCGCAATAATGCCAGCATAACATTTGCTGCCCTCACTGCCAATTCCTATCTTGCCTCTATTGCACCGCTGCCAAATGGGACTGTGATTGGCGAGTACGCCACCTGGTTTAGGTCACTGGATTTCTCCTGTCTTTTGTTGTCCTTCCCTTTCAGCCTGTCACCAGTCAGCACGGAGAACGTCCATCACCGAGGCCACTGCAGCACCAATGCGGAAGGTCTGACTTCAGGATCTTGTCTTGTCTTCTCTGACCTGGTGTCTCTGTTCCTCCTCTCACACCCCTTTGGGTCACCCCCCCCCCAAATGTGAAATTAAGAAACAAGTAGGAAGATATCAAGGCAGAAACAATCCTTCCAAAGGAGGGAGGCAGATTCTGCTTGACTGTGCTACTAGCTACTAGCCTTTATAGGCCTGTAGCAGGAGAACTGAAGCTGAATAGCATCAGGAGAACCACCTGGCTCCCTTCAGAGGGAAGGGGAGAAGTGATTGAAACTGACAAATGTAGGGGATCTGGCAAACCTGTTGGCAAAAAAACCATTGAGGTCTGCTTTCCTCTTTGCAGGGTATGGTCAAAAAAGTCAAGATGGTGACTGTGATGAAAGCGCCACCCATTTTTAATGGGTGTTGCACAAAAAAAGGCAGGCGGAGCTTCAATCGCATCATCACAACCGCCATCTTAACTTTTTTGACCATACCCTGCGGATACCTTCGCCTCTCCTTTAACTTGTTGGAAGCCTGGAGAGAAGCTGGAGACAAAAAACCAAGAAAGTATGTGGGTGTGTGTGTGTGTGTGTGTTGGTGTGTGCTGACAGGTATTAAAGGAACTCAGGAAACAGTGCTGATGAAAAAGCCAGAACCCACCAATTCTTCTGAACCTTCCTCAAAAGTTGCTTGAGCACCCACTTGCAAAGGAAGGTGGCAATAAAAATAAAAAAGCTCAAGCAGCTTTGATTCACACCCCTCCCCAAGAATCACGCCAGCTTCCTCTTCTTGCATGAGAGAAGTGAAAGCGTGGGGTTCTTCCAGCAACAGAGCTGATTCATTTTCTCCCACGGTGGGTCTTTCCATCCAGATGTGCTGGCTCAAGGGAGGCTGCTCAAAGTCTCTTTTATGTCAACCGAGCTGCAAAGGTTTTGTTTGCAAGAGGACTTTTGAACAGGGAGCACAGACTCCCAACCTTCCAACTACAGCAGAAAATAGGTTGACAGTAGAGCAGCCTTTCTCAACCTTTTGACCCTGGAGAAACCCTTGAAATATTTTTCAGGCCTCGGGGAACCCCTGCACATTCAGGCTCAGATACAGGCCAGAACATAGCTTTCCAAACTGTGTGTTGGGACACGTTAGTGTGTTGGCTGCAGTGTCTGGGTGTGTCGGGGCTGCTGCTGCCTCCGGGCCCTGCCAGGATTCCACACAGGTCCTAGTGCCTGCCTTGTGCCCTGCTGTAAGAGTGTGTTGTGAAATGATGCCCTGCTGTAAGAGTGTGTCGCGAAATGATGCCCTGCTGTAAGAGTGTGTCGCGAAATGATGCCCTGCTGTAAGAGTGTGTCGCGAAATGATGCATGTCTAAACAGTGTGTCACCAACATGAAAAGTTTGGAAAGCTCTGGGCCAGAAGTTACAAAATTATTATATTCATTTCATGTGTAGGCCTGTCTATATGCCTTAACAGTGTTCTTAAACTAAAAATAAAGGATGAAACTTACCTCTTTAATGTGAAGTTGCCCAAATTTGAAATAATTTTTTAAATAAATTGTGATCTCCTAGGGAACCCCTAGTGACCTCTCGCGGAACCCTAGGGTTCCCCGGAATCCTGGTTGAGAAACCCTGCAGTAGAGGAACAGATAGGGAGAGGGAACCCCGCAGACTGTTAACGTCCTTAGGCCCAGAATTGGTAAGCATCCTAGCTCAGTTTTAAAACAAAATTCCTTTCAATGTTTACTTGAAAAGCTATTCCACTACAAAAACGCCATTAGTTCGAATTTAAAAATAAAGTTGGAGGATCCTTGTGCGCTTAGCCAAATTGTGCTCATCCATAGGTTGTTCAGCCATTAGTTGAGTGTGTGCAAAACACTTAAACCCTAAATCTTGATTTACAAACCAAATGGAAGGATGTGCACCACACAAGAAGCCCTGAGTCTGCCCTTCTTTAACTGCAGATGTGCACTGGGGGGAGGCACTTTGTGGCATGAGCACAGGCATAGATGGTATACCTGGAGAATATTAAAATAAAGATGCGGTTTGTTTATGGAATAGCTGTAGAACTTATTTTTTATTTTTATTTATTTATTTAAATTTATATAACCGCCCATCTCCCCCAACGGGGAACTCTGGGCGGTTTACAATAAAATAGATTAAAACAGGATAAAACATCAATGTACAATATATAAAATTAATAAATAATTATAAATCCAGATGGAGATGGAATTAAACGAAGGACAATAAATTAAGGAATTAACCACCCCCATGAGGAACTATCCCTTCCTCCTTCCCATAACAGGCGGCAGAACCAGGTCTTCAGCTCTTTCCTAAAGGTCGGGAGGGAGGAGATCTGCCTCAACTCTGGGGGCAAGATGTTCCACAGTGTGGGCGCTACCACAGAGAAGGCCCGCCTCCTAGACCCCATCCGATGACATTCTTTAATTGATGGGGTTCGTAGCAGGCCCTCTCTGAATGACCTGGTGGGGCGGGTCGATAAAATGGGGTAAGACGGTCCTTCAGGTATTCTGGCCCCATGCCATGTAGGGCTTTAAAGGTAATAACCAACACCTTGAATTGTACCCGGAAGCAGACCGGCACCCAATGCAGCTCGCGGAGCAGAGGTGTTATGTGTGCAGATTTTGGTGCACCCATAATTGCTCGCACGGCCGCATTCTGCACTAGCGGAAGCTTCCGGATAGTCTTCAAGGGTAGCCCCATGTGCATTAAAATTTTTAATGTGCATTAAGACTGCATCTATGTTTGACAATTGATAGAATGCCATTACTGCTCCCTATTCAGAGAAAAAGGCAGCAAAGATAAATGCCAAATGGTAGCAGGATTATTTTGTGAAGAATTCCTATGAAAGTGCTTGACAGAATTTTGACTGAAAAGATATGAGAAACGAAAATTTGGGAAGTGCAGCAAATTTGTATGTAATGACTCCAATCACAATGCCCCAATAAAGACTTCTCCATGCAATTCATTAGAAAGCAGAATAAGCTTTAATAAGGATACATGTGAATCAGAGCATGGTTGAAGAGCAGACTGACCCTTTGCGCCAAAAGATTCAAGTTCACAAGCAACATTCCCAAAACCACCCCCCTCAGTTCATGAGAGTAACCACCCAGAGTCCCCTTTGGGGGAGATGGTGCGGTGATAGAAATGGAAAAATAAATAAATAAACAAACATTCAAACTTTCCCACTCCAACAACAGCCCCTCCTGGCACCGCAGGTGTGTGTCCTTGAACACGGCTCTAACGAGCTGGCGGGAATTGGCGCGCTGACCGGAGACTCCCGCCTGGTAGCTTTCCATGCCTGGTACTGAGGGAAATGGCAGGGGCCGACTAGGAACCTGACATTGTACCACGCAGGGGATGTGCAGATCGGATTTTCACTCTTCAGCAAGTCATTGAGAAATTTATATGAGAAAGAAAACTTACTATAGGGTTGTTGATTTAGAGAAAGGGTACGATGAAGTGAATAAGCTTGAATTAAACCACTTCCAAAATCTTGCCAAGAAAATTGCAGGGACTAGTCCAGGCAGTCTCCAGAGTCAACATTGACTCAAAGGCACAGACACACATGGAATGTTCTGCATGGCAAATATGGAGCTGAAGGTTGGTTGCTGAATGCAATAGAGCCAGTTTGGTCTAGTGGTTAAGGCAACGGGCTAGAAACCAGGAGGCTGTGAGTTCTAGTCCTGCCTTAGGCATGAAAGCCGGCTGGGTGACTTTGGGCCAGTCCCATCCTCTCAGCCTTGGGAAGGAGCCAATAGCAAACCAGGAGACTGAGAGTTCTAGTCCCGCCTTAGGCATGAAAGCCGGCTGGGTGACTTTGGGCCAGTCCCATCCTCTCAGCCTTGGGAAGGAGCCAATAGCAAACCAGGAGACTGAGAGTTCTAGTCCCGCCTTAGGCATGAAAGCCGGCTGGGTGGCCTTGGGCCAGTCACTCTCTCTCAGCCCAACTCACCTCACAGGGTTGTTGTTGTGGGGAAAATAGGAGGAGGAAGGAGTATTAGGTAGTTATTTGTAAAAATAATAAAGGCGAGATAGAAAATAAATAAATAAATAAATAAAATAAAATAACATAACAGCAGTTTATGACGGAAGTAAAGTGTATGTATTAGTATATGGACATGGTGGAAAAAAGGATAATTTGTAAGGATGGAACCGAATGGAGCAGTAAATAATTGATGTACACCAGATTTAGCAGTATTTTCTTCCCGTTTTTAAAATGCCTTTGACTTACTATTGCTCACTCCTTTTCTGCACTTTGCATCAGAATACAATTTTCATCACAGGCAGTCAACAGGGCCCACACACCTGGAGATTCTTGACAGCTATCTTACCCCAATCGTAGGAGTTGGCCATAATTTTTTTTTAAATGCTTCCTGTCGGACAAGGTTAAAATCTTTGACCAAGTTTCTTAAGCCCTTGCTGGAGTAAGTATCGCTCATTATCCAAAGAGAAGGGCAGATCCACAGTTGGACAATAAGCTGCAAGTCATTCTTTTCTTCTTGCTGCTTCTCCATTAATATCAGGGAACTTCGATATCTAATTTCTGCCAGCTAAGCATTGGAGAGAGCCAGTTTGGTGTAGTGATTAAAGAATCAGGCTAGAAACTGGGAGACCGTGAGTTCTAGTCCCGCCTTAGCCACGAAGCCAGCTGGGCAACTTTGGGCCAGTCATTCTCTCTCAGCCCTGGGAAAGAGACAATGGCAAACCGCTTCGGAAAAACCTTGCCAAGAAAACTGCAGGGACCTGTCCAGGCAGTCTCCGAGAATCAGACACGATTGAACAGATAAAAAAAAAGAAGCATTGGGGAGGGATGGGAGGGCAAGGAGTAGGCAAAATTTCCTGAAACCTGTGCATGAGGAAAAAGCAGTGGAAACCGGAGCGTAGACCAGGAAATAAAAGGCAGTATACGGTACATATTGAAGAATGCCTCCCAGAATCCAACCTGAGTAGCCTGGGAGCCAGCATCCTCTCTCATCATTGGCGATCACTCGTAGCCGAGTAAGATTGTCTTCCAAAGGCAAAATTTTAACGGTGATCCGTAAGCTTCTCTAGTTCCCTTTTAAAGCCACTGGCCACCATCACACACTAGTCAAATACTGTATATACCAAATGAGGTTTATTCAGTTTCATGGGCCTGGTAACACAAAATCAGTCCTGGATCATGGCCTTATCCTCCCTTTTTCAGGGAATTTCATGGGTCTGGACTTCAGACCTCCCATTGTGAAATTCCCATGTTTTTCCACATCACTTCTTCCATCTGATCCACCTGTGCAAGAAACTCGCCTGAGGAGTTCTCTGGAAACACTGAGTGCAAAGGAGTTCTTTGCTTAGACTTGCAGCATGCATGCACTTGTGGCATTTCACAAGAGAAAAAGATCCATGCCCACACCTCGCAAACAGACCAACCTTTATGGTACATGGGTCTCCCTGCAACTTTTCTCCTGGAGAATAAAACGTCCCACCTCTTCCGTGGGGAACCTTCTCTGCCTTCTTGATCGTTGGAGCTGCTTGTCTTCTTCCTTTCTTTGAACCAGGGTTTCTCAACCTTGGCCACTTTCAGATGTGTGGACTTCAACTCCCAGAATTCCCCAGCCAGCTTTGCTTTGAGTTTACTTTTAGTTGAGTTGACTTGTACTATCTGACCACGCAGAGCGCCGGCGCTGTGTAGCGGTTAAGGTGCTGGCCTAGGAGGGGGAGATCTGGGTTCTAGTCCTCCCTTGGGCACCCAAATGCCAGCTGGGTGACCTTGGGCCACGCGCTTCCTCTCACCCCCCAAATCAGCGTCAAGCCGGCTGAAAAACAAAGCCCTAACCCAGTGCTTCTCAACCTTGGCAACTTTTAAGACTTAATTCTGGGAGTTGCAGTCCACACGTCTTAAAGTTTTAAGGCTGAGAGACACTGCCCTAACCGCCATCGCGTTGAGAGCTTTCGCTTCGGGTGAACTAGGCGTGCAAAGTGCAAAAACAAGCGGGCCCTGCAACGAAGCGGCCCAGACGCCAAGAGGAACAAACTCTCAGTCCGGGGCAGAGTCACGCTCTCCGGACCACGCCGGCAGGGCATCACATACACGCCATCTCTTCAGAGATCGTTCAGGGCCGGGAGGCTGGGAGAGAAAAAGCAACGCTCCGCAAAGAGACTGCGCCAAGGACTTCTGCAGCATGAGGTTGCAAAGCACCCAGTTTGGACCGCCCCATGCCTTGTGCAAACGGGTTGTTGGCATGCAGCCCAGCCGCCCTCTCGCTTACCTGGCAGGCTTGGGCGATCTCTTTGGAGGTGCACCAAAGTGGCGGCGGATACCCGCACGTCGGGCTGCCTTCCCCGCAGCTCGCCCAGAGGCTGCCCGCGACGAGCAGGAGAAGAAAACCACCCATGGCGAACCGCTCCCAAAGCTTGGGCGCCAAGGGCAGCTCGGCGGGCCTTTAAACTTCCTCCGCCCCCTGCCCACCCCCTCCCTCCCGCACGGGGCAACCTGTTTTTCCTCTTCTGCTGTTCTTTCTGACTCAGCTGGCCTTGGCCGGCGCTTGGGCTGATAGCGGCCGTGCGCGCCTTTCCTACTCAGTTTGACTTCGTCCCGTTTTCTTGTAAGGTTGGGAGTTGCTGCTGCACGGACGTCAGGCGCCTGATAGCATTTGAGCAACACGGGAAAAATGCAGTTATGACCAGCAATTGAGTACAGACAAGCAACACGTTACACAGATTAGCAAAGGGGCTGAAATAGCACCAATATCCATTTCTTTTAATCTCCAGAGTAGGCCTCGTGCGTTGCTCCTTTCCCTACATTAAATCCGCGTGGGGAAAATCCAGTTCTGGATTACCAAGAGGCTGGATGTCAAGGGAAGAGAGCTGGTATGTCTCCTGCTTCCTAGCTGGCACCGAAAGCTGGAAGATGGCTTGAGTTTTGTTTTGTAAGCCCAGTTGCATATCCAAAAGTCTTGAATAAGTGTATTTTTGGAAGCTTCTTTTGGCTTTTCTGGTAAAGGGGATTTCCAGATTTTAAAAACAAAAAGCTGTATTTTTGGTAATGAGTAGGAGACTTCGTTTAATTTCTCTCTGGCCCCATCCTTCTGCAGATTTAAAAATGCACATTGTTTATGCATCCAACGCAGTCTTTCATTTTCTGGGCCTTAAGAACAGCCATCTGTAATCTGTAGCTTGAATCATGTCAACTGGATTTCTATTTTCTTAGTGGAAACGTTTCGCTCCTTATCCAAGGAGCTTCTTCAGTCAGACTGAAGAAGCTCCTTGGATAAGGAGCGAAATGTTTCCACTAAGAAAATAGAAATCCAGTTGACATGATTCAAGCTACAGACAATTCCACCTGGATGACTGAGAACCTTCATAGACATATAGCCATCTGTAATGCTCATGGGGGTCCAGGCCAGGGTTTAGCTTACTCCTTGCTGCTTCCAAATCCAGGGCAGTTGTCTTTGGACTCCGAATGGGGGTTTGAGGAAGGAGCTGGAGTATAGAGCAATCATGTAATGGGGGCATCTTGCTTGCCTGCAGACTGAATTCTCTGAGTGATTTAGTAAACATAATTTGGTTTAATTCATTCAGCGATCAATCCTCTGATTGTTGCTGGAGCCAAAACAACACTGGCAACAAGGAGGCTGAAGGACTGAGTTTTCGGCAGGGGCTAAACTGCATTTTCAAGTCTGTCTGTCTGTCTATATCTATCTTCTATCTGTCTGTCTGTCTGTCTGTCTGTCTGTCTGTCTGTCTGTCTATCTATCTATCTATCTATCTATCTATCTATCTATCTATCATCTATCTATCATCTATCTATCTATCTATCTATCATCTATCTATCTATCATCTATCTATCTATCATCTAACATCCACCCACCCACCCACCCACCTATCTATCTATCTATCTATCTATCTATCTATCTATCTATCTATCTATCATCTCTCTATCTATCATCTCTCTATCTATCTATCTATCTATCTATCTATCTATCTATCTATCTATCTATCTACAGTACTTATCTGTCTATCATCTCCCTGAGGAGAAAGGTCTGCAGCCCCCCACCCCTTAGCTTAAAGGTCCTGTTCTGACTGCAGTGTACAGGTATTATCTCTTCGATAGGTATTATACAGTATATCAAATGTCTACTTTTCCTGAATTTGCAATTCAAAACTTGTTTTCTACTGCTGGAGCATGTTAGGAACAATGGGTGGAAAAGCTAGAAAATATAGAGAAGACAAATCTATAAAGAAACAGACCACGTTTCTTCCTTTTGCAGAAGAGAAGGGGCATTAATGTCGTCAACTTTGCCCAGTCCAGAAGACAGCCTTGATGACAACCAAGCAACAACACCTCTGATCAATATTTCCAGTGGTTTTAGGACATGGAGTTTGAGCAACACGTGTTTTCTCAGCAGAGCAAGGAGAACATGAATGCATTTTATTTCTGGTGGTTCAGTACCATTTGGTGTCCTCGTGCAAGTTTTCCAACACAGAGCAGGAAGTAAGGAGAAAGATCATTCAAGGTTGCCTATTTGCCAAATCAAGAAGGCACCTTTTGAGGAATGTGCTTTAGCCACAATCCAAGATGTTGCAAGCACAGATGTGGCAGATATGCAAGCTCAGGTGAGAAACCTAATAGAAGATTTTACATATATAGAACTTAAATACAAATATATTTCATATTCATATATTTTATATTTAGTATTAATATATTAGAAACATTTGCACTCTTATGATGGCTCTGAAATCATGTTATATTTCCTTGAAGAGTTGTGTTGGCTTTCTTACTCTCCCTTTCTCACAGGCCTTGATAGATAGCTATGCCCATAGAAAGATAAGGTGTACATTCCAAAGATAGCTTCTCCAGAGGAAAGGTATTGTTTAATAACGGTCAGCGGCCCTAGCAAGGATGGAAGAAAGTCCCTTATATGGAATGATGTTAAGATAGAGTGAAGGGAGGAAATTATGGAATGAGGTTAAGGTGGAGTATGGGTAACTCAGTAAGGGGTGGTATTCTAAAGGAGGAGTTGAATGGAATGTACTGTATATAATGTGCTGTAAGGAGGGGGTCCTGCATGATCGCCCACCTAACAGCTTGCTGTCATTGCTTTTGCTCTTGGGTGAAAAATAAATAACTTAATTTCATGCAACTGCCTGTTTCTTTGGTCCCGGCTCAGAAATGAACCTGGTAAGGAAATAAAAAAATTCTAACAAACCAAAGGATCGCTGTGCACGTTCCTCAGCAATCTGCACTCCATCTTTTCCTCATGTCAATGCCAGGGATGCTGTCCTGACTTTGAGTGAAGGAACATGCTGAGCCTTGGTATACAGGCTCTAGTGTTTTATTGTTCTACTCTGCTAGACAGAATCCAGCTGAACTAAAATGAACTAGTAATGCTCAGAGGAAGGGCCCAAGAAATTAGGGCGGTGCCTTCTTCAGCCTCTTACGATGAAAGCAAAGCGATTCAGTACTGCGCATGCGTTTATCCCCCTGGAGGACCAGTTATCTCCCTGACAGATGCTTCCCATTAGCATTAGCATTTTCAGAGAGTAGGCCATTCCTCTAGGTTTAGACCATATGAACATCCTGAATCATCAAGCCCAAGCAGCCCCAGAAGGATTGTGAGTGGTGATGATAACACTTATGCTTTCATAATATCTTCTATGCAATATATATACTATACTATGCTTCTATTTAGCCATGCCAGAAGGCCACGGTGTCATGTGGTATGATTGACATGGGAGCAACTCTAAATATGACTCGACAGACATAAGACACTGTGTTTCACAAGTCAGCATGAATATGCTGAATATGGATAAGAAAAAAGATGGTTGTGTTCCAACTCCTTTCCAAGTTGTGTTGTGTTCCCCCCACTCCTGTGTCTCCAGAGCTCCTGGATTGTCCCAATTTCCTCTGCCTACAATAACTCATGATCAACTGACATTGTAACCATTTACTGATCTCACAGCAAGGGTTGTAAATTCTCGTTGGATGAGCATCTGTATGATCCAGTGGATTTTCAGAAAGACTGCAGCTTTATTGGTAGGTGGTTTGGTTGTTTCACATTTAGAGTATCACAAGCGTCTGGCTGGTATTCACAACTTTGTCCGACTCTGAAGCAGTGCCATTTGAGGTGTCCTGGGCCTGCCACACTCTTCCCTGGCTTCCTCTTCATGCCAGGGCTGCTGCTTGTGTTTAGAGACTTCTGGTTACCCCTCCCACCCCAAAGGACCTGTTATTTGCCTCTGCGATCCTGATGATTCTTCTGGGCAGGGTTGTCTTGTCTTTTTGCTCACCATCTCCTGCTGTGAGACTAGGCTGAAGCTTCCATAACCTAAAGATGAAGCAGGCACGTAAGCAGAGAGGACAAAAAGCCAGGAATCTTGTCTAAAAGTTCCCTTTGGGGAGGTAGATAAGAAGGAAGCAAGTTGTTAAGGAAACAAAGGAAAAATGTCACCTGAACCAGACAATGGAAGTTGGGCCTGAGCACATGGAAACCCCCAACCCAATCCCATCAACAGCTACTAGACTTGTAAATTAACAAGGCAAGAGTAGCTGCCAGTCTTGTGAATCAACAAAGCAAGAACTTTTGGGGATAAAAGGGGTCCCAAAGCCGGCCCACTCCTTGAGTCTCTTTGGAGTTGGAAGGAGGTGGGTAAGTGTGGATGAACGTGTGTGTGCATGTGAGAAATGTTTTGCAACCAGTAAATATTTATTTATTTGTTTGTTTGTTTGTTTGTCTCTCTCGCCCCCTATCACCACCGATTGGGATCGGCCCCGGAGGAAGGAGGTGAACCCCCAACTCCCTGAGCCGACCCAAAAGGATACCATGGTTGATGGTATCGAAAGCTGCTGAGAGGTCAAGAAGAGCAAGGATGGATGCACTGTCTCCATCCCGCTCTCGCCAGAGATCATCCATAAGTGCGACCAATGCCGTTTCTGTCCCATATCCAGGCCTGAAACCTGACTGAAAGGGGTCTAGATAATCCCTTTCATCCAGAGTCCTCTGGAGTTGCAATACCAGCACTTTCTCAACCACTTTCCCCAAAAAGGGGAAGTGGGAGACTGGACGAAAACTGTCCAGCACATTAGGGTCCAGCGATGGTTTCTTGAGGAGGGGGTGCACCAGCGCTTCCTTAAAGGCTGCCGGAAACACCCCCTCTCCCAAGGATGTATTTACCATCACTTGGACCCAACCACACGTCACCTCCCGAGCTGCTTTCACTAGCCAGGAGGGGCATGGGTCTAGTTGACAAGTGGTGGCATTTACAATCCAGAGGATCCTGTCCACTTCCTCGGGCCCAACAGGATCAAACCATTCCCAGATAACATGGTAAGTACATTCCCTCAGCATCTCCACAGACCCTGCTTCATGCTTGGAGTCCAACTTGGAGCGGATCCAAGCGATTTTATCCTGCAGATGCTCAGAAAACTCTTCAGCGCGGCGGCCCTGAAGATGGGTCACTGGGCCACCCATTCCCAGAAGGGATCGAGTGACCTTAAACAGGGTTGCTGGGCGGCATTCTGCTGATGCAAAAAGAGCGGAGAAATATTGACATTTTGCCACTCTTACCGCCACAAGGTAGGCCTTAACAGCGGCTCTAGCCTGTGTTCGGTCGGATTCAGTCTTTGTCTTCCTCCAGCGGCGCTCCAGACGTCTCTTAACCCTCTTCAAAACCCTCAGCTCCTCCGTGAATCACGGGGAGTGTCAGGTTGAATGGGGCAAGAGAGGTCGCACAGGCAGGATCCTGTCCAAGGCCCTGGCCGCCTCCCTATTCCAGGCTGCGGCCAGGGCCTCCGCTGGACAGTGCAGCAAAGTTTTGCTGTTACTTTAAATTCACTGGGTCTCCATGTATTCCAAAGAACCTGTTGTGCCTCAGTGTTCGGTTGGAAGTGATGTGTGTGTGTCCCTAATTATACCCCGGCTGTTGACCAGGGCTGCGTGTCTTGTCTGCTCAAGCCGCACCTATCTGGAAAACCCAGGTAGAAAGCAAGGGGGGATGACAAGATCCGTGTGCCTCAACAGGCTGTGAGTGTGTGAGTGAGTGACCAAAAGCTGAACCTGGGAGCATGTGTGACACTGCCTCTGGGTTTTCAGAGACCTAGTCATGCAACTTTGGATCAATTCCCTCCTTTTAGCCTCTGTGAAAGTCTGATGGACTTTTAAATGGATTAAGATATCTTTTTATTCGATTAGTGGGGTAGTATGGAATTCAGTATTCTATCCTACTCTCATTAAGATTGGTGGTTTCCAGGTTGGTATTTGTGGTTTAACAATTATGGATATCTATGTGTTTGGCAGTATTGTAGGACTTTCTCTTAAATATGTATGGTTACTACTTTTGCTTCTAAATGCATTTTACTGGTTGATTGTTAAGTTGTGAACTAATTTTATTAGATGGAATTTTGTTAAGTATGGTGTTTTTCTTTTATTGATACGTTATTATTTTATACATGGCTGCTGAACAGAGCCACTGAATGGGTGCAACACTTCGCATCCACTGTGGATGGTATCCTTTTAGATTTAAATAGATCCCAGATTTTTCAGAATCATGTCTCAGGGCTGGCTATTACCAATTTGAACTACATCCAGATTCTAGATACATTAATGCCTTCAATTCTCATGTGAGGCCAAAGCACACAAATGTTGGAGTTTGGGTATCTCCTTAGCAGTGAAGATTTTGCCAGACACCATTTGTGAAGTGATTGTGTTCTGAACATTGGTGATGACATTATCACGCACAGCAGCACAACAGTGGAGCATGGCCTTCACTTGAAGGCCATCCTCCAATGAATCCAAGAACATAAACTGATGCCGCATCATCAGACGTGTGAATTTGAACAGTTTTCCCAGGTTGCTAAGTACAGTATCTGGATATTTTATGCTGGAGATTACTCCATTCTGTCTTCAAGTTAATGGGGAAGTTGAGCAATTCATGCACATATTCAGGAAAACTGCAGATAGCCAAAGCTACCAGATCCAGCATTCAGCAAAAGTTCTATAGGTCTCTGTGCAACTAAACAGCTACAGCCCATATATCTCTACTGAAACTGCCCCAGCTACCATTTTCTTTAGTCAAATTTTGCAAATGAAACTTCCTCATGTTGAGGGGTGTGTGTGATGCCCTGACCTGTCATCTCAATCTGATGCACAACATGCTGCAGCTGCCCAAAACATAAGGCAGTGCAGACTAAGCATGGCATATCACAGTGACAAACCTCTAGGTTGGGGATAATGTAAAGAAAATAGTAAAGAAAATACATGTTATCATAGCATGTTATCAACCTCATACAACACTGCCCTGTGTAAGATCACCAGCATCAAAGACACCAGTCACAGCAAAATGGGACAACCATTTTCTCCCCAAATGGAACAATTCCTTGGATTTTTACCTAGAAAGGCACATCCATGCATCCCATCAGTTACTTGTGGATACCTAGAGATCTCCCACACATGGAAGAAACAGAAGACATTCCTATGAGTGTGTTCCACTTATATCTCCTTAAGAGCTAGGTTCGCCACAACTCTACTTGTTGTACCCAAGGCCAAATCCTACCATGTGACCAATACACATGCTACTGAGGTTGAAAGTGCAAATCCAGAAATCACTGCAATTCCAGAACTATGTAACGTTGCTTTATTCCTGGAACACTTCGAACGGTCACTCATACACTGGTCATCTCCCATATAGACTATTGTAATGTGCTCTACATGGGGCTACCCCTGAAGAGTATCCGGAAGCTACAACTGATCCAGAATGCAGCTGTGCGGATGATCCTAAGTGCTCCAAGATCAGCACACGTAACACCTTTACTGCGCGAGCTGCACTGGGTTCTAATCGGCTTCCGGGTCCAATTCAAGGTGTTGGTCATTACCTTTAAAGCCCTACACGGCATGGGTCCGGTTACCCAAGGGACCGTCTCATCCCCATTACATCGACCCGACCCACCCGGTCATGCAGAGAGGGCATGCTACGGACCCCGTCTGTAAGAGAATTCCATCTGGCAGGGTTTAGGAAGCGGGCCTTCTCTGCAGCAGCTCCCGCCCTCTGGAACATTCTTCCCCTGGAAGTGAGGTTAGCCCCCTCTCTCCTGGACTTCCGAAAAAAACTGAAGACCTGGCTTTGCCATCTGCCTGGGGTGGGGAGGGGAATAGCCAGTCCTGGGGATGGCTAGACCGGCTCTTTATGTATTAACAACTGGATGAGAACTTGACACCATCTGGATTTTATTACATTTTATGTATTTGATGTATTGTAGATAAATTGTATTGAATTTTAATGTTTGTTTTTATTGTAAACCGCCCAGGGTCCCTCCTTGAGGGGGAGATGGGCAGTGTTAAAAATTTAATAAACAAATAAATAAATAAAATTACTGTTTGTTGATAATGGTATATGATGTTTGATAGTTAATACTACTTGTCTGTGGAAAACAAAGGGATGTTAGGTTCTGGATTCACAGGATCTAGATCAGGTTTTAATTTATTCTTGTCGATTCCAAGGCAGTTGTGTTTGGACTCCAGAAGGACAAGCTACAGCCTCTTGCAGAGTGTCTTAATAAACATGGTGGGGTTTATTCATTGGCTAACCAAACCTCTGATCATTGCTGAAGTGAAAATACCACACCACACTGAATATAGACTTTCTGAATCACTCAACCACCCACAGATTTTAAAAAAAAAGGCACACTTCTGCCAAGCATTCTGTCATGAAGTTGGACATTTGAAAATAAGAAAAATGTGAACTTCAACATATAACCAGAACAACGGCAATGTCTTTTAAAAAATTAATTCCACATTAAGTTCACCCATAAGTTGTTACCTACCCCCAGCTTAGTGTAACATGGAAACTAGGTTAGCAAAGGAAAAATATATACAGTATATTCTAGCCGTGTAAGATAATGTAAGAAAGGGAGGTTTCCTCATGGATTTCATGCTGTTTTCAAGGAAACATACCCACCTAAGCGGTTTGCCACTGATTTCTTCCCAGTCTAGTCTACAGTGGTTCAACTATGACAGCCTTTCGCAACTTTTTGACCCTGGAGGAACCCTTGAAATATTTTTCAGGCCTTGGGGAACCCTTGGACATTCAGGCTTAAATGTAGGCCACAAGTTACAAAATTATTATATTCACTTTGTGCGTAGGCCTGTATACATTAAGAGGTTCTTAAACTGAAAATAAAGAATGAAACTTACCTCTTTAATGTGAAGTTGCCCGGATTTGAAATTATTTTTTTTAATAAATCGTGATCTCCCAGGGAACCCCTAGTGACCTCTCGTGGAACCCTAGGGTGCCACGGAACCCTGGTTGAGAAACCCTGAACTATGATATAAAGAACCCATGCATAGAGAAGGGAGAAGATGGACCAAATTACTCCCCTCTTCCTTCTTTAGCCTGCATTGCACTGTTGTGTGTTCCCAGGATGTCCCACTCTTGCTTTTTTTATGATTCCAAGATGGCACCACTGACAAAATATCAAAATTCAGCAATCCGAGAGGAGTTGACAGAAGCACCGTGCAAAAGAGTCATTTTACAGTACGTACATCTGAGCTAGGTTTGATGCCCCCGTTTTATTGGTTTAAAATGAATGGCAAAGCTATTCCCTAATCCCCTCCAGTGAAGCACCATCTCTTTCAAACCCCCTCCCTGCCCAAGTGTAGCCCCAGCTAGAAATGCACTAGGGCAGATCTGAAAGGTAGAAGGTTAAGGAGGGATGTATTAAAGGCACAGCAACAGAGAGCGTCTGTAGGACCCGCTTTCTCCTGATCTTGCTGCTTCTGCCAAGCCAAGCCACGCCACGTTGAGGGTTTCTCTGGTGGAAAGAGGGCTGTCCTATTGGAGGAGCCTGGGCTGGGCCTCAGGAAGAAGTGCCAGCGTTACCTGTCACCACATGAGCGTCATCAGGATCCATGCAGTCCTTCTTAGGCAAGGCTTCTCCAAGAGGCTGTGCTTCAAAGCAAAAGGGATCAAAGTCCTCTTCCGTTTCCCGTTTCAGAGTAAAATGCCTTCCAGACAGACTGACGTTCAGAAAACTGGGACCTAGGACTATACAATCATAGTGTTGGAAATGAACATTATGGTTAGCCAGACCAGTGCTGGCTGGGGAGTTCTGGGAGTTGAAGTCCACACATCTTAAAGTTGCTGAGGTTAAGAAACACTGATCTAGGGGGTGTTTAGGGGCCCACAAAAATCTGGCGTTTGGACTGCCTAACACCGGCATGATTGTCACCAGATATCAGGAGCAGGATGAAACAGAGGCCTAGCAAGAACACTGCAAAAACTGCAACCACAGCAACACGGGGAATGGCCGAAAGATACGAAAATAAAAAGTAAATCAGTAGCTAAACTTATGTCTGTGTGGTAGTGAGAGGAGCTATTTTGAAGGGAGGACTCCTGAAGCAAATAATCTGAGCCAAGGAGTGCTATGAGGTCAGTGGCCAAAGAACAGGCTAGGGACAAATTCCACAAATGGCGGGTTTCAGGGCAAAGCCAAATTGCTACCTACGCTTGAACGGTCTCTCCGCTCCCCTCAGCCCTGTTCAGGGTACGTTGATGGAAGTTAAGAAACTCAGAGCATAACCACCTCTGCAGGAAGGTTTCACAACTCACCAGAGCGGAGATCAGGAGCCTCAAGCTCGTAACCCACGCGTGCCCTTCCAAATAATTTCCTGCAGATGGTAGGACGTTGCCCAGCAAGGCTGGCCGAACACCACAAAGATGCCCAGTTTGGGCCATAGAAGCATTCCAGGAAGAGGAACGGCTTGGAGATAGCAGCCTAGCAGCTTGCTTCAGGCCAACCCAACAGGGCTCCTGGCAACAGCAGAGACTGGTTGGCTGACCCATGCCACCACCCTCCAGGAAACCTTGTCTCTCGAGGCCAGAGGCGGGCACTGCTTCTCAGGTGGCGCTGGGATCTTCAGGAAGTGACAGTGGGGAGCCAAGGCAAAGCAAGACTTGGCCAGGGAAAAGGGGCCAGGAAGCTGGGGCTGCGCGAGCGAAGGGGGAACAAGATGGCCAAGGGAGGCGGGGTCTGGCTGGCTGGCACGAAGGGCCCCTCCGCCAGCCCAGGGGGTGGGAGATCTTTCTGTTAGGTGGATGGACTGCGCCAGGCATGGAAAAAGGAAAAGAGGAGCAGGATTCGGGTAGGTCTTGGTATATAAGGTGGGCTTCTTAAATTATCCTATAAACTGTCTTGACAAAATAATACATACCAACCCAGAAACAAAGCCAAATATTGGTGTTCTGGTTAATGAAAAAATGGCCAGCTAAGTGGCCAGAATGAAGCATTTAACCACCCAGAGTCGCTTCGTGCGATGATGAAACTTGAAATATAAAAAAATAAATAAAGGAGTAAAATTATGCTTAATAGCATCGTGTGATACACTTCCTCATTTTTAACTTTTGTATCAATGTATGAAGACAGGAGTGCTGCAGCCCTCAGGGGTTGGCAGTTGTTACAGTTTGAAATCCGACTTACACGCAGAGATCATTTTTCACTTCTCCTTTTCTACAAAAAACACCAGACCACCCGCTTCCTTCTAAGGAAGAAAAGTTCCTTAAAAGTTATTACTGCTCAGTCTTGGTCTTGGTTCAGAGGCCATGAAGCCCAGCCCTCCACAAATTAAAAAGAAAGTTGAATTATTTTTTTCCATTTTAAGAATCAAACATGTGAGGGGCAGAGAGAGAAAGAGAAGTGCACGCAATTTTGCGTTAACACATTTCATTTTATTATTTTTTTTAATGCTGAAGTACCGTACAAAACTTTTAATTTTCTTTTTATCTTACAGTAACAAATTCTGATGCAAATACTGGAGCTTACAATGATTTAATAAACATTTGTTTCTTTTTTTAAAGTGAAGGAGCCTGGGAAGTATGGCTGGAATGATGTGAGGAAGGGAAATAAGAGAGGCGTTTGGTATTATTGCATATATCTAGAATAAGATAGAACATTTTTGCTGCTGGAATCCATCCACTTGAGCTTGCTCTGTTCTGCATGGGAGGATCATGCAGATCCAGGGGGGCAGATGGCCGTGAAAGAGCCCTCCTCCTCGCTAAATGGGAAGGAGAATTTAGAAAATGATTCCCTCCTTTGCTGGAGGCCAGCAATGGTGTCAGAAAGGGGTTTTGTTAGGAAGACAAAGGATAGAGTGCTTATTGAAGCAAGTTCAGACCAGAGAGCGTTGCCTGTGCACACACGAGACAGAAATCACAAGGCGTGTGTGTGTGTGTGTGTGATATGGGTTGTACTGATCAAATGGCTTTGGACCAGCTCCTGGAAATGGAAGCAGCCAGCACTACAGAAAGCAGGCCAGGGTATTACAGGAGGAGGAAGCGTACTAGAGAGAAACACTGGCAGCTCCCCCCATTCCTTTTGGGCATAAATGAGTTTATGGCTTTATGCCAGCGAGCATGCAGTCGAGCCACCCACCTCCAGGTGCATCCAGAAATACGGACAGGGACAGCCCTGAGCAGCAGGGCCGGCTGGGAAGCCGAAGTGAAGCCCTCTCGGAAGGATGCTCCGCCTTGTCTCACCTTGCACCCAGCCACCCAGGATCTCCAGCGGAGGATCTCCAGCGTCCCTTGCTGGCCTCAAGCATCGGCCTTCGAAGAATCCAGGAGGCAGGGTCTGCATCCTGGTTAAATGGAGCCGTGGGGGGAGGCTGAAGGGCGGGGGCATTTGAACCTGCCGCATCCCCCCCACCGCCCATTCAGCAGCAGGTAAAGTGCTCGGAAAGCAAGGCAGATTGAGGGGGGCGGATATAGAGGGACATCACATAGAGCTCCCAAAGACCACTATAATGGAGTCTTCTTTCCTGCTCTCCGTTTTTGCATATTTAGGAACAGAAGCAGCTGCATAGGAAGCTAAAACTGATTATTGTCACACCAGGGTATGCTGGGGAAGGAAGGGAAAGCCGACATTGGGGGGAGAGTCACTGCAAAGCAGACTGAGCTGTGACAGGTGGATGCCGACACAGAGGCAAGGCCAGAGGAGCTCTCAACCATCTCATCCTTCCTCCTCAGGCAAATCCAGCAGGGAGAAAAAGAGGAAAGGAAATAACGGCCTCTCCCCGAGTTCTCAGGGATTGCCAGCCTGTCAAAGCACCTTTTTCCAAGAACAGCTTCTCTGCTGAGATTGTGCCCAGGGGTGTAAGTTAAGATCCCTAGCACCAAAAAAGCCAATGTGAAGAAAGGATCTAAAGAGCTTCTTCAAAATGCACCAGCAAATGTAAAAAAAGGTTGGCCAGTGTTTTTCCACCTTGGCAACTTTAAGATGCAAGGACTTCAACTCCCAGAATTCTCCAGCCAGCGTACTGGCTGGGGAATTCTGGGAGTTGAAGTCCACATGTCTTAAAGTTGCCAAGACTGAGAAACACTGGCCTAGAGGAAGGAGGGCAGGCAGGAAAACGGACTAGAAGACGAGAGCCACTGACAGAAAGCATAGTTAAGGGTGAACACAGGAAGGAAATCTGAAGGGCTTTTGATCCCGCGGGGCAGTCAAGGAAAGGCAGGCCATTTATCAGATTCTGGAAGGGTGAGAAATGGGAAGTGGTAGGGAAGGGAATGCAAGCACTCATCTTGGCGGAGGCTGGGAGAGGATGGGGTGTGCCAGCGTGACATTGAGCGAGTCATTGTGCTGCACGAGGGAGGTGTGCTTGTAGTGCAAAACCAACTCCTTAAGCGAGGCGTAGAGGTTGTAAGGTTCTGCAAAGCCGTAGCCTGTCGCCGTCTTGTAAATCATGCAGTGTTTGGTGTCTCCATCCACCCTACAAGAACAAGAAATGATCATTACACATTGCTCAGGAAAGAAAAAGAACAACATAAAGGCACTGAGTGACATCGGGGGGGGGGGGGCAAAAGAGAGAAGGTGGATGTTATCCAAGATGCAGTATTTCCAGCAGTAATATTGAAAATGTCTTGGCAGTGCAGGTAGTCCTCAATTAGCAACCATAACTGGGACCGGGAACTCTGTCACTAAGCGACACGGGCGTAAAGTGAAAAATCATGTGACCGCAGCGACTTACGATGGCAGTTCTGGTCATTAATTATTTTATTACATGTATTGTATAACTGATGTTTTATATTTTATATTCTATTTTAATTATTTTATTGTAAACCGCCCAGAGTTCCCCGTTGGGGGAGATGGGCGGTTATATAAAATAAATAAATAAACAAACAAACAAACAAATAAATAAAATTAAGGAATCATGCACGATTGTTAAGTGCAATGTCATGTGACCGCGACTTGCAACTTCCTGCTGGCTTCCCCACTGACTCTGCTTGTTGGAAGCCGGCAATGAAGGTTGCAAATGGGAATCATGTGACCGCAGGATGCTGCGATAGTCGTAATTGCATGCGGGCTGCCAAGTGCCTGAATTGCAATCACGTGACCGCAGGGACGCTGTGATGGCCGCAACTTCAAGGGCTGGCTGTAAGTCTCCTCGTTCAGCGCCGTCGTAACTTCAAATGGTCGCTGAATGAGTGGTTGGTAAGTGAGGACTACTTGTATTTGTTAAATATTAAAGTAAACAAAAAAGACAAATACAGCATCTAAAGAAAATGTAGGTTGTAAGTGCCATTTTTGAAGAGGCATTTTGGACTGGGTGATAGGGAACAGGTAATGCCTCTTCTAAGGTGCCTTCTAACCGGTGCTTTTTATTGTTCTTTTTATGGTTTTTATATGCATGTTTCGTTTTTATCCTTGTTTACTGTTGGAATTATTTGATTAAGACGGGTGGCCATACAGTTTTGCAAGAGGAATAAGTAAATAAATATATTAAAGATGGTGCATTCCATTGGCAATTTCTGAAAGTGGTTGCACTGAAAAATAATGAATACTTTTAGGTGTTACAAAGAAGAGCATTTTGGAAGAGTTATACCTTCCTGTGTGAGATAGGACACCTTTTAGAGCAGAGCTTTCCAAACTTTTCATGTTGGTGACACACTTTTTAGACATGCATAATTTCGTGACACACTCTTACAGCAGGGCAACATTTCGCGACACACTCTTACAGCAGGGCACAAGGCAGGCACTAGGACCTGTGCGGAATCCTGGCAGGGCAGGTTTGGAGGCAGCAAGGCACAAGGCAGGCACTAGAACCTGCGCGGAATCCTGGCAGGGCAGGTTTGGAGGCAGCAGCAGCCACGACACACCCAGACACTGCAGCCAACACACTAACATGTCCCGACACATAGTTTGGAAAGCTCTGTTTTAGAGAATATTGGCTACATCATTATCAAAAACTGAAGGCAGGCTGCATCTGGGTTTCACCACAATGCAGGCACATACTAATTCAAGTCAGTTGATCGATCAATTCAGCCAACTAAAATTAAGGAAGCTTGGTTTCTAAATGAACAAAAAACCCTTAAGACGACTCACACAACAGAGCAGGCGTAGCACCCTCGCTGGCTGCTCTCCCGAATAAGGAAGGTCCCATCACGCTTGCCCGCCAGCATCTCTTCCGCCTGGGTGCGGAAGATCTTGCCTACATACCATGTCCGCTCATCGTGGTGGGGCAACTCTTCTTCGTCCTCCATCATGGAGTATTGGCTGCAAGGCAGAACTAATGATGAGAACATGATGGGGAAGCCTGGCCAGTTTCCATGCAAGCAGCTCTGGAGGAGAGGACTGCCCTTCGAGAGGCAAATTCTGCCCCTCCCCATGCCATCGCCAACAGAGAATCTCACAGCCTTCTTGCCAGAGTCCTGAACACATTAGCATAATCCTGCAGCTTGATTTGTATCAAGATACTTCCTATTGCCCCAAAACACCAGGGTTTTTTTCTTCCTAGCGTTTTCTCACAGGTGCAGGGTCTGCTTTTCAGATCAACCAAATGTTGGTCTGTTGGTTGCAACAGGAATTGACTGACTGGCTTGTCGCCCGAGCCTGATGTCATGGGCTGTGTGTGTGTGACTGGCCCAAGGTCACCCAGCCGGCTTTCATGCCTAAGGCGGGACTAGAACTCTCAGTCTCCTGGTTTCCCATTGGCTCCTTCCTAGGGCTGAGAGAATGTGATTGGCCCAAGGTCACCCAGCCGGCTTTCATGCCTAAGGCGGGACTAGAACTCTCAGTCTCCTGGTTTCCCATTGGCTCCTTCCTAGGGCTGAGAGAATGTGATTGGCCCAAGGTCACCCAGCCGGCTTTCATGCCTAAGGTGGGACTAGAACTCTGAGTCTCCTGGTTTTCTAGCCTGGAACCTTAACCACTAGACCAAACTGGCTCTCCCCCAAAACACCAGTTACCACCCCCTATTCTCCACTTCCTAGACGATGAGATATTACTAGAGAACATCCTGCCTTTTTACAAAGTAGCAATCTCCTTCCCTAAGAGCACAATAGACATGGTGGACTTCCAAGGGCACGTAAAACAAAAAGGAGATCTAGAGCACAGATGTCAATCCCAAGATCTTATGTTGAGCCCTTTGCAATTTATTGTAGGGTTGCTCAAAACCTTGGAAAGCTGGTATTACTCTAACCTGGTGGGCCAATGCGACAGGCCATGGCTGATTGTAGAGTCCATGCCCTATTCGATCCTTTTATTTATTATTAATTCGTGACAATATTTTATACGCCCACATTCCAAAGAACTCATGGTGATGTCAGTAATAACCAAACCCAAAAAGAAAGAAAAAGCAATACCTAAATAATGAATTCATTAAAACCAACACATCATTTAACTACTCATTTTCACATTAAGATGTTAGGTGGTCTGACAGCTAGATCATAAATAAAGGGTCTCTTGAACAGCTTTGTTTTAATGGCTTTTCTGAAGGTTGCGGGCAATGGTGCCATTCAGATCTTCTGGTGGAAGCCTACTTCTAAATGCAGGTGCCAGCACAGCAAAACAGAAGTTTCTTGTTCCACCCATACCCCAAATCTCTCGCAGGAGAGGAACCAGCAGCTTTCCAAAGAGTAAATCCTACTTCAAAGAGTAGGATCCCTGATCCAGTTGAAGGAGACTGTCTTGCAGATATCCAGGGGCCAAGCCAGATCATTGGGAAACTCCTCGAGCATCTGTTTGAATTCAAGGCACCTGAGAAGGGCCAATTTAATGGCTTTCCCTGCCCAACAGGTGTTCGAGGCAGAAATGAACTTCAGAAGAAGCACACCAAAAGGTTAACAGCCACCTCCTCCACCAGATCACCAAGCAACTCCAAACCCCATCCCAAGGCATGGAAACTGAAGTCCCCCAGCACTAACAGGCAGGGAGACTCCAACCCAAACCCAGCAATGAGGTCCTGTGGAAGGGATTCTGCCATGCAGCATGCGAGACAGTACTCAAGCAACAGTATAAGCTTGTCCCTGCAGTACAATGCAAATAGGTGCTCACAGCCCAACTCCTTGGGCACAGCATCCTTGGTCACCATTAGATTGTCCCTCAAGAGGACTGCCACTCCTCTCCCCATTCCTTGGTGTTCTGGTTGACGCTGGACCCAAAACCTGGGATGGCAGAACACGAAGAGGGCATCCCTACCATCCACACCCAGCTAGGTCTTGGTAATATTCCTTTTACCTGGGGATGTCAGGATTTGAACTGCTGCAAACAAAATAAGCCCTCTGTTATTGAACTGGGTTGGGTTCCCCATTGGGGAATTAAAGCTCAATCTCCTACAGCAGGGGTACCCAACCTTTCTGGCACCAGGGACTGGTCGTGGAAGACAATTTTTCCACGGACCGGGGTGGGGTGGGGTTTGCAGGCGGGAGCCAATCGCGCGGACCAGGGGGTGGAGTTTGCAGGCGGGAGCCAATCGCGCGGACCGGGGGCGGGGTTTGCAGGCGGGAGCCAATCACGTGGACAGGGGGCGGGGTTTGCAGGCAGGAGCCAATCGTGCGGACCACCACTGCTCACCTGCTGTGCAGCCCACTTCCTAACAGGCCGCGGCCTACAGGTTGGGGACCCCTGTCCTACAGGACAGATCAGGTTGCAAAAGATTATAGGAAGCTCATCGAAGTCTCTGGCACAGGGATACCTTTCCAATCACCTGCTAGCTGGCCATTTGCAACTGGACACACCAGGGTTTCAATCTGGAACTTTCTGAGCGCAAAACAGTCCCCTGTCCACAGGCTTTGAGATGATGAGCCCTCTCAAAGTGGAATAAGAATGAAGCCACTTACTCCTCAGTTTCACTCTTGATGCCAAGCCATTCATTGATCTTCTTCTGGCGAGTCCCCTTCTGAGTCAACCATCTGGAGGTGCAAAAAAAGGAAAGAATACTGCTCATTCTTAAACAGCATTTAAGGGACACGAACAAAGCTGTTCTTCCAGGCTGCAGCCAAACCTAGTAAATTAGAATGAAAATGTTGACCACATCAAGAAGGCATTAGTGCATAATTATAAAAAGGTAATTATTTGTATTACCCAAGTGGGTTGGAAAATTTCTAACTGTTAAAAGAACTGTTTTTAATTATTACTTTTGTTGTAATCTTAGCTGTCACTAGATCGTGTTAATTTGATGTTCTGTAAGCTAACCTGGAAAATTTATTTATTTTTATTGTTCAAATTTATATGACCGTAAGATAAGATTTTACAGACAGGCCATGCATCCCTTCAAATAAACGAATCACGCATTGGTCAGCTTTTGCCAGCACCTTTCTCAGCCATCCATCCATCCATCCATCCATCCATCCATCCATCCATCCTTTTATCACCGCCCATCTCCCCCCAAAAGGAGAATACTATTACACACAGTAGCAATCAAGTTGAAAGCCTCACAAGTCTAGGCTTGCTTAACACTGAATGTGTTGAATACTTAACACTGAATGACAGCACATGCATTTTTCAGAGAGGCCACTGGGGGGCAGCATTATGCTATCAGAAGGGCTGCTGGAAATAACAAAAGTCCAACCCATATGGAAAGTCCCAGGTTGAGGAAGGCAGATTTTAAAACACATGCATGCTTGTATTTCTAGGATGGGCATGAAGAGCACATACACTAGGTACTGGTCACGGAGTTTGCGCAACTGCAACAAGTCAGGTTTAAGACTGTTCATGCGCTTGTCGATCTCCCGGTTCTCGGAGGCCTGCTGCTTGAGGTCCTGCTCCAGCTTCATCTTGCTGTCATGAATTTCGGTGATGCGAGACTTCAGCTTTTCTGAATTCATCAGGATCCTAGGGAAAAACAGTGGGACAGGCTGTTAGACAAGCAAGAAAGGCTCAGAAGTTGCCTTAACAGGGTGGGAATGCAGGAAAAAGGAGAAACTTTCCCACAAGGTGAGATACAATCACACTGCCTTCTTGACAACAGGGTAGAAGTGGTTTGTCATCGCCTCTTTCTGGATTATTTTTATTTTCCAGTCTAACCTACAATCCTGGGTTTCCTGGTGCTTTCCCATCCAAATACCAGGTCTAATCCTGCCGAGATTTTTCAAAACCAGGTAACCATTCAGTTACCTGCTGTAAGAGGACTGAAGAAGCAGGATAGAAATTTAGCAAAGCAGCAGAGACGTGAATGTTCTTGTGGGTGGCACTGAAACCTGTAAGGTGCAGATGACCTTATCGACCACCGCCTAGCCCACAGGTGCACGGCCTGAGACTTGTGGGTCACCTGGGCCCCACATTAAAAGCTTTTGGAAAGGCCACAGAGCACCAAGAATTGCCAGCAAATTCTAGGTTTTAGTTTGACAGCTGGGGAAAATTAAACATACGGGGATTAACCATATTAACTGTACTTTGTTCATTTTAATCCACTGGATTTTTGTCTGGACCCCACCCACTTCTTTGTTCTGTGGAGTTCAGCCTGTGGGGCTAAGGCAGGGGTCGGCAAACTTTTTTATGCCAGGAGCCATTTTGACATTTATAAAATTTATAATACCACTCGAGGGCCAGGGGGCGGGGCTTGCGGGCGGGAGCCAATTGTGTGGAAGGGGGCGGGGTTTGCGGGCGGGAGCCAATTGCATGGAAGGGGGCGGGGTTTGCGGGCGGGAGCCAATCACGTGGAAGGGGCGGGGTTTGCGGGCGGGAGCCAATTGCGTGGAAGGGGGTGGGGTTTGCGGGTGGGAGCCAATCGTGCACACTTAGGGCCTGCTGCCGCGCCTGCCCCCGCCACGCACACCATGCCCGCTGCCGCGCCTGCCCCCGCCACGCCCGCTGCCACGCCTGCCCCCGCCACGCCTGCCTGGGGAAGAGCCAGACTCAAGGGGCCAAAGAGCCGCATGTGGCTCGCGAGCCACGGTTTGCCGACCCCTGGGCTAGGGGAAAAAAAGATGTGCGTGCCTGTCTAGCCCTATTTTGAAAGGGTCTCACCGCTGCAACTCCTTCTCGTTCCCTTCCCGCCGGAAGCGCTCCACGTAGTCCCGGCTGCATTTCTCCTGCGTCTGGCACTGCTCCTCAAAGATCTTGATGGTTTCATTGAAGGCCTCGATGGCCGTCCGTTTCATTTGCAACTCCTGGGCAGGAAGGAGAAGAAAGACGTCGAGAGGAAGCACTGTGTTGGCACAGGAGAGGGAACAGGCAGGCCCACAATAAGTAGGTGGCAAGCGTGCGCTTGGGCAGGCTTTAGGTACCTGTGAGGTGCGTGTGTATTCTTCGTAGAGAAGGTCGTACTCGCGGCTCTTGTCCTGGTACTGCTGGTGATAGACTTTCAGCTGCTCCCCAACAGCCTCCACGCTGTCCTCCTTCACCACCTGGTCCTGCCAAGACAGAACAAAGGTGAAGGGAATGGCCGTTACCGTCCCTGGAAATGATATGTGAGAAGTTCATCAGGGAGCCTCCTACCCCAGAGCAAGATACTCCAGAATACCTTGCCAAGTCACTCTTTAAAGAAAGAAAGAAGGCCTCCTTAAGGCAGCCAGCTTAATTGCTCTGGGAAAAGCAGAGCTGGCAACTTTCTGTAATTTCACCTTCCTGGGTTTTAAGATTGTTGGCTCCTCTTTAGTTTGGGGAGAGCCACTTTCCCCTTCTTTGTTCCAGCAGTGAATTGCTCGCATACTCCTCCCTTTTCCATGTTCTTTTCAGAAAATTAGTGGGGCCAGCAGACCAGTTCCTCAACGAGGAATTAGTGCCTGATCACCCAAGACAGCCTTTTCAAATCTGCTGCCCTCCAAATTTAGGAATAATGGAAACAGTTGCACATCATACCTCCAGTTTGCCAGGATAGCGAGCATCTAAGACTGCCACGGTTAATGGCTACTGAGTGCCACTCTCTGATATATTAATCTAAATCCATTTTTTACATTTAACAGCTCTAGCAGATGTAGCTCAGCATTCTCTTTCCAAAGAGAAGGCAGTGGGGGCAGTAAAGAAACATCACAGAGGAGGACACAAACCTAGGAAACAACTCTTCTCCCTTCATATTGCTTCTTCTGCACAATTAGCATACAAAGACAGACTGCTGCTAGATATGGAGGCTTTGTTTAGCTACCTCAACTTGTGATCGGAGATAAATTGCCCTTCTCCCCTATGAATCTGCCTAACCTTTGGATCGTAAATCCAGCCCAGAGTCCCATTTCAACCACAGGCCAGCTGTGTGCTCCAATAGAACACACACCAAGCAGAAGATAAAGATACAGGTAGTCCTCAACTTATGACCACAACTGGGACTGGAACTTCCGCTGCTAAGTGGGGCAGTTGTTAAGTGAGTCATGCCCGATTTTATGATCTTTTTTGCTGTGGTCATAAAGCAAATCACCACGGTCATTAAGCGAATCACTGCACTCGTTAAGCGAATCCAGCTTCCCCCATTGACTTTGCTTGTCAGAGGCTGGCTGGGAAGGTTGCAAATGGCGATCACATGACCTCAGAATGCTGTAACAATCTAAGTGTGAACCAGTCACCAAGCGCCTGAAATTTGATCACATGACCGCAGGGTCGTACATGCAAGGACCGGTCATAAGTCACTTTTTTCAGTGTCGTCATAACTTCGAACAGTCGTTAAACAAATGGTCATAAGTTGAGGACTAGCTGTAGTTATCTTCCCCTTCAGTCCTTGAAATTCAGTCAGACTGCCTCTTGAGGAAGATGTCTCACTTAGCAACCCTGATCAGCATCTCTACCCACTTCAGGTCAGCCGAGTTCCTTCCACTCAGGAAGTGCTCAGGTCATCCAGCATCCCGTTTCTGACAGAGGCCTACTCCGTTGGTGCACAATGAGTGACGGCCACATCTCACCTGCTGGTACTTGGAGATTGGGTAGAGCAACCGAGTGTCCAGCTTGGCATTGTACTGGGCCAGGGACTCGTGCCGGTAGTGGTTGATGAGCTCCACCACAGAGCCAAAGGTCAGCGGCTCTGAGAAGCCATATTTGCCCTCCCGGTGGAAAATTTTGATCAATTTGTTGTTTCCCCCTTTCCTGTAAAGACAGAGGATGTGACACTCAGCCCATCGAAGCTTGGAAGCCACACTCCACCCCACAGCCTCTTCTCCTCCCCCAGCGCGCGTCCTGGCCCTCGTTCCCTTTCGAGCAGCCCTCCATCAACATTAAACGGGGGCTCACCGGAGGGTCAGTGTATATTCACCCTGGATCTTGCTAGAAGCGTCCCTCACCAGGAAGGTACCATCAGGAGTGTCTCGGAGTTTTTCATTCACTTCCTCCCTGAAAGAGAGGCGGGGAGATTTGGATCATTTCAATACCGTCTCCACACACGCAAACACATATGGACATGGTGGTAACGTTGTTGGGAGGGGCTCCTGTAAGCTCCAGGCCTCATCTAGAAAGCTGACCTCTCAACCAGTTATTTGCTTAACATGGGTGGCCATATACAGTGCATTGGTTAAATGTTTGTTTGTTTATACAATTTAAAGGCCGCCCAACTCCAAATGATTCTGGGAAACTCGTACTTTAAAAAGCAAGAAACAAGCCAACAACCAACCAACCAACTCACCAGCCCTTTTGTATCCTCTCTACCCTGTCAGTCTCCATTTCTCTTGGCCCATGGCTAGTCCCTTGCACCCCTGATACCCTATCCTCTCTACCTCTCTACCCTGTCAGTCTGCTCTATTTTTCCCCCTGATACCCTATCTGTGAGAAGGGAATGGAAGGGAATTAAGCTAGCTTAATTGCTCTGGGGAATGGAGATTGACATGGCCCTCTTTTGAAGGCACCAAGAATTGTGGGAAAGGTCCACGTGGAGTTGGGAGAGAGGGAAGGAAAGTTCAAATTCCCTCCTTACATAGGAGAGGAAAATGGAGGCATTGTGTCTCAGGAGGAAAATACAGAACAAGCCTCAAAAGAATTCTGTGTGTTTGCATGCACACATGCAGGGAAACCACCATTTAGTTGCTGCTTGATGCCCCACCTCCCTAATTTTCTCCTCTAAAAGAGCCCCCCCCTCTGATTTTATTTTATCCTCACAACAACCCCACAAGGTAGGCTGGGTGGAGAGACAGTGGCTGGCCCAAGGTCCCTCAACAAGCTTTGTAGTACATTGAGAACTTGACCCAGGTTTTGCAACACTGCTCTTCGAATGCTCAGGCCAGCCCTGGCTTTCGAGGGATGAGATCCTCTCTACCCAATCCTTCTACAGCCCCAAAGAAATGGCAGGTGGGAGAGAGAGGACCAGGCACGTTAGTTGCCAAGGAGGGCCTGGCTCTCGAGATCCACGAGGAGGCATCACCTTCTGCAAGGCTCCAAATCTCCCCCTTTAAACAGTTTCCTAAAAAAAAAAAAACTGGAGGTGCCCTTTTGGCAGAAGAGAGACTGGCAAACGCATTTACAGTTGAGTTAACCACTGAACTATTTATCCAAAGAGCAACCAACGTCCTAACCACCTCTTATCTCCCACTCCCAGAGAGTCCCACTCTGAGCCATCTGTTCCTTCCACCGACACCCCAGCCTGGATTCGAGCTCACTTTATTTATTTATTTATTATTTAAATTTATATGACTGCCCATCTCCCCCACTTGGGTCCCCTTTACCTGGAGATGTCTCCCCAGTACCACTCCGCCTCCTGCAGGGTCGTGCCGTTCCCGTTGGCTAGGGAGGCTGCTGCGGGCTTCGGCTTGGGGGGCTTCGGAGGCAAAGCTGGAAGAGAGAGGGCCCGGTTGGCTGAAAGGGAGCCGCTGCTCAACCCTGCCCCGGAGGGCCACCATGCTCTGGGTGAAAAGGAGTGTGGGGACCCAACGGCATCTCAGCAGTGAAGTCCCCCCTCTATTCGCAGAAGAGAAACCCCTCTCTGGTCTACGCAGGGGGGCCAACCTCCTTGAAGGGGATTGATGAACTAGGGGCCTGGGCAGTCAGCTTTTAGCCCCCCCCCCTCCGCTTCTAGCCTTCCTCAACCCGCTGCTCTCCAGATGTGTTGACCTTCATCTTCCTAGCCAGCAGGGCTGTTCAGTACATCTGGAGGAATGGCTGGGGAAGGCTGCTGCTCTGTTCCAACTACAGTAGACCCTCACTTAACCGGAACTCAAGCCACCGGCAAAAAAATCAAAGAAATAATACAAATTAAAATAAAATCAATTTCTAGCGGGAATGTGAGGAGGAGGGGCGCGTGCATGTTGCCCGGGGCCACTGCGTGGGTTGTGTGAACGCGCGGTCTTCCTCGCCTGCGTGGGCCTGGGAACTGGTAAGTGTCTTAGCAAGTGCCGTAACCCTCTCCCCCCATTCTCTGCCCTCACCCTGGCCATCCGCGAAGAAAGAGGGGCGGATGCTGCCAGCTTGGCACGGCGGGCAATTCAGCTTGTCGGGATGCGTGCCTAGAAGGCGTAAGTCTTCTTCCCGCCACTGGGTTTGTGCAGGGCTCCCGGGGCTGGGGGCGGGCGAGGGTGCGCTCCCCCGGCTCGGCTGAGCCGACCGCAGCGCCGGTGTGCGGGCAGGCGGTGTGATCGGCGCACTCCCCGCTTTGTGCGGCGTCTCCCTGCGCTCCGCTGCGGCGCCTGGCCGGCGAAGGGGCATGTGTGCCTGAGCGTGAGTGAGTGAGTCTCCTCCGTCGACTTTGAAGGGTTTCCAGTCAATAGTGCAGCTGCCAGTAGCAGAGTTTATGATGAAATCTGTGTTAGTTGACTGTGCTAACGACAACATGAATTTGCCTCGAGATGAACTCGACGACTAGCTTGCTGTGGATGAAGCTATTCCAGCAACTCATACACTAAATACAGAAGACATCATAGAAGCTGTTGTGAATTGTGGAAAAATGAATGTTGCAGAGGAGGAAGAGAGTGATGACGATGGGTGTGAGGTGAAAAAAGTATCCTGGCGGAGAGCTACTGCAGCATTGGAAACTGTAATAGCTTTTGCCGAACAGCAACCCTTCTTCACCTCTCAGCATGTTATGCAGCTGCACCTCATGCAAAACCTGACTTTGTGTGAGAGGCGTAGGGCCTCAAAGCAAGCGGATATTCGTTCATTGTTCAAAATAGCTGCACACAAGTTTGCCAGTACAGCATCATCCACTGATGTAGATCCAAAACCGTCCACGTCCACTTCTCCTGATCCTGTCCCAGCTACATCATCAGATCCTGATGATCCTGATGTGATGTCTACCCAGTAAACTCTACCCCTACTGTAACAGTTTTAAGTGTGTATGTGTGTGTGTGTTTTCTAAGTTACTTGAAGTTAAAAAAAATTATGTTAGTGAAGTTCATTAAGTTGAAAAGTTTATTGACTGCCATTTGACTAAAATTGCACACTGCATTCACAAAGCTGTTTTTATAATAAAACTGTGTTACATTAAGTTAGGTCTGTCTTTATTTGCTTTTAATTACTGTATTTCAATATTAATATCAAGTCAATACAGAGTTTATGGTATGGTATGGTATAGTATGGGGTATAGTATTAGTTAGGCCTATTTTTAATAGTAACTCTCAAGCAACCAGAAACTACATTTATCTGGCATCTACCTATCCCCATGGGTGCCGGTTAACTGAGAGTCTACTGTACTTCCTCCTTGGCAAGCACCCCCTGCTCACCGTTCCTTCTTCTGCACTATACACAAGGACTCAAGGCAGAGCGTTCCAAACTTTTCATGTTGGTGACACACTTTTTAGACATGCGTCATTTCATGACACACTCTTACAGCAGGGCACAAGGCAGGCACTAGGACCTGCGCAGAATCACAGCAGGTTTGGAGGCAGCAAGGCACAAGGCAGGCACTAGGACCTGCGCGGAATCCTGGCAGGGCTCGGAGGAAGCGGCAGCAGCAGCCACGACACACCCAGACATACCCAGACACTGCAGCCGAGTGTCAAGGGTTCCCTACCTGGAGGGGGAAGGTCTGGCTCAGTGTCCTTGGTCTGCAGAAGGGTCTCCAGGAAAAGAGTGGGAAAATCAGGTGTTGTCTCAGAGCTGTGGGAGGAACAGGGCAAATGTTATCCATTGGGACAGCAGCTTAGCGCCTCAGCTATTGAAAGGAATCCAGGGCATGAGCTCCTCCCTCTGGGAAAATCATTTCTGGACATAAAGGCTATTCCCGTTCACGCCAGAAGCTGCCATCTGTCTGCTCTGCCCCCACCCCATGCAAACCCTGCTTTCTGTCTGGTTGTTGGATCCAAACTCACGGATGCAACATGGCAGCCTCCTTTCTCGTAGAATTGGAAGGGACCACAAGGATCACCTAGTCCTGCCCTTGGCAATGTGCCCAAAGCCAATTAAACCAAGTTAAGTTTGTCTTTATTTGTCTTCATTTGCTTTTAATTACTGTATTTTAATATTAGTATCAAGTCAATACAGAGTGCTGTATTTCAATATTAATATCAAGTCAATACAGAGTGCTGTATTTCAATATTAATATCAAGTCAATACAGAGTGCTGTATTTCAATATTAATATCAAGTCAATACAGAGTGTATTTTAAGAAGGGCTGCCCAGCCTCTTCTTAAAAGCTTCCAGGGATGGAGAACCCACAACCTTCATAGGTAGTCTGTTCCACTGTTGCAGAGATCTTTCTTGCTTCCTTCTTCATCTCAAAAACCTCCCACATCCCATCATCTCTCTGGCTCCGTTTTGAACAAGGATTGGCCACATCTGGCCCGACAACATTCCAGATGCATTTTCAAACCCCCTGCTGTACGTTCAAGAGTGCTTATAAAGAGGAGCATCCCTCCCCCCAGGTGGTGGGGGATTGGGGGCCGCCCACCTGGCAGCTGGAGGCAGCCGAAGAAGCAGGACCCCAAAGATCTCACTCAGGGTCCGAGGCGACAATCCGCTGCTTTCGGCTTGTTCAGCAGCCTTGGAAAAGTGCCGCAGCAGGAACTGGAAGGTGAGCAGGTGCGGCAGAGGCATGCCTGGGGGCTCCAGCACGGAAAGCAGCTGCTTCTGGCAAAGCTCTGGTTGGGCAACATCTACGGAGGAGCAGGGGTCAGTTCCCAAAAGGAGAAGACAGGGAGGCTTGAGAATCTGTGCATCTCTGCACCAAAATGCTGGGCATACTGAAACATGCCTATGGCTGCTAGGAAGACTCAGGAAACTGGCGCTCCTTACATACCTAGAACCCCACCAAGCGTTCAAATTAAATCCTGGGAGAAGCAGCCATGGAGGGAATCCAGAAGGTAACAGGGAAAATTACTGTAGTGTGTTTGAGAAAACAGAGGCTGAAGCAAAGGCAGAGAATCAGGATATGACGTCGGTCCTGCTGACTGACCAGCTCTTTGGCTTCTCCTGTCTCTGAGATGTTTCTATTATGTAACTTTAAGAACTGGTGCCTGGGTTGCTTGCTTTCTTCTTCCCTTCTCATCCATTTTCCTTTTATGCTGTGTCTTTTACACTGTAAGCCTGCATGCCGGGACGAATATCTTTCTTACTGATTTTACATAAGCTGTCCTAGGAGCCTTTTCTGGGACAACTCTGGGCAAATAGGATTTAAGGAAGCGTTTATTTTTTTTAAAGGATCCCTTCTACCAATCCCACACTTCCTGATCTTTGTCCCAGCTTGCAGCTATTCGTGCCTCTCTCCTCCCAAACCGCCACCCTGAAGCTCCCCTTTCCCTAAAAAGCTCTTCTCACCTTGGAGCACCCGTAGGATTTCACCCTGCACACAAGGAGGCACCACCGGGGTCGGCAGATCTTGCAGGTATCCCTTGAGAGCCTCGCCAAGGGAATGCACATCCAAGACCTCCAAATCACCAGTCACAGCCCAGTCTGCAGGGACAGCAACAGTGGGAGAGACAAGGAATTTGAGCCAGGAAGTGACTCATAAGCTGACCCTGGTTCATTCTGGCCCCGTTCCCTCTCCCAGCTTGCAGCACGGACTCTCCAGATTACTCTGACAACAGGAAATGCAGGCAGGACTCCAGCAAACACTCTGCCACCACTTTCTGGCACCTTGACTGTAGAGCTCTTAAATATGGCACGTCGGGCTACCCTGGCTCATCACGTCATCCAGTCTTGCACCCTACCAATAGCAGACACTGCTCGCAGACATTTTTTTATGACACCTACTAGGCTTTTTGACTTTCAAATTTCCTTAAAGTTCCTTTTCATACAAGCGCTTCCCAGGCTACACAAACTAACTTGCCTGAGCTCAGGTCAATGGAAGGACTTCAAAACGTGGCAGCTGACAGTTCACAGATGCACCAACGTGGCTGCTGGTGGTTTTGGCATCCACAAACGTGGCAGCCAATCTAGGCAAAAGTTGACTTACACAAGGGATCCAGGAACAAAGCACCATCAAGCATCAGCTAGTTTAAAAAATGAACCAAAGGTTAGAAAATAAAAAATGGGGGTGGGAATGTGTCCCAACGGCCTAGGACCATCATTTCCTGACAAAGGTAAGCTAAGATGGCCAGGAACTTTGTGGAGATTTTAGGGATGGTGGCAGAAAGCAAGCTTATCTGTTTTCCTTCTGGTTAGTGGCTGTTTGGTGACTGATTATCCCTTCCATGACAGCCATGTTGTGGTTGCAACCCACTCCACCATGGCATCCATTTTGCAAGAGGGCCCATAATATGCTCCCCCAATTCTAAACGTGTCCATTGACCTAACCATTGGAGAGTCCCCAAGTTTATTTTCTCTTCCTTTGCATACAGAAAATCCAACCCATGATACTTCTAAGTAGAGTAAGATCTTGAACAAGAGTGGCTTTCTGCCAGTCAAAATAGTCCATTTAGAGTGAGGGGGCCAATCTGGCAATGTCCTGAGATCTTCTGTCTGCCAAACATATGCCGCACCAACCAACAGGAAAATAGTCAGAACGCTCTGCAGACGGGTGGTATAGCCATCCAGCCTCCCTCTGCTTTTGAATTTAGAGAGTGAGAGTGAAACTAAATGGGCTCACAAGGTCACAGGATGCCTTCCAGCCTTCTGAAAGAAGCGCCCTGCCCCTCTCTACCTGCGCACCCCTTCGCTTCTCCTCTCCCTGCCTGGGACAGCTGCTGAGAAGCTCTGAATGCAGACGCCGCGGAGGCTGCTGCTGCTGCTGCAGCCTCTAATCTCTTCCATCTGATCAGCCTCGCTTGCTCCCCGCAGAACTGGTTCTTACCGGTTCTCAGTGCTTGCCTTAGTTCGGAGCCAGATGTTCTGTAGAGCATCTTGCTGTCCAGCCCTGTGAAAGCAACACACAGCAGATTGGATTAGCTCCACAAAGGAGATTTTTTTCTTCCTGGGGGCAGGGAGCTAGGGACGCTGCACTTTGGGCTGGGAAATAAAAATGAAGGAGTAGGGCGAACATCTAAGGAAAATAACATTTTCTTTTCCTGCTTGCCCACCCGTGCATCTTCATATTTATGCTTCGTTATCCCGTCTTTCCTTCAAGCGCTCAAGGGACCGATTCCATTCCCACCCCAACCACCCTGTAAGGTTAGAGTAGGCAGAAAGGGAGTGATTGAGCCCAAGTCACCCAATGAGCTTCCACAGCTCAAGGCAGTTTTGAATCTGGTCTCCCCAAACCTCCAATCAATACTCATGGAGGCCTATCTACTTTGGCCACAGAAAGGAAACCTTGGTAGCGCCAGCATCCCAGAGGATAAGCCCTTCCAAAGAGGGAGGGAAGATGGCTTTTCTATGCACCCTCCCTCTTAAGAGAATTAACAACCGGAAGTGCCCGGCCAACGTATTCCTCTGTTCAACTCCACTCCCGCCTGCCGATCCTGCCTGTGCACGCAACATGCTAGCTGTTAACCAGGGTTTTGAGATTTATTTATTTATTAATTAAATTTATATGACCGCCCATCTCCCCCAACGGGGGATGGGCTATGCCATCCCTTTGTTTACTGATTTTGGCTGCAAGACCCTCTTGAACAAGCAACCCCATGGTCCAGCGCAGTTTTTTTCAATCTTGGCCGCTTTAAGATGTGTGGACTTCAACCCCCAGAATGGCTGGCCGGGGAATTCTGTGACTTGAAGTCCACACATCTTAAAGCGGCCAAGGTTGAAAACACTGGTCCAGTGGGTCTCTGAGCCACCAGCTCTAGGGTATGATTCCCCCCACCAAGTCTTTACTACCTAGAAAACAAGGGACTAATGACGTAAGTTTAATATTTTTTTTAAATGGCTATACTAGGGCTATTTATACTCCATTCAGTATTACCAAGCCATTCATTTGCTTGCTTGCTTTTACTTATTTGTTATATTCATATCTTGCCTTTTTGTTCAGGAATTCAAGCAGGCATACATAGTGCTCTGCTCCCCCCTCCATTTTTCCCCCTCCAACAACCCTGTGAGGTAAGTTGGACTGAGAGAGTGGCCTAAAGTCACCCCAAGAGCTTCTGTGGTTGAAGGTGGGCAAAAATCTAGGTCTCCCTGATGCCAGTCCAGCCCCTTAACCATGAGATCACACTGATTCCTTACTCTCCATCGTGTAACTCAGCCCCCATATGAAGCACCATCCCCAGGTGGTCTTCCATCCAGACTGTCTTAATTTCAGGTGAGAAGCTTCAGGAGGCCCCCTCAATGCCATTCTCCTATACCAGCATCTCCTATCTAGCTTGCAACCTCTGCCTCTGGTCAAAATCTGAAGACCCCTCACGCCACCCGACTCTCTCCTTGGCTCACCTTTCTTCTCAATCACATCCACCAGCCTACACAGCAGAGGCGGGGCCACTTCCGGTGGGGCAAACTGCTCGGAAAGTTCTGGAAGTGTCACCCCTGGAACATGGGGAGAGAGACAGATCAGCAAAAGGCCTGAGATACTTGGGGAAAGAGGAAAGCGGATCTCAAAATGGAAGAACGTATCGGCGCAACCCTTTTTTTCCCCCATGGCACAGAGAAGGGAATGGGGGCTCTATAACACACAAAGCAGTTGCCCTGCGCTCTGCGCTCAACGTTAGGGAGCAATAACAATAACAGGAGGCCTCAGTTCTTGCCAACTAAGTGACAACTTCTAGACGGGTTGCCTTGATTCGCGTGGCTTACGCAAAATTCCTAAATCCAAAATTTTGATAGAAACGGAGAAGCTACTACAGTACCGACTTTGAGGGGTTACAGTCGTTCTGGAGTTAGGCAGCATCAAAATCCAATTAAATAAATAAATAAACTTAATAATACTTTCAACAACACGGAACTCTCTCCCAAAAAATTTTTTTTAAGTTTCTCCTTGGTTTTAAGTAAGCAATGTATTTACGAGAATCATTTGGGGGGGATGACCTGTACCTGATTAGAAATTGTATCTGATAACTACATAGATATTAAAGTACAGCTTCGGTACAGTTTGACTATCTCATCAGTTGTACCTCACAAATTATGTTAGCAGCGTCAAATATTTTTAAAAGAGAAAAGTGGATATGTTTAATTGTTTCTAACGGTTGTTTATACTTGTTTTTAACTGTTGCTTTTATTGTATGCCGCCCAGAGTCACATTTGTGGGATGGGCGGCTATATAAATTTGATAAATAAATAAGTAAATAAATAATAAAAGTGTCCATTGATAACCTATTATTATTAATACAGCTACTGCAGCATCACAATGAAGAGAATGAACTATAAACCAGAGAACCCCGTTTGGGGGCCCAATGGCTGAGTTCATACAACACATGACATTGGGTTAAAATGGGGTGGGTCGATTGTGATTCAGCATGATATGGGACATCCACTGATTGTCTTAATCTGCTGTGTGACAAGATCATCACGATAAGCAAAACAGATTTACCTGGGGGCGTTACGTGACCCCAAACAACTGTGGGATGCTGCTACCTCAAATTTAGGGTACAAGTGTGTTGTGTAAATGGAGCCAATTAGTGATTACAGGGTTAGGATCCTTCCAACTGCAATTTGGGATAACAACACTGGCGTGTTTTGAATGATTGTTGCAAGGATTACCAAGTGGCATAGCTGAAGGGCTCTAAGGATTCAAAAGAGGTGTATACATTTTTAATGGGCTCAAGTTAAAAAAAAAAAAGGCTGGATGATTAAGATGACATGGTGGGACTAACTTTCCCAGATGGAAACACCAGATGCTACAGGCCAAGTTTTTTAAATAGTTGTAATCTCCGAGTACCACAAAAGTGGCAGGAAGCTCCCACAGTGATTTGCCAATTCTCCCGATTTTATTTAAATAAGGCCTGGTCTTCCCAGACTCTACTGGGCACCTGGTAGTCAGCTGGATTCCCTTGTAAAACAGCTGCCATTTCCTCCTGGCCAGAAGCGCACTCTGCCGCGGCACCGGGCTCTACTTTGCACCCTGCAGGAAAAGAGGTTTTAAACCCATTCCTACCTAGGCCTCTTTCAACCCACCGTCAGTCATCCCGCTGCAAAAATGCCAGAAACACTCCTGGACTGCTTCCTTGCAAGCTGGCCCTAGGCCATTTCTGGCCCCCAGCCCCACAGCCCCACAGCTACAAATCCTTTGGCTCAGCCGGAGAATGTCAGGTCAGCACATTCCTGCTTGTGAAACAGTGTGTGCACGCAGGCACGTTTATCTGTGCCTGTGCCTGTGCCTGTGTGTGTGTGTGTGTGTGTGTGTAAAGAACAGAAAAAACGCATACACCAAGTTGCCCACTTCCCCCTCCAGTGGTTCAGCATTGGGCCTCCCTCCTTCAATAAAAATTAGCTGATAAAAAGGACACAGGAAGGAAACCTGATTTTGGTGGTTTGTAAATAATTCTCTTCGTAAGAGTCCCTTGGACTGCAAGGAGGTAAAACCAGTCAGTCCTAAAGGAAATCAACCCTGACTGCTCATTGGAAGGACAGATACTGAAGCTGAAGCTCAAATACTTTGGCCACCTAATGCGAAGAGAGGACTCACTGGAAAAGACCCTGATGCTGGGAAAGACTGAGGGCAAAAGGAGAAGGGGACGGCAGAGGATGAGATGGTTAGATAGCATCACCGATGTAACGAACATGAATTTGAGTAAACTCCGGGAGACAGTGGAGGACAGGAAGGCCTGGCGTGCTATGGTCCATGAGGTCACGAAGAGTCGGACACGACTAAACGACTGAACAACAACAAAAGTATTGTGTTCTCAGGTACCTTGATAAGAATTTTTTTAAAAGAGAAGTTGGGAGAAAAGTGGGCCAAGAGAAAATTTTGCTTCTGTTGCCATTATTATCATCATTATTATTATTCCTTTCTTTTTCTCCAGCGAGCACTCAAATCATTTCCCCACCACCACTGCCCACAGATGGATGTAGAAAGTTTTTCAAATTATTTTTAATCTCCCAGATGTGGGGATTCCAAACCACATTTGGGAGGTTACAACCACAAACCCAAAAATCCCTCATCTGCCCTGCTAAGCAGCAGCAGCAGCAGCAAAACTTCTTCCTGGAAATAGACCCCTTAATTGCCAGCACTGCACCAAGATTATTGTATTTTCTCACAATCTGCCCAGCCTTTTGGGGGCCAGCCAAGAAGTTACAAAAGTCATTACTGCAAGGCACGGATGGGGTTCAGAGGGTGCTCAGCCTGTAACTGACCAAGGATTATATTAATAGTAGGTCAGAAGGTACGCAAATGTAAAAAAGAAAGCTGAGTCATTCATTCATTCTGAAAAGCAGCAAGAGCCACAAAGGTTTTACAGTATCAGCAAGGCGTCATCATCTCCCAAAGATGTGGACATTCAGGTAATGGGAGAGGAGGAAAACATTTACTGAGAGAGAAAGACTGACAGCTGTTTAACAAAAACTTCTCTTTAGTTAGGATTTAGACCCGCCTTCGCTAACCAGACATCCCCAATTCTGTTGGAGACCACAACTCCCAAAATTCTTAGCCACATGGTCAAAAAAGTCAAGATGTCGGCTGCAACGGTGCAGTCAAAGCTCTGCCTACTTTTTATGTGCGTTGCAGCCTCCATCTTCACTTTTTGACCACACCCCAGCTTAGCCAGCTGGGAAATCCAGCCCTCACCTTTTTGGAAAGTGCCAAACTGGGCTGGCTGTATCCGTCAACTGTTTAATTTCATGTGCCTACGTCCATGCTTCTGGCATTATTTACAAGCATTTTTACAAAAATAAATCCATTCTTCTTTTTAACATTTGCAGCTCCCAGTTGGAGCACCTGGTTAGTCCATTAAAAAAAAACACACATAAATAGGTTTTACAATTTAACACGGCAGGACTTCCTCTTCTGCGCTGGTTAAACGCTGGGAAGCCTAATGAGAAAAATCGACTCCCTTGGCCAGCTTATGGTTTCCTTTCAGAAATGCCTCTCTGAACTTTGATGTGTTGTTGATGCACATGACCCCAGGGCCCATGATCTGAGGCCAAACTGCTTCCTGGCTTTGAGCCAACCCAACACACCCACGCATCATCTCCCTGCAGATACCCCCTATTCTGGGCAGGGCATCTCAAGCCTCAGGGCTGTTCCTGCTGAGGAGACCAAGAACAGCTGGGCCTACCTACTCTCCCTGCGGGGGCGGATGGCAAGTCCAGCCAACAGGAACCAAGAAACTGGTTGGTGCAGAGCAAGGGATGGTGGCGCGTTCCTGCTGATGACAACCTTCCCTGGACTGGATGTATCTGGAACAGCGTTTTCTAAAAGCCTGGCCCGAAGCCGCACCGGTTCTCTTTCTCCCCCCCCTCTTGCAAGCCCTTGCTCTCGCTTCGCACCCCGACAGCACTCACCTTGTTCCTCCGGAGCGTGGGCTGCCCCCGTTCCAGGAGTGGCGGGCAGGGGCCTGGTGACCCTGGGACGATGGGACGGGAGGGAGATTTTCACTGGCCCCACATACTCCACATAGGTGCCTGGGAAATCCCCCTTTTGTTTGGTGCGCTCGTTGACCCCCAGAATCCAGCCAATCTGGTTTGGCATCTGCTCATCTCCATCCTTAAAGCCCAGTGCCTGCAAGGCCCCCTTGCTCACCACCAAGGTGTCCCCGGGTAACAGATCGATGTCCTCGTTGCGTTCCTTGCGGTATGGGTAGAGGGCCCGGTACTGGAAGCCCTCGGTGCTCCCCATGGTCCCCTGGAAGAGGCCAAGCCAATGAACCAGCAAGGGGAAAAGCGAGAGAGAGGGGTGGGGTGAGGGTGGCTGTCCCACTACCCTCTCAAGAGCTCTGCATGAAGGTGAAGCAACCGCTCTCCTGGGTCCACGGGCATGAACCGCTGGGGCCTAAGTACAGCCCCGTTCCCGTAACTTGAAGCCACGATTCAACCAGATGATGAAGCAAAGGGAGAACGTGACAAGCATAATCCAGCACTTGCAGGTGGGCTGGGGAGGAGAGGCAGGCGGCAGCTCAGGATCTCAAAGGTGTTGCGCAGGGCGTGGTGGTGTGCAGGACTCTGGAAAAGGTGGAGGAAGAGAGACTGTCACTCAGGCAGGTCCAACAGCATGCTTCCTTAGCAATAACGCTAATGCCAATGCTTCTATCCGACTTTACGAGGCATTCCAAGCAGCTTGCAGAAACAGAGCGCAGCACAACAGCCAAACCAAGAGAGAGAAATGCCAAGAACAGGGCAAACAGCAGGAAAAGAACACAATCAAGACAGCAGAAAGGAAGCAATGGGGGGAGGGATTGTCCCAATAAAAACACAGATCTAAAAGTTCCTAGAAATACAGTTGTGCAAAAATGGAGGGGCAGAGGGGTCCAAGTACAGCTGTCTGAGGTGCCAGAAGCTGCTTTCCAGGTAAATTAAACAGCCAGGAAAACCTCCAGGGAAAGACCTGGATGGGAAATACTGTTCTTAGGTAAGCATGAGATACTTTGATCCCAAACCACAGGTCTCAGAGCAAGCAGCCCTCGTTGTGAGGCCAGGAGGGGAGCAGCTTTTCATCTCACGAAGCACATTAACAAGAGTCCAGAACATTGGGAGTGAAGGCAGCCAGATGTGCATGATAGTGGTTGGAGAGCTGAGATTTTGTTCCCAGTTGAATCCCTAAAAACAGGGATAAGATTTCTCAGTTGCAACATGGAGCAGCCCAATTCCCAGGCCGTCGGTTATGAACAAGGCAAGTTTTAACTCCCTTCTCCCTCTTAAGCTTGATATCTCAGTTTTCCTGCTTCCAATTCTCAGTATGTTTTGCAGGCCAGAAAATGTGTGACAATGGATTTATTTAGGGCATAAGAAATGGTTGGAGAGGCTTGGAGCAAGCTGCAGCAAAGGGCATTAGAAGTTCACACTGTACTGGGAACAGAAGCCTGGAATTCATCTCTCTTTCACTCTCCCCCCTTTCAGCCAATAGCCCTCTCTCGCACGCTCTCTCTCTCACACACACATGCACATTTGCAAAATTTGAACCAAGTCCAGTGAGGAGATTGAAGAAGGCTGCAGGAGGAACTTCTGCCCTATTGTGCCTCTGAAATCTCTATCCCAGGAAACACTATCTCCCATCAGCCCTTCCCCCAAAACCGACCCATACAATCTCTGCTACTGCTATGTTAAACAGGCTGATTAGTGTGTGTGTGTGTGTGTGTGTGTGTCTTGTTAACTCCTGTCCAAATACAACAATCTGATACTCTCCCTAGAAAAATGCTCTATGGGTAGAGAATGGGCTGGAAAAGAAATTGAATTAGATCAGGAAACAGCAATGGCAAAAGTCAGGCTGGTTAAATTAGACTTCCAGCTCTTATGTCAGTGTATCTGTGAGCCTCTCTTACATAAAAGGGTAGACCAGGGCTTTCCAAAGTGCTGCCGCTGGCGACACACCAGCGGCAGTGGCGGCGCACACGGCGACAGTGCGGGGGGGCGTGCGGCAGCGCACGCGCGCACGGTGGCGGCGCAGGGGGGGTGTGCGGCGGCGCAGGGGGCGCGCGGTGGCGCGCGCGTGCATGGCGGTTGCCGTGCACGCGCCGCCGCTTCCGGGTGGTGTGGCGACACACCATGCTGTGTGTGACGACACACTTTTGTGTCGCGACACACAGTTTGGAAAGCTCTGGGGTAGACAGTGTTGCTTCCTTGTGGGCTTTTGAGCTTCTCAGGGACTGTTCTGTTTGGCTACTGTCTAAAGTCTCAGTTTTAACTAACATGGTGGAGCAGATTTGTACTTGGATGGGAGACCACTAGGAAATCCCAGGGCTGTATGCTAGTGTAGGAAGTAAAAAAAATTACAAAGAAAACAGTGGCAAACGAATACCATACCGCTGTCAAGAAAACAACATGGAAATATTCCTGCAGTCACCAAAAGTCAATCTTGATTTGAGGGAGGCTTTACTTTTTCACTCTGTCTAGACCAGGATCCTGAGACAAAGAGGCCTTTTAATCGGATTAACATCATCTGACTGACAAACTGTGCATGGGGAGCCCAGCCAGCTACGTTATGAGTATCAGCTCTGGCCTTGAGTGTGTCTACTGCCGAATATGCGGCACCAGTATGGAACACATTGGCACATGCGAAGCAAGTAGATATCGCTGTGAATGAGGCAATGCGCATAGTGACGGGATGCCTCAAACCTACGCCCCTTAATAAACTATACCCCCTTGTTGGCATTGCTCCAAAGATTAGAAGGGAAGTAGAAGCAGACGCCAAGAACCAAGCAAGAGACTGACTCTTGTCACCCTCTGAGCGGATATGCTCCTCCAATTCGTTGACTAAAATCTGTAAAGAGCTTTATGGCAAGAACTAATACCCTAGAGGGGTCCAAAGAACAGAATCGAATAAGTAAATGGAGGAATTTGCTCACCGATTTGAGTATTTTACCAAAGGAAGAAATGGCTGCTGGAAACATTCTCCCTTATACAGTTTGGAGGACAATGAATAGGATGAGGGTGGGGGTACCAAGGTGCAAGACGAATTTATTTAAGTGGGGGTTGTTGGCTGAGGACAATACATTATGTGAATGCGGAGAAATCCAAGACCCTGAGCATCTGATGGTGTGTTGATTACTGTCGGGATGACCTACAGCAAGCTAATGACAAAGCTGTGACGGTGGCTACATTTTGGCAGAATAAAGTTTGATCTGGACACGAAATAAATAAATAAAATCAGATTTGGCGAGATCCTTCCCATGTTGTTAATATATGTTGCTTTGAATTGATTTGGCTTTGACCAAAAATGCAGCACTCTTGGTGATTTAATTGATTACACTCAATATATTTCCTTTGTTTCCTAATTCAGCCTTCTCCCACCTGAGTATCTCCCATACTGACTTCAATCCCCAGCATTCCTGAGAATTCTGCAAGGTTAAATACTAAACATCCGAATGGTTCACACCTTTGGTTTCACAGAATTTGACATAAAATCATGGGCACCCTCAAGAGTAGTGATTCTCAACCTTGGCAACTTTAAGATGTGTGGACTTCAACTCCCAGAATCTCCCACCCAACATGGCTGGCTGGGGAATTCTGGGAGTTGAAGTCCACACATCTTAAAGTTGCTGAGGTTGAGAAACACTGCTCAAGAGGCTCTTAAAATGATACAGTGTCCTTCCAAAGACATCCATTAACTTCCCCAGGTCACCCAGTTGGAAGGAGCAACTGTACGAGTGTGAGAATCCTACTCAGGAGCTATTTTAACCTTGCTTTCAGGGTCCATTTTATACTGTCGTCGAGAACACCAAAGGCAGATTCTCTGGATGCGCCTCCCCTCTGTCATCAACCTTCCTGAAAATGGTGGCCGGTTACTTACAGCTCCTTTCCTGTCTGTTGAGCTGAGAGAGCAAACCAGCAATGTCTGGGCCCTCACATTTTCTTCGCTACCTTTTCCACCTCTATTTAACAACATTAATAGGTTGAGAGTGCACTCTAAGATACACAAGCCACCAAACATACAAATACCAGGAGGGTAACTACAGGTAGCAGAACAGAAAAGGTAGGCTTAATTTGCAGAAGAGAGAGAAAAAAGCAAGCCCGCCTTTTACAAGCTCGCAAGCTTTGTTCTCGTGTCCCTCTCTGGAGAGCAGACCTCAAAAGATCCCAGTTGCTCATATCCATTGCTCAATCATCTCTGAATGATCATTCCCATCCTCATGATTCTGGATACGAAACCATGATTCTTGAAAAACCTGAACCCTCTCGAACTGAGCCCCTTCTCTGCTCATCCCTTTGAAATAGTTTATTTTCGCCATCTCAGTCAGGAAGGGCTGTTTCTGTAGATCACAAAAGTCTCCAGGGGACTTTTTAAAATTTTAATATCCCCAAATCAAAAAGAGTCTAAAGGCACCTTTTCAGATGAACGCATTTGATTAAAAGGCATAGGTTTTTGTGATCTGCAGGTCACTTCATCAGATTCACCTTCAGTTTGTTTATGCCTTTTAATCAAGCCTGTTAGCTTGAAAAGATGCTACAGATTCCTTCTGATTTTTTGATACCATGGATGAACATGGCTCTTCTCCTACAATATCTTCGAATATCCAAGAACTCCTATGGCTTTTACAGTATCCTCCTCTGACCCCTCCACAGCTCACGAAGTGGGCCTCACTCGCCTCAGCATATTTAATAGTTGTACTTTAATTAAGTCCATATGGGATGCATCTGAAATTGGCTCGTTGTTCACAGTTCCTAATTTAGTGCAGAATAATCACCAAAACCTGATATCCCTCACTCCTTAAACTAAATTTGGGGCCACTCCAAATCTCATACTCCCATCAGATAGTCTAACATGCAGAAGGGCAACCCCGGGCCCTCCAGATCCTCTTTCTCCAATGCCAGCATGCTCTTGCATTGGCCACGTTGGCGGGGACTGAAGAAAGTTGAAGCCCAACGCATCTCACGGCACCAGGTTTCCTGATCTAGCGCCCTGTCTGCTTCATTTCTGCCCACCATCCTCTCCAACAAGGTCCTAAGGGTCCCCTATTTTAACTTCCCAGGGATGGAATAGGTAACCTTTAGGGACGCCTAAAGAAGATATTTAGGGACACCCTAATTAAGGGGCGTGGTGGCTCAGCGGGTAAGACACCAGGCTTGTCGATCGGAAGATCGCAAGTTCAGAGGTTCGAATCCCTAGCCCCGCGTGACGGAGTGAGCTCCGCACTTGCCCCAGCTCTTGCCAACCTAGCAATTTGAAAGCATGCAAATGCAACTAGATGAATAGGTACCACTTCGGTGGGAAGGTAACAGCGTTCCACGCGCATCATGCTGGCCACATGACCGTGGAAGCGTCTTCGGACAACGCTGGCTCTTCGGCTAACAAACGGAGATGAGCACCGGCCCCTAGAGTCGGACACGACTGCACAAATGTGGGGGGGGAACCTTTACCTTTTTTTAGGGACACCCTGACTTGGAAGAGAAGAGAGTGGCATTTCTCCCTCAAGACCTGGTGTCATCTGGCCTGGGGGTCTCAGGGGACCGGTGAAATCTTGAGGCGGCTCCCTTGCTGATCTAATCTCTTGTGTGTTTTATGCTTTTTTAAAAAAAAACTTTTTAATTTGACTGCTTTTGACATGTTTATTGCTTTTATATTTTTGGCTGTACGCCACCCAGAGTCACTTCTTGTGAGACGGGCAGCCATATAAATTTGATAAGAAAGAAAGAAAGAAAGAAAGAAAGAAAGAAAGAAAGAAAGAAAGAAAGAAAGAAAGAAAGAGAAATCTAGGCTCCTCCTGAAACAGTAGATGAGGAACATGGTTCAGACGCCCATCTTCGTGGGATGCAAAAGGGAGAGAGACAACTGAAGCTGGGGGGGGGGGGGGGGGGAGACTGCTTGAGTGAGCGACATTTTGGTCCTGCCAGATGCAGCCTGGAATGTGGGCAGCTGCTGCAGTTCAGAATGAGCCTGTTTGGGGAGGCAGCTCCTTCTCAAGACCAACTTTACCACAGATGTGGCAGCCCGTCCCAGATTTGTGCTGAAGAAAGCACCAGGTGCAGTGCGAGACACAAAAGGGGTACAGTCTCTTGTCCCAGAGGGCTTAATTTTACCGGAGTCGGATGAATGGATGGGTACAGGCTGGAACAGGGGTGGGGAACAGAAAAGGTGGCCCTAGGAGCTTCGGGGAAGGATCCTGAAGAAAATGGAGCTGCCTGAGCTTTGATGGCAGGTGAGCTCATGACAACACAGGGCGCAGGAAGAGGCACAAGAAGCAGGAAAAGGAGGAGCCTTAATCAGGAATAAAGAGGAATAAACATTTAAAACTGAGGACTAGGTTCTTGATGTGGACGTTACATGAACACTAGACAGGGGAGCCACACTGCAGCACCAGGGGGGTGGAAGGAAAAGATTAGAGAGGCTTTAAAAATCAGGTAGAAATGTTAAATGCATTAGGACAGCCTTTCGCAACCTTTTGACCCTGGAAGAACCCTTGAAATATTTTTCGAGGAACCCCTCGAAGGAACATTCAGGCTCAAATATAGGCCAGAAGTTACAAAATTATGATATTCATTTCAAGAGTAGGCCTGTATATATGCATTAACACTATTCCTAAACTAAAAATAAAGAATGAAACTTATCTCTTTAATGTGAAGTTGCCCGAATTTGAAATAATTTTTTAAATAAATCGTGATCTCCCAGGGAACCCCTAGTGACCCCTCGGGAACCCCGGCTGAGAAACCCTGCAATAGGATAAGCTTCCTGACCCTGGTATCTCTCCTGCAAATGCTGACAACTGCAATCCCAGCACATGCAAAGAGCAGGGAGTTTAAGGAGGCTGGTCCAAGAGGTGGCAAACCAATTCAGGGGCAAAGGTTGTAACAGCGAACACCAGCGCGGCGGAAAGAGCAGAAATCAATTTGGAAAAAGCCACGCAGCGCGACGCCACAGTTCCTATAAGGCAGGCCGCCCGCTAGGCCCCAAAACATTTGGCAACCAGGAGCACCCAGAATATTTGGCTTGTGCCTGCAAAGCCCGGAATATCTGTCTATCCCTTTTTCTTGAACCACGGAGGACCATCGAAAAGGAAACTCAAAAGACGGCCTTTGGGGTGCCTCTTTCAACTCCCATAAAGAGATGCTCTTGAGAAAAGAAGTTCTGATTTAAAAAAAACCAAAACCCTCACTATTCACTGTGGTGGAATACAACCACCCCCTTCCTCTTTTTTCACTTTGAAATCCTGGGAGGGTGAACGCGGCTGCTCCCGCCCCAGCAGCGTCGGGCAAACCGTAGGGATCATCAGGCCCCAGTTAGCTGTTTCCTCCGCTCCCCACCACAAGCCACAGTACTCTAGAGGGTCCTCCTCAACTTCACTTCAACTGACAGATTTCCCTCCCCCGCAAGCGATTTTCTTCTGCAAATTTCTTTAAAAATTATTTTATTGTACCTTCTGGGCTGGAGAGGGCATTACAGTACCAGCGCAAAGCTCAAGTAGATTAGGAGGGACAGGAATGCACGTCCCCCCTCCTTTTTTTCCACATATGGGGAGCGGGAAGGAAGTAGCACAGAAAAAAATAATAGGAGCAGAAATTCTCCCCCCACCCCTTACCGCACAGTCCCCCTTCCTCGCTCCCATTTCCCAAAGGTGGACCTTATTTTAATTTTGTTCCCAAAGCGTGGGGAGAGACTTGATCCCCCCGCGCATACACACAAAGGAGTCGACGGCTGCAATACAGAGAATAGCCCCTTCTTTTTCCCCCATCGAACCCCCCCACCCCACCCCCGGCAACGATTGGAAATGGTGGATTTGCATGGCACAAATTTCGCGCACACCCCCGGGAAGGATTTTGCAGTGCACGGATGAGCTGGGAAAGGTTGGCCGCCTCTTCTCCGTCCAGAAAGAGGGGAGCCTATGTGGAATGACCAAGTTAACTCCCCCACCCCGCACCCCTAAACTTACCTTTTGCCCACGAAGCGCTCCCGTTCTTCGGTCTCCCCCCTCCAGCCAGCTCCAGGCGCTGAGATCGCAGCTGCAACCCAGGGAAAGAGGGAAAACCGGGAAGGGCCGAGAGTAGACGAACAAAACCGAGCATAACCGAAGTCTCTCCTTCGGGGGGAAAAAAACGACCCGAACGCTGTTGTCGGAAAGAAACGAGCCTCTGCCCGAGTGCGCCCGGAAAGAGTCGAAAAGAGCAAACGCCAAGGGGGATTCGTCCTTTTGTCTGCAAAAGTTGGATTGTACGCTTCCTTTCCCCGCAGTAAATAAATAAATAACACTTGCAGAAATACCAGGTCTTGCTATCTTCTACTGGGGGCGGAGCGGGGAGTGTAAATCTGTCTAGGTTTGTTCTTTTAATTAATCTTCTGGCGAGCATTTCCTGCCTTAGCAAGAACGGTTTAACTGGGATGCTTCCAGGCAAGGCTTTTTATTATGCAATCGTGGGAATAAGGTTTTTCTTAGCCAGGACTTCGCTGGGCATATCGCTGGGGTTTGAAGCAGCTGACACTTTTACATGTTTTACTCGCCACTGAGCGATGCTGCTTTTTCTTCAAGGGGTAATCACGCCAAATGGTGAGGGTTTTCCCTGTAGGGAAACGGCCGTGGGTGGCAGATGAGTGGAACCAGGGGCTAACGACAACCGAGCAATATGTCCCAGTCTCATGGCAAAAAGATATTAACTGTGCCGTTAAGAAAAAAATCTACGCCAGTGCAAAGGCAGAAGTCCAAAGACGAACTAGAGAACTTAAGAACATATGGTGGATAAAAAAAGCCCAAGAAACCCAACATTTTGCAGATGCTCACGATGCACGGGGCTTTTTTAATGCCATAAAGGCCATCTATGGACCAACAAACCATGGTACAAATCCCTTACGCTCAGTAGATGGTGCTAAACTTCTAAAGGACAAAGAGTCTATTGCACTGCGCTGGAAAGAGCATTACTACAATCTCCTTAATCGTCACTCTACTGTGGCTGACGAAGTCTTCTTGCAAATCCCACAAAAACAAATAAGAAATGAGCTTGCAGTACCCCCTAGTTTGGAGGAAGTCAGTAAAGCCACTAAACAAATGAAAAATAACAAAGCTAGTGGACCTGATGGGATTCCTGCTGAAGTCTTTAAAGAAGGCGGGCCTGAACTTACACAACAACTTCATAAGCTCATCGAAAAAATCTGGATGAGGGAGGAGATTCCAGCAGACTTTAGGGATGCCATAATTATCACTCTCTTTAAAAAGGGTGATAGAACAGACTGTGGAAACTACCGAGGCATCTCCCTTCTAGCCACAGCAGGCAAAATCCTGGCAAAGATCATTGCAAACCGTCTCCTATCTGTATCAGAAGACATCCTCCCTGAAACGCAAAATGGCTTCCGCCCTTCCAGGGGAACAGTGGATATGATCTTCACTGCACGACAGCTTCAAGAAAAATGCAAGGAGCAAAACCGCCCTCTGTACATGGCGTTTATTGATCTGACTAAAGCTTTTGATACTGTAAATCGTACTGCTCTCTGGACCATCCTTCTGAAAATCGGATGCCCTGATAAATTTGTGAACATCTTGCGGTTACTCCATGACGACATGATGGCAACAATCCTGAATAACAATGGCTCTCAAAGCGATCCATTTAAAGTGGAATCCGGCGTTAAACAGGGATGTGTTATTGCTCCAACCTTATTCGCTATCTTCATCGCTATGATTATGCACCTTGTTGAAGAGAAACTTCCTACTGGTGTAGAAATTATATATCGAACAGATGGAAAGCTTTTTAATCTTAGTAGGCTGAAAGCAAAAAATAAGGTAATTGCAACTTCTGTTATAGAACTTCAATATGCTGATGATAACGTAGTCTGTGCACACTCCGAGGAAGATCTTCAAACTATCCTAAACATCTTTGCAGAAGCATATGAAAAGCTCGGCCTCTCGATTAACATTAAAAAAACCAAAGTGCTTTACCAGCAAGTTCGAACCAATCCCTCTGCAGCGCCATCAATCCAGCTTAAAGGTGTGTCACTAGAAAATGTCGACCACTTTTCTTATCTCGGCAGCCATCTATCAACAAAAGCCGACATCGACGCTGAAATTCAGCATCGCCTGAGCTCTGCGAGTGTAGCTTTCTCCCGAATGAAGCGTAGAGTGTTTGAGGATCGGGACATTCGCAGGGAGACCAAAATGCTTGTTTACAAAGCCATTGTACTACCAACCCTTCTGTACGCCTGTGAAACATGGACCCTCTACAAACGCCACCTCCAACTTCTTGAAAGATTCCATCAACGCTGCCTCCGAAAAATTCTGCAAATTACTTGGGAAGATAGGCGGACTAATGTTAGCGTATTAGAAGAAGCGAAAACCACCAGCATTGAAACAATGATCATCCAACATCAACTTCGCTGGACCGGTCATGTTGTTCGAATGCCTGACCATCGTCTTCCAAAGCAGCTACTTTACTCCCAACTTAAGAATGGAAAACGGAATATTGGTGGACAGCAAAAGAGATTCAAAGATACTCTCAAAGCTAATTTAAAAAAATGTAATATCAGCATTGAGAACTGGGAAGCCCTAACTCATGAGCGTTTCAATTGGAGGTCAGCCTTTATTAATGGTGCTATGGACTTTGAAGAAGCACGAGTACAGGGCGAAAAGGAGAAAAGAGCTAAAAGGAAGGCACGTCAGGCAAACCCTCATCATGACCGTCTCCCACCCGGAAACCTATGCCCTCATTGTGGGAGGTTGTGCGGATCCAGAATTGGCCTTTATAGCCACTTACGGATTCACCGTTAAAATTTTACCTTTGGAAGACAATCTTACTCGGCTACGAGTGATCGCCAATGATGATGTCCCAGTCTAATTACTGCCTCCTCTTTCGTAAAATATGCAAAGCCAACATTTGCTTGGTACAGAAAGAAACAACCCGTGGCAGGATTTTTCCACTTTGGACAGGCAGAGAAAAGCCCATATTCTACCGGAAATCAAGGGTCGCCTTGATTCTTAGCTATTTTTTCTACCTCTACAGTGAAAGCTAAACGGTAGTCCGTAACATAGGATCGAGGCGATTTGTGTTGTTGTTGTTCAGTCGTTTAGTCGTGTCCGACTCTTCGTGACCTCATGGACCATAGCACGCCAGGCCTTTCTGTCCTCCACTGTCTCCCGGAGTTTACTCAAATTCATGTTCATTACATCGGTGATGCTATCTAACCATCTCATCCTCTGCCGTCCCCTTCTCCTTTTGCCTTCAGTCTTTCCCACGTAGGTTCCGGAAAAAGCCGAAAACATCCGAGTCGAAAGTGCTCGCGTTCACCGAAACAGACACGAATATAATCGACAGGACACGGAAATGGCCGAAACCTCAGCTATGGAGACGCGGAACTGGTCAGCTACTTGCTTTTACGTCATTCTAAAGTCACTAAAATGCTGTGATGTCGGGGGTGGGTGTCAGGGTGGAGAGAATACAGTAATTTCCGGAAGCGGCTTTTAATCTTTGCGAAGCTGTTTTGCTTATCCATGATCTGCTAAATATCAGCAAGCGTTCGCTTAATCAAAAGGTAAAGGTTCCCCCCGCATATTTGTGCAGTTGTGTCCGACTCTAGGGGCCGGTGCTCATCTCCGTTTGTTAGCCGAAGAGCCAGCGTTGTCCGAAGACGCTTCCACGGTCATGTGGCCGGCATGATGCACGCGGAACTCTGTTCGCTTAATACTCATGCATAATAAACCAGGACTACCCCGATCTCGGTTGTGAAAATCTGGGCAACCGCTAGATGGCAGCAAAGAGAGACATTTTGTAGCCCTCCCCAAATATATTTTAGACTAGAATGTTTATTGTTTTACACTTTATTGTTTTACACTTCTTCAACTGAAATGACTTAAATCAGTGTTTCAAACTTGGCAACTTTAAGATGTGTGGACTTCAACTCCCAGAATTCCCCAGCCAGCATGCTGACTTAAATGTTTTTATTAGAAGAGGAGGATGGGTATTTCAACTAACCAACGTTTGAAACATGCAAGGTTGACTTTCTGCTCCATAGGCAGGAGATGGGGGTCCTCCACATGAGCCAGTTTCCAGTACCTTTGGAGTAAGAGTGGCTCTGTGACACGTGCCAAATGTCTTTGCCTCAGCCCTGAGTAGGCTGACCATACGTCCCGTTTTGAATGGGACAGTCCCGTTTTTTAAGCATTTTTCAACCGTCCCGTCGTTTTGATAAAAATCTCAATTTTGTCCCGTTTTTAAAACCCGGTGGGAATGGTGTGGAAGGGAGATCTGAGCCGGAGCTGCTGATTGGAGGCAGCCTGGAAGAGGAAGCCCTCCCGCCTATCAGCACGCGGCAAAGGAGGGCGGGGTTTGCAGGCGGGAGCCAATTGCGTGGACCGGGAGGTGGGGTTTGCAGGCAGGAGCCAATCGCAGACGGGGGGCGGGGACCCCTGTCTTTTTCATGAATACAGAATATTACATAAGACCCCGTCCCGTTTTGCCATCCCAATGTCCCGTTTTTGTCTCAAGGAAATATGGTCAGCCTAGCCCTGAGTCATAAAACAATTAGTTCCCTCCTGGGTTAAGCTGGAAAATTGAGCAAGTAAAGCTGAATTTTTGTGGTTATCTTCAGGGCTGTTGAACTTACATTTGGATGCTGCATATTAAAAATAGATACATCCATGTAGTGTTCTTGGCAACAGTGTGGAAGTGGTTGACATTGCTGCCTTCTGAGATGGTTTTTCAACTTCCTGAGGTAGCCTACGGCCCTGCGATTTCCAACAGGATCTTTTCTTAGTATTAACCATGGCTGTACCTGCCTATCGTCCAAGCTCAGCCATGGTTAGCATTTGCTTTAAAAAGCCTGTATGTTCTTTCTGAGCCAGTTCAAGCTCATTTACTCAACTGAAGCCCAAGGAATCTGCAGGACTTTTTCCTGTACGGTCTGCTAAGTTCATAAGTCACTTTTGCTGGTCACACCATGGTTAAGTTTAAGATCCATAATTGCTTCCGCCTTTTCTATGGTGCATCTTATATTATAGAACAAACTCTTGAGATTGGGACAAGTATCCTCCTTATCACCAATCTGCCTAGAGCCTTTATTAGGTCTAAATTAACAAGTAAGCAAGAGAGAAAGAAAAGATCAATAAACCACTGTCCCGTATGGAAGCTTGCTGGTTGCTCCTCTGCTCAACATGCCTCACAGGGTTGTTGTGGGGAAAATTGGAGGAGTCTGCTACATATGTGAGTTCTAGTCCCACCTTGGGCATGAAAGCTGTCTGGGTGACCTTGGGCCAGTCACTCTCTCTCAGCCCTAGGAAGGAGCCAATGGCAAACCAGGAGACTGAGAGTTCTAGTCCCGCTTTAGGCATGAAAGCCGGCTGGGTGACCTTGGGCCAGTCACTCTCTCTCAGCCCTAGGAAGGAGCCAATGTCAAAGCAGGAGACTGAGAGTTCTAGTCCCGCCTTAGTCATGAAAGCCGGCTGGGTGACCTTGGGCCAGTCACTCTCTCTCAGCCCAACTCACTTCACAGGGTTGTTGTTTTGGGGAAAATAGGAGGAGGAAGGAGTATTTGGTATGTTTGCCACCTTGAGTTACTTATAAAAATAATAAAGGCAGGATAAAAATTAATTAAATAAATAAATATACCACTTTGTACTCCTGGAGCTAATCCCCCAAATATGTAAAGGCAGCAGCAGGCTTGTATTTCACAAAACAGATTTTCATTTAGGATTAAAATGTAGTGTAATTTTCAAGTCCTCCAGCAAAGGAGATCGTTACCTTGTCGTGGTGCTGGAGCTTGAGCACCTCAATGAAACCATGAGCTAAACCGTGAAGGGACACCCAAGACGGGAAGGTCGTGGCAGAGAGGTCAGACTAAATACGATCCCTGGGGAAGGTAATGGCAACCCACCCCAGTATTCTTGCCATGAAAACTAAATGGATCAGTACAACCAAATATATGTCGGTATACCATCGGAAGATAGGACTCCCAGGTCGGAAGATGGTCAAAATGCTACTGGGGAGGAACAGAGGATACGTTCAACTAGCCCCAGACGTGATGACGCAGCTAGCTCAAAGCCGAAAGGACGGCTAGCGGCCGACGGTGCTGGTGGTGAACGACGAATCCGATGTTCTAAAGATCAACACACCATAGGAAACTGGAATGTAAGATCTATGAGCCAGGGCAAATTGGATGTGGTTATTGGTGAGATGTCAAGATTAAATATAGACATTTTAGGTGTCAGTGAACTGAAATGGACTGGGATGGGCCACTTCACATCAGATGACCACCAGATCTACTACTGTGGACAAGAGGACCACAGAAGAAATGGAGTAGCCTTCATAATTAATAATAAAGTGGCTAAAGCAGTGCTTGGATACAATCCAAAAAACGATAGAATGATCTCAATTCAAATTCAGGGTAAGCCATTTAACATCACAGTGATCCAAATATACGCCCCAACCACAACTGCTGAAGAAGCAGAAGTAGATCAGTTCTATGAGGATCTGCAGCACCTACTAGATAATACACCAAAAAGAGATGTTATTTTCATTACAGGAGACTGGAATGCTAAGGTGGGTAGTCAGACGACACCTGGAATTACAGGCAAGCATGGTCTGGGAGAACAAAATGAAGCAGGACATAGGCTGATAGAATTTTGCCAAGACAACTCACTGTGCATAATAAACACTCTCTTCCAACAACCTAAAAGACGACTTTATACATGGACTTCACCAGCTGGCCGACACTGAAATCAGATTGACTACATCCTTTGCAGCCAAAGGTGGCGGACATCTATACAGTCGGTAAAAACAAGACCTGGAGCTGACTGTAGTTCAGATCACGAACTTCTTATTGCAAAATTTAGAATCAGATTAAAGAGAATAGGGAAGACCCACAGATCAGTTAGATATGAGCTCACTAATATTCCTAAGGAATATGCAGTGGAGGTGAAGAATAGATTTAAGGGACTAGATTTAGTAGACAGGGTCCCGGAAGAGCTATGGACAGAAGTTCGCAACATTGTTCAGGAGGTGGCAACAAAAAACGTCCCAAAGAAAAAGAAAACCAAGAAGGCAAGATGGCTGTCTGCTGAAACACTGGAAGTAGCCCAAGAAAGAAGGAAAGCAAAAGGCAACAGTGATAGGGGGAGATATGCCCAATTAAATGCAAAATTCCAGAGGTTAGCCAGAAGAGATAAGGAATTATTTTTAAACAAGCAATGTGCGGAAGTGGAAGAAGACAATAGAATAGGAAGGACAAGAGACCTCTTCCAGAAAATTAGAAACATCGGAGGTAAATTCCAGGCAAAAATGGGTATGATCAAAAACAAAGATGGTAAGGACCTAACAGAAGCAGAAGAGATCAAGAAAAGGTGGCAAGAATATACGGAAGATCTGTATAGGAAGGATAATAATATTGGAGATAGCTTTGATGGTGTGGTCAGTGAGTTAGAGCCAGACATCCTGAAGAGTGAGGTTGAATGGGCCTTAAGAAGCATTGCTAATAACAAGGCAGCAGGAGACGATGGTATCCCAGCTGAACTGTTTAAAATCTTGCAAGATGATGCTGTCAAGGTGATGCATGCCATATGCCAGCAAATTTGGAAAACACAAGAATGGCCATCAGATTGGAAAAAATCAACTTATATCCCCATACCAAAAAAGGGAAGCACTAAAGAATGTTCAAACTATCGAACAGTGGCACTTATTTCACATGCCAGTAAGGTAATGCTCAAGATCTTGCAAGGTAGACTCCAGCAATTCATGGAGCGAGAATTGCCAGATGTACAAGCTGGGTTTAGAAAAGGCAGAGGAACTAGAGACCAAATTGCCAATATCCGCTGAATAATGGAGAAAGCCAGGGAATTTCAGAAAAACATCTATTTCTGTTTTATTGACTATTCTAAAGCCTTTGACTGTGTGGATCATAACAAATTGTGGCAAGTTCTTGGTGGTATGGGGATACCAAGTCATCTTGTCTGCCTCCTGAGGAATCTGTATAACGACCAAGTAGCAACGGTAAGAACAGAGCACGGAACAACGGACTGGTTTAAGATTGGGAAAGGAGTACGGCAGGGTTGTATACTCTCACCCTACCTATTCAACCTGTACGCAGAACACATCATGCGACATGCTGGGCTTGAGGAATCCAAGGCTGGAGTTAAAATCGCTGGAAGAAACATTAACAATCTCAGATATGCAGATGATACCACTTTGATGGCTGAAAGCGAGGAGGAGTTGAGGAGCCTTATGACGAAGGTGAAAGAAGAAAGTGCAAAAGCTGGGTTGCAGTTAAACCTCAAAAAAACCAAGATTATGGCAACAAGCTTGATTGATGACTGGCAAATAGAGGGAGAAAAAGTGGAGGCAGTGACAGACTTTGTATTTCTAGGCGCAAAGATTACTGCAGACGCTGACTGCAGCCAGGAAATCAGAAGACGTCTACTTCTTGGGAGGAGAGCAATGGCAAATCTTGATAAAATAGTTAAGAGCAGAGACATCACACTGAGAACAAAGGTCCGCATAGTTAAAGCAATGGTATTCCCTGTAGTAACCTATGGCTGCGAGAGCTGGACCATAAGGAAGGCTGAGCGAAGGAAGATAGATGCTTTTGAACTGTGGTGTTGGAGGAAAATTCTGAGAGTGCCTTGGACTGCAAGAAGATCAAACCAGTCCATACTCCAGGAAATAAAGCCAGACTGCTCACTTGAGGGAATGATATTAAAGGCAAAACTGAAGTACTTTGGCCACATAATGAGAAGACAGGATACCCTGGAGAAGAAGCTGATGCTAGGGAAAGTGGAAGGCAAAAGGAAGAGGGGCCGACCAAGGGCAAGATGGATGGATGGTATTCTGGAGGTGACAGACTCAACCATTGGGGAGCTGGGAATGGTGACGGCCGACAGAAAGCTCTGGCGTGGACTGGTCCATGAAGTCACGAAGAGTCGGAAACGACTGAACGAATAAACAACAAAAAATTTTCAAGTCAAGGAATACAGTTTGCTCCTTTAAAAAAAAACTTTCAGATAGATAGGTTTTATGTGCAGCATGTCTTACTTTGGGGAATTTTATTGCTACTTAGCTCTGCTCTTTTAACACTTCGTTTCAAACCTGTTGCTTGTGAAGGGATAGTAAGTAGATTAAGTTACACACACTGAAACCTATAAGGAAATTTGTCATGATGACTCACTTGTCCCATTCATTTCAGGTTTGATTAACTTAATCTGGATGTTACTCAGGGATTCTTGAAATAACTTGCACATATATCATTCTAAAGTCTTACCATGTGCTCTTTATTTTGGAGTTCCTCGGATGCCAATCTTAAGTGACGGTCTGCTTGCACCATCCATTGTACAGCTGAAGTCCCAGAGTGGAAATATTACAGAGATGCAGTGATGAATAAAAAGTATGGAAAATTCTGTCAAAACTTCTCTACTTCCCCACCACACCCAATGAGCAGCTTCCTTGGGCAACCGCAGGGCAGAAATATTACTATTTCCAGGGCTGTGACACACAGCTCCAAATATGCCTAAACCAGCCTTTTTCAACCTTTTGACCCTGGAGGAACCCTTGAAATATTTTTCAGGCCTCGGGGAACCCCTGCACATTCAGGCTCAAATATAGGCCAGTAGTTACAAAATCATTATATTCGTTTCATGTGTAGGCCTGTAGATATGCATTAAGTGTTCTTAAACTAAAAATAAAGAATGAAACTTACCTCTCTAATGTGAAATTGCCCGAATTTGAAATAATTTTTTAAATAAATCGTGATCTCCCAGGGAACCCCTAGTGACCCCTCGCGGAACCCTAGGGTTCCACGGAACCCTGGTTGAGAAACCCTGACCTAAACTCTTCTTCCCCAACTCAATGCCTTCCAGATGTGTTGGCATCTGAAATTCCTAGGCCAGCAGGTTGGATAGGAATTCTGGGAACTGTAGTTCCAGTCCCTCTGAAGAGCATCAGAAGGCTAGTCTAACACATAGGGTTCCTTTCACAACTCACTCTTTACCCTGGCAGTGAGGAAGAAAGAAATGGGTACATCTCTCTGGGATCTTAGGTACTTTGAGGTTTGTCTTCCCCTAGCACAGCTGTTTTATCATTCTGATGTTTTTAGCTTTATTAACCTGAAATCTTTAACGCTCTTGTAAGCAGCCCTGAGTCACTTGGCAAGTGGCAGACCTAGAAATCAATCAATTAAATAAATAAGTGCAGCAATTGATATAACCAGGAATATATAGACTCTTCTCCATTTATTTTATGTTTCCAATTTCAATCAGGTTTCTACTGGGAGTCATGATACCATTTTGTGTCATGTAATTGTGAAAGGTGTGGGGTTTTTAAAAATTTTAAATGAAATCTGTTTCCAGGAATACCTGTTTTTTGGATGGAGCTTGGTGAGCTTCAAGGGAAAAAGAAAGGACACCAGAAGAGACCAAAATCTACTCCCCTTCCCCAGTGTAAACTTCCTCAGCGTTTTACAGGTCGGGAGAAAAGGCTGAGGAAATCAAGTCCATTTACAAAAACAAAGTGCAGAAGGCCCACAGAAAGCAAATTTTGGGAAATTAAATTTCCCCAACTTTCCTGCAACCCCATTAGCATCTGTAAGAAACACAGTTTATGGCTGATCTTGAGAAGCTAAGCAGGGTTGGCCCAGGTTAACCCTTGGATGATAGACCATTGGGAAGTCCCTAGTTGGACGCTCAACTGGAAGTAAAAAAAAAATCCCCCAAGAAAGAAATGACAATCCACATCTGTATTGTTGCCAAGAAAACTACATGGACATGTTCATAAAGCTAGCAGAAATTGAGTGTGACTCAAGGAAATCTTTATGCTTTGCCCTCTGTGTAGACCATGAGGAGCCACTAAGCATTCCTGGGCTAGGCAACAATGAATGTATACCTCTGGCCACAGCATCTCCAGCACCAGACTGAATTCTGTCTCTGCTGCCCAGCAAAGGGACCAATCAAACCCAGCAACCTATTCCCATGGACAAAGTATTTTCACAGAAAAAAACCAGACCCGCCAGCACTGTATAGGGGGCGTGGCGGCTCAGCGGGTAAGACGCCAGGCTTGTCGATCGGAAGATCGCAAGTTCGGAGGTTCGAATCCCTAGCCCCGCATGACGGAGTGAGCTCCCGCACTAGCCCCAGCTCTTGCCAACCTAGCAATTCGAAAGCATGCAAATGCAAGTAGATAAATAGGTACCACTTCGGTGGGAAGGTAACAGCGTTCCGCGTGCGTCATGCCGGCCACATGACTGTGGAAGCGTCTTCAGACAACGCTGGCTCTTCGGCTAACAAACGGAGATGAGCACCTGCCCCTAGAGTCGGACATGACTGCACAAATGTGCGGGGGGAACCTTTACCTTTTTTACCAGCACTGTGGCTTGGCTGGAAGGGAGAGACTGAATTGGTGCCACTTCTTATCTCATTAGCCCTGAAGGGAAGTACTTTCAACCAAAGTAGGGGAAGAAGGACACCTGAGAACCAGTGGTGATGGGGTAGCAGCTGCCCACCGTGGTTGAGTACGGAGTACGCTGCCCATTCTTTGCACCATCAGGAGGCAAGGCATTTTAAGGAGGAACTCTGTGGGGCCAACTCCTGTTGGCACTGGTGTAGTTGAGAGGTTACCCAGTGGTGGAATTGAGAATTCACTGTTTTCTATTTTCCAAGTATGATGAGATTCTTGTGAAACTGACTTAGGAAAAAGGATTTGGAGGTTTTTTCCCCCATCCCTCTGGGAAAGCATTTATCATGTGCAGATGACAGTTTTCTGTGGGTTTTTGCTTTATAAGCAACCAAGCCTAGTTTCTCCCTTCTGTGAAAAAGAAGCCAGTTTTCCTTGGTGTGCTGGAGTGTGACCCAAATAAGAGCTTAAAAACTAACAAAAAAGCAGGGGGGGGGAAAACAGAGCTTTCCCCAATAATATGAATTAAACAAAATGTGAAATGTGTACTGCTGCCAGTAGTGATAAATGCACTTTGGGTAAAAAGGTTATTGAGAGGGCCACAAACTGGACATTAGAAGACACCTGAACATTATAAAGCAACAGCAGTTCAACCACCGTGACTTTATCACACATTGATCTTGGGGCTTATGGTTTTGTAAAAGGATAAGGAACCAAGAATAACATTTGAGAAAAAGAACATTATCTGGGGACATCATGTTACAGCAGTGTTTCTCAACCTTGGCAACTTTAAGATGTGTGGACTTCAATTCCCAGAATCCCCCAGCCAGCCATGTTGGCTGGGAGATTCTGGGAACTGAAGTCCACACATCTTAAAGTTGCCAAGGTTGAGAAACACTGTGTTAGAGGGAAAGATGTAACAGATTATTCAGTTTAAGTATTCAATGAACCTTAGAAAGAGAGAATGCAGAGCTGGCTATACGCTTTTAGAAACATCTTGCTTCTGAACTTCACCCAACTGCCCCAAACTACATTTATCTGCAGGGACCACCCTTACATCCAGATTAAACTTTAAAATTAATGTTGGGTAGCTGTCTCTGAGAAAATAGGACAGCCTGTTCTAACATGGCACTCTCTGCATGTGTTGGGACCTCAACTTCCCAGATACTGTCAGGAACTCTGAAGAAGGGTAAAGTAGGACATGGAATGGAAAACTAGAGTTGGCTTATACTAGATCAAACCTTTGGACCATCTAAGCTGAAACTGCCTATGCTGGCAAAGTCTCATGCCGAGAGAAAGGTCTTTCTCATCCTGATACTTAAGATCCTTTACTGGAAATGCTACTAAGAACTGAATTTGAACCTGTATGCATTCAGCTGTGAGCTCCCAAGAATGAGTGCATCATCTGTCCTTTTTTGGAAGGTGTGTTGATATGTCTGACTCATATTCAAAGTCAGGGACTCCTTCAAAACTTTTTTGATGAGATTCCCCCCCCCCCCGAAGTTTCCATTTGCTGCAGGGAAGATGTAAAGAGGGAGAGGTATGTCTCCAAATCTCATTACCCCCTTTTCGGTTTTGCAGTGGATCTAGAAATGTTGCAGGATGAGGAACCCCACCTTATTCTTCCACAGTAACTATGATATGACAAAATGGGAACCCCCACAACAATCCCAAAAAATAAAATCTCAGGGTTGTAGATAGAAAAGATAACGCAATAGAATTGAAGATTTCTTTGTTCTGAATTTCTCCAATGAAAGTTTCTGGATATAAACTGAATAGGACCACATCGATTTTTTTTTCTTGTTTACCCCTTGGCTTTTCTCCTCAATTTTTGATCAAACATTGGCAAAACAAGAGCTGGCATTAGGTTAGGGTATCAACAGCATACATAGGCACTGCAATGTTTACAGATTTAATAGGGTTGGGATTTGGAGTTTTCCAACCATTGCTACAATTCCTCCTTTTATCGGTTTCAATGCAAGAGAAGGGACTCCCTAGAATGAACAGATTCCGCCCCTAGCTGCTTACAGAGGGCAGCAAAGATATTTCATATCCCTTTCTATTTAATTTATTGCCTTTTCTCACAGTCGGCAGTAGCCAAGGGGCCAGTGGGAAAGATTATGAATTTGGGAGTATCCTCACTCCAGGAGATGCCCAGTGCACAGATGGGAAAGCTTAATGCTTGGGCTTAGGGCACCAAATGGAACTTCACCGCCAAATCTGGTAGCCCCAAATCTGACTGAAATGGGAACTTCTTTCTAATTAGTAGAAAAGCAGCATTTCCTTAATCTCTAGCCTGAATGACCACCAACCATGCCCTGTGAGGAGAAACAGAGGGTGCTTCCCAGGAAGGAGGAGGAAGTGGTAAATAGCTAGAAAAGACCCTACCAGCAAAATAAAGATGGAGTCCCAAAGTTCTCAGTCCTTGGCGTTGGCTTACTTTCTTTCAAGGTCCCCCTTTTGGTCTGCCAGGGACAAAGTGGTTTTCACAGGTCTTCCAGTCACTTCTCCAAATTCTCCTGTAATTGCCATCTTGGGGAGGGGGAGGGGGAGTTCACTGCCTTCTCCCCATGGGTTGTCCTGTGTGTGACTCCAAGAGGGGGCGAAGACTCCTTCTGTTCCCAATTTCCCCAGTGCTGGGAGGAGACACTCTTGTATTCAACAGCCATTGTCCCATCATCTTGCTCAGTGTAGACCCGGGCCTCCAGCTGGACAGGATATGATCCCTGGCATTCCCATGCTGCTGTGATTCCGGCTGGCTCATCACCTTGCACTGCAATGTGGGGCACGAGGGGCAGCTGGGGATCAGGGGTAGATGAGCAGCAAGACCTGTCCTCCACCCAGGAAGCTGCATGAGATCCACGCCACCAGCCTACAGGTTTACTCTCTGCTTGGCCCTCACCACTGGAGGTAAGTTCTGGCTCATCAAAGCTCACCTCCTGAACTGCTTCCTGCTTCTTGAAAGAGTCCCGACGTTCGGACAAGTTCAGCCGCCGCATAACCACCACTTCGTGGTCTCGATCATGACGGTCCTCAGACCAGTCCCGGAGTCGAGAAATACCAGCATCTCCCAGGGTGACCACGTTGCTCTCCCTGGCACCTTCATTTCCCAAGATGGGCATCTCCAGCATGAGCTTTCGGCTGCCAACCACCTTTTCAGCAAGGCAGGTAGGGATTTTCTCTGTTGACTGGACTCGTTTGAGAAGTGGGGAACGGGAGCTGTCTGCACTGCGAGGCCGGGATGCTTGACGGACAATTGTAGGTGGAGACAAGGTCTTGCCTTGGAATGTCTGGACGTTTTTTGTAAACAATGGAAGTGGTGATGGGGACCTTTGGGGAGATGGAGGCTGGGGGACAGAGGAAGGAGTGCAGGCCAAGGGAGAGGGTGGGATGCTGCTGGTTGACTTGCGACGCCCAACCTTGTAGCGATGACTGTTGATCTTTGGTGCCAAGCCGTGTAGAGAACTTGGTCGGATCTGTCCTGCTGGAGAAGTGGGGGTGCTGGAGGATGGGGAGGGACTCTGGGGTGAGACAGAATCTGACAAAAATAGGAGCAATTAGGTGGAACATGGCCAGACTCTCCACAGTAGGTGGCAGAATTTACCTGCTTTTTAATAAAACTACTAACATATAAAACGTGTATTTAAAACTGTTAGTCTAGAATTAGTCTAGTCTAAGAAGGCTTTAAGCTTGATGCATTAATATATGGCTGGGGACACCATTTCCAAATCAATGTGGTATTAACCCTCAAGCTTAAAGTTTCAATAAACCAAAAACATTTTGATTAAAAAGATCCTCAAAATAATTGCTGTATCATCTTACATGGCTTAGGGCCTGGATATCTTCAAGTCCATTTACTCTGAAATGAATCCACCTGTTCAATTGGATCAGGGAGAGAAAGCCTGTTGAGGGTCCCATCACTGAGGCAATCTCGTCTACAGGACCCTGTGATTGGGCCCTCTCAGTGGTGGCACCCCTTACCTTTGCTTTGTTTTGTGTTGTTCCTCTCACATGTTTTTTTGTATTTACATTGTTTTTAATGCATGATTGCTTTTCTTAAAGCCAGTCTGTAGCAGAGCAGCATAGATGATGATGATGATGATTTCACAACTGGGTGGAAAAGGTCTGTATTTTTATGAACTCTCTCTTTAGATCTAGACAGTTCATAAAAATACAGACCTTTTCCACCCAGTTGTGAAATCATCATCATCATCATCATCATCATCATCATCATCATCTATGCCGCTCTTTATCTCTTTGATAAATCAAAAGAGCAGTATAATTTCTCTCATCAAGCAGCTGGGTTTTGCTTGTTAAGATTTCTCTACTTTGATAATGAAAGATAAAGATGGTGATAATAGAGATTAGATTAATCTTTTGGCCAAAATGAACAGGTAACCTGAAGAGTCCATCTTTTCTTTTCAGTAATTAATTCACAGTTACGGCAGGAAACACCCATCAAGTCTGAAGCTTTACTCTTTAAGGAATAATCATTCAATGGAAGAGCAGGATCTGCTGATAGAACCTGGGGCAACTGTGGTATAGTAGACTGATAAATGTAAATGGTCAATTGTTTAATAGCTGTTACTTCCAAAAAGCTTCCCGCCAGTAGCTTAGAGACAAGTATGATTTTTTTTCATGGAAGGATACTGTGCTCGGTTTGGGTGGTAATGAAAATAAACCTGGTGGTCTGTTTAATGCAGGGGTGGGCAATGTCAGGCCCGCGGGCCATATAAGGCCCGCGGGGCTCCCGCCCACAAACCCCCCCTTCCACGCGATTGGCTCCTGCCCGCAAACCCTGCCCCCCAGTGCTTGTGATTGGCTCCCGCCCGCAAACTCCGGCCCCCGGTCCGTGGAAATCCCAGAAACCCCGCCCCCCACCCCCCAGTTATAAATATCCAAATGGCCCTTGGCAGAAAAAAGGTTCCCCACCCCTGGTTTAATGGAACTTATTATTTTAGTAAAAAGGAATGCCTAACGTTTATTCCCTCACAACAGACGTAGTTGATGGAAACGTAGTCTAGGTGGAAAAAGGACTTGGCAAGAGATTCACAAGCTCCTACCTGGCGCGAAGTCCGCGGCAGGGCTGCGGCAAGGAGCGGTGGGTCCCGGGGATGGGCTGTGCGTTGGGGATCCAGGAAGGCTCTCGCTGGATGAGAGAGAATGATGGAGCCCAGAGGAGAAGCTGCGGCTGGTGTGCAGGACGGATGTTTGCTTTGAGATCTTCTTGAACAGGGATTTCCTTCTGGGAAGGGGGAGGGGGGAATGGCACTTGCTAAGCGTTCCAACATCTGGAGGAGGAGGCTGAGACTTACCAGAATGAAGGCTGATTTGAGGTTGATTCATCAACTTTATCTTGATGTAGACTTTAAATAGCTGCAGCTTAGCATCCACTAATAAAAACTTCACTGAAGCAAGAACACGAGGGGAGGAAGAATTTCTTGTGGTGACGGGATGCGTTTTTATTCTGTTTTTAAAAGAGGTGAGCTCTAAGGGCTGTGGCTGAGTCACTGCAGCTGGCTCAGTGCACAATAGAGTCTCACAAGATTTTACACATTCGTTTTCAGTATTTTCAGGCAAAAAGCTGAAAATCACTCTGCAAAAATCAGCATTTTGCTGCCAAGTTTCAGGACAAACTTAGAAGGCCGTCGGGGGCTCCCAGAAAAAGTGGGACAGGGATGCTACAGGCAGCCTGTAGCTTGCCCACCCTTGTTAGAACAAGTAAAGGCTGAACAAGAGGTGGGCCAGCCCAGAAACCACAAGGCGTGAAAGACCTTCCTTGTTGGATTAAGATGACCCACATCATTCATTCAAAGCACCAGGCCCCACCTAATTGCAAGCTGGTCTTAATTACCTTCCTCAGATGAAACCAACTCTATTAACTTCCTTGCTTGGTCCCTGACACCCACCTGTCCTGGCTGTCCCGTTTGCGACTCTTCTTACACCGACGGGCCATCCGTGTCTTGGAACTATTCTTGCGGGCAGGGCCAACTCTGATGCTAGTGTTCTCTAGGGCGGTCGTCCTCAGCGATACCTTGTTCCCACTCTGCAAGAGGGAGACAATGGAGAGCGGTCAGACCCCCCAAAAAGGCAATATTTGAAAGGCTACCTCCCCACCATCCACATAAGTGCTACAGACACTTGTGGATGTAACATGGTCACATTATTGGACTAAGAAGAATAAGCGTGCTTGGAAATTATTTCTGGAACCCATTTAGCTTTGAGTTTTTCATAAATATATTTTGAAAGGCATTCCATCAGCTGGTATCTCAGTTCTTCAACATGTGTACTTCCTGTAACAGTATGATCAAAGGCATTATTTGTCAACTTGACGGTCCTCCTGTTGCATTTATCAGCTGGTTTATAACTGTTTATTTATTGCAATATCGACTTGTGGTGTATTTCCAAATGAAGTTATGGAAGGTACATACCTTCAGCAACAGCTCTACGACATCCATGTGAACCAAGCCCAGGACTGACTCCCCATTCACATGAGTGATGAGATCTCCCGCTCGGAGTCCTGCATCATGAGCCGGGCTCCCATCCTCTACACTCTACGATAGAAATGAACAGATAGGTCATCACCCATTACTTTTGTGAAGATCCACTTATGACTCCCTTTTCACACTGAAGATGTTGCCTAGCCTGGCAATGAAATGTCTGCAAGAAAACAACAAGGCTCAGAGAGCACCAAGGACTCCACTTATGAATGTTTGAAAATATTTGCTTAATACAGGAAGGTGCAGAATTAAGTATACAAGTAGCTTTCTCTTCCACAGACTTCTCCAGTCATCCCCCCTCCAATTCACTTGCTCCTAATCCAGCAGAAAAGATGAGTACCCAGTAAAAACCATGTTTCAGAATTTAGTCATGCAATTTCCAACTTGGAAAAAAAGTGAATCTGGGATTCTGCCTCTGTGCACAACCTGTGCAGTTTCCACTTACTACTTTTATTTCTTTGATTGTTCTTGCTGAAGTTTATTATTCTTTGATAAACTACTTTAGAAATTTCACTGAATGGGGAGATTTTATTTATTTATTTATTTATTTATTATCTCTTCTTCATTATTTTTATAAATAACTCAAGACGGCAAACATACCTAATACTCCTTCCTCCTCCTATTTTCCCCACAACAATAAACCTGTGAGGTGGGTTGGGCTGAGAGTGTGTGACTGGCCCAAGGTCACCCAGCCGGCTTTCATGCCTAAGGCGGGACTAGAACTCTCAGTCTCCTGCTTTGCCATTGGCTCCTTCCTAGGGCTGAGAGACAGGGACTGGCCCAAGGTCACCCAGCCGGCTTTCATGCCTAAGGCGGGACTAGAACTCTCAGTCTCCTGGTTTGCCATTGGCTCCTTCCTAGGGCTGAGAGAGAGTGACTGGCCCAAGGTCACCCAGCCGGCTTTCATGCCTAAGGCAGGACTAGAACTCACAGACTCCTGGTTTCTAGCCCAGCACCTTAACCACTTGACCAAACTGGCAAAAATGTAAGTCTGTTACGGGGGAGATTATAGCTCAGTAGCAAAAGCTCTGCTGTAGATGCATGTTGCATTAAAGCCAGGTTCATAAGCATACTTAGACTTGTAGAATCTCCTCAGCTTTTACTAGAAGCTTGAGTTGTACCACCAATCATCCCTGGTACAAAATACCGACTCAAGTGCAGACATTCTATACTTATTCTTCAGGGTCCTCAAAGAGAACTAACTGAGATTCAACAAGATTAGAAGTACCCTAGGATGGAATCCTAGATCACAACAAACTGTGGCAAATTCTTAAAGAGATGGGAGTACCAGACCACCTTACCTGTCTCCTGAGAAACCTGTATGTGGGTCAAGAAGCAACAGTTAGAACCGGACATGGAACAACCGACTGGTTCAAAATTGGGAAAGGAGTACGACAAGGCTGTATATTATCACCCTGCTTATTTAACTTATATGCAGAGTACATCATGAGAAATGCCGGGCTGGATGAATCACAAGCCGGAGTTAAGATTGCCGGGAAAAATATCAACAACCTCAGATATGCAGACGATACCACCCTAATGGCAGAAAGTGAAGAGGAACTAAAGAGCCTCTTGATGAGGGTGAAAGAGGAGAGTGCAAAAGCTGGCTTGAAACTCAACATTAAAAAAACCCAGATCATGGCATCTGGTCCCATCACTTCCTGGCAAATAGAAGGGGAAGAAATGGAAGCAGTGACAGATTTTATTTTCTTGGGCTCCAAGATCACCGCAGACGGTGACTGCAGCCATGAAATTAAAAGACGCTTGCTCCTTGGAAGGAAAGCTATGGCAAACCTAGACAGCATATTAAAAAGCAGAGACATCACCATGCCGACAAAGGTCTGTATAGTTAAAGCTATGGTTTTTCCAGTAGCAATGTATGGCAAAATTGGGGATGATCTGGCGGTAGAAATTTGCGAACACCAAAAACAATTGCAACTGCCTATGGCAAGGGTCGGAAATGGCGGCTCGCGAGCCAGATGCGGCTCTTTGGCCCCTTGAGTGTGGCTCTTCCGCAGCTAAACTCACCCCGCCCCTTCCACGTGATAGGCCCCCGCCTGCAAACCCCGCCCACTGGCTCTCGCACTGAGCGAGGCCCGGCGCGGCAGGGAGGCAGCGCCATCTCCAGCCGCAGCAGCCCCTGCGCGGAGAGAGGCAAGCAGGCAGGTAAGTGGGCAGGCCTCGTTTCCCGCCCCCCCTCATCATCTTCGCTCAACGCGGGCGGGCGGAAGCGGCCGAGGGGGGTGGGCCCGGCGGCGGAGGCCAGGGCTGCCCGCTTACCTGCCTGCCTGCCTTTCTCCGCAAGGCCCCCGATCCGGCTTGGACCCCGGGAAGGCAGCGGAGGGCCTCGCGGAGGGAGGCAAGCAGGCAGGTAAGCGGGCAGGCCTCGTTTCCCACCCTCCATCGTCTTCTTTCTTCAACGCGGGCGGGCGGAAGCGGCCGAGGGGGGCGGGCCCGGGGGCAGAGGCCAGGGCTGCCCGCTTACCTGCCTGCCTGCCTTTCTCCGCGAGGCCCCCGATCCGGCTTGGACCCCGGGAAGGCAGCGGAGGGCCTCGCGGAGGGAGGCAAGCAGGCAGGTAAGCGGGCAGGCCTCGTTTCCCACCCTCCATCGTCTTCTTTCTTCAACGCGGGCGGGCGGAAGCGGCCGAGGGGGGCGGGCCCGGCGGCGGAGGCCAGGGCTGCCCGCTTACCTGCCTGCCTGCTTCTCTCCGCGAGGCCCCCGATCCGGCTTGGACCCCGGGAAGGCAGCGGGGGGCCTCGCGGAGGGAGGCAAGCAGGCAGGTAAGCGGGCAGGCCTCGTTTCCCACCCTCCATCGTCTTCTTTCTTCAACGCGGGCGGGCGGAAGCGGCCGAGGGGGGCGGGCCCGGCGGCGGAGGCCAGGGCTGCCCGCTTACCTGCCTGCCTGCTTCTCTCCGCGAGGCCCCCGATCCGGCTTGGACCCCGGGAAGGCAGCGGGGGGCCTCGCGGAGGGAGGCAAGCGGGCAGGCCTCGTTTCCCACCCTCCATCGTCTTCTTTCTTCAACGCGGGCGGGCGGAAGCGGCCGAGGGGGGCGGGCCCGGCGGCGGAGGCCAGGGCTGCCCGCTTACCTGCCTGCCTCTCTCTCTCCGCGAGGCCCCCGATCCGGCTTGGACCCCGGGAAGGCAGCGGAGGGCCTCGCGGAGGGAGGCAAGCAGGCAGGTAAGCGGGCAGGCCTCGTTTCCCACCCTCCATCGTCTTCTTTCTTCAACGCGGGCGGGCGGAAGCGGCCGAGGGAGGCGGGCCCGGCGGCGGAGGCCAGGGCTGCCCGCTTACCTGCCTGCCTGCCTCTCTCCGCGAGGCCCCCGATCCGGCTTGGACCCCGGGAAGGCAGCGGAGGGCCTCGCGGAGGGAGGCAAGCAGGCAGGTAAGCGGGCAGGCCTCGTTTCCCACCCTCCATCATCTTCTTTGTTCAACGCGGGCGGGCAAAGAGCGGCCGTGGGGGGGGGCGGGTGGCGACGACAAGCCGCGCGCTTCAGGCTTTCAGCGCTGGAAGGCGGCCTCCTTCCAGCGCTGAAAGCCTGAAGCGCGTCGTTTGTCGTCGCCGCCCGCCCCCCCCCCCCACGGCCGCTCTTCGCCACAGATCCCGCCGGAGCTGATCTCCCTGGACCCTGGGCAGCTGGGCCGGGTGGACGCCCTCTCCCGCCCGCAAACCCTGCCCCCTTCCACGTGATTGGCCCCCGCCCGCAAACCTCGCCCCCTTCCATTCGAATGGCCCCCGCCTGCAAACCCCGCCCCCTTCCACGTGATTGGCCCCCACCCGCAAACCCCGCCCCCTGGCTCTCTAGCATTTCAAAATGTGCACGAGCATGTCAAAATGGCTCCCGGCATAAAAAGTTTGCCGACCCCTGGCCTATGGGTTTTGGGGGGTTCCCACCCCAGTACGTCCTGGACCTTTGCAGGATCCATCTCAATTCCCTGATTGGGTATCCAGTATCCTAGAACCGGATAAGGTCCGTATAGTTAAAGCTATGGTTTTCCCAGTAGTAATGTATGGCTGTGAGAGTTGGACCATAAGGAAGGCTGAGCGCCGAAGAATTGATGCTTTCGAGCTGTGGTGCTGGAGAAGACTCTTGAGAGTCCCTTGGACTGCAAGGAGGTCAAACCAGTCAATCCTAAAGGAAATCAACCCTGACTGCTCATTGGAAGGACAGATGCTGAAGCTGAAACTCAAATACTTTGGCCACCTAATGCGAAGAGAGGACTCACTGGAAAGGACCCTGATGCTGGGAAAGACTGAGGGAAAAAGGAGAAGGGGACGGCAGAGGATGAGATGGTTAGATAGCATCACCGATGTAATGAACATGAATTTGAGTAAACTCCGGGAGACAGTGGAGGACAGGAAGGCCTGGCGTGCTATGGTCCATGAGGTCACGAGGAGTCGGACACGACTGAACGACTGAACAACAACAAAGGATGGAATCCATATTGCCTGGAGAATTGTAAGTATTTTCTCGCTGTTTTTCTATTGGGATCAAGCTGGCATCTCCCTCCTTCAACCTGTTCTTCACATCCACTTGGTGGAATGCATGCCCACATTTTAGGAAAGACTGAGCCACATTAGGAGTTAAGTAGCTCTGCCTTTTCTCTGTTATCAGTTATCCTCTTGCTAACAATTACCTGGCTAGGATTTTATGACCTGTTAGAAAACCCTCAAAATTCCTTCAAAAAACAACAAACAAAATCCCACTCCTGATTTTCCTCCAAAGTGTTCTTTTTCAGCAAGGTGATTTATGGAGGAAAAGATGCTTAGTTGTTATTATTAGGAGCATATAATCCTTGCCCATCTATTGCAAATCATCCACAGATCTATCTGACAATCCCAATTACCTCTTTGCTTGCTGCTGAATTAAAGGATTTCGGTCCCAAAGGTGGGAAATGACCTTTTCTATCTGAATCCCTATTATCGGTTACAGTGGAGCTCCAAACTGGAAGTTGAATTATTTGGTCTACAAGCCCGCCTTTAATTCTGTGGCTCTTAACAAATCACATAAAGCTAGGTTCTTTTGATATTAATAAACCACAATGGCTGGGTTCATGCATTCGTGCCCACCATTCTAAGCCACAAGCACAACACTTTATGGCTTATCTTACGGCTGATTTCTCCTATATTATTAACCCACGATTTCTGCAACTTTGATGATTAAGCAAATCTGAGGGACCTGGTCCATATATAAAGCTGAGCTAGAGTGGGTGGGTTTGCATATCATACTAAGTCTCAATGACCACACTGTGTCTTAGTGTCATCTGTAAACCATGCCTATGATTTTAAACAGCCCTGAACTAGGTGAATAGATAGTCCTGCCTAGCTTTCCTATGTTCCAAAATTCCACCACCTTCAATCAACCTGAAAGTACAACTTTCTGCCTGCCTATTTTCTCTGCTCCTTTCTGCCCCTGCATGTGGTCTTGGCTCACCCAAACCATGTGGTGCACAGCGTAAACATCACTGTCGCCCATGTAGACACGGATGGCCCTCAGTGTGAAGCCATACTTCTTCCCCGAGCTGTGGATGACGATGGGAGGTCGCAGACTGGTGCCCCCAAGCATGGAGTCCCGACTTGGGGAGGAATCACGAGATGAAGGATTGGAAGAGAGGGAGCGGGGTGAGATGGGGCTCCTGAGAACAGCCCCATTAAAGTCATCTGTAAAAAAAAAAAACAAGAAGAGGGAAGACAATGATAATAGTGTGATAACTGAATTACTACGAATCTCCAATGAAAAAGAATCTAAGGATGCAGATAATGGAAAACTTTCTCTGTTTCTCTTTTTCTTTCTCACTTCTGTATCACCAATATTTCCAAAATGTCAAAAAAAAAAAAAGTCTGAAAGCAATCCATTATTGTCTTCACTTTGGCCAACTTCAAAACGCAAAGAACATGCAGAAAGTCCTAGGAGCCAAACAGTGGCCACCATCTTTTCTTTCAGCTGACCCACAGAAGAAAACAGTGCATGCTCTGTCTCCTAAGATCCCACCAGCTGTAAGCCACTCATCCCCACCCCACAGAAAAAAAATACAATAAATTCTTAGCATCCCTCCCCATCCATGTGTTCTTTCTAATGGTATCCCAAAAAAAAAAAATCCGACAATTTTTAATAATAGGAAGCTATGCACAAGGCCTTCCAGCCACTCTCGCCGTTCCTTGGTTGCATCTGCGAGCCCCCATTAGGGGTTAAGGTGCAATTATAGCATGGTGGCAATTCTGCCACCAGGTGCTGTCCCTACTCACTGTCACCATCATTGCAAGTTGGCTGGATTGGGACAAATTCTAAGCAGCTCCCCAAAACAAAATGGGCTCAGCTCTCCAAAACAAATAATATTGTGTGATTAATCAGATCTAGAGCCAATCACTATACAAAGCACTTGTATAGAGGTACCATCTCTGTGGCTGGAGAGCTGTATTAAATGAGGCGTGAACAAATGTTAAGCCTAAGGGCTGCACGTTTCGAACGAAAAAAGATGTTTTGGCCTTTGGGGATCACTGACAACACTGGCTGGGGAGAGCAAAAGATTTTTAGCCTGCGGGGTAGGCTGGAGTTTAATTTGGGAAGAAGGGTGAAAATTGCCCACATTGTTATCAAATGTTGGCAACTTAACCTGGGGGTCTTTAGGGAGGCAGAGTGGGAGGTCGAAGGCTGCATGCTTTCTGTGGGTTTATTTTTATATCATTAGATGAATCTACATGTGCAAAGCAGGTTCATATATTCTTCTGCTTAGGGGAAAATTTACAGCAGACTAGCAGAAGACCTGTTTCCTCTATCATGCAGCGGTCCCCAACCTTTTTGGCACCAGGGACTGGTTTTGTGGAAGACAATTTTTCCACGGACTGGGGGGGGGGATGGGTGGGCCACGTGGGCCACGGGCGGAGCGCGATGGGCGGGCTGTGCGGCCCGGTTCCTAACAGGCCACGGACTGGTACCGGTCCGCGGCCCGGGGGTTGGGGACCCCTGCTCTATAGGGTCAATCTTCATTTAAAGGCTGAGGAGGAGAAGGGAAAACTAAACATAAACACCAAGTCCTATTCCATTTTACCTAGGACTATGTTTACTGAACTTAGCGGCCTTTCCTTTAAGCAGACATATCCAGCATAGTACTATAAATCCACAGTTCAAGATTATATAAACCCACCACTGAGGGATCTCAGCTTTTCAACTGCCTTTGACTAGAAACTTCTCTGCTCCCCTTCTCTGACTTGTCTTATATTGGGGAGGGGGGTAAAGGATCCCTCCCTAGCAGTCCTGTTCCCACAACACGTTTACCTGGGATGGAAAAGATGTTAGCATATTTTGGAAACACCTAAAGTAGTCCATTAATGCACTCGACTAACCCCAGCGAATTAGATGTAGCCCAAACAGACTTCGTTTTGCCTAAGGTTAAGCTAATAACACCTGTTAGCCATTCTGGGGAAACCCCAAAAGCTGGTCTATGGCTCCATTTTGGCTGCCCCACTCCAAATAAAAGAAGAGAGCTGGAGAGAAGCAAGCATTGCAGAACTCCCTCCCAAGGCCTGGCATCACAGAACACACCTGCCAAGCACTGATTGGTCGCTGCAGGTAAGCCATACCCACTGCTGCCTGACTGACCAATGGGGAAGGGCCTGGTAATGTAATTAAGCCTTGCCAGCTTGTGCCTGGCAGAAGGGCTCATAAGATATCGGAACTCAGTGGGCCCGCAATGGTGCGCTTGGCTCCGTTCGTCTGCTTCTGCGCTTGTGCTGGGAACAGACCAGGAATTAGCTATCCCTAAGGCTGCTTCGTCCCACTGACCTGAATTGATGATAAGTGACAGTGCAGAAACTGAAGCTGACTTTGGCACTCTGCTACTGGAAGACACTGGCTGCTTCCCCGGAGCATCCTTCTGGGGGCCCCCTCGATGACTGCTCTCGCGGTCCAAACCTCGTGAGGTAGAGCTCTTAGTACCTGTGCTGTTGCTCCTGAGACGGACACGGTTCAAGCTGGCCAAGTCAGCTAGAAGGGAAGAGAAGGGTCTTTTAGCATCCTGTAACTCTGGGATAGGGCACTTGTTTGAATTCAGAAGATCCCAAGTTCCATCCCCCCCATTTCCATGTAGCATTGGAGAAGATCCATCTTGAAACCCTGGAGAGCCACTATCAGTCACTGTAGATCAGCATTTCTCAACCTTGGCAGCTTTAAGACTTGTAGACCAGGGGTCGGCAACCTTTTTTCTGTCAGGGACCACCCCCGTTGGAATTTTTTTTCAAGGACTGGGGGGCGGGGTTTGTGAGCGGCAGGCAGCCAATCGGACAGATGGGGGTGTGGTTTGTGGGCGGCAGCCAATCAGATGGATGGGGGGGCGGGGTTTCTGGGCAGCAGCCAATTGGACAAATGGGGGCGGGGTTTGCAGGCCTGCCGCTCCGTGCGTTTTTTCTGGGAACTGCACAGCTGCACAGCTGATCGGCGCGGGGGGGGGGGCGGGGTGGAAAATCTCCGCACCGATCAGCTGTGCACCCGGCAGCGTGCGCGGCGAGGCTTTTCACCTCCCTGCCAGAACCGAGGGCATTTTTGGGGTCCCCGGAGCCTGCCCCTTCGAAAGGGCAGGCACCGGGGACCCCAAAAATGCCCTCGGTTCTGGCAGGAAGGCGAAAAGCCTCACCGGGCGAGCACTGATAGGTGGAGGTGTTTCCCCTTCCGGGCCCCCACCAATCAGCTGCTCCGGCTCACCCTGTGGCCCACTTCCTAATGGCCCGCAGCCCACCGGTGGGCCGTGGCCCACAGGTTGCCGACCCCTGGTGTAGACTACAACTCCCAGAATTCCCCAGCTAGCATGGGTTGAAGTCCACACATCTTAAAGTTGCTAAGGTTGAGAAACACTGCTGTAGACAATTGCAAGTTTGATGGACCAAAGATCAGAGTGAGTACCTGGGTTAACACAACATGCTAAATCCTAAACCCAGATTAACCCAACACAATTCCTGTATTCACATAACATATGTCCTCAAACAAATAATAATATGTGCATAATGGCCTGATTCTCCCAAAATGCCAGTCTAGTATACAATGGAGTTGGGTTGTTTGTGATTCAGCATGTTGTCATCACACCAGGGCATCATGTTAAGCCATCAGGATGGCAGGGCTGCAGTTTATTTGTTTGGGTATAGAATGTTATGTGAAAATGGAAATTATGTTTGGTTAATCCAGATTAGTACGTTGGGTGAACCCTGCCAGTATAAGTCAGAATGCTGCATTTTCCCATGTTTATCCTGGCCCTCTTCTTCCTCTCTTATCTCCATTGTGTCTGATGTTTGGGGCACCAAAAAGTCCTCTCGTTCTTGCCACCTACTCTCTGATTAAATAAATTCAATAACTAAATTCAGGAACCAAATAGAAACCTCACGTTCAGAAGCAGCCTATGCACACATACAAGTTGTGGAAGATAAATGACAGGCCTGCTTGTGACGTTATTGGCTGCCAACGAATGCAGGAGGATGGGCTAAACCTGGCAGATGTAGGCTGGACCCAGGATGCCGCCCGGAGACCTCCGGCACTCACCCACCAGTGCTGAGCCCTTGCTGGGCGCTCTGGGTGCGACCCCCTCAGGATCCCCAACGACAAACACCGGGCGCTCCTTTTTGCCGGCCCCCCGGCAGGGACTCTCGTCTTCGGAGGAGAAGGCAAACCTGGGCATGGCCTCAAGGCTACAGGTGCTGCTCAGGGTGGCAGGGCTGCGGCTGAATTCTTGACGGAAGGAGTGGATGGTGGAGCCACAGGAAGTCCAGGCACGAAGCCTGCAGGAGAGACAGAGAGCTGTTATCTGCAAGGAGGATAATGCAAGACTCTTCCTGGCAAAGCAAACGATTCAGCCACAGGGGACAGCCCACTACTTTCTTTTCCAGTTCAGAGCCTGATGGAGTTTAGGAACAAGGCAAGTCCTTTTTTTTTTTTTTTACCTCAGAGAAGGGATTAACCAATGCATAACACTATTCAGTGTGAGATGGCATAAATTGGAAATGAATAGGAGATAGGAATGAATAAAGAACAGTGAGTTTCCCATCCCATTCCATTACAGGCATTCATTAATTCAGAGCTTTCCAAACTGTGTGTCGGGACACGTTAGTGTGTTGGCTGCAGTGTCTGGGTGTGTCGCAGCTGCTGCTGCCTCCGAGCCCTTCCAGGATTCCCCGCAGGTCCTAGTGCCTGCCTGGTGCCCTACTGTAAGAGTGTGTCGCGAAATGATGCCCTGCTGTAAGAGTGTGTTGCGAAATGATGCATGTCTAAAAAGTGTATCACCAACATGAAAAGTTTGGAAAGCTCTGATTTATGGAATGGAAAGGGTATGGTCTGTGACGACGAGACTAAGTCTCAAATGTTTATACATGAGTACAATGAGCATTCCCCCAGTAGCAATTTGTGACTGCAAAAGTCATCCTGGCATTGTTGAATTAATGCAGAGCTTTCCAAACTTTTCATGTTGGTGACACACTTTTTAGACATTTCGTGACACACCCTTACAGCAGGGCACAAGGCAGGCACTAGGACCTGCGTGGAAGCACAGCAGGTTTGGAGGCAGCAAGGCACAAGGCAGGCACTAGGACCTGTGCGGAATCCTGGCAGGGCTCGGAGGCAGCAGCAGCCGCGACACACCCAGACACTGAAACCAACACACTAATGTGTCGCGACACAGAGTTTGGAAAGCTCTGTTCTAGCTACTACAGCACACAGAATTCACAGCAGCCTACAAACACTGCAAGATGAACCATGACCAGAGTGACAAGGTCTGAACAGACTTCCCCCTTTGCCTCTTTTAGTGCCGAAACCAATCCTTTGGGAGGCTGAAGGAAGCCAAAGAAACTCAGGAAGTTCCCCAAGATGTCCAACGTCTTTACGCCACCCCATTTTTGAACAGGCCAGCTGCCCCTGCCTGCTCACCTGGTCTCAGTCTTAGTTAGCCGGCTCTTCTCCTCATCTCCAGAGCTGTGACCTCCCCGCTCTGCCCTGTCTTCACCGTGGCCCTGCTCGGATAACGTGCAGTGGAGGGTGGAGGGGTTGGCCAGATATTCACAGCTGCTGTAAACCTGGGAGACGGGGCATAGAAGGGGGGGATCAGTTGGATAGAGGGCACGCTTATTCTTAGATGCACAGCCAGCAAGAATAGTTTTGCAACAAACCAGGATATCAACCCAAACTTCCTCCTCCTCTGTGCAGTAGAAGTGGCCCCATGTTCGCCAGCAGCGTAGCCAGAAATTCTCCGGCAAACCTCCCCTGAAGAAGCAGCCCCTTCCCAACCTTGCTGAAACGATGGGAACAGGAAGAAAACTGGCGAATCTCCACACACGACTCCTCGTCGTTGGTCTTCTCATCATCGGAGCCCAAGTGCCGGTAGCGCTCTGAGCGAGCTGGGAGGAGAGACAAGGTTGGGGAAAAGGAATTCAGACCTCTGCCGAGTCTGCCCTGTTTAGGAGCTGCTACGGCTGTACGGTGGCCTTCTTCAACTCCGTAGACTCTAGATCAGTGTTTCTCAACCTTGGCCACTTGAAGATGCATGGACTTCAACTTCAAGTCCACGCATCTTCAAGTGGCCAAGGTTGGGAAACAATGCTTTAGATGCATTGGGGCTCTAATACCCAGAATCCCCTAGCCGGCCAGTCAGGCAACCTCCAGTTACGCTGTTTGGAAATTATGGGAATGTCAATCTAGAGAGCGCCAACTTGCAGAAGACTGCTGCAAGCTGTGAAACAGTCCAATCTGCAGCCCCTGTCCCCATCTTTCATGGTACTTTTGGGGGGCCCGCTCAGATCCTCTGCTCCCAAGATTCAGGGCTGCAACTCTGCCGTCCAACCAGTACAGCCCTCTCCGTCCTGTCCCTCGTCATCCGGGATGCCTTACTGTCAAAGTAACTGGTGTCATCTTCGGCCTCCAGCTGGGGGATGAACTCCGCTTTCTGCCGCAACAGCCCATTCCAATCCAGGTGGCGGAAGAAGGCATGGTGCTTCACCTCGTGAGCGCCTCCTAGAGGTTGAGATGGAAAAGGAGAGGTCCTGGCACTGAGAGCGGGCCACTGGGGCCGGGGAGCTGCAACGTCTCCACTTGCGCCCTCCCGACAGCTTCAAGAGCGGATGCTGCGGTGATACCTGTGCCCAGCCGCTCCAGAGGGCGGTGACACAGAAGCTGCGTGATCAAATCTTGGGCGTCAGCAGGAAGAGCTTCATCCCCTTCAGGCCAAATGATTTCATCTGAAATTGAGGAAGTAAAACCAGAGCAGTTTTGGAGGGGGCCCCTTGCTGCCATCTTGCCCCCACCCCAACACTTTTCAAAAACTTTGAGGGAACAAGGAGATGGGAGAGCAATATTAGAGAAATTCAAGAAGGAAGAAGACAAGCGTCTCAAAAGTTGCATCCTGTGGCCCGAGTGGAACCTCCATGTATCGAGGCAGAAAGATCAACATCACGAAAGGGAAACTCCTGTTTGGACAACCTTTTATTATTATTTATTATTTAAATATATCCCCGCTCATCTCCCCGAATAGGGGACTCAATCAAATCTAATCTAATGAAACCTTTCCTTCCTTGATGTTTCTCTTCTCAAAATTTCGACTGTCTCGGGGGTGGGGGGGTGGCAGGAGTAGAACTCTCTTTTTTGGTAGATGTAAGGTTGGAAGAGCATCAGCGTGTATGTAAGATACAAAGATACATAAAGTTCCCCTCTCAATGCTTACCATAGTCTACCATAAAATATGGAGTATCTCTAGTAAAGGCTGTCTTAGGAATAATGAAACACAGAGCAAACTTCATTCTTACTTTTCCTTGAGATCAACCATGCTAGCCAGGAATTCAGGAGATCCCAAATCCTGAATAAATCTCCTTAAAGTTCGACTCTGACAATGTCAGACACGAGATTTTACTTTTTAGGGCAGAGCTTTCCAAACTTTTCATGTTGGTGACACACTTTTTAGACATGCATCATTTTGCGACACACTCTTACAGCAGGGCATCATTTCGCGACACACTCTTACAGCAGGGCACAAGGCAGGCACTAGGACCTGCGCGGAATCACAGCAGGTTTGGAGGCAGCAAGGCACAAGTCAGGCACTAGGACCTGCTTGGAATCACAGCAGGTTTGGAGGCAGCAAGGCACAAGGCAGGCACTAGGACCTGCGCGGAATCACAGCAGGTTTGGAGGCAGCAAGGCACAAGGCAGGCACTAGGACCTGCGCGGAATCACAGCAGGTTTGGAGGCAGCAAGGCACAAGGCAGGCACTAGGACCTGCGCGGAATCACAGCAGGTTTGGAGGCAGCCAGGCACAAGGCAGGCACTAGGACCTGCGTGGAATCACAGCAGGTTTGGAGGCAGCAAGGCACAAGGCAGGCACTAGGACCTGCACGGAATCACAGCAGGTTTGGAGGCAGCCAGGCACAAGGCAGGCACTAGGACCTGCGTGGAGTCACAGCAGGTTTGGAGGCAGCAGGGCACAAGGCAGGCACTAGGACCTGCGCGGAATCACAGCAGGTTTGGAGGCAGCAAGGCACAAGGCAGGCACTAGGACCTGTGCGGAATCCTGGCAGAGCTTGGAGGCAGCAGCAGCCGGGACACAACCAGACACTGCAGCCGGCACACTAACGTGTCCCGACACACAGTTTGGAAAGCTCTGTTTTAGGGTGTTAAAGGAATCGTTCTGGATTTTAACATGACATGATGATATACTACCAGCCCAGAGGAACAGCAGCAGGCACACAGCTGGATCAAGAAAAGAATCTAAAAACCTTTTCCTCCTCAATAGGCCTCCTTTGCTTATATCATTTTTCAAGGGTCCTTATGTGGCTTCTACTGACAACTTTGGGTACTCCAGCAGTTGGTGGTGGCAGTTACAATCTACCTGGAAATCTGATTTGTTGTTGGGAATGTCTTGGAGCACTAGTAGTGAGACAGCAGGATACCCATGTTGCAAGCACATGCCAAATAAAAGAACATTAAGTTGATCTGCATTTTGCTCACTGTGATGTAATATAACACAAATATGCATTATTTTTTAATTAATTAATCACGCCCTGGTGACTTTGAGATTCTCTCATGCCAGCCCCCTCCGCAGGGAGGCGGGACCTATTCGATTGGTCCACCCCTGGCGACTGATGGACCCAGAAGGGTTTCAGAGGGAGCTGTGGGTTATACCCGAGGATTTGCTGAAGGGTCCAGCGGAGGCTCTGGCTGCTACCTGGAATAGGGAGGTAGCCGGGGCCTTGGACAAGATCGCGCCTGTGCGGCCTCTCCTATCCCAGAGAACCCAATGCTCCCCGTGGTTCACGGGTGAGTTAAGGGTTCTGAAGAGGATTAAGAGATGCCTAGAGTGCCACTGGAGGAAGACAAAGACCGAATCCGACCGAACACAGGCTAGAGCCACTGTTAAGGCCTACCTTGTGGCGGTAAGAGCGGCGAAACGTCAATATTTCTCCGCTCTTATTGCATCCGCGAAGAGCCGCCCAGCGACCCTGTTTAAGATTACCCGTCCCTTTTAGGGAAAGGGGAGTCAGAAGTTCATCTACAGGGTCGAGCCGAGGAATTTTCTAGGCATCTCCAGGATAAAATTGCTCGGATTCGCTCCAAGTTAGACTCTCAGCGTGAGGCAGAGTCTGGGGAGACACCCAGGGAACGTACTCACCTTGTTATCTGGGAGCAGTTTGACCCTGTTGGTCCTGAGGAAGTGGACAGAGTCCTCCGGACTGTGAATGCCACCACCTGCCAATTAGATGCTTGTCCCTCCTGGCTGGTGAAAGCAGCCCGGGAGGTGACTTGTGGTTGGGTCCAAGCGATGGCAAATACATCCTTGAGAGAGGGGGTGTTTCCGGCAGCTTTCAAAGAGGCGCTGGTGCACCCCCTCCTCAAGAAGCCACCGCTGGACCCCACTATACTGGATAATTTTCGTCCAGTCTCCCACCCCCCCTTTTTGGGGAAGGTGGTTGAGAAGGTGGTGGCGTTGCAGGTCCAGAGGATTCTGGATGAAACGGATTATCTGGACCCCTTTCAGTCAGGTTTCAGGCCGGGTCATGGGACGGAAACTGCATTGCTTGCGCTTATGGATGATCTTTGGTGGGAGCGAGATGGAGGCAGTGCATCCATTCTTGCTCTTCTTGACCTCTCAGCGGCGTTTGATACCGTCGACCACGGTATCCTTCTGGGACGGCTCAGGGAGTTGGGGGTGGGCGGCGTAGTTTTGCACTGGTTCACCTCCTTCCTCCAGGGCCGATCCCAGTCGGTATTGATAGGGAGCGAGAGATCCAACCCACGGGCCCTTCTTTGTGTGGTCCCACAGGGTTCGTTACTCTTGCCGCTCCTTTTTAACATCTACATGAAACCGCTGGGTGAGATCATCTGTCACCACGGGCTGAAGTATCATCAATATGCAGATGATACCCAGTTATACATCTCCATCCCGGGTGAAGTAAGTGATGCAGTGACCACCCTGTCCAAGTGCCTGGGGGCTGTAGGGGTCTGGATGGGGAAAAACTGGCTTCAGCTGAACCCTGGTAAGACGGAGTGGCTGTGGATTAATGCCCCCTCAGTCTCTGGGAATTTGTCATCTTTAGTTCTGGATGGGGTTGCACTACCCCAGACAGACCCGGTGCGTAGCTTGGGGGTCCTCCTGGACTCGCGACTCCTGCTCGAAGAGCAGGTGGCAGTCGTGGCCAGGAGGGCCTTTGCTCAACTTCGTGTTGTGTGCCAGTTACGCCCTTTCCTGGATCGAGAGGCCCTTCGAATGGTCACTCATGCCCTGGTTGTCTCCCAAATAGATTACTGTAATGCACTCTACATGGGGCTACCCTTGAAGAATATCCGGAAGCTACAGGTGGTACAGAATGCGGCCGCACGGGAAGTTTTAAGTGTACCAAGATCGACACACATAACACCTCTGCTCCGTGAGCTGCATTGGGTGCCAGTTTGCTTCCGGGTCCAATTCAAGGTGTTGGTCATTACCTTTAAAGCCCTACATGGCATGGGCCCAGGTTATCTGAGGGACCACCTCATCCCCATTACAGCGTCCCGTCCCACCTGATCTTGCAGAGAGGGCATGCTGCGGACCCCCTCTATGAGAGAGTTCCATCTAGCGGGGTCTCGGAGGCGAGCCTTCTCTGCAGCGGCACCTGCCCTATGGAACATCCTTCCCCCAGAGATAAGACGGGCCCCTTCACTCCTGGACTTCAAGAAAAAATTAAAAACTTGGCTCTGTGATCTCGCCTGGGGCAAGAGGGAAAGTGGTCAAGCTTGGGGATGGCTGATCTCTTAGAGCCGCCTCAAATATTTTAAATATTTTTATCCTCACTGTAAGAACCACCTGCCACTTGGTTTTAATTTAAATTTATATTTATTGTATTTGTATTTTATTGTGTTTTTACTGTATTTTAGTGATATTGTTATGGCTGTGAACTGCCCAGAGTCCCTCCTTGAGGGGGAGATGGGCGGTCATAGAAATTTAATAAATAATAATAATAATTTAATAATAAATAATAATTTCTCAATCAAATCTAATCTACTGAAATGAAATCAAAATGTCTCTGCTATTAGAGTTGGAATGCAGAGTCATCTGCAGTCAAGATGCAGCTGGAGCCCAACAGCTAGGAGTGATCTCTGCTCCTGCTAGGATCCACTTCTCTCAGCCCTTCGAGGTAGACTAGATTTGAACACCAGAGTCATGAATACTAAAACTATTTTTATGATATGGTTACAATAGCACAATTTTGCAACTCTGAATGTGCCTCCCTCCCTGCCTTTATCCTAAAGAGAACTAGGGAGGGTCTAGTCTGAGACGCTTTCTCAAATTACATTCCTGCTTTGGACTCAGATTTCTCTTATTTGATTGTTGCCTTGGCTGCAGCTCTTCCTCCTGTTCAAGGTTATTCTCATGGCCCATTACATCTTCTCAAGCAAGAAAACAGCAGACTATGGGTCTTTCCTCACTTTCAGCTTACCACAGCACAAAAATGCCTTGACATATTTCTTCCACCGTGTCCCCTGTGCTGTTGCCTTCACGTTGTCTCCAGCCCATGAAGGAGACAGGCTGAAGTTATCCTTAGCTGTACCACTCTTAAGGTAGTCTTTTCCCCTTTAAGCTGACAGCATCCAGTGACAGTTTTAAGTGTGAAAAATCTGTGCTGCCCATTCCATCAGGAGCAGTTTGGCATGTAAAACACATTTCAAATTAGGGGTGGGGTGGGGACCGTTTTCTTCCTTTTGCAAACTGGCAGGGGCTTCCTTCTGTGTGTTTCTCCAGTTTTGACTATGGGAGGGGTGCAGAAGGGGCAGCAACACAAGTTTGCACTACTGTGGAAGCTTCTGCTGCTTGTGAAAGACTGGCACAGGGATGCTATTTGCACAGTTGCGTAAGAGAGCTAGAGTTCTGCCTCCCTGCTTTACTGCGCTCTTGGTATGTTTGGGGAAATACTGTGCGTGAGAGAAAGACAACCCCTTCATCACCCCATTCACTTCCCAGAGTTCCAACTTTATCAATGGAAATGGTGGAGAAGCTCACAGTTATCAGCCCCTCCCCTATTCCCTCATCACTACTGTGATTGGTGGAAATTTTCCCACTGGCTGGTGATGCTCAGCGTCACTTTTGCTTAACGTATTCTGAAGGTGCCTAACCAGGACATTGCTATTCAGCAGTGTGTCAGGACAGGCGCCAGAGAGCCAGAAGGGGGATCAGCAAAGCGGCAGATTTAACGCTGGCATAATTTTCTTTCCATTCAAGGACAGGCGGGGAGCACTTCAACCCAGCCCCGAGGAAAGGGCTGAAGGCAACACCCACTCTGCCATCTCCAGGAACACATCACAGGCTGAGCGAAGGTCGCTTTTGTGTCCAGTTCACTGAGTTTATCTAGCGGATTTCTCAAAGGTTCTTTTGTTCAGACGCCGCTCTCTGCCAGGCAACTGGGAATGGCACTGGCTTGACTTCTGCAATAAACAGGGCCCTTATTGCTTCTTGATTGAGGCAAAGCTCAGAATTTCTCTAGCCCTGTAATTCCCCTCCCTCCACTGAGGGAAAGCAAACCTACCGCTGATCACCTGCCCAAAGAGTTCCTCTGGGGTGTCACCGAAGAATGGGACGCAGCCTACCAGGAACTCGTAGAGTATGATGCCCATGGCCCACCAGTCCACTGGCTTGCCATAGCCTTGGATCAGGATTACTTCTGGAGCAATATACTCGGGAGTACCACAGACCTGCCAAGAGATAGAAAACAGCATTCCACCTGTTTCTGTGAACAAGGAGGTCTCTCCTTAGGGATGGATGGGGGTCACTGTCTCCCCTTTAAATCCAGAAAGGGCAGAATCAAGAGAGTGAGGACTCCTCCAGATGGCAGTACTGGCTCCTGAGGTGGGGGCCCCCTTTCCTTTGTACACAGCAAAACCATCTAGTAGATTTCATTAGAAGACATCATATGCTCTTAGCCATAAACACCACACCTGCTTATCTACAAACTCTCGTGTGTCCTTCTCAATGTGGCCCTCATAGAGGTTTGTGGTCATGTTCATCAAGCCAATCTTGGACAGGCCAAAGTCGGTCAGCTTGATGTGGCCCATGGATGTGATGAGCAAGCTGCCAAGAAAAAGAAATGGGAGGGAGCTTGAACCATGCAAGGAATCAGCCAGATAACCCAAGACCTGTAACCCATTGAGCCAATTTGGACACTAGCCTCTAATTCTGACAGTTCAATACAATG